>CM030850.1:7904059-8045993 GCA_018105865.1 Metaphire vulgaris
AGAACAACCATTAAACCTTTCCTTCAAACTCCTCCAAAAAATGTCTAACTCAGCAACAAAATCACAGTTTTCTGGATAATTTTCCTCTTCCTGCATTATTTCTCTGAGACAAGGGAAATTTGTCCAGTTCATGACGGGTAACTGTGCTTTAAACAATGTAAGTTTACTTTTAAAACCATAACCATATCTGGCAGATATTTATTATGGCCTTGGAGTTTCAAATTCAAGTCATTGAGATGTTTTGTGATATCTGTCGTGAACGAAAGTCTAACCAAATGCGATCAAACAACACCTCATGCTCTCTATTATTGTCATGCAAAATGCAAGAATTTAAGTTTTCAAACTAAAGAATCTTTGAAGCACATTTCAGCGTGACAGCACCTTATTGATTGTGAAAAGTGAGGTCAAGAATATCTTTCCAAATCGGGGTCGCACAAAAGGGCTTGAGGGCCGCACATTAATGCAATATCTTTCCAAGTCGGGGGCACTAAAGGGGCTTGAGGGCCGCATGTGGCCGCAGGCCGCACTTTTGCCCATCCCCTGTGCTAACACGTATTTGTGATTAATATATAAATCAAGCCTAGACTCGAGCTTGAGGATCTAGACTAGTCTGAGATGTGTAACTAGCATCCCATTTTAAGCATCATTAGTTTTTTCTCTAAAAATCCAGAGAATGTTGTAATGTTATGGCTACTTCCATACCTTGAGTGTAACAATTTGCTCCCCACACATCAGTTCACTTTCATGTGTCCAACTTCACTTTTCTTACATTCATTCTTTCATACCTTTATGCTGTGACTCTGAGATCACTCTTGCCTTTTTTGATGTCAGTGCGGCATTTGACAAGGTCACCCATGACTCAGTTGCGTATTTGTGTCAGTTTTGTGGATTATGTGAAATCTGAAGTGGTCACATTTATGTTTCACAGAGATTGTAAAATTGTTCAAGTTATATAATGGACAGTTTGCATTGCCTCGTCATAAATTAAAGTAACAACAAGCACTCAATTAACCGTTCAGTTTTTTAACTTATGAATCAATATTGTGTGAAATCTACTAAAAGAATAGATGAAGTTTTAAATATCATTGTGTGATGCTGAACTGAATTAGATTGCTGCCCAGTTTCATGAGCTTTGCAAAATTTGCACATTGCCTGAAGTGGCAAATTTCACAATTTTGGCTATTACCGGTATGTTTTTCACTGTCACAAGGTAGTCAGAGTTAAATCCAGAAGTTATGACCTCTGCCTCAGTCAGTAGAGGGTTAAACCCCCAGCCTCTATGGCCCAGTGGCAGGATTTTATGAAGGGGTTACAAACGACCATTCCTCCCCAACCTTGAAAAATCCTAGCAAGCAAAAAAAAATTGTCACTTATTATTTCGCTTGGTTAAGTTAGTCTGTTTGCTTCTTTTTTTCTTTTTTGCTTCCTTAAACCTGATTTTGGCACACCTCTATCCACAGAGTAATAATATGCAATAAAAAAGAATTCTAACACCTGCATTTTGAAGACATCTATAACACTATGTAACACGATTTTTGTTCCTGGCTTCTAAGTGTTATATTTCAGTTGCCTATGTATTAAGGATCTGGAAACATGGCTATATTCATCATTATATTTGCTTTCATGGGCACAGCTTACAAAAGTTGTTTATTTATACAATGGAAAAGGTGCATTTTTTCTTCTCGAGAATGAATATTATGTACTAATTGCAAATGAGCAACAACAGTCAAAATTACTTTAAGACATTCAGAAATGAGTTGCTTTTCGAGATTTGTGTCTGTACTGTCAATAGCTTTCTCAATGAAGACTTCAGACTTAGTCCCCCATCACGTGTTTGTCATACCGTCCCTGGTAACGACGTTCCGAGTCCAGCATATCCTGATGAAAGCGTTCATCTTGCTTATCTGGGTAGGCTCTCAAGTTTTCCTTGAATTTGTCAAGGTGGGCATGAAGAATATGTACTTTCAAAGACATTTTGCATCTAATTTTGGCATGGTTCTTTATGAGAGACTGGTTCAGTCTCTCATAGTTTTCAGCCTTGTGGTTGCCAAGAAAGTCATACAATACTGCAACGAAACTGTTTCAAGACCCTTTCTCCATGCTATTCAGCTTCTTGGTGAATACGTCATGCTATGTGATCTTCTTTATCTGTGGTCCGACGAAGATGCCAGCTGCGACTTTTGCCTCCGAAAGCTGTGGAAAAAGCTCTAGGAGGTATTTGAAAGCTGCGGATTCCTTGTCTTGACAAATTACTTGATGAGGCCTAACTTGATGTATGAGCATCTTTCGACGGTCTATCAGCAGCTCCCACTTGATGCTGTTCTTACCTGTGGTGAACTTGGTCAGCTGTGGCCAATCCCTTCTACAATAGTGGGCCTCAGACCTCGGTGTCCCGGTTGTTCTAGAGGCCAAAAAAAACAAAGAAATTTTGTGAAACCGCCTTGCAGACCCATCAAGAATGTCACCATTTTGACCATATTGAAGTCTCCAATGACTTAACAACCGTAGTTGTCATACTTCAAGGCACTCAGCAACATCTTGACACTGGTGTAGTCCTCTCTGAGGTGTAGGTGCACAAAGTGAGCCACGGGGAGAGACAAGTACTTGTTACCATTATGAAGTAGCAAGACTTTGAGGTTCTTGGATGAACTCTCTATGAATTGGCACCATCAATCAGGTTAAAGGTGATTGCTATGGCCTCGAAAAGACCAGTGACATTGCTGCAGAAGCACAGCCCATCTAGCTGACTGAAGAATTTGGAAAAACGTTCGTGACACTTTCTCTGCTCTTTCACCTGCACACTTTCATCCAACAAGTCCCACTCCTTGAGTCTAGATGTCAGAAGCTCAGCATTGCACTTGGTGAGACCAAGGTCTCTGATCAGGTCATTGAGATCTTTCTGATTGGGGAAGTACGGCTTGCTCACCTCAGCTGTATAAGTGCAATTATATTCTGAATCTACAATATCTTCCTCGCTGTCTACCTTGACGTGCTCCCCTGAAGACAGTTGATCCCTCCCTGTAGGGATGGGAATGGGGAGCTCAGAGCCATAGGGTACCGGTGCGATGCAAACGTAGCAGAATGCATTTGCTGGCTGCAAGCAACCTCTTGATGCCATCTAAATCAATTTTTTTCTGGTCACTATTCGCTTACTCAGCAACAAGATACACTAGTACGTTGGCTTAAGAAATATGTTCTCTTAAAGGTCTATGGATGCAACTGAAAGCTCCCAGAAAGTGCAACAGGGTTCTAAAAGATTCCAGAAGGTTATAGAAAATTCTGTTCAGATCTAAAAACTTATGGACAGCTTGCAATATTCCAGAATAATAAGTATGTCTGCTCAACTTTGAATGTGAACCGAGAATGTGTTCTATAATACACGAATTTCAAAATATCATTGCCCTGACCCCAAAAGCAAATTCAGTTTGGAACAAAAACTGTTTTCTAGTTAGTTTAGGCATAAGGGACTAGGAAAACAAGCTATCAACCCAGGAACAAACAAAAATATTTTTTTTGTTACGTAGTGTAATTAATGAATCAGCTATGTAAAATTATTTTCTAACTTTAAGTCATAAGAACATAGTGGTTCTCACTCAAGGCAGGTCCTACTGAACCACTCTAAGCCCAGTTATGATAAATAATTATTATTTTTAATTTTTTTATGTTTTTTTATAAGTGACTTTTTTGCATCAGAGAGAAGAAAGTCTTTGCGGCAAATAAATTGAAGCTTAGGCAAAATAATCTGTGGAATAAAGAATTGTTAGAATTGGTATAGAATAAAAACAAAGAAAATGTTTGTTTGCCTTATGAACTCATAAAATTAACCATTTCTGAATATATATTTAATTATTTATATACTTTTGGAAGATATTTCTTTGGAATTCATTTACAGAGCTCTTCATAACTTGTATTTGGTTGGACTTGAGAACATTGTTGGTGACATCTTGCGAACGATTCCAGATGTCATGCCTTTCCTTAGAAGAGTCGACCTAAGCTCATGCACTAGAGTAAGTGAAAGAAGACCATCTTACTATTTGATGCTACGGTTTGTTCTTTGTTGTACGTCTTAGAGCAGCAGTTCTCAACCTTAATAGTGCCGTGACCCCTTTCATTTAATTCCTCATGATGTGGCGACCCCAACCATAAAATTATTTTCGTTCATAATGTAAACTGCCAAAAATAATAATGCTATGACAATTAAAATGCTTGATATCATTCTGATTCAATTGTCTGTAATGTCTATCCTTGAATGACAATTATATTTTTAACAACTACCAATGGGAAAACTACTAATGGGGAAATTATGTAAAATAACAAGTTTTGCTCATCAGGAAAGATACAAGCCCATATTTCTGATGGTATCAGGCGACACCTGGCAAATCTTCATTCGACCCGGTCGGGTTCGCGACCCACAGGTTGAGAATCGCTGTCTTAGAGGCTCATAGAATAAAGCATTGGCTGTGGTCAGATGAGTGAAGAACCAGGGCTTGTTGTTATGAAATGGAAATTGGGTATCTTAAGCACTCACATGTCCACGTCCATTTGTGTTTTGTTTTGTGGTTCTTTGGTCAATGTGTTCTAAAGTGATGTATTTGTGTTTTTACTCTTCATGAATTGACCATCTTGGAATTGTCAGCTTAAGATTACCTTAGACAGAACATGGTTTTGCAGGCTTTGCAGGCTTTGCAATAACTTTAAAAATATTAGCAGCAAGGTTTAAAGATCTGCTTCCAACAAGAAAGCATAGTTTGATGGTTGGTGGTAGTTTACACTTAGGCACAGTTATGACATGATAGCCTCTTCAGATGCAAAGAGAGCCCTCATGCTAATTTGGGCTGATGCCTTACAGTACTACATCTACAGCACTCTACTTAGGTGCTGGTTGAATCCATACACTTACCGTATTTATGGGTGGTGTCCCAGTAAACATTCAGCTTCAAAACTGAAGTACCTGTTCATCTTGATGTAAATCTGGATAGGAACAATGAAAATATTAGTTGCTGCCACAAGAGCAGTAAAATGCTGTGTTTGAAGTCATGGTTAATGGACCCTCAACCCTTAAAAGGATTACGGTATTCATATTGTCTCTGATATCACTGTCAGATCAAATTGTTTATTTGCTTATTTTACTTCCAGTAATTTCTTTTCTGGAGCTTTTTGTTCAATTAGAGTATGCTGAGAAGTTCATCTTTGTTGCAGTAAAATATTTTGAAAATGGCTGTGTTGTTTCTTTAGATTGATCAGAATGTATTGGCTGAAGTGATTAACAGAATGCCAAATATTTACATTCTGAATAGTTTGGAAGAGCCACTTCAAGCAGAACCCGAATAGCAACTGCATTTTGAGGAAGAAAATCATTCATAATATATTGCTATTCATGAAGTCATGTTCTGAAGTCTTGCTCTGCAGAAGTGTTTGAAGACAGAATTTACAGCACTGCAATCATTGTTTTTCAGTTATAATTTGATGACCGTATTATTAGTTCAGTTATCTGAGTTTTTTGTGAGCCGATTAGGTCTACTCAGCAGTGTTTGTTGCTGAAATTATGCTTAATTTTGATATATCTTTATGATCATTATTGCAATCAAGTTTTGTTATTTGATTTTTAAGCAAATTTCTCAGAAATTTTGCATCAGGCATATACTACATTAAATTTTGTTTGCATAGTATAAGTTAAATTTGGCATAGGGTGAATCCATGCTGCTGGTGTTCATACATAGTCAAAAGCAACTTGTAGAATGTTTGAAACATATTTGTATTCACATGTAAAGTTCTTGTTCAGTTCCTGGTAAAAACCTTGAATTGACAGTTGTGCAGTTTTATTACCGGTATATTATCTTAGCATCTCTCTGTGGAAAGCTTTTAAGTGGGTGGGTGCGTGCGTCAGGTAGTGAGTGAGCGTGCAAGCGAGTAAGTAAGTGACTGGGACTCTGGGTTGGGACTGGTCGCGGGATTTGTACAAAACCATTGAATGGTTAGGGTAACTTAGGAGGAATAGGTAGTATAATATTGAGGAGAGGAGAATGCACGAATTAAGGAAGTTCAACTTCAAAGCTATTTTATGGAGTACTATTTATTACAGCGGGAAAAAGCATAAGCAAAAAAGGTCATCACCACCACATATTCTGACACTTGATGAACAAAAGAATGGGGGAAAAGTCACCGCGAAAATAATAACCTAAACTTTATAGGGGGACCCGTCACTGATCTTAATGGGGGTGGGGTTGGAGTTAAAAGTTTTTGTTGACATAATTGTAGGGGTCACTGAAAGTTGAGTTTTTGGCAAAAGAGGGAGGGGTAAAACATTGTCCAAAATTGTTTACGTAATTAATGGACAACCCCTTTGCTCGTTGAGACTCTCAGACTTTTGCCCGAAAAGTCTAAGTAGTGCCCCCATCGGACATCGGCACTGTATTGCATTTCTATGGTTGGTTTTGATACTGAAGTGCTGCACTAAATTGGTTCAAGTCTTATCTTCAAAACCGTATGCAATCTGTGTGTGTCAAGAACTGCATGTCAGAATCTAGAAAGCTTGATTGCGGTGTCCCACAAGGCTCTGTTTTAGGACCTCTTCTTTTTACACTCTACACTGCCCCTCTCAGTCACCTTCTCAACATGCAAAATGCTGCTTATCATTTGTACGCAGACGATACCCAAATTTTCCTGAGTTTCGACCAACCATCTACCTTACCATCCCTTGAACGTCTGTCAAGCATTCTGGCTTCTGTGCACACTTGGATGAATAAAAAAACTCCTCCTAAATCCAGGAAAAACCCAATTTCTACTGATAGGAACACCACCTCAGCTTAAGAAGATTGACTTGTCATCAACATGTCTTTCCTTTGGCACTTCACCGATTCATCCCTCTCAGTCTGCTCGAAATATTGGAGTTATTTTTGATAATCACCTCTCATTCTCAGAACACATTACCTTCGTCTGCCGTTCTGCTCACTATAACATACGAGATGTAAGGAGGATTAGACACCTCATCCCTTCCTCTGCACTTATTCCTCTGGCCAACGCTTTGGTATCGAGTCGTCTCGACTACTGCAATTCACTGTATACTGGTATTTCAAAATCCGACTTAAACCGCCTGCAAAGGATTCAAAATTCATTAGCCAGGGCTATCACTGGAACTGCCAAATATGAGCACATCACACCGATCCTAAAATCACTTCATTGGCTACCTGTCAAACAAAGAATTGAATTCAAGATAAGCCTCATTGTGCATAAGACGCTCCACACAAATCAGCCAATGTATCTCCGATCGTTACTGACTGCTCAAGACAACCAGCACTCAACGAGGTCATCTGATGCTACTACTCTTTACATACCCTATAGCAGGACTACTACTGGAAAACGTGCTTTTCTGTCGCCGGACCCAGACTTTGGAATTCTCTGCCGGTACAGGTCCGCCAAACTGATTGTCTTACTACCTTCAGGTCTAGACTTAAAACACATCTATTCCTGACTGCATATCCGCCTTAACCTGGAATCTGGAAGTACGGACTGACCTTTGGATTACAACCTCGATTCACCACAGACAAGATCACGACTACGATTGTTCACTGAAGCGACCATCGACTGGTGCAGATGTACTACAACAATGGCGCTAAAGAAGTCTACTACTACTACTATACTGAAGAGGCGTAAACTTCCGGTACGCCTCAGTTCTTGTTTACTTTATTACATACGCGAGCGGATTATTTGGTACTGCGAGCGCTCAGAAGTACCAGATGCAGGGATAAGCTAGTCGATGTAATACGGTGAAGGAATTTTTTTTTACCGCAGAATTTTTAACAGACTGTACTTATGCGTAGAGTTGTGTTAGTTCCAATTACTGATGTTTGCCTTCAGAAGCGTATTGTACCCCCGCCCACTGAGAAAATGACTCGGAAAAGGCGCCCATGAACGATGACAGCTGGATCCCAAAAGACCATTCTAAACGGCAGTTGCTATTTGTAGGGTTGGATATTTGATTTGAGACTGGATGTTTCTAGTGAAGGCGTTGCTTATGCTTTTGTCGATTGGGTGTAAGTTGCCCACTGATACGATTTGGGGTCGTATGATGCGTCACTCCCTCCTCCCTTTCCTTTCGATCTCATTTCCTCCACTCCAACCTCCTGGACAGAGGCGATTCAGCCCACATCGCTACTCGGTTTATTTATTTGGCTCTAGGTCAGCACACTACCGACGACGACTCTCGTCAGAACGGCTCAGCTGAGAGCACTTCGACGATTCATATTTCTGATTTTATTGTATTTAATTACTATGCTAGACTAACGTTAAACATTTCTTATTTCTGTTTAGTAATAATTTAGCACTTAGCCTGTTATTGATTAAGGAGATGTGCATTTTCTTATGAGTTGGAAACAATAAATCCTCCTCCTCCTAAAAAATTGAATATGTTGGATTTTAGTTTTGGACTTTTATTTTGTAGTAATATAGATGAAATCAGGGTCCTCACTATCATTTGAGTTGAGTACTTGTGCAATAGGGTATGCCCACAGCCCAACACTAGGACTGGTGCAGATGATCAAGTCAAGTATAGTTTGGTTACCTGACAAAGCAGCCACATGCTATTATCAAAACACATGCACAGACCAATTGGTCACAGTCACACAAGACAGGACAGCAAGGGATTGAGTGTGACAGGATTAGTGCTGGAAATAAAGCTACCATATCTTTGCACATATAAGATGCACCCAGTTATAAGACACACCCAGTTATAGGACACAGGTTTTGACAATATGTGTAAGAATATTATGGATAAGATGCCCACATATGTAAGAGGCACCAACAAGGTCTGACATCATAGGAATCTCAGAGATTAATATATCCTGCTCTGATGGTATGATTCAAAATGCAGTAAGTGTCCCAGACCCTGTATCATTTGGTTAAACTCTTTTATTGACAGATTGAAAATCACATGCAGGTTATATTTTTTGCACATATGTCAATAACATTAGAAATAATTTAAAGACAGCACTTTATCTGTTACCCACATATACTGATATACATTAATTAATTGCATAAAATGTTTCCTAGTTAATTAAAATATCTGTTGACTATTACTTTATTAAATGCACCAGTTAATTTGCAGCTAAATCACAAGACTGTCTAGTTAGAGTCAGACCAGCAAAGAATGTAATGTATTAGGAATTTTTAAACTATTCACTAAACTTAGACCTAATTATGATAAGAAATTTATTCCACAATTTTACCATTTGTCTGTGTACAAATAATTAGATAGACATCCGTTTTCAATAGACAACAGTTCTTTGTGTACGAAAAAATTTATATAAGACACCTCTGAATATAAGACACACCAAAGGTGCTGGGTATGTTGAATTATGCATAAGATGCATCTTATATGATGCATCTTATCTTATATATATGAAATTACTGTAATTCATGTACTGTGTACTATATGTATGTATGTTAGTATGTACTAATTAATGTAATTCATGAACATTTAGCATGCTCAAGTGCTAGAAACTTTAGCCAGATCAGTGGTTCTTAACCTGGGTTCGATCGAACCCTGGGTTCGGTGAATCAGTCTCGGGGGTTCGGTGGAGGGGGGTCAAGACATGCACCCGACATACATACATACATACATACATACATACATACATACATACATACATACATACACACACATATATATATATATATATAATTTTTCTATTTAGAAGGGTTTGGTGAATGTGCATATGAAACTGGCGGGGTTTGGTACATCAAACAAGGTTAAGAACCACGGAGTTAGATATTACAAGTATGTTTGTATTTGTTGCATTTTTGTTATCAGGTAGCAATGAGTGAGTTATCACATTCACCGGAATACCTTAGTTTTCGAGCCAACATTCCTCGACGAAAGGTTTTCAAATTTCATATCCATTTCTCATTTAGTAAATAAACGGCTTCAATTGTTTTAGTTATTCAAGCTTTAGTAGTAAAGATGAAACTATACAAGGTGATTTGACTAAGATTTCAAAACTTTTATTGAAAATTTGCAGGCCTTTCTTGCATAGATATGGACTTGATAGAACCAGAATCAATTTTGATATTAATTACTAACTTATCACGTAATTCTTAGGTGTGTCAGCATTCGTTACTATGGTGACATGGAAATATCAAATGTTTTAATGGATCAGTTTGGGCTCTTGCTGTTGCAGTTTGAGTTCTTTTCACACCCTTTTAAAATATAACATATTCAAGAATTATTTACTTTTCCATGGTATTGTGCTCCCGGCTGAGGGCTATGAAAATGGAGCTCAGTGCCGCTCTATGAACCCTGTGGGTTTGGAAAAGGACTTTTGACTTTGCCAAGCTTTAATAACTAACCAAAAAGTCTAAGTGCATTGTAATAAAATTTGTAATAAAAATTGCTTATAAGTTATATACATCATTCTCTGCTCTATGCATTTACTCTTCTTAGTGTGCTTGTGTTTAGTAAAATTTGCATCTTTATAATTCCAGTGTTGCGCGTAACTAAGTAAAAATAACGTTACATTACTTAAGTACAATTCTGAGTACCCGTGCTGTAACGAAGTACACAACTTACCCAGTACTTTTTACTTGTAACGATAAAGTTTTTATTCAAATATTAGTACTTTTACTTCGTTACATTATGTCTTTCACGTTTAGTTACAAGTAAAATTTCTCATCGCCAAATTTCGATACATTTACTGGAGTATCTGTTTAATTCTTCACAACTTCCGTGTTTAGTCGTACAGGACAATGACCAACAAACGTACACGCATGACTGACAGATTGTTTGAAAACTTGATCTTTCTTAGACCTACATGCAATCACAGAGCCGCAGTTAGAGCAGTCGGCGCCGGGCAAGGTATAAATTCTGCGCCCTAAATTCCGGTGATGGCCTTTTTGCTTACCCGAGTTTTCACGGCAACGTACAACATACAAAATTTTAACCTGTGACAGTCTGAAAACCGGCGATGAACTTTTTACTTATCAACATAATTTTCACGCCAGAGAAAAGTGGTATGAAAAATTAAGGACTGAGTGTGCAAATTGCGCCTTCGAGGACGGCGCCAGGACAGCTTGACCCTGCCCCTAGCTACGGCTTTGTGAAACCAGCATTTGTGCTAATGCAGTGAATGGTGTAAAGGTGTAATGTGTACGTGTTGACTGCTGAGGCTTCTGCGTGTTGCTTAAAAGTAGTAATAAAAATGTGATTTAGCTTGAAAATGTGGAGTTGTTGATGATTCCGTCTGTCACGGTACTTTTTACTTTTTACTTAAAAAGTAACTTTTTGAGGAGTACTTTTTTACTTTTACTTGAGTAACTATTTTTATAGGTACTTTTTACTTTTACTTAAGTAAAAAAGTGACATAATACTTGTACTTTTACTTGAGTACTCAAACTCAGTACTTCATACAACACTGTATAATTCAAACATTAATACAGATTTTTAGTTGCCCCATTTGTACTTCCAATAATTATTGAATTTCTTTTATTATAAGTTTGATATCATCCCAGCCGATGTTCCCTGTAAGGGAGTGTGTGGGCACAATGGCACATGCCCAAAAACGTGGAGACATGTGCCCAAAAAAATTATTGCCTAAAAATTTGCCAGAGCTTTTATTTTTTTAATTAAGAATTATTAAATATTTAAATAGTCAATATTCAACTTAAGTCATGACAAATTATGTGCTATATAAATATTTATTCTCAGCTACTCAATTTAAGAGACGATTTCTAGTCTGGCACGATGTTTACTACGATTGCAGACTTAATTATATTAGCAAACATGATTTTTCCTTTGCCCAAAAGTTAGTCAACTAGAAAATTTTTTCCAAAGAGAAATTTCATGCACACACAGACCCTCGAGAATTAGAGATAACATTGATCCCATGCTGAACTAAAATTTAGTTTTATATTTGACAAGGCTTGAAAGTGTAGTGTTTTGTTCCATTTTTTTATATGTGTCACATATTTTCGCACCTTTTATCCTGCCTGGTATTTGCAAGTCATTTTCCAGTGGGGAGGGAATGATTGCCATTTCCCACGTTAATAATAATAATAATCTTTATTCGTGACAGGCACAGCATCAAAGATAGTACACAAACAAGGACTAACACAAATCAACTGAACAAAACTAAATACAATAAAAACTAATAATAGACTAATAAACTAAGCACAAACTAAACACAGTACAGCCACGAGCACTGCCCATCCAGCCAGCCTCTGCCCTCAGATAAATTCTAGCAATGCACTCAGCAAAATACAGTGGCTTCGTCGCATATTTATTGACAAAGGATGCTTGTCGCTCTTGCTAATTAAAGAGTGGACAAGTCAGTAAACATTGACCAAGGATTTCCCCTTATCCCCTACAAATGCCACATTTATCATTTCCATTCATATAATTTGCATATTCTAAAAATTAATGTATTGCCCATTTTTGTCAAGTGACTGGACTTATTATGCATGCCTAAAAAGATCAAAAGCTGTAACCAATGCTATTTCTAATCTATATTTATCAGTGAATTTCTGTATTGATCATGACCTGCAGAACTCAGTTTTGAAAAGCTGTCCAATTCATCTGTAATTGCAAGAAACAAAGCAGTTTCATTGTAACATTTGTTTATTGATATTTTTTATTGTTTATTAGGTTGGTATATTTAATGTGCAACTCACACTTTTGATAGTAATGTATTTTATAGTACCGGTAATTTCATTTTTGTTTCTTTGTTATTTGCAAAATGTGGTTCATTTTTTTAAAGATCTGTGTTGACTCAGATGGACGGAAAGAATGGATTCTATATGACATCGGTCCTAAGTCAATTTCTTCTCCTTTAATCTGTTTTCCGCCTGTGAGTGGAAGAGCGGATATTTATTTTCAGCAGATGCTGACTCTGTCATCCACTGGATTCAGAGTTATTTCTGTAAGAATCTACAAGTTTTATATTTGCATTGTACTAAATACTCTCGAGCAGGGGTGTCAAACATACAGCCCACTGGCCGGAGACGACCCATGAAAGCTTTTCATCTGACCCTCGTGTATGTGGCTGAATGCAAGAAAAGAACTTTATGTTTAAGCAAAGTTACTTTATTTAAGGCGTGTTCAAAAGTTACACATATGAAATCGGAAATTACAAATTCAACTAAAATTTTTACATATGATAGAAATGAAATAAGAATTTTTGAAACAAATTTTTATATGTATACTGTTTTGTGTAATAGACCTATTGTAGTTCGTGTTAATGTTATGTACAAATCCAGCCCGCGACAACCACAAAGACTTACGTGGCCTGCTATATGAAATGAGTTTGACACTCCTGCTCTAGAGTAAGTAAGTAAGTAAGTAAGTAAGTAAGTAAGTAAGTTTAAGTAAGTAAGTTATGAGGAGTATGAAAGAAGAAACCAGATCCACTTTTTAGGATCTGCTTGGACCCTATTTAAGATATGATTATGATATAATATTGCGTTTTACACTTATGTTACTGTAAACAAATCATCATCTTGATCCTTGAGTAGAGAAGCAGGAAATTGGACACACAGACCAATGTACTTGTATTAAGGTGCATTATATGGCTGTCACGTTAGTTAGATTTCACATTTTTTCTTTAGCTGACAAGTCAGACTTCTCTCAGAAGTTATCATTTTCCAATGTCTTTATCTGAATCACACCGGCAGACTTCATCATCATCTTCAACTGTGGGTTCTTCACGTGTTGGTGTGCAATGCCATCTCTACAGGTTTTTGCCATTCTTTCCTGTTCATTGCTCTGTGACACAGGTCCTGTAAACCGCTTTTACACCATTCTTCAATATCATCTCACCATCCATTATGTTGTCTTCCTTTCTTGTTGGCACCCTCCATTATTGCAAACATTAGAGGTTTGATCTTTCTGTCCTCTCATTTTGCATATGTGTTTGCATATATGAGTTTCCTTTAACTTTTACACAACTGCAAATGGTGTAGTCATTAATTTTTGCATCTCTGATCGGAAATCCAAACTGAATAATATCCAATGAGTCATACTACACACTAGAATGGACTACAGAAGATTGCGTCTTTGTTTCAACTTGGCTTTGCATGTATGTCTGGATTATAGTGAAACAAGAATTTATTTAGACACTTTATACGTGGAGATTATTGATTTGATTATATTGTTTTCTATGTTGATCTGTTTATTAATCCATTGTATGACAACATGACACATCAGATTACTGTTTATATTCTATCGTTTGGGTGTCAGTGTTGGTTTTCATTGAGCAGCAGTCCACTGCAGGCCGGCTGCAGTCTTTCTGCACCTTGAGAGACTCACAGGCAAAAAATGCAAAATGCCTTCTAATAAGGTGCATGTCATGAAGTTGTTGTCACTATGGGGTGGATGGCTGGAAGTTGAACTGAACAAATTCTCCACTGTTTTCTTTATCTGCCTAAATTAATGGTGTTCCTTTCATGTTGGCTCATTTCATGATGTTATCTATTCAGTTGGTTCTTTCTGGTTCTGCCCTGCCTTCTGGTTCCTTCTGTTATACCCGTAATGTTTGAACTTACAACAGAGTCCTCCGTTTTCCGGGCGATATGTCTGAAATATTTTGGTTTTCTTAGTGTGACATTTGTTAGAAAGTCTTGGTCTGTTCCAGTCATTTTATGCAGTATGCAGGTGCATTTAAGTATTAAAGCTTGAGTGGCCTTCCAGATATTTTGAACCTCTGCTATCATAAACCACAGCAATGCTTTTGAACTCCTCTCAAAGCCTTTAGTCAAAAATATGAAATGACAATTGTCTTCCCTATTGTCTGCTATTCCACCAAAGAAACTATGAGAGGTGAAAGGTATATATATATACTGTATAGCTACCATAGTTTTTTTCTTTGATAAGAACATTGTTACGTACAGAACTCTTGTGGTGCATTGTCTGCAACAGCACAATATAAATTATCGGCTTAATAATATTATAATCATTATAATAGTACAGAACAACATGTTTTGACTAATACAAGCAACATGCAAGGATTTCAGGTTTTTATTTTATTACAGTATCAAATCTGATGTTGGATCCAATTTTTGGAGCCTGTGTTAAATCCTGAATCATGCAGACTTGTGTATCCAAATTCAGTAAATTATTATGATTTATTATGTAGGCCTATATTATATTGGCTGAAAACTGGGTCTTGTGCATCACTAGGCATTGTAATGCTGTAACCTGTAAGTGAAGTCGGTGCTTATGTCGGAGTCTTCGTCTATATTTTAGGTGGAGTATCCCACCTATTGGACGGTTCAGGAGTTCTGTGAAGGATTTCAGCAGTTGCTCAACCATCTTCAACTCGATCGAGTTTGTATTTGATTGTTGTAAAAAAAATTGCCAGATATTTTATGGTATTGCCTGAATGCGAATGATAGGTGGCAGGTTGGTCCTGTGGTTTGTTAACTGGTCTGCCAGTCATGAAGCCTGGGGTTTGATTGCAGCAGAAACCGTCTGATTGTCTCTGCTGCATGCACTCACTGAGGTGATTAAGCTTTGAACGAGTACATTGAGTATTTTCTCACTGTAGGGAAAGGTGATGGAGGAGAGGCTGTCGACTGATTTTGTTCAAATTTGCTATGAAAAATTGAAGGTGTAAAGCTTTTTGTTTTAAGGCTTTGAGCCTATGAAAAATGGTGAAAGCATTATACGACCAAACATAAATAGGGGAAAGAATTATTGCTGTTTGATAGTTGAAAAGCAAAGTGTACTTGGTTATAGTTCCAAAATTATCTACAGTAGAAGCTTCTTATAGCAAGAGATGCACTGCCCAAAGTTTTTTGGTGAATTTTCTAATTTGTTTCTACAAATTTTAAATCAGATATCAACTATAAGATATTTTTTATTGATGGGCTTTTTCATTTTGCTTGTGATCTGTTTCTTAATTTGTTTTTAAAAATTTAATTTAACTTTATCTAAATCTAAACTTAAAGCAGTACTGTGTTTCTCTGCTTGGGCTATGAATTACAACTTAAAAATTAATTGTGGCACTTATGTCCTGCATTTGACTCTTATTTGTGCTGCTGCTTACCAGTTGCTGGGTTATGACTATAGTGGGTAACAAAATACTTTTGATAGTTCATTTAACCCATATTTAGAATCCTTAGTATGTAACTCAGCAGTTGTATTTATGTATATGCATTACAGTGGATTGGGCAGCCATCATTGTGACTGTAACTCTGGTGAAGAAGCAGGAGATTACAATAGGCAGATAAAAATGCACGGGGATAATTACAGAATGTCTTAGTTTTGGTGGCGAACAAGAGGAGTAGATTTTGGACAAGTGCATAAATGCATGCGCTAATCTCAACACTGGAACCCAACAGAAAGTTTTGGATTCTGACTTCAGATCCAACAGGTTCTCTGAATCCAGATTTGGACCTGGAATTAGAACCAAGGACCATCGCATTCCTGATGTTGTTGTTTTGTATTTTTAGGTTCATTTGTTTGGTTCATCAGTTGGTGGATTTCTTGCTCAAAAATTTGCTGAATTTTCTCTTTCATCGCATCGAGTCGAATCGTTGATATTATGCAATACATTCACATCTACTGACATCTTTGACCAGACAATTTCAGCGCCAACGTACAATATATTTATCTTCTTAGACATATTTAACATCATCTTGAATTTCTTTTCTTTTTTTGGAAAAATTATAGATACTTGCTGCAAATCTTTGTGGTTTAAAGTCATTTTTATCCACTTAATTCTATTTTATTTCTGAATTTGTATGACTTCAATGCATTTACATGGTGAACCATAGAACATGAGCTATATGAAATATATTCAAAACGAAAGCCAATAAGTATCATAGTTATGTTCGTGTTCCGGACACCAAAATCCTACAGATTACCGGTATATCCTTTTTAAGTGGGTAACATTTTCACTATTGTCAATTATAATTCTGCTAAATTGTGAGTTAGACCATAATAAACAGGTGATTGATAGACTTTTGCTGTGGCTTCTACAATTGGAAATTTGCTTACATCAGCCTGTCCTGACTCTGTTACAAGAGTAGAATTTTAATGGTTGTTCTGTTATAGCTTCTGGATGCTTCCAGCAGTTATGCTAAAGTCAATGGTAATGGGTAACTTGGACAAAGGAAACACGGATTTAGAAATTGCGAAATCAATTGAATTTGTTGTGTGCTCAGTAAGTGAATATCAGAATTCTCATTTTCAATTGACAAGAGTCCGAAATCTTGTTCATAAACTAGAAAGATGCTCGCTTCGCTTGCGCTCGCTTCGCTCGCAGTGCAGGATAATACTAATCCAATACCTATACCTAATACCCAATCATTGAATTCATGCTGAACAACATTTCAATGATCGCCACCTAGCCAAGCTCTGCGCCACGTAATAATTAGGCCTATGTACGCTAAAATCACGCAACTGTGACCATTTGTGACGCTGTACATGTATTTTTTGTGTACGTTAAAATGTACGTTAAAATTGCGCGTCGCTGCATAGGCTGCATAGGCTAGATAGGCTAGAACAATTGTTACCAATAGCAACGTCGTCGCACGCCCACCCCTCTGACGCTGCAACGACTCGACTAAACCGTGCTAAACTACGAACAATTGTTACCAATAGCAACGTCGTCTTTGAACATCGCCCTCCAATGCATCGCGACGTAAGGACTAAACCGTCTACCAATAGTCAACCAATGAGAACGCTTGAAGGTAACAGACATACAGAATAAGGATTTTAATATTATAGATGACAGATCTCTCATATTGTTCATTTCGGTTCATTGCTTAAACTGAGAATGTTTTTGATTTTCATTACCATTAATTTGGCACTAATTCCTAATTTTGCAAACATTTAATTAAAAGAAAGTAAAAAGGCTCGATATATTTACTTGATATTTTGCTTTCAATATCATGAAAGTCATAGAATGGTATTTTGTTTTAAAAAATATTATGTATTTTCATAGTAGTTTATAGGTTTGTTTTCTGAGATCTTGACAAGATTTCTTATTTTGAATAATTTTGGCTGAATTATTTTAACTTCTTTAGAATGAAATTGCTATGCAAGTTATTAGCTAATTTTTTTATTGATTTTGTTTTCTTTTTGGAGAATGGTGATAATTTGGTATGATATCAATCTAATAACATTGCTAGATAATTTAGAGAACATGTCATTTACTGTAATAAACTTCAATACTTAATTGGCTGAATTGTATTTGATTACAGCTGGATAGTTTAGGTCAAAAGGAATTGGCTTCAAGATTAACGCTCAATTGTAGAAATTGTAAAGTTGACACAAAGAAGCTTCGTGAACTATCGGTCACAATAATCGATGTAAGATATTCATATTACAACTATATTTATTTGAGTTATTATAGAGATTTTTTGGCTCTCACATAAGGGACATTTTAAAGTCTATGCAAATCAAAAAATGGCTTGAGGGAATTGGAAAGATATGGGAGATTTCAGAATAGAAAATTTAGATTTTTTTTGACTTTTCCGGCAGAGAATTTATAATAATAATTGCATAAATTTGCCTACTTGGAAAACCCTCTAAGCTCTTCTTTCTCAAATATATTGCAGTCCATTTATTCATTGCTTGTCCTGGCAGCACCTAGAGTGATAGGCCACCTTTATCAGTTCCTTACAATGTCAGTGACAAAGGTGAAGTGGTGGAGAGATGATGTGACTGCAGCAATGGCAAAGTTATTTTTATCTCAACTTGTAAACATAGATAAATTGTTTGTTTAACACGTTGAGCACTGGGGACGTCATTTGACGTCCTCTGTTCAATGCATCGAAAGCCAAGGAGGTCGTATAGCGGCGTGCCTGGCAAGAAAAACGCCGCAGTCAACGTGTTAATATAATTTTCCAATTCTTTTCATTTTTTCGGTTATTTAGTCATGACGTTGTTTTAATTTCATGTTCTCTTCTTTCTGAGCAGGTAAATGACGACTGTGCCGTCTCTCAGACAGTTAAAGATGAAATGTACAAGAGCTATCCTAATGCACGACTGGCTCACCTCAAGTCTGGTGCCAACTTCCCGTACTTGAGTCGAGCAGCTGAGGTCAATCTGTACTTACAGGTAAGCCAGTATTTGTCAAGTTTTCAATTATTCTTTGAAGTTTATACTTATAAAGTGTTTTATGTTTATACTTATAAAGTGTTTTATGTTTATACTTATAAAGTGTTTTATGTTTATACTTATAAAGTGTCTTGGGCGAGTTACAAATATTGATGACCTTATTTAGCAATCACTAGTAAATAACTGTTAAATATTAATTTATTCGCAGAGAATTTTGCATATTTATTCAACAAAATGAAGTTTTGTAGTTCTGAAGTTCTGTTTCATGTGGTGAAATTAATAATAATGTCCTAATTCATCGCTACATTAAAAACTATTTTCTTAATGAGTGACTTGTCACTGTTTGTTTTGGCCCATCCATGCACTTCATTACAGACTATAAAGCATTCAGGTGGAAACTTGAAATCTTCCTACATTTCCAGAAAAAACTTTTGGCCATGCTGATGATTGGACCATAAGAAATTGTGCTTAGATTAGGCCTACTGGATGTCTGACAGTCAGAAAACAATAAAATGTTGATGACTTTCACCACTCTTCTGCTCAATTTATTGCAATAAGGTTTAACTGAAATGCAATTAGACATTATTGTAAATCAATTTGATTGTGTGTGTTTTTGGCAGATTCATTTGCGACAATTCTGTGACACCAAATACAGTGCGATGGAACCAGAAATGGAAGAGACAAATATCGATGCTGATGTGCCTGCGATTGCTTCCTCTCTCGTGGAAAGGAAGCACTGATCCTGATCAGTTTTCCTTTTACTCTTGCCATCCATTACGTGTATGTTAAATGCTTAGATAAATCTGAATTTTGTTTCTCTGTTGTCCGTGCCTTCTGCTTTCATGTTTAATGGCGCTTGTTTTAAAAATTGTTTGTTTGAAACCAGTCAGTCATCCATTCCATTGTTAGTTCCTTTTGAGGTATGCATTATTTTGGATAGAACAGGGTTTTCTATTAATGAATTTCAGCATTTGTGTAAATACTTGTATTCAGCCTTTAATATTATCTACTTCTTAACAATCTGTAAAACTAATTTCAATTTTGCAATTTGAAAGAAAGTTTGAAATCCCAAATTTAGTCACTTTTACAAAGCTTTTTGTCAAGCGCTTGGTATAACTTACAGTATAGTGGTATAAATATTGTAAATTCTTAATTGCATTGATAGCTGAGTTGATATCAGGTTTTTTAATTTTAAAATAAAGACATGTATGTTGTGTTGTTTTTGCTGCAGAAAACTATCATGATTGAATATTTTGCTTGGTACCTTTGTTTTTGTCGTGTATTTTTTTCTCTAATATTCATTATTTTCTTATGCTTTTATTACCGGTATACAGCAAGGCGGAAATGCCGAGAGCTTCTATGAGTAGATTTGATTTTGTAGAATTCTATTTCATGCAGGCCATGTGATATGGTCCTTTCTGTGAATAACGATGCGTGCCTGTAGACAAGTGTTATGTTTTCACATGGCTGTAGGTATTGTTAGTCAATAAGTGTTAGTATATGAAATATGATGCTTGAAATAATTTTAATGTAAGTTCTGAAGTTCTGTTTCACATGGTGAAATTAATAATAATGTCATAGTTCATCACTACATTGAAAAATTATTTCCTTAATGAGTGACTTGTCACTGTTTGTTTTGGCCCATCTTTGCACTTCATTTACAAACTACAACGCATTGTGGTTGAAACTTGAAATCTTTCTACACTTCCAGGAAAACTTTCGGCCAGGCTGATGATTGGCCTGTATTTGCTTAAAATAGAATTTTGAGAAAATCCAGGAAGTTAGGACGTCAAAATTGCTGTGTATGAATGGATGCCATATTAATTATCATTGGCACAGCCACATTGGGAATGGGGTCCCACCACCGGTCATGAGATTCGCCTAAAACTGATGAGCAGTTGGCGGAGGGTAGTAGTATTTGATCGATTTTGTATGCACCAGAAACTAGACTTTGAAGTGTTTGAGATGACAGCCTTTTTTTGCTTGTCAATACTTCTGGCCGAAAAAAGTGCCCCCCTATTCTGGAATCCTGGCTATGCCACTGCAAATCATGCCTGTTGATCTAAAATCTAGTTAAATTTATTGTTTGCAGTGCACTGGTTATCAATCATGACTTGCAAATGATCAGCTCATTACTTGGTTCTTACATGAAAGAAACTCTGATATTGAATTGTTATCTGCACATTTTAAAGTTGCTACCAATAGTCATTACTGTATCGCAGTGTGTCAGTACATTCAACTTATCCTTTAAATATCAGTCCTCTGCTAAAACTAAATAAACTGCAAGTGTGTCTAGATTAGGCAATATTTAAGTAATCTAATTTCTCATTGATTATCTGCAGTTAGTGGACTATGATTTATAATTATTTTGCTACCTTCACAAGCGTCATATCTGTTTGCTACTGACCATCCACTAAAGAGTAAATTCATGTAAAATTGACTCCATCGTTTGTTAGATGCCACTTTTCCATATGTTATGTATTAGTGGCCAATTTATGCTTTGAAAGACAGTCTCTTCAGAGGAGGTGCTGGTCCATTGCATGAACTAGCTATAAGGATTCTATTTCTTATGTGGAAAGCATTATTTTTATGTGGAAAGCATTTCTATATAGCAAAAATATCAACTTTATGATTATGAGCCTTTGCAAATTAGCATTTTTGTTTCAGTGGATAAAGTGTTGACTCTCATTGCTTGGTCATAATGTTAGCGAGTGTTTTTCCTGTGATGCTATATATCTAAATGTTGTAAGAAACTATAATCCTACATGTATATCTGATATTATGCATTTATTTTATATTTTAGGAATATGTATTTGCTTTCTATAAATTCAGAATTTGATTTTACAGGTATATGCAATTATGATTTATCTGCTTGTTTTCTAAGAGCACTAGTAGTTAATTTGATTTTTGGACCAGACTTGCCACCAAAGTAACAATTGAATTTTTGCCAGTTCAGTGTTTTAATGGTGAAGAATACATTCGCTATGATTGTTGGCCTTTATGAGACTTTTCATGTAAATGTTATTTTTGATATATAGTGTCTAGTGTCTACTGTATACCGGTACTGATTATAAGTTGAGTAATTATGATTGTGGAACGCTAGCATATGTGTGGTCTAAATTGCTTGCTCTGTAGAATGTCAGTACACTTGGATGGCTTGGCTGCTCAGGTTTGATTAACGGGTTTAGAGATGCCTTTTCTTAGCCTGCTTCTCTCACAGCTTAGAGTGTTATTATTATTATTATTATATGATTATTTGTATTACATGTCAAATTTTGCTGTGTTTGGACATGTCAGTGGCAATAGGCAGTGAAGAATGAGACTGCTTGCCAACAAGATACCCAAGATACCTGACAAATCAGGTGCACACAATTATAAATACTTGTACAACTGTTTGGTCACAGGCATGTTCAATAGGACAGCAAGAGCTCCAGCACTTTGGAAAAGCGCCTGTGAAAACTGATTCATATGCATTTAGCTCTTTCACAAACACATGAAAAGTTACATTATATATTATAAGTCTAAGTGGTTTGTCATATATCTGTGATGTTACATGTACATAGTTAAATAGATACAGTTGGCCTATAGAACTAAAGAAGAGGACGAACCTACACACCAAAATAAGAATGTATAAAACATGTCTTACTGGTCCTGTTATACGGCTCAGAGACCTGGACCCTCATTTCACATGCGCTGTCAGCGGCGCATACTAGGAATTCGGTGGTTCGACTTCATTAAAAATGATGTGGTTACTCAGGCGATCAACGTATAGCCTATCCTACAAACCATCATCGTCGCTGGCAAGCACTTTTTGGTCATGTGGCACACCTTAACACTCACACTGCAGCTTACGGTGCTCTTACGGCAGCCATCAACCGTAAACCAGAAAGGAATCCACTTCCAGGGTGGAAAAGACCTCATGGTCGACCTCGCCGCACCTGGGTGCAACAGATAGGCAATGGCGCACCTTCAACAATTGCAAAAGAATGGAAGTCCAAGATCGCGGCCTTAGTAGATCAACGCTACGGACCCTCGTTGTCTAAACGAAGATAACTAACTATATAACTATGAATTTGACCAAGTAGTCAGTTCATTGGAATCTGGACACTATAACAAAAGAAAGATGCAGGAGGGGAAGATCGACCAGGAATATGACTCAATGGCATGCAAGCCTGGTACAAGGTAGGCCTACTCATTTAAAATCATGCAAAAAACATGGGCTGTAGCTTGACACCTAATAGCTGTGTGTAGCCTACCCAAGTATCATTAGACATCGATAGTAATTGTAAACACATACTGTACACAAAGCCTAGATAAATTTATAAGCAAAACATTTATAGGCCTATAAAATATTGTCATATAACATGCTCATGGCCACAACTTAGATTTTACACACAATATTTAATAACATATCGAACCATTACTTTCAATTGAATTTTTAATTGCTTATGGTTGTCTGGCATCAAATGGTCATTTACTGTATTTGCTGCATCCCTAATATTGTTGTGACCTACTTGTTAGGTAAGCATTATGGTGGAGGTGTTAGGATGGTTTTATGATAATTACTTGCACCATGTTTGACAGTTTTGCAGCAGGGACGTACTGTAGCCAGGTATTTGATTGGGGGGTATAATTCTTAAAACGCTTTGAAAATCTTTAAAAACACATTTCAAATTTTAAGGTAGTCTGAGATTTGGGGATTTTTGGGGTATATATACCGATATACCCCCGTCGCTACGCCCCTGTTTTGCAGCTTTATTAGACAAACTTATGTGCTTTTGACTGCATGTTTAAAAGACATAGGCCTAAAGAGGAAGAAGTGCCTCTGAGTAGAAATATATGAGGCACTATACAAATACTAAATTACATCATGCTAGTTTCTGTAATCATTTGTAATTCAGTGAATGATTGTATAGAATTATTTTCTGAAAAAACCTTTGAAGTTTATACAACAGTTACGATCTATTTACATGATGGATTAAGGCATCAAGAATTGGGATAGAGATACTGTAATAACCCAGAAAGGATCATTGCATAATTACTGGTACGTAATGCTGGAAATGACATTTTTGACCCACCATCAAGCTCCTTCGTTTTCCCGCTTTGACCAACACTTTATTGTTATTTATGGTCATCATGTCTTTCCAGCCGATTCCCATAATCCTTCTAAAAAATCACATTTCAGGTGCCGCGAGTTTCCCCCATAATTTTGGATATTGTCCAAGTCTCGCAGTCATATAGCAGTATTGGCCACACATAAGATTTCAGCACATTTATTCTAGTTGGCATTGTTATGTGTTGACTTTTTAGAATGTTAAATGCTAAATGTTAAATCACTAAATGCTGACTTGGCAATGCCAATTCTTTTTCTGATTTCTTCGTCGCATCTTCCATCACTTGTGATTTGCACACCTAGGTATTTGAACTGTTGCACCTCCTGAATTTCGTGTTGTTGAACATAAGATTATACTTTGCAGATAGGGGGTTCTTTCACTTTGGAAATTACCGTTGACTGTGTTTTTTGTGATTTATTTTTAATCCGAGCTTTCCCGCCTCTTCTACCACTATGTCAATCAGTCTTTGAAGTTTATCTTAGCCTGGATGGCGTGTGCCTGTGTGACACAGGTCTTGGTACACTGGTAGTCGCCAGATAGCTGCTTCGGCAGCGTAAAGAGGGTCGAGTGAGTAAGTCCTTCCTGCTGGTACATAGCCTCTGATAGTGACAAGACCACTGTAGTACCTCCACGTTGTACAACACGGTAGCTGGTAACTCCCCTAAAGGGTTATCCAGGCTAAATTTAAAGTGGATCGAGAACAACATCATATCATACATAAGCCTATATAACAAATAGTAGTACTGCTTTATGTTTTTGTAAACGTGGGCTAGTTATTTAGCTGCTCTCTTGCAAAGGATTCTATGGCATCCATGAACTAAATCGGCAGATGCAAGTAAAATTTAAATAAAAATAAACTGAATGATAAAGACATAAAGTCCCCTTAAACTTATTTTTAAAAACTTAACATAACTTATATTAGGCATATACATGTGCATACACAGTGATACACTTTAAAAATTCGAAAAGAAACGGCTTGAATCAAAATAGAAATATCATCACGATGTTCCATTCGGACTTTAAGTAAATTGGGAAAAGACCAAGATCCAAGCGGTTGCCACTTCGAGCCCGCATGACCAGGTACATGTAAACGGTGAAAGCCAGATAAAAATGTAGAATTGTTCGTATAGTCTACCTGGGGAGCCAAATCAGCGACTCCGGTGAATGTGAGAAGTGAACAGACGAATTGCTCATATCTGGTCATGCATGAAACAGCTTGACAAAAGCATCTGGAAGTAACGCGTCACACTGACAACAACAAATCCAAAACACGCGTCCCTTACCAGTGCTGTTGTATGGATCGGAAACTGGCTTTGACATCATTTGCAAGCAATTGATGCCTGTGATCGATGGTGCTTACGGAAAATTCTGCGTCTATCTTAGCAGGAACAAATCACGAACCCTGGAAGTAAGACGCAAGTCAGAGCAGGCTGCAACATAAGACATCATAAAAGCGAGGCGGATGTACTGGTTCGGACATTTTGCCAGAAGCGACCCGAGGATGGGTCACCACCGTTGTATTGCAGCGGCCTCGCGCATACCGCCACAAAATTAGAAGAGACTCCAGAGAAGAAGTGCAAGACAACGTGACTGCGCACAATCGCGTGTCACTACAACATTGGATCGCAGACTGCGTGGTGGCAGAAGACACAAGAAGACAGCTGGAGTCGGATCGTGGTCACGACAACGTCCTGTCCTGGATAGGACAGCGATGAAGAATGTTCAGCAAATACATGGCATTCAAATGCTGGTTTGCCGCAAAGCTTTTGTTTAGGTCTAGTTCGATAATTTCGCTCAAAAAGCACCCAACTCATTTTCTTATTAAAAATTCAGGAGAAGTCTGACTGTACTTTTTAAATTTGAGACAATCAGAGTTATGAATGCGTTTGCTCAGGCTCCATTCGTCACACATGCACTCGCACTGTAGCAAGCATGGATATTTTTACACCCCCTAACACTCCAGCCCCCATCTGAGACCGACACCGCCCAACACCTCTCCAATTTCAGCTATGGGATGCGCTTTTTGCTTGTCAGACTTTTTGGGAAAGGACCTCCAGAATTTACCGACACCCTCCAAATTTTTAATCCTAGAAAGGTGTGAAAAGCGCATGACATCGGTTCAATATCTTTGAAGTGATTCGTAGTGAGTGAACGCAGGGAGACTTTATTATAGAGCGATAAGGCTTTAGACTTAACGAAGACTTCTGCCCTACGCAACATGTTTGAGGACTAATTTTCAATTCAACACGAATCGCATGTATGCACACATAGTTCGTGGCAAACGCTTTCTCATGGCTAGTCAGTCTAACTGGAAATATGTATGTAGGATTGTCATTGTAGTCGCACTGCCGAAAATGCGTAACTTTAGTCAGGGAGTCTGTAACAGCCGCCCTGCTTTAGTCGTTGATATTTGAGAGTGGGTTACATCGGGAGCGCTGAAAATGCAAGACTGGAAAATGACGGAATAAATCGCAAGGGGTGAAAATGCAGGACTGGAAAATGGAGGACTGGAAATAGTAGACATAGACATACATCCCTAACGACGGCGTGACGGTGCAATGTCGCACACGGTTTGATTATTAGTAATTGATAGGATTTCGGCTCTTCATTTAGTTCATTTTAAATAAATTATTTGAAGTAGACCGTCATAACAACCCATAATACGTTGGGGGTGGGGTTCAAATGGCAGGTCTCATGACCGTTGACAATCAAACGCGCGTTATCAATCCAACCGTCAGGGAGAAATTTGTTTACGGCGACTACTGCATGGTCGATCATTTGATAATTTGATCCTTCACTTCCCGGTCCTGCTTTTTTAATCAGTGATGTTAACAAGGACCGACCCCCCAAGGACGAGGATAAGGACAAGGACTGACCCCCCAAGGACGAGGATAAGGACAAGGACCGACCCTCCAAGGACAAGGACAAGGACGAGGACTTACCCCTCAAGCACAAGGACCACAAGGACTGACCCACAAGGACAAGGATCAAGGACAAGGACCAACTTCTGTCAGACAAAAAAGTCAGAAAGGAAAAAACAAACACAATTTCAATTTGAATCACAAAATTAGAAAAGGAAAAAAAGAATGTTGTAAAACATAGTCTAGTCAACAGCAATGCTGCGTTTCAAATGCGCCTTTGACTTTAGCCACCTAGCTATGTTACTGCGCTTAAGAAATTGTCAAGTTTAATAATAATAATAATAATAATAATAATAATAATAATAATAATAATAATAATAATAATAATAATAATAATAAATGAACAAGTGTTTCCAGCAGCTGATCAGTCATGCACACACAGTGAGGTCTAATTATGAGACCACTTTGCGAAAACACTCGTTCAACTGGAGCCGACGTCGCTGGGCAACAAAGAATTCTGCTAAAGAATCAACTCTTCAACTGGTATTATAAAGGAAACAATGACTAAACATTTTAGTTAGAGAAACTCAAAGCAAGTATGTAGCCTAAATATAAATCCACATACTACTCTTACCTTGGAACATAATTATCAGTACAATTGAAAATGGTATACAAGTAATTTGGTCCTTATAAGGACTTTTCAAGGCCTAAGGTACAAGGACCAGGACAAGGACCGATCTGCAAGGACGAGGATAATTAAGGACGAGGACCGAACCCCCAAGGACGAGGATAAGGACAAGGACTTCAAATTGGTCCTTAAGGAGTCCTTAAGGACAAGGACCAGGACAAGGATTAACATCACTGTTTTTAATCCCTGCGATTTGGTCCGTTCTTTTTCAGTCCTGCATTTTCACCCCCTGCGATTTGGTCCTTCATTTTCCAGTCCTACCATTTCACCCCTTCGATTTGGTCCGTCAGTTTCCAGTCCTGCATTTTCTAGTTCTGCATTTTCAGGCGACCCGGTTACATCGTCTACGGGTGGCTTCATTTTTACAATTGTTAGTAGTGTCCTTAGACCAACTCAACCGAATGCTTCGTGTTATCTTGCTCAGTAGAGCGAAAATAAAGAAGAATCCAGAGGTAGCGCAAGTGAATGCATTCACCAAAGGCAGTCTTAATGGTGTTAGGCTAAGCTCCGAATCTTTATCCAAATATTGGATATTTTACTTGAGAGCCTAATCAAACGGATTTATGCAGAAATGCAATTAGTTCATTTAACAAAAACTAATGTCGTTGCGCTTCTGTGTCTTCTAATTGCTCATAGTAAGTGACAATTCTGAATTGAAAATTAACTCTACAAAAGTAAATTGATGCAATTTTATTATTAAAGAGCGTCAATTGTAATATTATACATTGAATATGCAGTTTTCATTGACATTGAATATGCAGTTCTGCGTGAAATAAAGTCGTTTTGCATGTTTCATTAAGATGTATGCTTTACCTTAGTTTGAATATTCGTACCTCTGTCGCCAAACATTGAAAGGATTTACCATATGGCCTGATTCAAAAGATTGCCTTTTACTATTTTCATAATTTTTGAGCTACATATTATCAGGTTTTTACAAACTGCGTGAATAATGGCAATATAAAACCGTTAAGACAAGAAGACATCAATCGCCAGTGCGTTGCTGTTCGACTTAGAGTTCTAGCATTAGAATGGCGTCACATTTAGCAAGATTCGACCGTACGTATCATACGTATTGTAGTTTTGATGACGAAATACGTATAAACGCGAACGGTAAAAGTTCCGTAGGTTGTCTAAAGTAATTGAACTGAAATGTTAAAATTTAGTCGGAAACATTTACTTGTTATGCTATAATTTAAATCTAATTCGACGTTGGGACTGTGTCACTGTACTTGACACCAGACGTCAGTTGGCTCCCTTCGTCTCTTAATGACTGAATTTACTGTCAAATCTTGTTTAGTAGATGAATACTTTGTTCATTACAAGATCAGCAACATAACAGAAATACATAATGATATATAAGTTCAGCATCATAACAAAATACATAATGATGCAAGAGACTTGACTAACTAACTTATACTAAACTAGAAAAGAATCGATATTAAAACTAGGATAACCAGGAATTAATTAAGTCAAGAACACAGATTATTTAAATGAGTAAATAGATAAGTAAAAAGAGCAATTGAGAAACGGCTAATTCTGTGGTACTCTTTTTGAAACAACTTAAAACTCATCTTTATCAATATGCAATTAGGGCCCTCTCGCAGCGAGAGCGCTTCTGAGTGATTCTTCAAAAGAGGCGCTATATAAATATCGTGCTACATTATATTACATTGCGTTACATCACAAAGCAACAGCACTCATATATTATAAATACCTGACAGAGCAGCGGTACACATAACCAACATACATAACAGGAACTTAAAACCAACAACGATTCAAATCGATGACGACGACGGCGATGATGATGATGGCGGTGGTGGCGGTGGTGATGGCGATGACGATGACCATCATTATGATGGTGATCGTGATGATGACGTGATGGTGATGATGATGACGTGGTGTTGATGATGATGACGACGACGACGATGGTGATGATTATGGAGTAACTGGGTACATTTTGTGAAGAGGGTGAAACTCTCCGACTGCTGGTGTAGCATCGACTTGGTCGGAGGGCTGTCAGGCAAAAGGTGTAGTGGGAATTGAATTCATGAATTAGTTTGAATTTTTGGAGACCTTGTGGGTTTAGTCAGTAGCGAGTAGAGGGGGCCGGTGGGGCAGTGGCCCCGGGCGCCGACCAGATAGGGGCGCCAAATAGGGGATCTCGGCAACCTTTTTTGCTCATCAAACATTTTTTATCGACTTGGCCCCGGGCGCCCACCACTCTGCACCACACTGGTTTAGTTCTGATAGTCAGTCACGGGCAATTGAGCTAGACGTAAGAGTTTATGTTTTATTTGAGAGGAGTAAAACTTACTGCATGATCCTCGGACCTTCATGATCCTTGGTACTTCATTTTATTAAGGCTATAAAGTAATTAATTCAAATTCCTATGAAAATTTTGTCAAAAACGATTTTAATAAATGTTAATCATGTTGGCGCGAGTTTATTGGCGCCGTGGCGTATTAATTGACATCTTCAAACGGCCTTGTGTGTAAGTCGTTGTCATTATCAAATGATGCCATGCAATCTAGCGAACTCATAAAAGTTTTAGATTTTTGACCTAGGTTTAAACAGACTTACTCACGGTTGACTGAAAATCCATAGCTGCATGTTAGAAGGCAGACCAACGACCATGCCCTTCGCTTTTACTGCATAAAATCTAATTGCTTAGCAGGGGCGTAGCCAGGAATTTGATTTGGGGTATAAATATGGGAGGGGGGTTACAATCTGAACTGCAAACCACATAAAATATATATAGGCTTAAACCACATATAACCACATATAAATCACATAAAAACTTGACAGTAGACTGATTTTGGGGTAAATATGCCGATATATCCCGCGTCGCTATGCCCCTGGTGTTTAGATCGAGATTTAAAATATAGTGCGCATGTCAAAGTCTTTATTGATTTCGCAGGTGCCGAAATGCTGAATAACCCTGAAGGCGTCGATTGCGATGACAATTACAAAATCGAAGTCACCCACAGGGGCAATGTCGTCAACAGTACAGTGACAGCAGTAAGAGAAGTAATTCGCAAAATGGTTTTTGACCGATTTTCAACAGATAAGGATGGAGCAAAATAATGCCAAAATTCCTATCGACCAATCATATTGAATAAAGATGTAGAATTTTTGTCGATAACTATTTGTTTTAGACTGTGAAGTGTGAACTCGTATATTTAGCACCATTACAGAAATATCGAGAATTTCTGGAAAATTCGACGTATGTACTTATTAGAACTTCCGTTATTTACTAGAAAGATGCTCGCTTCGCTCGCGCTCGCTTCGCTCGCAGTGCAGGATAATACTAATCCAATACCTATACCTAATACCCAATCATTGAATTCATGCTGAACAACATTTCAATGATGTACTGTACATACGCCACCTAGCCAAGCTCTGCGCCACGTAACAATTAGGCCTATGTACGTTAAAATCACGCAACTGTGACCATTTGTGACGCTGTACACGTATTTTTTGTGTACGTTAAAATTGCGCAACTTCCTCAAGCTACGCCCACCAACGCTTCGCGACACATTATGACGCTGCAATGAACAATTGAACGTACGCTTCGTCAAACGCTTCTTCGACTAAACCGTTTGGTTACCAATAGCAACTTCGTCTTCAAACTTCGCCCACCAAAGCATCGCGACGTAAGGACTAAACCGCCTACCAATAGTCAACCAATCAGAACGCTTGAAGGTAACAGACATACAGCGCAAGGATCTTAATATTATAGATGTACCTCTGGTGTAGTTTACAGTTTTAAATGTTTAACAACGACTATAAACTGACGAACACCTGTGTTTAATGTTTAGAAAGGACATCACGCAACCGTAACTGTGACCGTTTCGGCCTTCTGTAACATATTCACAATAGACCTGAGGCTGAACTCGTAAGTCACAAGAATTTTCGTCAATAGCTTCTATTCACTTGGATATATATATATAGGCTATGTATAATTGTATATATATATGCCTAAATAAAACTATGTCATAGACAGTTAATTCTCATGTAAATTTGCATCTACATAATCTTGACATTACATGACATTTATTGAAAAGCGTGGTTTAACGTGTGTGGCATTTGCCTTACTATTTCCTTTACGGTGTCTAATTGCGAGTCTGCAGTTGAAATGATGTAACATTGGTTCATTTGACAGCACGTAAACTTTAATCTGTTGTAGGTTTCTGTTCTCTGCTGATTATGTTGAAATATCATTCAACGAAAACGGCGCTGTTTATCATGATGTAAACCAGGTCAGTAAGCTCTAGAGTCAGTGATTAAGAAGACTACGTGTAAATAGTAGAAATTTATGCCTGAATAACCGATTCTCTGAGAGCAGCTAATATTGGTTTTAATGTATTTCCCGTTGCAGTCAGTGAATATATCCAGTAGGAGTCTAGGAGACCTAATAAATACTTCATGCCGCAACTCTTTTGGTCACGAAGGCTAGAACATATCTTTGACATTCGAATAAAGTCAGTTTACGTTCCCTTCAACTCAATAGATTTTGTCAAATAAGCCTACATCTTCCAAGTTTCGCTACAACGTGTGATAAAACTGTGAACTTGCAAATATAGTTAATAGACGTATAGCCTGGATTCCGCTGGAGATTTCTCTACCAAGTTCAAATCGCGCTGCGTGAGACTTATGCTAGCTACGGTACTCTTACATTTTAACCCGCCTTCTTGGTTCCCCATGTTCTCTGTTTACAACTGAATTGCTAAATATTTGGTGGCTGTAAAGGCTACACCCTAAATAATGTTAAATATTACACGCTTCCTAGTCGACAGTAACTCGCACGGCTCGTCAGTCCAGGGCGTAGGCTAACAGTTTCCTCCTAAATGTTCCTCCGAATACCTGAACCAGAGCCGCAAACGCTTGTTAATGGCACGGCAGCGGACCAGTTGTTGACAGAGGAAGTGGGGGGGGGAGGTCAAGAGAAGTTGACGTCAACAATATTATTTCACTTTTTGCAAATAATCAAAAATTAGGAAATTTCATAGAATACTACTTATTACAATGGAAAAAAGCATGGCAAAAAAAGGTAATCACCACCACATTTTGACACTCAATGAGCAAAAAAGAAAAAAATGGTCATCACCGCAAAAATAATAACCTTGTTATTGGGACCTGGCATTGCTCTTGGGGGGGGTCAAAAGTTGTTTGACGTAATTATAGGAGTAAGTGAAAGTTGACAGTTGTTGACAAAGGGGAAAGGGGGTCAAAAATTGCCCAAAAATTGTTGACATAATTAATGGACAGCCCCTAAACTACTTCAACTGCCGCCGTCTATTCAGACGGACAAAGGGATGGACACCGCGCTGAAGAATCAGAACTTGAAAACGCCCTTAAGGCAGTGAAAGAGAATGCTACGTGCAGCTGTACAGCAATATCACTCAATCTTAGGCTTCACGCTTCACGCTTCACGCTTCACTGTCTATTAAAGTGGCAGAAACTGTCACTGCACTCTTAGATGCCCTTTCTTAGCGCCTAAGAATAAGCTAAGATTGATTGAAGATTGAACAAAACGCAGAAGAATACAAACAACAAATAACAAATAGATTCAAAGAGATGGACCAGACAGAAGAGGTAAACACAAAATGCTAACAAAGTGGAAATGCCAAGAGAAAGATTTTTTACAATGAAGCAGTATGATCGAACCAGAGGACACAACATGAAACTGTTCAAGAAACGGGTTGGGAGACATAAACAGCATTTTTTTAGTGCAAGAGTGGTGGACAGATGGAATGAACTGGATGAGGGGATAGTAACGGCTACAACTGTAAACGAGTTCAAAATAAACCTCAGTAGTCTAGGGTATTAGATTGGACGGGAACAACAGTGGTTCTCACACAGGGCAGTCCCTACTGAACCACTTTAAGCCTTGTTATATTATATTATATATTATATTAAAATGGAAAATTTACAAAGAGGCACTAATCAACACAACAGAAAGTCTAGTACCAAAGACCAAAACAAAAGCCAAACAACAGTGGATGACTCAAGAAATCCTGGACTTAATGGAAGAAAAAAGGAAGGTGAAAACAACAGACAACGAGAAATACCAACTGCTTCATAATTTAATAAGGAAAGATTGCAAAGCAGCAAAAGAAATGTGGTTAAACAAGCAATGCGACTGGATGGAGAAAAACAAACACAAAGAGAACATTCACGATAAAATAAGAGAGTTGGCAGGAAAGAAAAACAGAGGAGCGGGCAGCAACTGCATAAAAAACAAAGAGGGAAAGATGCTGACAGAGGAAGAAGAAATCAGAGGAAGATGGGAAGAATACATAAAAGAACTCTACGAAGATGAGGAAAGAATACTATTACCGATAATAAAAAATGAAACAGAAGGCCCCAAGATTATACAAGATGAAGTAAGAGCCGCGTTAAAAGACATGAAAAAGAAGAAGGCGGCGGGAAAGGACAAGATAGTAAATGAAATGATACTTGCGGCGGGGGAAGAAGGACTGAAAAGAGCTACAGAAATGATAAATACAATTTATGAAACGGCTATAATACCTGAAAACCTTGGAAAATCAATAATAATACCAATACCAAAGAAACAAAATGCAACTGAGTGCGAAGCATTCCGAACCGGGTTATCAGCCTAATAAACCATTTTGAAAAGTTATTACTAAAGATACTGCTCAAAAGGCGAAGAATAAAATCAGACACAAAGCATCAGAACAGCAATATGGCTTTAAGGAAAATTGTGGGTGCAGAAACGCAATATACATTCTAAGAAGAATCAGTGAGAGATGCATAGAAATGCAGAAGGATGTATATATCTGTTTCATAGACTACGAAAAAGCTTTTGATAACGTCATGCACAAAGAGCTATTCGACTGTCTGGACAAAGCGGGATTAGATGGAAAGGACATGAAAATATTATCGGAAATTTATGGGAAACAGACAGCAACAATCAGAATAAAAGGGAAAGAGGGAAACTGGATCAAAATACAGAAATGAGCAAGGCAAGGTTGCGGTTTATCACCAGAATTCTTCAACGCTTATGGAGAAGAAATCATGGAAAAATAGAGAACATGGAAGGAATCATAATTGGAGGGCAGAACATTAACAACCTGAGATTCGCGGACGACGCAGCATTAATGGCGTACACACAAAAGAAGCTACAAGAATTAGTGGACGAAGTAGTTAAGGAAGGCGAAAGAAAGGGACTAAAAAATAAATACAAAGAAAACATACTGCATGGTGATCTCCAAACAAAAAGATACACCAAGATGCCAACTATACATAAATGGACAACTAATAGAGCAAGTAAATGACTTCAAATATTTAGGAAGTTGGATATCCAGCAATGGGAACTGTGAAAAGGATATAACAACAAGGATTGCCATGGCAAAATCAGCATTTGTGGAATTAAAACGCATCTTAACAAATAAGAGAATATCAATGGAAACAAGGATAAGGGTCTTGGAAACTTATGTATGGTCGGTATTGCTATACGGCGCAGAAACGTGGTCAATTTCCAAACAGATGAAGAAAAAATTAGAGGCAGTGGAAATGTGGTTTTTAAGGAGAATGATGAAGGTTTCTTGAACAGAGAAAACATCAAACGAGGAAATTTTGGAAAAGGCAAACTCAAGAAGGAAATTGTTAAAGACTATAAAGAAAATACAACTAGAATTCTTCGGACACATAATGAGAAAAAAGGCCTGGAAAACTTAGCCACAACAGGTAAAGTGATGGGGAAAAGAGCAAGAGGGAGACAAAGATTGACGTTCATCGAAAACCTGCTATGCGACGTGAAAGACAAAATATCAGAAGTAGAACTGCTACAAGCGACATACGACAGAGAGGAGTGGAAGTCCATGGTCGCCAATGTTGTAAAACAAGGCACCTAAAGAAAAGAAGAAAGAAAGAATAAGCAGCTACTGTTGTGCTGCTTTCCAAGTCACTATAGAAATCCACGAGATTTTACTTTACTTTACTAGTACCCCATAATGCCTGGACACCATTCCAGACTTAAAAATACTGCATGATTTCCAGATGGATGACCTCCTGTTACCTTTTGCTCGTAAGTCTCCATTTCTCCACACCTATTCCCCAACAGGAAGCTAATTATAGACGCAGATTCTCATTGGCTAACTTACAGTAGATCCATTTTAAAAGCAAAACCCAGTAATTCTGATGTTTTATCACTTACTTGTGAGAAACCACGCAAAAGTACAAATAAAGTTGTAACATGTACACAATGGACGCAGGATTGAATTTCCAATAAAACGATAGCCTATATAATATAACAAGCCCACATTGTATGAAAGGATTAGGTAAACGTTTGAAAATAATGTCGATAATGGCTACGTCTTCCAACCTCTGCATAACCTTTTCAAACCACTGACGGTTTGTTAGGCCATTCGGATTGAGAGAAAATTGTTCTTTAAATTTCTTGCCAACATGTTCACCATCAGTTTCTTAACGGAACTGGAAAGGAATTCTAAGCTGTTTTTTTAAATAAGAGAATAATCCCTAATGTTTACGCTTTTTGAGAATCTTCATTAAATTCACTTTCAATTTTTAGACAGAGAACAGCTGTTTCTACTTGGGAGAAGTGAGAAACGAAGCATTTTCTTCGGCTGCTATTAGCACTTGCAAAGGGATTGAGTAAGTTTGAAATAAATAATAATCACCATTTGGTTAGTCTTTCGTTTCGCCAAGCTTCATTTTATCTAAGGATACGCCAATTTACAAATAATTCTAATTATTGCATCAATGAAACACTAAAGTCTTCAAATTTCGTCTTTTAATCTTCAAATATCGTTATGTGTAATTGCTGAAATTACTTTACAAAAGAATTGGAAATCTTTAAATTAAATATTTTAGAAGTTTTTGAATTTTAGGATAGATACAATCATTTTATGTAGTTAATAAGAAAAAGTATGGATTGAAGATAACAGGAAATATGTAAGATAACAGGAAATATGTAATACGAATAAATTAGGACAGAATAAAATCACAGCTTACGTGACTCTCCAAATTTTACGCGTAGGCCTACATAGTATACTGTGGTAGTCTGTATATGAGTACATCATTTATATGATGTCCATGAAGTAGCATAATTGGCAGCAAAGCTCTATCATACGTATCATACGTATTATATTTTTCGTATCATACGCACGTATTTTAACGTATGACTCTTTATCATACGCGCCATCATACGTGAGCAAAAATACCTTAGGCCTAAATAGCCATGAAATTGCGTCACTTACCGCAGTCCGTTAACCATTTACTTGAGCAAAGAAATTAAAAGGGAAATAAGTGTTAACGAAGTGAATTTTGGGATCAGTTACAGTGACGTGGCGTGACGTCGCAATTGATATTGCTCGCTAAGTAAGCAAATTACAAGTAACCGAGCAGACTTATAAAATACGCGTATCATACGCGTATTTTATTTTCTTATTCTTACGCACGTATTTTAACGTATTTTATTTTGTCATACGCGTATGATCAAACTTTGATTGGCAGGATTGTCAATGAAAAATATTTTTCTGTACCCTTCGCATCCCATCCCATCCGATGACAATTTATGCCTATCCCAACCCATGTGGTTCTCATTATAATATTTATTTGGAATACAGTTCAAATAAAATTATGAAAGTCATGAAAGTTTATATTTAGTACCTACTAAATAGGATTATGGCTATTCCATGTTTTATAATTTTAATTGCTTGTGACGCACCAAAATGTAATCTTACATAATAAAAGACTATGTGTTTTTATTTATTTATCCGCCACAAAATAAAGGATAAATACAAATGTATGAGGACAAATGAAGGGTAAAAAGCTTTAAAGGGGCTGTCCATTAATGACGTCAACAAAATAGGGGTTTGAAAAAGTTCGATAGCTGCTGACAGGGGAGGGGGCTAAGAGGAAGAGAAGTTGACGTCAACAATTTCAGTTTTTACAAATGATAAAAATAGAAAATTTCATCGAATAGTATTTATTGTAATGGAAAAACCTGACAAGCAAAAAGGTCATCGCCACCTGTACAAAGGTCATCACCACCACAAAGAAGGGGAAAAGGTAATCACCGCAAAAATAATAACCTTCTAAACTTTTTATGGGGGCCCGTCAATGATCTTAATGGGAGGTCAAACGTTTTTGACATAATTATAGGAGTCACTGAAAGTTGACAGTTGTTGACACGGGGATGGGGATCAAAATTGCCTTAAAATTGTTGGCGTAATTAATGGACAACCCCTGCGGACAAAAAATAAAAAGGTTTAGAGTAGTTCTGACGTAGATCAAGTTGCTATGGCTACTGTCTCATACTGTCCCATGGGACATACCAATGTGTGCTGTCCCATTCCGTCACATGTATGAATTAATTAAGGAAGTAACATTTATGAAAATGTGAAGACTTACGCTGTTGCTGTCATTTTTCTTATCAGCGGGTTCTTTGCCGTTGGAAATATTTCTTATCACATCGAATCCCAAAGTGATCGATTTTCTGGACCTCATAGAGTCTATAAAGCCCGGAGTGACGCCAAAACCATTGACAGATGTGGTCAGTTTCATTTTGACGTTTTAATTCTCTTAGTTCATATCTGATGGATGTAGTACGCTGGTCCTTCTTGAGCTATGTCAACTAAAAATATATTAAGAGGAATTTGTAAAAATTCCACAACAATTGATGAGATCTAAAGGATACGACAATTAAACGACTGTAACGATTTCATTTGTCGAAAGGTTTTTAAACATTCATAGGTAATGATCAAGTATCGCTGCGCACTTTGCTCAATCCTATCAGGCATGCCCGAAGGGTTAGTAGCGTTGTCTGCATTTAAAATTTTAATTAACTTAGTAACTGCTTCACTCATTTTGATCTTTTCGATGCCACGAGAATTGTAAAAAATAGCCTGCATAGAAGTCTTAAAAGGGAGCTTGAAGAATTATAGTAATGAGTTAGCATAATGTGTGCATAAAGGCAACAGTCAGTCTGCCAATCTATTGAATAAACGAACAAATGCATCTTGAATCATACTATTCACGAAGGAATCGCTCTTGATAAAACTTCAAAACGCAAAGTTTAGTAAAGTGTTTACTTTAATTTTGCACATAATGCAAAAAACGAAAGCTTTTAAATTCACTTCTTAACTCTTCTTCTAAAGCCTCGAGAAATGCGAACAATTTTGGTTGTCTCTTTTTTTTGCAAAATATTAAACACGAGCGTTTACCCTGTTGCAAGAACTACAGGAAATCCCGTCTGCGTTTTTGATTTGATTAATTCATCGACATTTAGTTCATAATGTGATCATCTGCATTTTACAGCAAGTAGTTGAAACTATGGACGGAGTTTGGTGTGCAAATCAATTGTGCCCCATGGCAGTAGCAGACATAAAAGAAAACAGATTTTCAGTAAATGAATGCTTGTTTCGAAGAGTGAAATATACTTTTCGCATATACACGTAGTAGAATGCATGCTGTCAAATAACTTGCATTGAGAAGGAGAGAGTTTTATTTCATGCTTTTGTCAAAATAACTGGCTAAGTTGACATTTTATCATCTATTAGATCTGGTCTAAACAACACCTGTTTGATTTGAACTATCCGCCGTAGATTGGCATTTGTCTGGCCTGCATTGATTCACTCAGCTTTGACCTTGTTCTTATAGCTTTGACCGTGTTCTAATTTTGGCAGAACTTGACGCTTGCACATTCTAACATGATTACGGCGCTATAGAAGTTTGCTTTGTAAAACATATTGCCCAATGGAGTCGCATTGATATGTCGAATTACTGGGACCTCCTCACCTCTGCCCGGCAGACTCTGTCGATGTTCACAATGTTGATCAGTAATTAGGTTTGATACATTGATAACTAGATTTTGTCACAGTAGATATGCAGTTTAGAATTGTTTCTATGCACTAATATTTTATTAAATAAATATCTTTGCGATCCATATTTTAGTTGAAAAGATCGTTTATTTGGCCTCAAGACAATAAACAGAATAAGATCGTGGAGCTCTACGTCGTAGCCGACAACTCTGAAGTAGGCCTGTGTATTTTAGGATTTCGTTTTCACTGGTCAACATAATTTTCAATTACCGATCTTTGACAGATAATGATAACAAACTGTTGAAGCGTCTTAAAGGCAAAACTCAAACGGGTTTTATAAAACTTTTCTTCTGAAATCATCGGTCATTTCGCTGCAAAATAAATTCGCATGCGTCATGTATTGACATTTAAAATTCCGTTAAAGCTAGTCAAACGTTAGATTAAGCTCCTTTGAATAAACAGCTAATACGGTAATACTCTGCAAAGCGCAATTTAAACTCACGAGATTTGGCTTACATACTTACATAAGATTGCATTCGAAAACTCTGCTGACAACACTTTGTGATTTTGAATACAGTTCCTGAAACGAGGAGGAACTGCGTCTGCTGTCACGCAAAGAATTAATACCATCGTCAACATTGCAAATGCGGTAACAGCACAGATAATAACAGATTGCAAATAGGCCTGTGTGTTGCTTCAGCCATAGAAATGAATAATACTTGGAAGTAGTCTATCTATGGTAAAGACATCTGAAAGTGAAAGCCAATTTGCCACTAATATGTTTTCTAGGTGTAGACAATTGCTACCGTGGTTACAATAGAAATTACCGTCAAATTTCTAATACCAGCCCATGGATTCTATCGAAAAAATGATTTTATTATTATTATTATTATTTATTATTATTATTATTATTATTATTATTATTATTATTATTATTATTATTACACGGATGCTTTATGAAATGCTATAGCATAGCTAAGGCTAAAGTCGAGCGTTTTACATCAGCAATTCGTCGGTTCGTGCAGAAAGATGGTCCTAGATTTTCCGGCAACTATTCATAGGAGACATGAAAAAGATGCCTTTTAAGAGCGATCAGAAACAAATCCACAGATGTAATCGACGTCACAGCCGCAGGAAGCGCATTCCAAAGAAAAAAGTTTCCGCGGGTTACAGATCTCTCCTCCAATATCACTGATTCACTGTCTTAGACGGAGGGAGACGTAAAGACAAAGTCGCATATTAGATCGTAGATGTTATACTCCACATGTCTCAATCCCGGCTTGTGTTAGAAGTTTAACGATTAGGTGGTTTCAATTTCAGTCACCATAGACTCGTTCTAGTGTTAATTAAATTCACTGGCTTGAACACAGCTTCATATACATTATAAAAGTCTATTATAGTAAAAACCTTGATAATTTTGCCATGCACAATCCAAGATAAATTATCTTTTAAATGCGGTCCGGAATTGCTTTTCCATTAGTAATGGTCCTAGGCACAGCGTACTGAATCTATCGAAGACTTTGCGCATTAGATTTGGCAATACCACTGTACAAGAAATTGCAATAGTCAAGTCGGCTGGTGAGTGGTGACAAGAGCATTGGCGAGAAGGACGAGGGCAAATTTAGGCGCCTGATCTCGGATTCTAACTTTGCATGACTTAAACTTAGCATGATTTAAAGTGGCTTAGGAGGCATTACTGCCAGTGTGAAAGCCAGTAGGAGCACTAACGGGGCTTGAACGCGGTTCGTCAGCCTGCCGCTCCAGGCGATAACCCACTCTGCCATCTTCCGCCCCGATTCTACTACTATCTCTTATTTGCTTCATCATCATCTTTGCTTTCTGCCAGCTCATCATCGGCAATAGCTAGACACAAAATGTTTCCAAGAAGTTCTATCTTCTGTCAATCGTCTTCCTTCTACTATTGTAATTCCTTTCATGTTCATGTCTTCTCTGATGTTGTCCATCCACTTTTTCCTGGGTCTTCCTCTTCCTTTGTTTCCTTCTATTTGAGTGTAGAGAGCCTTGTATGGTAGTCTCCTTTCATCCATTCTGTTGACATGCCCATACCATTTTAGTCTTTTTCTTCTAATTTTGTCGATTATTGTATCCTTCATGTTGAGACGTTGTCTGATGTCTTCGTTTCTTATTTTTTCCAGTCGGGTTACTCCCAGGATTCTTCGTAAACACGTCATTTCGGCCACCAGTAGTCTTCTTTCGTCTGTTTCTTTCATGCTCCATGTTTCTGCTCCATATATAATTTGTGGGACTACTATGGTGTTGTATATTGTGGCTTTTGTGCTGATGTTTATGCCTTTGCTTAGCATACCTTTTTATGTGGTCGCTAATTTACGCTAAATGACATTTTAGTCGTTAAATAACATGATTGTGGGGAGACGGGTGGGTCCTAGCCCCAGTCAAATATTTTATTAAATGGGAAAATGAACTCGAAATCACAGGAGTGTGAAACAGCCAGTTTGGCCGATTTTCAAGATATTGCGTTTGAAATAAACAACGATCTGCTGTTTGCCAGAGTTGGATTTAATTAGAGACACGGCCGCTAACGGGGGAAGTCATATACGTGGGAAACTCTAGGAGCTGAATATAATACCAAAGATGATAATGATAAGTCAAAGATGATTACAATAAATGGAGAAAATCCATCTTGGTTGATCAGAAGACACTGGAATAAGTAAAAAGAATCTACATAATTCGGCGCCATTATATAAGACACTGCTGACCAGTGTTTAATCTAGACTCCTGGACTCCGGGGGGAACTGAAAAAGCCGGGGAGGGGGAAAACTGACAAAGCCGGGGGGAAATTCTGCTAGGGGCCGCTGTTAGTTCATGTAGTATTCCAAAATTTCCGAAGGGGATTTGAAATTTTCGGGGGCAAAGGGCAATTCCCCGGAAACGGCCTAGATTAAGCACTACTGCTGAGTAAAGGAGAAAAATATATATATAGGCCTATGCCAGATTAATAAAAGGGTGGTCATAAGATATACTTAAAGCTTATGGAAAGATGATGATATCAGCACCAGAACAAAGAGAAGAATAATGGAAAGTGTCGCACACAGTGCAGCAGTATATGTATGAGTAAACTGGAAATTGGAGAAAAAACGTAAGAACATGAAAATTCGAATGACGAGGTTTGAAAATGGCAAACACATTTAGACGTTTAATCGACACGTGGAAAATAAGGAAGATGCGGTATTTCGAACACGTAAAATGGAACAGGAAGCAAATTTCGTCATTGGAAAGAACCATCCAGCAATGAATGATGCCCTGAACAAGACACAGATGGCCACTACAAAAACGTTGGACGGATGATATGGAAGAGTGGACAGGAATGCTGAACTTGTCAGCAGCAGTTATGAAAACACAGGATAAACATTGCTGGGTGAAGGAAATTCATGTTGTCATTTCAACTTCAGTTCAAGAAGGAAGCAGGAGATGAATGACACCAAGAATCTGAATTTGCGAAATCTCTCTACTACTGTACAGATAAGATGCGCTGGCGGAAATGGTATTAAATAAACTTTATCGTAAATTTCGGCATTAGTGTGACATCAATTCAGTCACATCAAACTGTTTTGGCCCCAAGTGTTTAAAGAAACCAATTAGCGTCTATTGGAGGTCTAAATACTGTTGCTAGTTAATATGGATTACTATATTCTGATTAGAAAATTTGTATAAAATAAAACACCAAAGCACCAAATAGATGGAACTGATTATGCTAATTACCAACAGCCTACTTTTATATTTAAACATACTTGCAAGAGTGCATACACACACACTCATATATATATATATATATATATATATATATATATATATATATATATATATATATATATATATCATTCTATACAGGGTGTCTACGAAAAACCTTCAGCAGGAAAACTATGATTTCTTAAAAATTACTAAATATATTTCTATCAAATTTTCCACACGTGTACAGCACATATTTCTCCACTATTTTGCTTATTTTCATCTCATTTGCATGTAAGGTGGCCATATTGTGAGATATCAAAGTAAAACTAGATTTTTACTACTCAGTCGCAACCTTACAGGCCTAAATATCTAGCTTCAAACAAATTTGGTTTCATGTCAATGTTGGTAGTAGTAGTGGTAGTAGTAGTAGTAGTAGTAGTAGTAGTAGTAGTAGTAGTAGTAGTAGTAGTAGTAGTCGTAATAGTACTGTAGTAGTAGTGGTGGTGGTAAAGTTTAAATCGAACGCAAATTTTTACAAATGTTTTTAAATTCTCAAAATTCGACATAACAAGAAAAGTTTTCGAATGGTTGCATCGAGCCATTAGCAAATATCTTTAGCCATAAAAGTTCCATCCTTTTCATGATATCTTGCAAAAATGGTTCGGTGTCCAAAGCCAAGCTCCCACAATGTCTGAATTCGCCTCTTATTTTCATTCGATATTTTACCCATTTTGAAAGTCTAAATCGAACTTTTCTTGCTGTGTCGAACTCCATGAATTTAAAATTTAAAAAATTGCATTCAATTTAAACTTTACAACAACAACAACAACAATTATTATTATTATTATTATTATTATTATTATTATTATTATTACAACTACTATACTACTACTACTAATACTACTACCACCACCAACAACATTGGCATAATGCCAAATTTATGTGAAGCTATATATTTAGACCTGTCAAGCTGCGGCTGAGTAATAAAAATCGAAGTTTGAATTTGATATCTCACAAAATGGCCAAATTATAAGCAAATGGGATGAAAATATACAGAAAGGTAGGAAATATGTGCTGTACACGTGTGGCAATTTTGATAGAAATATATTTAGGAATTTTAAGAAATCATAGTTTTCCTGCTGGGTTTTTTCGTAGACACCCTGTATATAGTATGCTATATAGGACCAGACGAACTAACAACAGAGATGCTAATAGCAGCAGGGGAAGCAGGAATACAGAGGGTAACAATAATAGCAAATGAAATATATGAAACAGGAAGAATACCAAAAGAATTATGTAGGTCAATATTCATTGCAATACCGAAAAAGCCAGGAACAATAGAATGTGAAGAACACAGAACAATAAGCCTCATAAGTCATGTAATGAAGCTTATATTAAAAGCACTTTTGAACAGGGCAAAAATTAAAATGAGGAGAGAGTATCAGAAGAACAATACGGGTTTAAAGAAGGTAACGGTGTAGAAATGCAATATTTATTCTAAGGATGATTGGCAGAAAGATGTATAGAGATGCAAAAGATCTGTACCTATGCTTTATAGACTACGAGAAGGCATTTGATAGTGTAAAACACGAAGAACTGTTCAAATGCCTAGAAAACATAGCACTAGATGGAAAGGACATGAGGATATTTCAAAACCTGTACTGGAATCAAGAAGCAGCGATAAGAATTGAAGGAAAAATAGGTAAGTGGATACAAATTTTAAAAGGGACAAAGGCAGGGCTGTGGTTTATCACCAGATTTCTACAATGAATATGGGGAAGAGATTATGAAGGAAACAGAAGAATTGGAAGGAATAAAGATAGGAGGAAAAAATTTAAATAACCTACGATACGCAGATGACACAACACTAATGGCAGATACTGAAAGAAAACTACAAAGGTTATTAGACAAGGTGGCAGAAGAGAGTGAAAAGAAAGGACTAAGAATAAATAAAAAGAAGACGTACTGTATGGTAATTACAAAAAAGAAAGAAATTCCTAAATGCAGGCTACAATACAGGGGAATGGAAATAAAACAGGTTACACAGTTCAAATATCTAGGAAGCATCTTCACAAGCGATGGAAGAAGTGAAAAGGACATTGAAACCAGAATATGTATGGCGAAGCCAGCCTTCATACAACTCAAAAAGATTCTCACAAATAAACATATTTCAACAACAACACGGCTCAGAATTCTTCACAGCTACGTTTGGGCGGTTCTGATGTACGGCTCGGAAACATGGACGTTGACAAAAACATCAGACATTGGGAGTCGATAGTGGGCGCTGTATGCTGCTGCCCGCAGGTGTTTGTGCCTGCTGTTGTTTGTTGACATTCGAGTTAGTTTTCTCGGTTTTTGTGGGAAATACAGCTGTCTAGTGCTTTCCTATAGCGCTGTGCTGAGTCGTGAGCTTGGAATTCTTATTCTGTTGAGCGGTTATCGTCAGTTCGGCGGTTGAACTTGCCTGTACAGGTGGGCGTTTTCGCCTCATTCGTTACATCGTTACTCGCTAGATGGCCGTGGTCTGTCTGATTATTTCTAACTTTCTCGACTTCGCTTCTGGATGTACTGTAAGTGACTGAGTCGGCCACGGGATGATGGAAACTCATTTTTACACGCGTGCTGAGCTTCTCGAACTCCGAAATAGACCATTAGGGCGCCTATCGGCACTCGTGCGACGTCGGATGGATAAACTCTATCACTCTTCTCCACATTGGAGGAGGATCGGGCGGGGGCGTAGAGCCGGCCAGAGGATTCGGAGAGCGATTCCAGTCAGATCGGTTCAGCAGCATCCGCGTAACTGGATCACCACCCGTCCTGAACTGACCTGCCAACCGAGGCCGCAGCTGATCTACCCTAGATTGGAGCGCCATACTGGCCCGTCGGAAAGGAAGCTTCGAGTCGGGTTGTTGAATATTCGATCCGTACGCAACAAATGCGAGAACGTCCCTGACCTCTTTGATGAGTACCGGCTCAATGTGCTGGCACTGACTGAATCTTGGCATGAGGACTCGGATAGTGTTGCTTTAAAGAGACTCCGCAGCATGGGACTAAATGTTATCGAACAGGCACGTATTATTCCGGATCAGACTCGTCTCGACAATGCCTATTTCACAAATCATGGAGGTATTGCGATCGTCTCGAAGCCCGGGACTTGCGTCGCCAAGTTGGATATTAAACAAAGACCAACAACTTTCGAGCTACTGTGCTGTAGAATTAGTGGCGGTCACTCGCCGTTCATAATTGCGGTCATCTATCGGCCGGGTTCACAGCACGTTTCTGATAAATTCTTTTCTGAAATGGCTAAATTACTCGAATCGCTAGCCACCTTTAACTGTCCGACATGGATAGTCGGTGATCTCAATATACACCTGGAGCGACCAACGGACAATGACAGTCGGAAGTTGGTCCAGCTCTTGGATGTATTTAAATTGAAACAACTTGTTCGTGAGCCTACCCATGTCCAGGGTGGGCTGTTAGATGCGATCATAGCACCTGACGATGGTGAACCGCATGACGTTGCAGTGAGCGAAGTCGGGCTCTCTGATCATAAATTGATCCATTGGTCGATTGCAGCGGCTCGACCTCGCCCGGAGTACATGACGTTACAGCGCAGGCGCTGGTCGTCTTTTAATCGTGAACAGTTTATTGAACGACTGGAGACATCCGTACTCTGCCGACCTACTGACTTTGAAGAGACCGAGTCTGCAACCAAACTTGCTGACCGATATCAATCGGTCATAACGACTATACTGGACGATCTCGCACCGGAGACTCAGATGTCTGTACGGATACGTCCTCACCGTCCATACTATGATCACGAGTGTAGGCAAGCTCGACGCACCGCCAGACGTCTGGAGAGGAATTTCCGTAAATGGAAAAAGAAGGGGTCGATCAAAGAGGCTGAAGCATTCGATTCTTGGCGGGTAGCTCTTCAAGCGAGTAGACGGCTGGTGAGGTCGAAGGGCCGACAATACTGGAGGAGAGCTTGAGTCTTCCAAACTTGACTCAAAGCGGACGTGGAGAAACTTGGACAAGCTCCTTGGAAATTCCGACAATGACTCTCGCCCGCCTTCCAGTTTCTCGGCTGAAGACTTTCACCAGCACCTCGATGATAAAATTAACGCTATCAGGCAGAGAACGTCGAATGCCCGACCTGCTGAGTACACCTTGTACACAGGGTCTTCCCTCAATGAGTTTTCTGCTTTGTCTACGGAGGAAGTCGTAGCGATCATCCGATCACTACCGAATAAGCAGTGCAAACTCGACCCACTTCCGGTGTGGCTGCTGAAGGAAGTTGTTGAAACGCTGTCTCCATTCCTTGCGACGCTCCTGTCAACTTCTTTACGAACAGGTGAATTTCCTTCGTCGTGGGAAGCATGCGGTTGTGTACCCGCATCTTAAGCGACCTGGCTCTGATCCTGCCGAAGTAGCTAACTACCGTCCGGTCTCGAATCTTCCTTTCCTATCGAAAGTGTTGGAAAGAGTCGTAAATAGTCAAGTGGTTAGATACCTGGTGTCGAACAGTCTTATGCCGAGACAACAGTCAGCTTACAGGCGGGGCCACTCCACGGAAACCGCCATACTTCGGATTTACAACGACGTCGTCGACGCCGTAGCGAATGGGCAGTTAGCCCTGCTCTGCCTACTCGATCTGTCGGCTGCGTTCGACACTGTGGATTATGACATCATCATCCGCCGTCTTGAACTCACATACGGCATCAAGGATACTGTTCTTGTCTGGCTGCGTGACTACCTTACTGGTAGGTCGCAGTCAGTCTGCTGGAGTGGCCACACGTCTGTCCCTCGCCAGGTTCTCTGCGGCGTGCCTCAGGGGTCTGTACTCGGACCCCTGCTGTTTGTCCTCTACGTTGCAGACATTGGCCAAATTATCAAGTCGTGGTCTCGAAGCGCACTCCTACGCCGACGACGTCCAGATGTATTCCTTCTGCCTTCCGAAGGACACAGAGCGGCTTCGAGCTCGCATCAGCGACTGTATTATTAAGATCAAGCAATGGACTGTTTCTAACCGTCTCGCCTTAAATCCCTCCAAGACGGAGATACTGTGGATGGCGACCCCTAGAAAGAATCATCTGATCAACCACGCACCATTCTTAATTGATGGGGTATATATTACCCCATCCACTGAAGTGCGCCTTCTGGGAGTGTTAATCGACGAATCGTTAACGTTTAATGGCCACGTAAGTAATGTGTCTCGAGCCTGCTACTGTCAGCTCCGGCGGATTAGAGATTCGTCGTCACCTGCCAACCTCATCAGTGATCGTTCTGGTCCGTGCATTCGTCCTCTCAAGGGTCGATTACGGCAATGGCATTCTTCTCGGTCTTCCTGCTAGCCAGCTGGACCGTCTACAGATGGTACTCAATGCCTCTGCCCGAATGATCTTCGGAGCTAGATGGACTGATCATCTCACCCCTCTGCTGAAAGACAGGCTTCATTGGCTACGCATTCCAGAGCGTATAACCTATAAGCGATGCTGGCTAACATCTCGAGCTTTGTATGATCCTACTTTCCCCGACTACCTCGCTGAACTAATTCATCGACCTTCGCCTACTGACCGTCGTCATCAGCTCCGATCTGGTCACAGTGTTAAGCTGCTTGTTCCCCCTCCCGCCAAGACCGTGCAACTTGGTGAGAGGTCTGTTACACGTGGGAACCCTATCCTCTGGAACGCCCTACCTAACAACGTGTCCATGGAAACTAACCTCGAATTGTTTGCTAAGAAACTTAAGACGCACTTGTTTGACATATCGTATAAGTGCAGAATGTAAAGTGCTCTTGACTTTGGCATTCAGCTATGTTTATTGCGCTATATAAATTGACGTTTTAACATAACATAACATTTAACATAACAACATCAGAAAGGAAACTGGAAGCTGCAGAGATGTGGTTTCTCAGACGGATGCAAAAAATTTCATGGACAGAAAGAATAACCAATGAGGAAGTACTAAAAACTTTTGGTACAAAAAGAAAATTGCTAAAAACCATAAGAAAGCAGCAGCTTGAATTCTTTGGACATCTAATAAGAAAAGACGGATTGGAAAATCTAGCCATAATCGGAAAAATAGAGGGGAAAAGAGCAAGAGGAAGACAAAGAATAAAGTTTACGGACAGCCTAAGAGAAGCGACAAGAACTACAGACAACATCGAACTGATAAGGAAAGCCAGAAACAGAGAAGAGTGGAAATCCATGGTCGCCGACGTAGCAATACATGGCACATGAAGAAGATATAGGCCCTATATAGTAATATACTATATAGTATATATGAATACACTGCGTGTATAATGTATATATATATATATATATATATATATATATATATATATATATATATATATATGGTAGAATTAGATGAATGTCATTGACTTTTTGCGTGGTTAAATGTAGTATACTTCGTGTAATTGGCATGTTGTTCATTTGAGAAGCGGTAATTAATACTAATGGCTTATATTTGGCAATGAAAGGAAATGAGAGCATGCAGAGCCATTGGAAGTTGCGTTGATTTAACCTACGAGATGTTTTGAAACAGTGCTTAAAAACATTGATGGCTTTCTAGGGTTATCAACCGATAGGAATCTATTTGATGTTGGTCGGAACCGAGGTTTGGAACGATGGAGATAAAATTACCCTTGATCCAAATAATAAAACTGCGACGCTTGCAGCTTTCGCAGCTTACAGAAGACAAAATATCAATCCTAGAACATACAATGACGTTGGAGTTTTAATCACGTAAGCATCTCTGTTATTATTCATCTTCGGCATTACGAGTCCTCGTCTCAAAGCGTATTGAATTTTTTAGCATTATGCGTGATATTTTTTTATAATTTAAATTTACTTTTCGCTGTGAATCGAACCCAAAACTTACTACGATTTGTGAAATAATGATGATGCAGATGTATAAAAGTGAAAGATTTTACGGAAAAATAAATGATAAACGAAATAGGCTTTGACGCTCTGTAAAGCGAATTAGACTCTTATAGTAGGTCTAATTATTATGCTTCTGTTATTTGAGAGGCATGGTTACAAATGTTTCAATAAACTGCAACAAAACATGGAAACATTGCGAAAATTTTAACACTTGATTTGTATCGCAGTATTAGCATTCTGTGGCATAAAAATAACTCAATATTCTTATATGAACTATAGTCAGTTTTATAAATCTGCATTATCATTATTTTACTCAAAATGTATTTCCTCTCTAACTTTTTATGGCCATGTACTTGATTGGAAGATGGACGGAGAGCAGGAGGGAGCACGAGTCAATCGAGTGCCTCTGTGGCTTTTGATGTTGCTTAGCGGCCGCCGGCGCATCATGCTCTTATCTGATAGATAAGTTTTTTTTATGATAGATGATGGAGCAGGAATTAAAAGTCTGTTTGGAATTACTCTCCACTTTTAGCTAGTCAGTTTGACAATTGTTTGCTCAAGATAACCCTGCTACCTGTAATTTAATCACTACCTTCAAAATATACGGTTTTAAAGCACCTTAAGCACTATAAACCTGACAACAACCTCCTGCATAGGTTCCACACTGCACATCACTTTCTCATTGCTATTATGGCAAATGTGAAGTCATGCTCTTCAAGTGATGCGCCCTCTTTCTAGCTTCCTCTGAAGTTCCAGAGACCTTTTACAGTGATCGTTGTACGGTCAATCTGCCGCCAGGCTTGACTCTTTACAACCTTTACCTCCCGAGCTACTGTTGTCAGTCGGCTTTAAAATAAGTAGCGGCATACCGCAGTCCTGCGTCATAGTGACGGGTGTAACCGACTTATAGAATGCATCGGCCAATAATTTAATGACGGAGAGTCACTACTCAGTATTACAGAGAAAATACAAGACCTGGCAAATGCGAACGCAGATCACAATGCGTATGCTTTGTCATTGATGATATTAATAAAAATACGAATGTCTATTTGTGGCTAAACTTGAATGCATAGTACGTATATGCGGTTACATTAGGCGTACTATGCATTCTGTCTGTCATGTTTATTGAATGCACAGTACGTTAATGGCATTAGTGCATCCACCTGTTAATCTTCTGTGTGCGTATCACTATGAAAACAGAACTGTGTCAAATACTTTACGTCATTTTCTATTTACAGGAACAAAATTTTCGACCAAGGAACTGTTCTTAGTTACGCCTACTTTGGCCGGATGTGCTCAAACAGCTATGCAGCTGCGCTAATCAGTGTAGGTACCTTGGGTAGGCTACCTGAGATTTTGAATTTGCAATATTTCAAATTCAAATCATTGCGAATCAGTCTCCGGTCATTCAGACATTTATTACGATCAGCTATTTACGCACTTTAAGCTTGTTTGGCAAAGATTTTTGATAGTGAGGCTCTTCAGCTTTTCAATGTCTAATTTAAAATGCAGCCCATGCTGCCAAACCGAAAAAGATTCTTAAGAAAAATATGTCATAGTAGCTTATTCTCCAATTTTTCTGGCATAAAACATGTTTTAATTTTTTGAGCGTCAGATTAAAAATGCTGGCAGTAGGCCTACAGAACAAAGGAAACACTTTCCAGAAAATATATTCAGATTACCTTTTTGTATCTACATGTATACAAACGTCAACTTTCCTCCCTACGATTGCTTGACTTTCAGCTTTTATTCGTCCCATTCAGCAGTTACATTCCATGAGAACACACATTTTAAAATTAATTATCATTCCGAAATTTTTCGCCGATAATGTTATTGAGCTTGTTATTAAAGTAGATATTTTGGGCACTTTAGCGTCTAGAAAGTCATTCTACTTGCGCCAGCCTCCAGGAAGCGGTGACCTACTGCATTATAGCGCTTAACAAGAGACAGACCACTGACATGATATAGGCCCTATATTGACTTTCAGAAAGACTTCGATCTCATCTCACATCGCATATTGACCTTCATTTTCAGTTAAATATATCGAAGAATTAGAATTTGGTACATTTTCAATTATTTGCTAATCTGGAAACTATTGCACTGTATTTGGCTGCCATGACCTAATTAACGTTTATAGCATTTGAAAATGCAATGTTGATGAATTTTGTGAATCCATCTTTACACAGTTCACTAAAATGTTAACATCGTTTAATTGTAATTATTGGTAGGTAACTGCAAACGACAGGTCTACGTAATTACTTTTGCTGTTCTGTTCTAATTTGCGGATAATTCATTAAAATTTTCAGTGAAGGTCTAGTTGTGTCCAAGTTTGACTTCGTTTAATTAATGTTGCACGCAGAGATAGATTTGTATTTCACATTTCTGTAGGACTACCACGACATGGCTGCTGTCGCTGGAGCAGTTATGGATCACGAAATAGGTCACAACTTTGGTCTAATTCACGACGATGATTTTACCAGTTGTTCTTGTTCAGACCCAACTGGAAAATGCATAATGTATTCATCACCAAGGCAAGTATCGTGCACTCTGTTCCATTCACGTAATCGTGAATTTTGCTCAATATTAATTTCTGTGAATGATATCGCTAAGTCAAAATAAGTATAATTACTCTTTAGGATATATAGGTCTACGTATCAAACTTTCTTGAAGTGATAGCCTATTCCAGAGCAGACTTTTTTCCATATAATTTTTTATCGGCGCTTTCCTGATACTCTGGTAGACGCAAATTTGCAAATATGGCACACAACTACGGCTGTTCTTGCGTTCAATCAGCCCAACTATTGCAAGCGTTTGATATTGTGCAGCGTTTTCAGAACGCGTCGCATTAGTGATCGGAAGGATTTTGTCAAGACAGTGGTGATCATTTTATTAGTGTTAAAATTGTATCTTTAGATTTTCTTGTAGCAGGTCATAACAGAAGTAAGTATAGCCTAAGTTTAATAAATAATGGAATCTATAATGACGAACATACAACTTTCGGTGGAAATGTACAGAATTTGTTGATTCTCTTGTAAATATTTTTATGATAGCTGAGCGCCTTTTAGAAGCAACGTCAGTTTTCCAATAGAATGTGCTTTATGCTCAACTAGCTCAACTGCGCCAGCGACGACTTGGTCACAGTGTTCTATGGATCAGTTTAACACAGCATTTAAACACGGCGCAGATCTCTGTCTGCACAATGTTCCTAATACGACTGCGTCAAACACTGGATTCTGTGGAAACGGAATTGTAGAAAGCGGCGAGCAATGCGACTGTGGAAATTCAGCCAGTCAGGTATTAGACAGTGGCGTGAATCCGGTGAGGGTCCTTGGGTTCGGACCCTCACAAAAATGTGGTTGGAAGGGTCCATAAGACATTGGACCCTCACAAAAATCTGAATAAATCTGTATTGTACCGTTGTACGATTAGGCCTATTTAATAAATTGTTGTTGCGTTGGTAGATAATAGATATAATCAGCAAATGACTTCATGAAGAGGAGCTGGATCAGTCGCAATGTGAATAGTCTGTTTAAATCTTTGTTTTAAATAGGCCTATCTTTTCTCTTATTCATGCAGTATAATGCATATTAATTGGTGGCCCGGAAATCAGGGATCTCAAGCATTATTTTCACCGCTCGAGGAACACTGTATTTAGATTATTTTTGCCGATAAAAGAGGTCTTTCATTGAGAGATTGTGGTGTTTTGAATTATAAACTTTAACGCTTGGCCTAAACTCTGGACTTTAACTGTCATCTGCGACGTTACAATGGAGTCAATTATTGTTGAAAGCAAAGATCTTTATCGAGCGACGCGAAAAGCGAGCGGCCGATGGAGTCATTGCTTTGTACGGTACTTGTCGGTTAATTCACCGCCAACATTGGGTAAATGTAAAGGCTTTTCGGTAAAATTACAGCCAACTTAACCCTAACCCAAACCCTAACACTAACCCTAACTTTAACCCTAACCTAAACCCTAAACCTAACCCTAAATCTAACCCTTAACCCTATTGAATAAACTATTGGCGGTGAATTAACCGACAAAAACCCTTTGTACAAAGACAATTGTACATCCGAAATGGAACTGTTCATGAACACAGCCCTCGAAACAATCGCTGTTCAGGATCTCATCTTCCTCGAGCCGCTCACCACTACAGTTGACGCCACTCAAGTTAGTCAGAACTCAGATCGCCGAAAGCAACTGGCTATTCCTGATTCCAACAAAACAATATCCGACTCTCCGAATCATCCGGACCAACATGTCCGTGTGATTAAGCACATTCCGAAATCAGCGCTTTTCGCGTGTTCCATGCAGTAAACTAACGGATATACTCGGATCTATTGCAGCGGCATCCGGAAAAGCAAGACAACTACTTAGGCGAGTTCTTCTCGAATTCGCGACTACTTTCTTCGTCAGCCGAGCCGTGCGTGACGCAACCGAAAATTGTCTAACATCATCAAAAGTCGACTGAGCAAACTCGCTTTAGAGGGAATTGACACCGCGAAACTAACGAAACCTCATAGCCTTAAGCCTAAGCCAACATCTCCAGATGAAAGGCCAATCGTTGCGATTAATGCCGAACTGGAGGACGGAAACATTCGGGCCGCCATTCACATTCTCTGCGACAACGATCACCGGATCTCATAGACAGACGAGAAAGTACAGTACATGCAGACGATTATTAAGCCAGGACTGAAGCTGACTGAACTCTGCGAGACTCTGGAAGGCATCGCCCTAAAGCTGATAAAAGAAGACGGTCTACATGCCGGTTTGGCCTTCCCGACGGGCGTTTACATTAACAACTGTGCCGCGCATTACACTCCTAATTTGGATAAATTACTTCAAAAATTACTTTAAAACTCTAGATTTTATCAGCAAATGGTAGTTTGGAACATTAATAAGTAATAATAACTATGCTAAAAGAGTACATGGTGCACTCTTTCGGCATAGCACAAGCTGGCACAACAACAGGAGGACACTCTATTCTATTCTATTCCCTAGATGATTTATTTAACGCTATAATATAGCTAGAGCTAAAGTCAAGAGCGATTTACAGGTGCTCGTAAGATATGCGAAATAAATGCGTCTTGAGGGCAGTCGCAAACGCCTCGAAGGATGTAATCGATGTCACGGAGGCGGGAAGAGCATTCCAGAGAAGAGGGTTGCCGCGGGTCACGGATCTTTCCCCAGCATCACCGTCCAAGACGGTGATGCTGGCCCGGAAAGTTTAGATATTTGTTTAAGGTATCCCTTTAATGTCTTTGGGTTTTCAGCGTCTTTTACAAGCGTCAACTTTTTTAGAGGGTAAAACAATTTCTTTTTTCTCAACCATTTTTCAAATAAAAAGAAAGAATTGTGACAATTTTGAACATCATAAATTTGAAACAAATATTAAAAATTGCCATTAAGTTTTAATATTAAATATCATCTGTAAACATTTCTGCAATACTTGAATTCTGAATGTTGAATTGCCAGTTTTAGTGAATAATCTGCCTATACAATTGTAGCAATGCAATAGGACATGTTGCGATGCCACTACTTGCCGACTGATAGCCCCTGCTGCATGTGCGTTTGGAGGATGCTGTGACGTTCGTACATGTCAGGTGAGCATAAATCGTATTAATTATGGAGATGTTGAGGTTTGAAATAGACGCTGAGATGTCAGTCACATTAAAACGCGTTAAGTCGTCAGAGCCGTAGCAAGAGCATTTGGCGCCCGGGGCAAGGTATACATTTTCGCCCCCTCCAATGTAGCTTGAAAATTGGTGACGACATTTTTTCTGTTTTTATGAATTTTCACCCACCTTCTGAGTAAATAAAGTTTTTGCAGTGATGACCTTTGTTTGTTTGTCATACTTAGGTCTACTGGCATTGCCTTCGGCGTTCGTTTTTAACTTCGTAACTGTAACTAAAACTCCCGTCGTGAATAAAATCAAAGCGTAGATTCTGGCGCCCTCCCTCAAAGACGGCGCCCGGGGCGGCTTGCCCATGCCCGCACCAAGTTACGGCTGAGAAGATCGGGATATATCGAGATTTTGATCACTGAATTGCTGATTGCCAAGCAGAATAATTAGAAATTGTTACTTAATATCGGACTATTAGAGGATTTCATACATTTAATGACCTTTTAAAAGTTCTTTTAATAGCTGTATATTAAGAAATATATATTTTCTTTCAGCTTTGGTAGATTAATTAAATAGATCGCTTCAATCCTAATAGTTCCTATGAGCAATGGGGCAGCCAGGATTCCGGGACAGGGAGCATAGAGGCTTGTACATACTGACATTTTCAGTCAGCGGTTTTATGAAGCGTGGTGAGCTCCCTGAACGGGGTCTGGGGCGCAGTTTTACCCAAGAACTTTATGGGCAATAATAAGACCCAAATCTTTCGATTTGGTGCATGTTGTTCAGACAATGTGACAGTATATTGGCAATCTCCCAAATGAAAAATCCTTTCAAGGTCATTAGTTCTCGAGCATTGTCCGAGGCAGAGTCCCAGCCGTCCCCTATGTGGAGATGAGACAAGACCCAAATCCTGAAGTTTGCTTGAACTTTTGAGCAAATTTTCTGACTATATGACATCTAATCGGCAATCATCTTACCCCTCATTATATTATCAAATGTTCTTAATGCTTCTGCAAAAATCCCCCTACTAGTGTTGCCCTGCTCAGGTGGCTCCCAGACCGCTGCCCTACTTGTCGCTGCCCCAATGGATATCATACAGAAGAGCGGACGAGCAATTCAAATTGTCCAACTAGAGGGTTTGGGCGAGCGTGGTGAGCTCTCAAGCGGGGTCTCCGCAGAAATGTTGATTAATATGTAAATTTATATGTATAGGCCTACATAGGCCCCATATATACATCACCATCATCATCATTACTATCACTATCATCATCTTCGTCTTCTTCATCATTATATATATATGACGGAGAAGAAGATGATAGTGATGGTGATGGCGATGACTATGATGATAATCATGATGATGATGGTTTATAATCCAATTATACCTTAGATCAAGTGTTATCTATTGTAGATACTGCCTTCTGGTACTCCGTGCCGCGCGAAGGCTGATCCCAGCTGTGATTTGGAGGAATTTTGCGACGGTGCTGCACCTCTTTGCACAAACGACACCTACGTACCAGATGGAACTAGCTGCACCGTCATAGGGGTAGGATGTTGTTTCATTTCGAGCGACTGTTAATTGCTGCCGAAATAGAGATAGCATTAGTTTACTCCATAAACTGATAATTCTATATTGCCCATACACTAGATCGCCCTTATTAGGGGCCTAAATGAAACATTTTATATGTGCATTCACTAGTTATACCATCTCCCTAAATTATTGCTTAGTCTTTTGATATCTTTCTCCGATGGCTCCAATTACAGTATATATAATATTAATTCTGCATTCGTTTTCTAACGTTGAAAACCAAAATGTCATTAAATAAATCTTGCAGAAGACTAAATAGTTGCGCGTATTTGTTTCAGGCACCTGCGTATTGCTATAAAGGACTCTGTCGAAATCGTGAATCACAATGCGCGTTGCTCTGGGGTCCTGGGACAAAGGTTTCCGTTGACAGATGTTACACCGATTTAAACATACGCGGTCTTTACTATGGCAATTGCGGCTTCAATTGGGTTCCAAGTATAACCTACCTCCAGTGTGGTCCGAGGTAATAAAATCTTTGAACTTTTTCGTGATTATAATTTGCATCACATAGCTACTTTGCATAACGTGGCTCGTCTAGTCTTAGAGATATCTAAAACTCAGATATCAAATTAGTCGTTACTATCGCCTGCAATTAACTCATCATAGAAACAACATTCTCGAGATTCGCGCATGTGTTAACGCTAAAATCACAAATGACTCTAAGGCCGATTGAAATTTTTGTTTATGACACTAATGTATGGTAATTGTAACAATAGGCCTTTGATTAATATTTGTAAAAATAGTCATAGACTATGTCTTACATTTCTTTGCCTGTCTCTACAAATAGCTGTTCGAGACACTCTCTCACCCGAGTGTCTAGCAGTATTCAACCAGCATGGTAGTGAACCATTTTCCCTAATATCTTTGTTCCATTTGGTGAGAGTTCTTGATGAGTACGTTCGCAATGTTCATCACTAACCATACCAAAGTTGCCAGGAAAGAAATACAGTTGTATGAATGGAAATGAAGAAAGTGGATCTTTAGAGACCAAACCAGCCACGTTTCCGATACATAATCATGTGTTCTACTAGTCCCTTGTAATTTTCTGTTCTAACATAAACGAAAAAGTTTATAGACACTAGGTGAAAAGCATTCCATGTCTGTTTTGCACCACTCTGCAGTAAATTGTTGAACTGCTCATCTTTGAAGAGTTCTTGAATCTGGGGACCCGCAAAAATTCCCTATTTAATCTTTGCCTCGCTGAGTCGACGGACTTTTTCATACAGGTATCAGGAAGCTTGCGAATTCCGATCCATGACCTTCATGAAATTCTTCATTAACCTCTAGTTTGATGTGAATGGTTGGTAGCAGAATTTTGTCACTTGTTAGCCTCGATCAGAGCTGGTGCTGGATATACTTCTCTCTAACTGCTACATTTTGTCTGCAAGTTCATTCCTTCAGAAAATAGTGTAGGCCTAATTCCCTTGTTCAACTATCCCACTCACATAAGAAACACACGTATTTGTGTGTATTGTTGCTCCCGTCCCATAAAAAGGGTTATTAGCTTCAAATCACCACAGAGAAGCCAGGCCTACTTGTTGTTGTCATATTCCATGGAATTCAGTAGCTGCTTCTCTTTAGCTACGTCTCTTTTGTGTGGATAGCATGCGCTACTAGAATCGATGAAAGACGATTTCCATTGCCGAGTCTCAGTATCGAATAGTCTAAAAGTGTTTCCATTCTTGTGGGTCATAAGTGATTTCTAAAGCACTCCTGAGGACCCTCAATCAGAGCCGTAACTAGGGGTGGGGGAGTCGCCCTGTGCACCGACCCTAGGGGGCGCTCTTTTGAATGTGAATAAAAAATTTTACTGGGTGTAAATAAAAGAAGAGCCGTGACGACTAAAAAAGGTCATCAGCCCAAAAATGGAGTGTTTAATTATTTATAGGAAAGGAGAATAAGTAGAATAAGAAAACTTTGTGACGACTAAAAAACGGTCATCACCTAAATTTCCAAATTTAGGGCGAAAAATGAAATCTTGCCCCGGGGCCGAAAACCCTAGTTACGGCTCTGCCCTCAATATCGGGGCAGAATACCAGAGTACCTTCCTTTCTGAAGAAAGGCTCAACTGCTGGTGGCTCTTTGGATATCACACCAAGCCTGAACTATTTTAAACACGCAAACATTGTGACTGGCCTTTATATAGTACGCTACTGATGCAAGCTTTCTTCAGCAGTCTTCTGGCAGTAGTACTGCATTGCATCAGAAAATGATAAATGAGCTATATGAAATATCTTAAAAACGAGAACCAAAAATGTTCATGGTCATATTCGTGTTCAGGGCAGCAAAATACTATACATTATGCACTTTTAAAGTCAGTAACATTTTTAATATTGATCTGTAATTTTATCGGCGTCATTTGACAGTGCATAAACGCGGGGACTGTCATTGAAATTTTATGGAACGTTATAATGAGGCTCTACCAGTGGCGGTTCCACTATGTGGATGACTGGTGGTGCATCGCCCCACCGGGGTTCCGGATGACCTATTTTACTTGTCAACCTATTTTCTGGTGAGTTTGAAAAAAATTTAGTGAAACATACAGAAAATGACCTATTTTGTCTTTCTTGTCGGTCTTTTATGGCATGGTTTCTTAAAATTTAGTAAACAAAACACTACTAACAATGACCTCTTTTCTCTTTTTTCTCCTTTTTCTTCTTCACATTTTGCATCCCCTCACCAACTTCCAAAAAATGTCATCCCCCACCAAGAATTGCTGGCAACGCCACTGGGCTCTACCACACTCTGAAATTCTAAGAGGACGACTGTCGCCATTCAGAGGTGTAGCGAGTGTATCCGGCATCTGGGTGCCAAGTGTACCGTTGGCGCCCATTAAGGAAGAAGGTCGTCACATTGTTCTCGGCGCCCTGAGGTCTTACAGCGCCCCTCTTCATATAGTGCTGACGAGCAAAAAGGTCGTGGCACATGTTTTTTTTGCTTCTTTATTATGCATTTCACTTATCCAAATACCAAATTTTTGCGCCCCCTCACCTCTGCGACCGGTTGCACATGTCCCCTACCCCTAGCTACGCCTCTGTCGCCATTATTATCAGCATCCAATCAAGTATGATATTGCTATTAAGGGTTTGGTGTTTGTAACAGTGACGTCAAGTGTGGATTACTTCAATGTCAGAATGTGGCACGTGCGCCTTATACTTACCTTTATACTATGACAGACGGAATGCTTAGATTCCAGTGTTGCGCGGTAACGAAGTAAAAGTAACGCGTTACATTACTTAAGTACAATTCTGAGTACTTCGTACTGTAACGAAGTACACATCTTACCCAGTACTTTTTACTTGTAACGAAGTAAGTTTTTATTCAAATATTAGTACTTTTACTTCGTTACATTATGTCTTTCACGTTTCGTTACAAGTAAAATTTCTCATCGCCAAATTTCGATACATTTATTGGGGTATCTGTTTAATTCTTCACAACTTCCCGTGTTTAGTCGTACAGGGTTGACAATGACCAACAAACGTACACGCATGACTGACAGATTGTTTGAAAACTTGATCTTTCTTAGACCTAGGCTACATGCAATCACAGAGCCGCAGTTAGAGCAGTCGGCGCCCGGCCGGGGCAAGGTATAAATTCTGCGCCCCTAAATTCCGGTGATGGCCTTTTTTGCTTACCCGAGTTTTCACGGCAACGTACAACATACACATTTTTAACCTGTGACAGTCTGAAAACCGGCGATGACCTTTTTTACTTATCAATATTATTTTCACGCCGGAGGAAAGTGGTATGTAAAATTAAGGACTTAGTGTGCAAATTGCGCCTTCGAGGACGGCGCCCGTGACAGCTTGACCCTGCCCCCTAGCTACGGCTTTGTGAAACCAGCATTTTGTGCTAATGCAGTTAATGGTGTAAATGTGTACGTGTTGACTGCTGAGGCTTCTGCATGTTGCTTAAAAGTAGTAATAAAAATGTGATTTGGCATGATAATGTGGAGTTGTTGATGATTCCGTCTGTCACGGTACTTTTTACTTTTTACTTAAAAAGTAACTTTTTGAGGAGTACTTTTTTACTTTTACTTGAGTAACTATTTTTATAGGTACTTTTTACTTTTACTTAAGTAAAAAAATCACATAATACTTGTACTTTTACTTGAGTACTCAAACTCAGTACTTCATACAACACTGTTAGATTCTCCAACAATGATACATGTCATTCAGCGCTATTCGACTTCGGCATGGCTACACAAAACCCCGGATTGGTTCCAGATGGAGCAGCATGCGGAGATGGACAGGTAATTTTATTCAGGGGCAGTGGCTTCCCATTCACACTGGTTATTTTTTATAGTGCTCAATGACAGGAATGAGCGAAAGATCCGGGTGCATTTTAACTATTTTAACTGTTACAAATTTCCATAGAATGCGCTTTCGCTTCTAGCGTGTATTAAAATATATTCTATTTAGACTTGAAAAGCTAGAGAGAAAATAACAATTCTATTGAAATCATATTCTAGAGGTCGTCGGCCGCCTAGCCAATATAGCCAACCATTTTGCCAGCGATATACATACTAGTCGTAGCGGATAGCTTATAATCGGCGAAATTCATTCTAGTCGCTAGGACCAGAGGCAGCGCCAGAGTATTTGCCGTCCTAGGCAAACTTGTCGCATTGCGCCCTTTCAGGCCCCCGCCCACAGTGAAATTATCGATATGATGCCCTTTAGTTCTTTTATTTGTCCGTTACACCGTGATAAACTACATCATGCGAGAGGCAATGAACATGATCGAAGCTGGGATACCTTGGGGGTCAAGAGTACGACTAACAGACCTGGATTCTGCTGACGACGTCACACTTTTTGAAAACCGGTGGATAGCATTCAGCAGATGAGAACAGAGTAGGCCTATTGGCCAAGAATATATATAAGATATAGACAACTTTCACTACTTTGGAAGCATGCTAACCAACAATGGGGAAGTCGAGATAGAGGTGAACGGTAAGATAGGAAAGGCGGCCACAGTATTTGGCCAATTGCAGAAAATTTGGCACTCCAAGAATATCGAAATCGAAACCAAAATAACAGTGGAGCTATACAAAAGCGTGGTCAATGGTGATGTCAACTGCAATGTATGCCAGAGAAACAATAAAAGATTACAGTAGGCCTAAAGATAGAGCAAAAACTAAACGTGCCATTAAAGATGCCTAAGGAAGATATTGGGAATAACGTATCGAGAGCATGTCCCAAATGAAGCGATACTTAAACAGTGTAATGTCGAGAGACTAGCAGGTATAATCACGAGACGTCGGATCAGACTATTGGGACGCGTTCTTCGTCTCCCGAATCAGAGACACCCAAAATTACACTACAATGGATACCAGTGTTGTATGAAGTACTCAGTTTGAGTACTCAAGTAAAAGTAAAAGTATTATGTCATTTATTTACTTAAGTAAAAGTAAAAAGTACCTATTAAAATAGTTACTCAAGTAAAAGTAAAAAAGTACTCTCCAAAAAGTTACTTTTTAAGTAAAAAGTAAAAAGTACCGCGATAGACGGAATCGTCAACAGCTCCACATTATCATGTTAAATCACATTTTTATTAGGGCTTAATCTTTTAAACAACATGCAGTAGCCTCAACAGTCAACACGTACATATATCTGGGCTGAAAACGTGGTTTTAAAAACCTAGGTTTTTAGGGTTTGAAAAAACAACTGAAAAAGTCAAAATTTAGGCTTTTAGGGTTTTGTTCTATAAAAAGAAAAATGAAAACTCACATTTAATGTCCTTAAAGTTTTTTACTCTCTGCAGACAAACATACGTGTGGCACGAATTAGAGAAGGTTTATACTTTATGGACTTTGACATGTGAGAAGAGTATAGCAAATGGTTAACCTAAAAATCTAAATTTTATCTATATAAACCTAGTTTTTTCAGCCTTGACACATAGGCCCTATACACCATTAACCTTTATTTTCCGAGACCCATTCAAAATTGACACTCACTCAAGAAAACTTATATTTAGACACTTTCTGATGTATAGTAACACAAAAAGTTGAAATCAGAAATAAATTATTCAAGATCACGGAACAATACCCATGTTCCCAAATGGGAACGTTGGGTCATTATGACTATAGAAAATCCTGGAAATACCAATGGCGATAATTTTATTACATTTGTGCTGTACTATATGTATAATTTTTGAGCATGCCTCATATAGCCATAGTATGTGGGAAATACTGTTTTAAGTATCATCTTAAGGTGATTAATTAAATTAATTATTAATTAATTAATTAATCATTGGTGTGTAGAACCTCAAAACACTTGATGTGAAGGTGCCTCTCAGTTCTCACGCTTGGAGCATTTCATTCTTGCATTTGTCTGACAATAAGCACCTCCCCCTTGGGAAGTAGACTCCAGATAGTGTTTTACTTCATCATGTCGTAAAAGATTCGGAACAAAGGCAGTGAGTTCTCCATAACGTTATTGAGGTGTGTCTTTCAACAGTCAAGCAACCACTTCACGTCGAAATTCAGGATATCTGAGGCGATCGCCGGAAGAAGCGACCTTACATGTAGCTTCCATGCCGCAACCACTGCAATATTGAATGCATTGACAAGGAAGTTCCACCACTATTTCTTGGATTTGATCTTTGGTCGGTATGCCGAAGCAGACGATCAAGAAGATCAACACTGTCTATTCCCGTTGCGTAATTGCTGAACATTCGTGGCTGTGAGTTTTTTTCTTTCCTCAAACTCCATTCACACGACGTTCTATCAAGGCTACAGGGTTGACATAGTTATGACTCAACTCAGAGCTACTAGCTTACTATCACAGGTCTTGTCATCTTCACAGCTGAGGCCTGGATCCTTTCATCTGCAACACGCGTAAACACATGAAGCTCACACCATCATATGATGATTCATCTGGACCTAAGATATCTTCATCTACTGCTTCAACTTCATAATCTGCCCCATCGTTTAGAGGCAGTATGCAAATGTCTGGAATACTAGCATTATCATCGTCGTCACTGAAGGACTCTTCAAAAACTGCTTCAACTGCTAGAGAAGAGGGCGAAACATCGCTTTGTTACAGGCATTTTAGCTACTGTCCAACAATAGCTACACAATTGTGTGCAACAGAACAGGTCATTATATTCACGAAATGTATCATCAGAACATACGCACATATTAGTCCTACATATTTGCCGGTTTGGAACACCAATGGCCAATGCTAGTGAAATATCAACAACTGTCAGCCTATTAGCCACATTGACCCAACGTTCCCAATTGGGAACATGGCTGTTCAATCATGTCTTGTAATTTAACCTATGGTCATACATGTCAATCGGTCTCAAAATCATGCATAGGGGTCATAGTTGAATAAAATGAGCCATTATGGTAAAATAAATGTTGACATTTAGATTTTATTTTAAAATTTATCCACTATACCTATGATTTTGGCAATTTTTCGGAATTTTAATGCAATTTGTACAAAAAGTACAAAAAATTAGCAGAGATATTTTATGCAAAACTCAAAGATAGATACGTGCTCTAAACAAAATCTACAAAAAACCAGGATGATATAGCTTGGTTAACTGCCTGAACTGCTTTCAAATCAATGTTCCCATTTGGGAACGTTGGGAAAATAAAGGTTAACTTCTACATTAGCAGCGTCAAAAGTAGCCAGAGCTTGTTGTTCATTCGAACAACCTTGCTTTGGGACTAAGTAAGTACGGGAAGCTTGGAATAATTAAACATCGTGTTTGAACAGCAACACAAGTAAATGCAACGAAAGTTGGCGATGAGAAATTTTACTTGTAACGAGACGTGAAAGACATAATGTAACGAAGTAAAAGTACTAATATTTGAATAAAAACTTACTTCGTTACAAGTAACGTCCTGCCGGCGGACGTGACTAGGGTGACATCTCCTGAACTGTTCACTAGGAACCTTAAAACATATTTATTTAATATCTCCTATTAGGGACATTTGTAAAGCGCTCTTGACTTTAGCCTTCGCTATGCGTATTGCGCTATATGAAATTGTCAGAATTAATAATAATAAAAAGTATTCTGCAAATTGTGTACTTCGTTACAGTGCGAAGTACTCAGAATTGTACTTAAGTATTGTAACGCGTTACTTCTACTTCGTTACCGCGCAACACTGATGGATACCACCTGGCGGGAAAAGAAAACAAGGAAGACCGAAAAACACTAGGGTGGCGCGCTATTCACAACGACCTGGCCACAGCGGGCGTATCTGGGATCAGATAGAAGAAACTGCTGCCAAAAGAAATGAATCGAAAGAAGTTGTTGCCCGATGTACATGCTACGAACGGAGAAGATGATGATTATGGTGACGGTTACACCTTGCGTATACAATGCATTTCATTTTGTGGTTCAAACACTTCTGATACTGTCATCTCCTCGGATTCCTCCGCTTCCTTGCCTCCCTCGGCTTGTTTGTCTAGCTGCTCTTGACCATCTTCGTCTCTGTGCGGTGTACATAAGTACTTTACCAATGAGTTTTCTTGTTTTGTTACGTATTTTTCACGTTCGGCCCGTCGTTTGCGGTACTGTGCACCCAACAATCGTTTTTCTCTGTCACGAGGGATTGAAATAACAACGCTAACTGCGCTTTTTTTAGTACGGTTTAGTATTTCGCGACGTTTCCAAATGAAAATAACGCTCAAACCCCAAACTCATCCTTTGTCTCCTGTGCTTGCCCTTACCATCCACAAGCCGTCTGCAGGAGACTGCGGCGGCCACTCGTGTGCGCTGCAGATCTGGTTTCCCACTCCCACAAGTTCTGGCGGGTCCGTACAACACAAATTGACATGTTATATTAAAACGATTTATTGCAAAATTTTGTATTATTACACATAAAAATTTCTTAAATTCTGAAAATGTAAAGTGAATGTGTAGATTATCAGTAAAAATTTTTCCTATGTGCTCACTGGATGGTCTTGCCCCCACCACAGGGGGCTGAAACCCATAGCGGAACCTACGACTACGGCTTGGGCCTACGATTCCATGGGGATTTGGTCTTCCACGGGGGATGCGCCCTCCAGTGTTACCTATGGCCCCTTTTGGGCATATGGCTTCTTTTTTGCTTTTTTGCTTACACACCCAAAGAAGCTTTGTCTCTCACAGAGGACTGTGACTTTTTCTCCCTGGGGGCTGTGTCCCCAGTGGAGGATAAAGCCACAAGGTAACATAGCTGGGGCCAAACTCAAGGGCGCTTTACAAAAAGCAATCGCACGATCTTTTAAAGAGGTGCGTCTTAAGTTTGATGGCGAACGACTCGAGGGAGGTGACCGCAGTCACCGAGTCCGGGGAGGGCATCCCATAACAGAGTGTTGTCTCGTGTCATGGATCTCTCTTCGAATTTCGCGGTCTTCGACGGAGGGGGACTTGTAGTAGGAGCCGCGTGCTGGATCTCAGTTGAAGACATCGGTTATTAATCGTTAAGTAAAGCCTACGGCCTCACATGGGGGCTGCGCCCCAGTAGGACCCTGCGGCCTCAGGCGTGGGGCTGCGCTCCTCAGTGGTGAGGTCTATGGCCTCCCTCGAGGGCTTGGGCCTGGTCTCCGACGCACGGCCATCTTTAGAATTTTGGGCGCCCTAGGCAGATTTTCATTTTCGTAAATTTGCGCCCATTCACATCACATACGGAAAAAGTCTGATGAGCAAAAAATGGTTGTCAGCTCTACGAAATAGCCGGACAAGTAAAAAAACGTTATTCGCTCATAAAAATTTTCATCTCCGTTTTATTTCGCCCCTACAAACTTTTCGCCTTTAGGCTGCCTAATGGTTAAGGTGGCCCTGCTCCGACGGGAGGATGCGCCCAAGTAGGCCTACGGCCCCCACGTCGGTTGGGGCTTGGTTTACGACGGGAGACGGCGCCCCCTTCCAGTAGGATCTACAGGCTACGGCCCAAGACGGGGGACTACGTCCCCAGTAGGGCCTACGGCGCCACACGGGGCACTGTGCCCCAGCGGTGGCGTGCAACGTGCTGGCAATCAGGACGATTCGTGAAGCTGCAATGAAGACGCTTCGTCAAACGCTCCTTCGATTATAAAAAGTTCGGTTGTAAATGGCAACAACGTCCTCCAACATCTGCCGTGTGTGTCGTGATTAACAAACTACCGGACAAAGAGCATCAATCCTGCAGATGAAGAGTACCTAAACGCCTGCCGTTATTCCAAACCAACATTGCAGTTTTTATCTAATACAATTTTTCCTAAGGCAGTGTGCCTTTGTTCCAACACCAACACCAACCCCTATCAAGTGTTTCGTAGGCCTAGATATCATGTCAGTTTTTAATTGAAATACTCTGAGATAATTTGGCTAACTTTATAACATTAGCTATCAACATATGATTGCATTTCAGATGTGTATCAATCAAAAGTGTGTTAATGTCAGCAGTGTCTTAAAGGCCAGTTCTTCTACCTCCCTGCCTGGCCAGGTATGTCTGAATTTGAATTTTCAGCATTCACCAAATGTGCAATAATATTTCTGCATTCTGTTCAGTATGACTACGTGAAACTTGCGAAATCAATGCTCCATGTAGTAAAACATTTGGCGCAGTCAAATATCTTTAGGTTTTAAGACTACAAAAAGCCTACAAGATTTTCACAAATTCCTTATCTAATTTTTATAGTCTTGATATTAATAACACCCACTTGCCGAATAAGACTAAATGACGATTAAATCAAACAAGTGGCGAAGTTCAAGTACTCAGGCTTATGATAACCAGCGATGGGAAATGTGAGACAGACTTAACATTAATACTAGGAAATTCACTTCTTAACTCTTCTTCAAAGACTCGAGAAATGCGAACAATTTTGGTTGTCTCTTTTTTGCAAAATATTAAACACGAGCGTTTACCCTGTTGCAAGAACTACAGAAAATCCCGTCTATGTTTTTGATTTGATTAATTCATTGACATTTAGTTCATAATGTGATCATCTGCATTTTACAGCAAGTAGTTGAAACTATGGAAGGAGTTTGATGTGCAAATCAATTGTGGGAATTTGTGCCCCATGGCAGTAGCAGACATAAAAGAAAACAGATTTTCAGTAAATGAATGCTTGTTTCGAAGAGTGAAATACATTTTTCGCATATACACGTAGTAGAATGCATGCTGTCAAATAACTTGCATAAAGAAGGAGAGAGTTTCATTTCATGCTTTAGTCAAAATAACTGGTTAAGTTGACATTTCATCATCTATTAGATCTGGTCTAAACCACACCTGTTTGATTTGAGCTATCCGCCGTAGATTGGCTTTTGTCTGTCCTGCATTGATTCAGTCAGCTTTGACCTTGTTCTTAGCTTTGACCGTGTTCTAATGTTGGTAGAACTTGACGATTGCACATTCTAATATGATTACGGCGCTATAGCAGTTTGCTTTGTAAAACATTGCCCAATGGAGTCGCATTGATATGTCGAATTACTGGGACCTCCTCACCTCTGCCCGGCAGACTCTGTCGATGTTCACAATGTTGATCAGTAATTAGGTTTGATACATTGATAGCTAGATTTTGTCACAGTAGAGATGCAGCTTAGAATTGTTTCTTTATGCATTAATATTTTATTAAATAAATATCTTTGCGATCCATATTTTAGATGAAAAGATCGTTTATTTGGCCTCAAGACAATAAACAGAATAAGATCGTGGAGCTCTACGTCGTAGCTGACAACTCTGAAGTAGGCCTGTGTATTTTAAGATTTCGTTTTCACTGGTCAACATAATTTCAATTACCGGTACTTTGACAGATAATGATAACAAACTGTTGAAACGTTTTAAAGGCAAAACTCAAACGGGTTTTATAAAACGTTTCTTCTAAAATCACCAGTCATTTCGCTGCAAATTAATTCGCATGCGTAAAATTCCGTTAAAGCTAGTCAAACGTTAGATTAAGCTCCTTTGAATAAACAACTAATACGGTACTACTTTGCAAAGCGCAATTTAAACTCACGAGATTTGATTTACATGCTTACATAATATTGCATTCGAAAACTCTGCTGACAACATTTTGTGATTTTGAATACAGTTCATGAAACGAGGAGGAACTGTGTCTGCTGTCACGCAAAGAATTAATACCATCGTCAACATTGCAAATGCGGTAACAGCACAGATAGAGACAGATTGCAAATTTCTAATACGAGCCTATGGTTTCTATCAAAACAAATGACTGTATTATTATTATTATTATTATTATTATTATTATTATTATTATTACACTGGTCTACGTCAATTTTGCTGACTTGAAGACAACATGTGATCTTTATGTATTTTGGTGTGCTGAATCCAAAAATCACACCCATTTTCTCCTATCACGTCCAGTTTTTCCGCAAAACGCTGTTTACTGATTTACTGTTTACTGTAATAATGTAGCATTATGTATTATAATTCTTTAGCTATATTGAATATGCAAAAGTTAAGGATGTGCAAAAGATATGCTTAATATGCAGTGGGCATAACTATTTAATAATACAACAGTTTAATAGGCAGTTTTAAACTGCAGACGTCAGCATTTTATGGATATAGACCTATATAAGCAGCGTGAAACCGACGGCAGCATTCAGTCGTTCATGAGGCTTACAAGTCGCAATAAATTTAACTATTCTAACTAGCTTTCTGTGGAATATGTCACCCAGCACCCGAACACTTCGTGAGCAGTGCAGGAATGATCCTGACAAATTTTGCTACATCTGAGGTTGCTTTACAACACCTAAACAAAGGAGATAGGTGTCTGAATTTGTGCATAAAGCTTAGCATGCATATTTCGCAGTTAAATTGAGTGACCAGGAAAACCTTGGGCACCACATAAAGTGTGCAGGACATGTGTTGAAAGCCTCAGACAGTTCATAATGTGACTAAAGGTCAGAGAAAAAGTCTTAACTTTGGAGTTCAATGGTGTGGCGAGAGCCTCGAAACCATGCATGTTGATGACTGCTACTTCTGTCTGGTAAATATTTCAGGCATGTCCACAAAGGCAAAATCTTCCATCCAGTACCCAAATCTCCCCTCTGCTCTGAGACCAGTTGCTCACTGTGACAAAGTTCCTGTACCTATTTGCACTACTTTGGGAGTTTCTTACGAAGATGAATTTTGTCAGTCAACAGACACCGATTGCGAAGATTTCGTGGCCTTAGAAGTTGACGCTGGAATGCACCAAACATTCAACCAAGCTGAGTTTAATGACCTAATATGAGACCTAGATCTGCCGAAGTCGTCAGCAGAGTTACTGGGTTCAAGACTGAAGGAAAAGAATCTGTTCAGTGTTGGCCCCAGGAACCACGCTTATGTATCATGGCAGAGAGAATGAATCTTTTCAAACATTTCCATATGGAGGAGGAGTTTGTATACTGCATCAACATCAAAGGACTTTTTGAATCAATGGGATGTTATAGTTGTAGACAAGATGCTTTTTGCGACCTGATTACTGACTTGGCAACTTAAGAGTCGAGAATTATGACCTTTCAGTTAAAAATTCGAAGATTGCTTTTCGAAGACTGGGAGCAAACATGAGTGTCAAGTTGCATTTCTTTCATAGCTATCTGAACTTCAAATCTTGGAGCTATGAGTGAAGAACAAGGAGAATGCTTCCATCAAGACATCAAGACCATGGAACGTAGATATCAAGGCAGATGGAACTCGAACATTATGGCAGACTAAGTATACTGCTGGTGTTTACAGCGTGACAACTGTGACCATAACTATACCGGAGCATCCAAAAAAAGAAGATTCCTTTCTCAAAACTTAAATTTAAGCAACTAGCTATTGCTCTTATTGCTCTCTTGGTTAGAAGACAGACTCATTTTTGGGCTGAATAAAAAATATTACGTGTTATCGGTTCTTCAGAATTTCCTATTTTCCCTTATGTTTGACTTTAACACCTTTAATTAAGCATTCCTAATTTGCGAAAAAATTTGACGTGTTGCATAATTTTTGACTTCATATCTGGAATCAGCACCTCTCAGTTGGGTAAAATCAGCAAAAATACCTAGGTCAGCAGAAATTTTTTTTTTAAATGTAGACCAGTGTTATTATTAGGCCTATTATTATTATTATTATTATTATTATTTATTATTTTTATTATTACATGGATGATTTACGAAATGCTATAGCATATAGCTAAGAGCGTTTTACATCAGCAATTCGTCGGTTCGTGCAGAAAGATGGTCCTAGATTTTCCGGCAACTATTCATAGGAGACATGAAAAAGATGCCTCTTAAGAGCGATCAGAAACGAATCAACAGATGTAATCGACGCTTCCTGCGACTTCACAAAGAAGAGGGTTTCCGCGGGTTACAGATCTCTCCTCCAATATCACTGATTCACTGTCTTAGACGGAGGGAGACGTAAAGACAAAGTCGCATATTAGATCGTAGATGTTATACCCCACATGTCTCAATCCCGGCTTGTGTTAGAAGTTTAACGATTAGGTGGTTTCAATTTCAGTCACCATAGACTCGTTCTAGTGTTAATTAAATTCACTGGCTTGAACACAGCTTCATATACAGGTCTAGTGTAGTAAAAACCTTGATAATTTTGCCATGCACAATCCAAGATAGATTATCTTTTAAATGCGGTCCGAAATTGCTTTTCCATTAGTAATGGTACTAGGCACAGCGTACTGAATCTATCGAAGACTTTGCGCATTAGATTTGGCAATACCACTGTACAAGAAATTGCAATAGTCAAGTCGGCTGGTGAGTGGTGACAAGAGCATTGGCAAAAAGGACGAGGGCAAATTTAGGCGCCTGATCTCGTAGTCTTGCTTTGCATGACTTAAACTTACTTAGCACGATTTAAAGTGGCTTAGGAGGCATTACTGCCAGTGTGAAAGCCAGTAGGAGCGCTAACGGGGCTTGAACCCGCTCCGTCAGACTGCCGCTCCAGCGAGTAACCCACTCTGCCATCATCCGCCCAGATTCTACTACTATCTCTTATTTGCTTAGCATACCTTTTTGATATGGTCGCTAATTTACGCTAACTGTCATTTTTAGTCGTTAAATAACATGATTTTGCGGAGACGGGTGGGTCCTAGCCCCAGTCAAATATTTTATTAAATGGGAAAATGAACTCGAAATCACAGGAGTGTGAAACAGCCAGTTTGGCCGAATTTCAAGATATTGCGTTTGAAATAAACAACGATCTACTGTTTGCCAGAGTTGGATTTAATCAGAGACACGGCCGCTAACGGGGGAAGTCATATACGTGGGAAACTCTAGGAGCTGAATATAATACCAAAGATGATAATGATAAGTCAAAAGTGATTACAATAAATGGAGAAAATCCATCTTGGTTGATCAGAAGACACTGGAATAAGTAAAAAGAATCTACATAATTCGGTGCCATTATATAAGACACTGCTGAGGAAAGGAGAAAAATATATATATAGGTCTAAGCCAGATTAATAAAAAGGTGGCCTTCAGATAAACTTAAAGCTTATGGAAAGATGATGATATCAGCACCTGAACAAAGAGAAGAATAATGGAAAGTGTCGCACACAGTGCAGCAGTATACTGTATGTATGAGTAAGCTGGAAATTGGAGAAAAATGTAAGAACATGAAAATTCGAATGACGAGGTTTGAAAATGGCAAACACATTTAGACGTTTAATCGACACGTGGAAAATAGGGAAGATGCGGCATTTCGAACACGTAAAAAGGAACAGCGAAGCAAGGTCGTCATTGGAAAGAACAATCGAGCAATGAATGATGCCCTGAACAAGACACAGATGGCCACTACAAAAACGTTGGGCGGATGATATGGAAGAGTGGACAGGAATGCAGATCTTGTCAGCAGCAGTTATGAAAACACAGGATAAACATTGCTGGATAAAGGAAATTCATGTTGTCATTTCAACTTCAGTTCAAGAAGGAAGCAGGAGATGAATGACACCAAGAATCTGAATTTGCGAAATCTCTCTTCTACTGTACAGATAAGATGCGCTGGCGGAAATGGTATTAAATAAACTTTATCGTAAATTTCGGCATTAGTGTGACATCATTTCAGTCACAACAAAATGTTTTGGCCCCAAGTGTTTAAAGAAAGCAATTAGCGTCTATAATAAATAAGAGAATATCAATGGAAACAAGGATAAGGGTCTTGGAAACTTATGTATGGTCGGTATTGCTATACGGCGCAGAAACGTGGACAATTTCGAAACAGATGAAGAAAAAATTAGAGGCAGTGGAAATGTGGTTTTTAAGGAGAATGATGAAGGTTTCTTGGACAGAGAAAACATCAAACGAGAAAATTTTGGAAAAGGCAAACTCAAGAAGGAAATTGTTAAAGACTATAAAGAAAAGACAACTAGAATTCTTCGGACACATAATGAGAAAAAAAGGCCTGGAAAACTTAGTCACAACAGGTAAAGTGATGGGGAAAAGAGCAAGAGGGAGACAAAGATTGACATTCATCGAAAACCTGCTATGCGACGTGAAAGACAAAATATCAGAAGTAGAACTGCTACAAGCGACATACGACAGAGTGGAGTGGAAGTCCATGGTCGCCAACGTTGTAAAACAAGGCACCTAAAAAGAAGAAGAAGGAGGTCTAAATAGTGTTGCTAGTTAATATGGATTACTATATTCTGGTTAGAAAATTTGTATAAAATACAGTAAAACACCAAAGCGCCAAATAGATGGAACTGATTATGCTAATTACCAGCAGCCTACTTTTATATTTAAACATATTTGTAAGAGTGCATATATAATATATATATATATATATATATATATATATATATAGAATACTATATAGGCCGTATATAATAATATACTATATATATAGGCCTATACACACACTGCGTGTATATGTATATCTGTATATATATATATATATATATATATATATATATATATATATATATGGTAGAATTATATGAATGTCATTTTCTTTTTGCGTGGTTAAATGTAGTAAACTTCGTGTAATTGGCATGTCGTTCATTTGAGTAAAGATAATGAATACTAATGGATTATATTTGGCAATGAAAGGAAATGAGCGCAGAGCCATTAGAAGCTGCGTAGCTATCATTTATTTAACCTACGAGATGTTTTGATACAATGCTTAAAGACATTGATGGTTTTCTAGGGTTATCAACCGATAGGAATCTATTTGATGTTGGTCGGAACCGAGGTTTGGAACGATGGAGATAAAATTAACGTTGATCCAAATAATAAAACTGCGACGCTTGCAGCTTTTGCAGCTTACAGAAGACAAAATATCAATCCTAGAACGTACAATGACGTTGGAGTTTTAATCACGTAAGCATCTCTGTTATTATTCATCTTCGGAATTACGAGTCCTCGTCTCAAAGCGTATTGAAATTTTTTTTAGCATTATGGGTGATATTTTTTTATAATTTAAATTTACTTTTCGCTGTGGATTGAACCCAAAACTTATTACGATTTGTGAAATAGTGATGATGCAGATATATAAAACTGGAAGATTTTACCGCAAAATAAATGATAAACAAAATAGGATTTGATGCTCTGTAAAGCGAATTAGACTCTTATAGTAGGTCTAATTATTATGCTTCAGCTATTTGAGAGGCATGGTTACAAACGTTTCAATAAACTGCAACAAAAATGTAAACATTACGAAATTTTTAACACTTGATTAGTATCGCAGTATTAGCATTATGTGGCATAAAAATAACTCAATATTCTTATATGAACTATTCTCATATTCTCAATATTCTTATATGAATTTATTATGTTTAATATTAATGATAAATTGTTTAAAAATAATTCTTATCAACGAGACATAAATCCTAGCATTTTATATAATACCATTGAAATTGATTCGTGTGAAATGACCACATTTGAATACATTAGTATAAAAATTAGAACAATTAATAATAAAAATCTTAGTATAGTCTGTGTATACCGCCCACCAGGACATAAGATAGATAAATTTACTGAGGAATTTGAGAATCTCATAAATAAACTACCTAAAGAGAATAAAATAATTGTAAATGGAGATTTCAATATTAATCTGTTAAATGTAAACTCCCATGAACCAACAGCAAATTTTTATGATGTGTTAATAGCAAACAAATTTTTACCAACCATAAATAGACCCACTAGAATAACCTCATCAACCGCCACACTAATTGATAACTTTTTCTTTATTTTTCCTCTTGATGAGGTTAACTCTACTATAATTTGCCATAAAATATCCGATCATCTTCAATTTTGCTCTCAGTTGAATTGAAAACAATTAAAAAGAAAATACTGAAAAATAAAATTTATAGGAAAAAATAAAATGAACATTGATGAATTCTGAAATAAATTAAACTCTATTAACTGGAATGATGTTTCAAATTTATGTAATAATCGTGATCCTATTTCAGCCTATAAACTATTTCTTGAATCTTATCAGAATATTTATTATGAAACGGCCGCATACCGGAATCAAAGCTAATTTGCTTGGAATATAATTAATTCATAAAGTGGCTGGGTTTAACATGAGACAGCGTATCGTCAATTTGTCCGATAATAATAAACGAATGTCTATTTGTGGCTAAACTTGAATGCATAGTACGCATATGCAGTTACATTAGGCGTACTATGCATTCTATTTGTCATGTTTATTGAATGCACAGTACGTTAATGGCTTTGGTGCCGCCTGTTAATTTCTGCTCTTCGGTGCGCCTATTACTATGAAAACAAAACTGTGTCAAATATTTTACGTCATTTTCTATTTACAGGAACAAAATTTTCGACCAAGGAACTGTTCTTAGTTACGCCTACGTTGACCGGATGTGCTCAAACAGCTATGCAGCTGCGCTAATCAGTGTAGGTACCTTGGGTAGGCCACCTGAGATTTTGAATTTGCAATATTTCAAATTCAAATCATTGCGAATGCGAATCAGTCGCCGGTCATTCAGACATTTATTACGATCAGCTATTTACGCACTCTAAGTTTGTTTGGCAAAGATTTTTGATAGAGTCAGCCTCTTCAGCTTTTCAATGTCTAATTTAAAATGCAGCCCTGCTGCCAAGCCGAAAAGGATTCTTAAGAAAAATATGTCATAGCTTATTCTCCAATTTTTCTGGCATAAAATATGTTTTAATTTTTTGCGCGTCAGATTAAAAATGCTGGCAGTAGGGCCTACAGGAATAAGGAAACGCTTTCTTGAAAATATATTCAGATTAACTTTTTGCATCTAGATGTCAACTTTCCTCCCCACGATTGCTTGACTTTCAGCTTTTATTCGTCCCATTCAGCAGTTACATTCCATGAATACACACATTTTTAAAATTATCATTAAGAAATTTTTCGGCGAGAATGTTATTCAGCTGTTCATTAATGTATATATTTTTGGCTCTTTAGCGTCTAAAAAGTCATTCTACTTGCGCCAGCCTCTAGGGAGCGGTGACCTACTGCATTATAGCCCTTAATAGACAGACCAAAAACATGATATATATATATATATATATATATATATATATATATATATATATATATATTGACTTTCAGAAAGACTTCGATCCCATCTCACATCGGAAGCTGTTGACCAAAATTAAGGCCGATCAATTGAAATGCGATCAATTGAAACGCGATCAATTGAATTACTGCATTCCTATACAACTGCCCAGAGACTGTACCCCACGCTAATTCAAAATCAACGACTATTGAAGTAACCAGTGACTTTCCGCAAGGCAGCGTAAAAAAAAGTAAATTTTCACCCTAGGCATTGACAATGCCCATAGGTGCGGTGCTGATCCCCGTGTTTTGTAGCCAACAGCCCATAGGTGGCTGAGCCATACATCGGCGGACGGTGGCCAGTCTCTTCCGCCGAACCTATGGTTACTTTCGCAATGTTGCCATTGCTACTCATTTGATGTTACTATCGCCCTCAAGCGATTAAGGCTGAGTCGACCTTAGGGGCTCCTACGGGATTGAACCCGTGTCGTCGGCGTGCCTGCCCAGTGATATTACCACTCATCTATCTTCCCGCCCCCAGGGGCAGCGTACTTCAATTAATCTAGTTAATCTAGTTGCTGTAGAGCAGTGGAAGCAATTCTCATGCTTCTGATGGATTCCTCGCGTGAGTTGGCCATGCTCAGTATGTTGGAACCTAGATAGCAAACAATTTAGGCCGATTCCACAGTTTCGAACCCCAGGTAGAGTGGTGGACTGGCAGTACTACTGCATTTTCTTTTTGGACTATGAGATATGAAGACCGAGTTTGGAGCCTTGGAAGCTTCGGTCTCCATTTGCAGGAGTGTGGCAGGCAGTGTGCTGGGATTTCCAGTTAACAGGATAACGCCGTCGGCGTGGTCCAGATCACAAACGAGTAAGGGCTTACTTGAAGATCTGTGCTTCTAGCTGTGATCCATTTCATAATGAGATCCATGGCACAACATAAAAGAGCTGGAACCAATATGCATCTCTGTCTGACTCCAGATGTGGTGCGGAACTTAGCTGACAGGCGGTTCCCCATGCGGATTTTTCCAGTGGTATTGTTGTGCAGGTCTTTCAATAGGTCAAGAACACTCTTTGATACGCCGATGCCTCTGAGTGCTTTCCAAATGGCTTCTCTGCAAATGGCTTCGGCAGAATCGAAGGCACGAGTGATGCCATCATGCCTCCCTCTTCAGAATCCAAATGAATTATCACCAAGATGTTTTAGAGCCGCTTTTTGATGAAGAAGTCTTTGGACCTTTTCCCAGTTTTATAGATGTACTGGTATATATATATATATATATATATATATATATATCAGAGATGCACATGGGTTGGGTTAACCCATGGGTTGGGTTGGGTTGGGTTGGGTTGGATTGGGTTGGGTCATAAATTTAGGCAGTTGTGGTGGGTTGGATTGGGTTGGGTTGCAAAACGCTGATTTGCACGTGGCACAGTGCACACACCATATACTGTATTGGTTATAAAAAATGGTTATCGTTTTCCGCATTTTCATGTAACAAATTGCCGCCAAACTGTCGCTGGCAATACTGGCTTGTGACGGCTATTAGTTAATAAGCGATTGGCGGGGGTTATATTCAGGACTGTCTTGAGCCCCTGGTTCTATTGATCCAAACACAGTTGTTCCTATATAATAAAGCATTAAAGGCATAAGTCTATATATCTCCTTTGATGCATAAAACCCCCCTAGCCGTTGTGGCCGTTACTTTCTCGATATTGTGCAGCGTCACATGCCTATAGGTAAATGTTGATCCGCAGCCACGAGATATTTGCATAAGACCGGTTGAAGTAAATAATTCAAGGCATTGGAATCGAGAGTCGAAATTGATGAAAGAATGTTATTATATAGTAACTTTCTTTGAACCATCCACTGTAAATCCTTCTTAATCCCCTTATTGACTCCAATAACATTTATGAGCTACTGCGTGGGAGTGCGTGCGAACTTGTTAAGCAAATGCTATAATGGCTCTATGGTTCCTTATTCGTTAGTCTTTCAACATTTGAGGCTGAATTTTAGAGAGTATAAGTACAAATTATAACACGGCACGCCAATGATAATTATAATGGCGGAAAACATAGGCCCTACAGCAGCGGTTCTCAACCTGTGGGTCGGGACCTCCATGGGGGTCGAATGACGATTTGCCAGGGGTCGCCCGAGACCATCAGAAATATGCGGTTGTCTATTTTCTTGTTATTGTGCAAAATTTCCTCAGTGGTAGTTACGACGTAGGCCTACTAGTTGCTTTACTATAATTGTCATTTGAGGATACGACATGGAGACAATTAAATAATAACGATTTCGAACATTTTGATTGTCGTAGCATTATTTTTATCAGTTTACATGTGAACGAAAATAATTTTACCGTTGGGAGGGTCGCTACATCATGGGGATTGAATTAAAAGGGTCGCGGCACTATAAAGGTTGAGAACCGCTGCCCTACAGCGACATATGAGAGGTAATTTTTAAAAATGATTTGTATGCAGTAATTTACAAATTGTTGCTTAGCAATAAATTTGCTGAGTATGTTTACTTGAAGCTTGGTTGGGTTGGGTTGGGTGAATACTTGCAATTGCCGGCATGGGTTGGGTTGGGTTGGGTTGGAGACTTGATGGGTCGGGTTGGGTTGGGTTCTAAAAAATGGACCAACGTCCATCTCTGATATATAATTATATATATATATATATATATATATATATATATATTACGCTGAATGTTATTTAACAAATTACGAGGTTAGGGAGTAACTGGGAAAGACGAACACGGACTTTGTGGAATGATCACAAAGCGCGGATTTAACCTACTAAATTGGCTGATCATGTTTGGTTTAAAAGCAAATATTTGAGAAATCTTCCAGTATAGCAAATAATTGAAAATGTACCAAATTATAATTCTTCTCTATATTCAAAATACCATACTAGAATATAAAACTACGAATGATAAATAAATAATAGCTGGTATTGAAATTGACAGAAATTGACAATTTCCTTAGAGTAAATGTTAGCATGACGCTAGTCATAAAGCGACATGATTTATAACTTATATTTATTTTATTTCTTTTTCCGTTCTATTTTTATTTTCTAATATTAAATTTAAATGCTATTGTTTTAACATTTTTTCTATTCATATAGCTTACTAGCTATCATTTATTTATCATTCGTAGTTTTATATTATATAATTAGAATCTGGTACATTTTCAATTATTTGCTATTCTGGAAACTATTGCACTGTATTTGGCTGCCATGACCTAATTAACGTTTATAGCATCTGAAAATGCAATGTTGATGAATTTTGTGAATCCATCTTTACACAATTCACTAAAATGTTAACATCGTTTAATTGTAATTATTGGTAGGTAACTGCAAACGACAGATTTACGTATTTACTTTTGCTGTTCTGTTCTAATTTGCGGATAATTCATTCAAATTTTCAGTGAAGGTCTAGTTATGTCCAAGTTTGACTTCGTTTAATGTTGCTTGCAGAGATCGATTTGTATTTCACGTTTCTGTAGGACTACCACGACATGGCTGCTGTCGCTGGAGCAGTTATGGATAAAGAAATAGGTCACAACTTTGGTCTAATTTACGACGATAAATTTACCAGTTGTTCTTGTTCAGACCCAACTGGAAAATGCATAATGTATTCATCACCAAGGCAAGTATCGTGCACTCTGTTCCATTCACGTAATCGTGAATATTGCTCAATATTAATTTCTGTGAATGATATCGCTAAGTTAAAATAAGTATAATTACTCTTTATGATATATAGCTCTAGGTATCAAACTTTCTTGAAATGATAGCCTATTCCAGAATAGACTTTTTTCCATATAATTTTTTATCGGCGCTTTCCTGATACTCTGGTAGACGCAAATTTGCAAATATGGCACACAACTACGGCTGTTCTTGCGTTAAATCAGCCCAACTATTGCAAGCGTTTGATATTGTGCAGCGTTTTCAGAACGCGTCGCATTAGTGATCGGAAGGATTTTGTCAAGACAGTGGTGATCATTTTATTAGTGTTAAAATTGTATCTTTAGATTTTCTTGTAGCAGGTCATAACAGAAGTAAGTATAGCCTAGACCTGTGCGCCGACGGTCTGAGGGTCGGCGGCGGCGTGTGACCGCTTCATCACCGGCGGCGGCGGCGGCGCGCCGAACCAATTTTATCGGCGGCGGCGTGGACTTTATTGGCGGCGGCGGCGGCGTCGGTGGCGTACAAACGGTTAATACAGTACAATACGTGCGACTACAAAGGATACCATATGATATCGTCGGTTTTGTTCAATCCTTGTGGTTTTTTGTCACCCGGTTCATTTGAAAACAATGTAACAAACTTATAATACTAGTAAAAATAAAATTATACAGTTTAAGAAACATCTTATCAACAGAGCCGTAGCTAGAGTATTCGGCGCTCGGAGCCAGGTACAAATTTTGCGCCCTAAATTCCGGTGATGACCTTTTTATGCTTATCTGAGCTTTCACGACGTAGCCATCTATAGCCTCTAGCAGCCCCAAAACCGGTGATGACCTTTTGTACTTATCTGTATTTTACGCCGCAGAAAGTGGATAGTGGTGGTATAAAAACTTTAAAAATAATGTCCAAAATGTGCCCCATCCCTTCACTAAGACGGCGCCCGGCGCAGCTTGCCCCCGCTCCTAGCCACGGTTCTGTTTATCAAATTATATTGCTTCATTAGGCTATATATCCCAAATTGACCATAAATGAAAACTTTTAAAAGTTTATGTGCCAACTTAGACAACAAAGCACCGCCGACATCAGACTAAGAAGATTAATTTTAGACTAAACTAAGAGGATTTAAGCAACAAACACTCTCAGTTATGATGTTTCACTGCTCGTTTAGTCAAATGTGCACAGTTAATTTTAGCATCACTTTAGCATCTGTTTAGGTCTTCGCGTAATTTTCATCGAAAACGCTTTCTTTGCCGTGGCCATTTTGCAGAATGTAAACAATACAGGACGTCATTCGATGGACGAATGAAGCGAAGTAACGCGTGCTTTGAATTGTGCTTTGAATTAGCTAGCACATGTTGACCATATATGGTAAAGACAGTTTTATCTACGTATTACAACAGTGTTGGCTTACTCTGGTTACACGAGAAAAATAATTTCACCAAAGGGACGCCGGCGTCACGCCGATGTTCTCTCGGCGGCGGCGGCGGCGGCGGCGCGCCGATCCTATATTACCGGCGGCGGCGGCGTCATGAAAACGTCGGCGGCGGCGGCGCGGCGTCGGCGGCGCACAGGTCTAGTATAGCCTAAGTATAAATAATGGAATCTATAATGACGAACATACAACTTTCGGTGGAAATGTACAGAATTTGTTGATTCTCTTGTAAATATTTGTATGATAGCTGAGCGCCTTTTAGAAGCAACGTCAGTTTTCCAATAGAATGTGCTTTATGCTAAACTAGCTCAACTGCGCCAGCGACGACTTGGTCACAGTGTTCTATAGATCAGTTTAACACAGCATTTCAACACGGCGCAGATCTCTGTCTGCACAACGTTCCTAATACGACTGCGTCAAACGCTGGATTCTGTGGAAACGGAATTGTAGAAAACGGCGAGCAATGCGACTGTGGAAATTCAGCCAGTCAGGTATTAGACAGTGGCGTCAATTCGGTGACGGTCCTTGGGTTTGGATCCTCACAAAATTGTGGCTGTGAGGGTCCATAAGACATTGGACCCTCACAAAAATCTGAATAAATCTATATTGTACCTTTGTACGATTAGGCCTATTTAATAAATTATTGTTGCGTTGGGTAGATAATAGATATAATCAGCAAATGACTTCATGACGAAGAGCTGATCAGTCGCATTGTAAATAGTCTGTTTAAATCGTTGTTTTAAATAGGCCTATTTTCTCTCTTATTCATGCAGTATAATGCATATTAATTGGTGGCCCGGAAATCAGGGATTTCAAGGATTATTTTCGCCGCTCGAGGAACACTATATTTAAATTATTTTTGCCGATAAAAGAGGTCTTTCATTGAGAGGTCGTGTGTTTTGAATTATAAACTTTAACGCTCGGCCTAAAATCTGGGCTTTAACTGTCATCTGCGACGTTACAATGGAGTCAATTATTGTTGAAAGCAAAGATCTTCCCCCAGCGACACGAAAAAAGATCGGCCGATGGAGTCATTGCTTTGTACGGTACTTGTCGGTTAATTCACCGCCAACATTGGGTAAATGTAAAGGCTTTTCGGTAAAATTACAGCAAACTTAACCCTAACCCAAACACTAACACTAACCCTAACCTAAACCCTAAACCTAACCCTAAATCTAACACTAAACCCTATTGAATAAACTATTGGCGGTGAATTAACCGACAAAAACCCTTTTGGAACATTAATAAGTAATAATAACTATGCTAAAAGAGTACATGGTGCAATCTTTTTGCATAGCACAAGCTGGCACAACAACAGGAGGACACTCTATTTTATTCTATTTCCTAGATGATTTATTTAACGCTATAATATAGCTAGAGCTAAAGTCAAGAGCGATTTACAGGTGTTCGTAAGATATGCGAAATAAATGCGTCTTGAGGGCAGTCGCAAACGCCTCGAAGGATGTAATCGATGTCGCTGAGGCGGAAAGAGCATTCCAGAGAAGAGGGTTGCCGCGGGTCACAGATCTTTTCCCCAGCATCACCGTCTTGGACGGTGATGCTGGCCCTGAAAGTTTAGATGTTTGTTTAAGGAATCCCTTCAATGTCTTTGGGTTTTCAGCGTCTTTTACAAGGGTCAACTTTTTTAGAGGGTAAAACAACCATTTTTCAAATAAAAAGAAAGAATTGTGACAATTTTGAACATCATAAATTTGAAACAAATATTAAAACTTGTAATTAACTTTTAATATTAAATATCATCTGTAAATAATCCTGCAATACTTGAATGCTGGATGTTGAATTGACAGTTTTAGTGAATAATCTGCCTTTAAAATTGTAGCAATGCAATAGGACATGTTGCGATGCCACTACATGTCGACTGATAGCCCCTGCTGCATGTGCGTTTGGAGGATGCTGTGACATTCGTACATGTCAGGTGAGCATAAATCGTATTAATTATGGAGATGTTGAGGTTTGAAATAGACGCTGAGATGTCAATCACATTAAAACGCGTTAAGTCGTCAGAGCCGTAGCAAGAGCATTTGGCGCCCGGGGCAAAGTATACATTTTCGCCCCCTCCAATGTAGCTTGAAAATTGGTGACGACATTTATCTGTTTTTATGAATTTTCACCACCCTTCTGAGTAAATAAAGTTTTTGCAGTGATGACCTTTGTTTGCTTGTCATACATAGGTCTACTGGCATTGCCTTCGGCGTTCGTTTTTAACTTCTTAGCTGTAACTAAACCTTCCATCGTGAATAAAATCAAAGCGTAGATTCTGGCGTCCTCTTTCAAATACGGCGCCCGGGGCGGCTTGCCCATGCCCACACCAAGTTACGGCTATGTAAGTCGTAAATAGCTTGCATAAGTCTGAGAAGATCGGGATATATCGAGATTTTGATCACTGAATTGCTGACTGCCAAGCAGAATAAATAAAAAATGTTGCTTCATATCGGACTATTAGAAGATTTCATACATTTAATGACCTTTTAAAAGTTCTTTTAATAGCTGTATATTAAGAAATATAGCCTATATTTTCTTTAAGCATTGGTAGATTAATTAAATAGATCGCTTCAGTCCTAATAGTTTCTATGAGCAATGGGGCAGCCAGGATTCCGGGACAGGGAGCATAGAGGCTTGTACATACTGACATTTTCAGTCAGCGGTTTTATGAAGCGTGGTGAGCTCCCTGAACGGGGTCTGGGGCGCAGTTTTACCCAAGAACTTTATGGGCAATAATAAGACCCACATCTTTCGATTTGGTGCATGTTTTTCAAACCACGTGACAGTATATTGGCAATCTCCCAAGTGAAAGATTCTTTCATGGTCATTAGTTCTCGAGCATGGTCCGGGGCAGAGCCCCAGCCGTCCCCTATGTGGAGATGAGACAAGACTCAAATCCGGAAGTTTGCTTGAACTTTTGAGCAAATTTTCTGACTATATGACATCTATTCGGCAATCATCTTACCCCTCATTATATAAAATGTTCTTAATGCTTCTGCAAATATCCCCTACTAGTGTTGGCCTGCTCAGGTGGCTCCCAGACCGCTGCCATTATTGTCGCTGCCCCAATGGATATCATACAGAAGAGCGGACGAGAAATTCAAATTGTCCGACTAGAGGGTTTGGGCGAGCGTGGTGAGCTCTCAAGCGGGGTCTCCGCAGAAATGTTGATTAATATGTAAATTTATATGTATATATAGGCCCCATATATACATCACCATCATCATCATTACTATCACCATCATAATCTTCTTTGTCTTCTTCATCATTATATATATGATGGAGAAGAAGAAGATGATGGTTATGGCGATGGCGATGATTATGATGATGTTTATGGTGTATAATCGAATAGTGCTTTAGATCAAGTGTTATCTATTGTAGATACTGCCTTCTGGAACTTGGTGCCGCGCGAAGGCTGATCCCAGCTGTGATTTGGAGGAATTTTGCGACGGTGCTGCACCCCTTTGCACAAACGACATTTACGTACCAGATGGAACTAGCTGCACCGTCATAGGGGTAGGATGTTGTGGCATTTCGAGCGACTGCTAATTGCTGTCGAAATAGAGATAGCATTAGTTTACTCCATAAACTGATAATTCTATATTGCCCATACACTAAAACGCCTTTATTAGGGGCATAAATGAAAAATTTTATACATGCATTCACTAGTTATACCATCTCCCTAAATTATTGCTTAGTTTTGTGATATCTTTCTCCGACGGCTCCAATTACAGTATATTTAATATTAATTCTGCATTCGTTTTCTAACGTTGAAAACCAACATGTCATAAAATAAATCTTGAAGAAGACTAAATAGTTACCCGTATTTGTTCAAGGCACCTGCGTATTGCTATAAGGGGCTCTGTCGAAATCGTGAATCACAATGCGAGTTGCTATGGGGTCCTGGGACGAAGGTTTCCGTTGACAGATGTTACACCGAATCAAACATACGCGGTCTTTTCTATGGCAATTGCGGCTTCAGTTGGGTTCCAAGTATAACCTACTTCAAGTGTGATCCAAGGTAATAAAATCTTTGAACTTTTTCGTGATTATAACTTGCATCACATAGCTAATTTGCATAGCGTGGCTCGTCTGGTCTTAGAGATATCTGAAACTCAGATACCAAATTAGTCTTTCCTATCGCCTGCAATTAACAAATCATAGAAACAACAATCTCGAGATTCGCGCTTGTGTTAAGGCTAAAATTACAAATGATTCAAAGGGCGATTGACATTTTTATTTATTACACTAATGCATGGTAAATGTAACAATAGGCCTTTGGTTAATATATGTAAAAATAGTCATAGACTATGTATTACATTTCTTTGCCTGTCTCTACAAATAGCTGTTCGGGAGACACTCTCGTGATATAGTGTCTAGCAGTATTCAACCAGCATGGTAGTGAACCATTTCCCGAGTATCTTTGTTCCATTTGTTGAGATTTCTTGATGAGTACGTTCGCAATGTTCATCACTAAACATACCAAAGTTGTCAGGAAAGAAATACAGTTGAATAAATGGAAATGAAGAAAGTGGATCTTTAGAGACCTAACGCAGCCACGTTTCCGATACATAATCAGGTGTTCTACTAGTCCCTTGTAATTTCCTGTCTTAACATAAACGAAAAAGTTTATAGACACAAGGTGAAAAGCATTCCATGTCTGTTTTGCACCACTCTGCAGTAAATTGTTGAACTGCTCATCTTTGAAGAGTTCTTATATCTGAGGACCCACAAAAATTCCCTATTTAATCTTTGCCTCGCTGAGTCGACGGACTCTTTCATACAGGTATCAGAAAGCTTGCGAATTCCGATCCATGGCCTTCATGAAGTTCTTCATTAAAGTTAAACCTACTGTAGTTTGATGTGAATGGTTGGTAGCAGAATTTTGTCACTTGTTAGCCTCGATCAGAGCTGGTGCTGGATATACTTCTCTCTAACTGCTACATTTTGGCTGCAAGTTCATTCCTTCAGCAAATAGTGCAATTCCCTTGTTCAACTATCCCACTCACATAAGAAACACACGTAGGCTATTTGTGTGTGTTGTTGCTCCTGTCCCATTAAAAGGGTTATTAGCTTCAAATCACTACAGAGAAGCCAGGCCTACTTGTTGTTGTAATATTCCATGGAATTCAGTAGCTGCTTCTCTTTAGCTACGTCTCTTTTGTGTGGATAGCATGCGCTACTGGAATAGATGAAAGACGATTTCCATTGTCGAGTCTCAGTATCGAATAGTCTAAAAGTGTTTCCATTCTTGTGGGTCATAAGTGATTTCTAAAGCACTCCTGAGGACCCTCAATCAGAGCCGTAACTAGGGGTGGGGGAGTCGCCCTGTGCACCGACCCTAGGGGGCGCTCTTTTGAATGTGAATAAAAAATTTTACTGGGTGTAAATAAAAGAAGAGCCGTGACGACTAAAAAAAGGTCATCAGCCCAAAAATGGAGTGTTTAATTATTTATAGGAAAGGAGAATAAGTAGAATAAGAAAACTTTGTGACGACTAAAAAACGGTCATCACCTAAATTTCGAAATTTAGGGGCGAAAAATGGAAATCTTGCCCCGGGGCCGAAAACCCTAGTTACGGCTCTGCCCTCAATATCGGGGCAGAATACCAGAGTACCTTCCTTTCTGAAGAAAGGCTCCAACTGCTGGTGGCTCTTTGGATATCACACCAAGCCTGAACTATTTTAAACACGCAAACATTGTGACTGGCCTTTATATAGTACGCTACTGATGCAAGCTTTCTTCAGCAGTCTTCTGGCAGTAGTACTGCATTGCATCAGAAAATGATAAATGAGCTATATGAAATATCTTAAAAACGAGAACCAAAAATGTTCATGGTCATATTCGTGTTCAGGGCAGCAAAATACTATACATTATGCACTTTTAAAGTCAGTAACATTTTTAATATTGATCTGTAATTTTATCGGCGTCATTTGACAGTGCATAAACGCGGGGACTGTCATTGAAATTTTATGGAACGTTATAATGAGGCTCTACCAGTGGCGGTTCCACTATGTGGATGACTGGTGGTGCATCGCCCCACCGGGGTTCCGGATGACCTATTTTACTTGTCAACCTATTTTCTGGTGAGTTTGAAAAAAATTTAGTGAAACATACAGAAAATGACCTATTTTGTCTTTCTTGTCGGTCTTTTATGGCATGGTTTCTTAAAATTTAGTAAACAAAACACTACTAACAATGACCTCTTTTCTCTTTTTTCTCCTTTTTCTTCTTCACATTTTGCATCCCCTCACCAACTTCCAAAAAATGTCATCCCCCACCAAGAATTGCTGGCAACGCCACTGGGCTCTACCACACTCTGAAATTCTAAGAGGACGACTGTCGCCATTCAGAGGTGTAGCGAGTGTATCCGGCATCTGGGTGCCAAGTGTACCGTTGGCGCCCATTAAGGAAGAAGGTCGTCACATTGTTCTCGGCGCCCCTGAGGTCTTACAGCGCCCCTCTTCATATAGTGCTGACGAGCAAAAAAGGTCGTGGCACATGTTTTTTTTGCTTCTTTATTATGCATTTCACTTATCCAAATACCAAATTTTTGCGCCCCCTCACCTCTGCGACCGGTTGCACATGTCCCCTACCCCTAGCTACGCCTCTGTCGCCATTATTATCAGCATCCAATCAAGTATGATATTGCTATTAAGGGTTTGGTGTTTGTAACAGTGACGTCAAGTGTGGATTACTTCAATGTCAGAATGTGGCACGTGCGCCTTATACTTACCTTTATACTATGACAGACGGAATGCTTAGATTCTCCAACAATGATACATGTCATTCAGCGCTATTCGACTTCGGCATGGCTACACAAAACCCCGGATTGGTTCCAGATGGAGCAGCATGCGGAGATGGACAGGTAATTTTATTCAGGGGCAGTGGCTTCCCATTCACACTGGTTATTTTTTATAGTGCTCAATGACAGGTGAGCGAAAGATCCGGGTGCATTTAAACTATTTTAACTGTTACAAATTTACATAGAATGCGCTTTCGCTTCTAGCGTGAATTAGAACATATTCTATTTAGACGTGAAAAGCTAGAGAGAAAAATTACAATTCTGATTGAAATCATATTCTAGAGGTCGTCGGCCGCCTAGCCTAATATAGCCAACCATCTTGCCAGCGATATACATACTAGTCGTAGCGGATAGCTTATAATCGGCGAATTTCATTCTAGCCGTTGGGACCAGAGGCAGCGCCAGAGTATTTGCCGCCCTAGGCAAACCTGTTGCATTGCGCCCCTTCAGACCCCGCCCGCAATGAAATTATCGATTTGATGCCCTTCAGTTTTTCTTGGTCCGTTACACCGTGATAAATTACATCATGCGAGAGGCAGTGAACATGATCGAAGCTGGGATACCTTGGGGGTCAAGAGTACGACTAACAGACTTGGATTCTGCTGACGACGTCACACTTCTTGAAAACCGGTGGATAACATTCAGCAGATGAGAACAGACAAATAGTAAGTAGGCCTATTGGCCAAGATTATATAGAAGTTATAGACAACTTTCACTACTTTGGAAGCATGCTAACCAACAATGGGGAAGTCGAGATAGAGACAGGAAAGTCGGCCGCAGTATTTGGCCAATTACAGAAAATTTGGCACTCTAAGAATATCGAAATCGAAACCAAAATAACAGTGGAGCTATACAAAAGCGTGGTCAATGGCGATGTCAACAGCAATGTATGCCAGCGAAACAATAAAAGATGACAGTAAGGATAGAGCAAAAAACTAAACGTGCCATTAAAGATGCCTAAGGAAGATATTGGGAATAACGCATCGAGAGCATGTCCCAAGTGAAGCGACACTTAAACAGTGTAATGTCGAGAGACTAGCAGATATAATCACGAGACGTCGGATCAGCAGTGATGTGACCAAGGCAGTCCAGTACAAGGCCAAGGCCAAGGCCAAGACGCTAACCATCAAGACCAAGGCCAAGACCAAGACTCTGAGCCCCAAGGCCAAGGCCAAGGCCAAGGCAGTGACCTACAAGACCGAGGCCAAGGCCAAGACATTTCACTCAAGGCCAAGGCCAAGGCCAAGGCCAAGGCAATGCCAAGGCCAAGGCCAAGGCCAAGGCCAAGGCCAAGGCTTCGATCCATTGTAACTATCGGCATGGTAACACTCGTAATGTAATATACACATGAAATATGTACACTACAGTAGCGCTGACAATTGTTGCGCTATTGTACTATGTGAAAGAGCTAACACCACAGCCTAATAATAAACTAGTCAATCTTGTTGTTTTGTAAATGTGTAATAATGCAGTGAACATTTTAGTTATTATGATCTGCATTCTGCAATCAGCTTTTGGTTTTTCAGTTACTTGCAGCTATAATAATAAAGATGTTGTCATTATTTAAACAAAAAATTGCTCATTTCACTCATTTGCCATTGCAGCGCAAGAACATCAACGTTTCAAGCAGCTCATTCCCAAGTCTGGCTCGATGCGGTCTCATTACAATTCTTCCTTGTGAAAATACTCTTTCAATGGGGCCGAAGTTGCAGGCACACAAAGAAGCCTAGGAAACAGTGGCCTTAAGCTCATGAAATTTCTCTCATCAAAAATGTTGTAGTCAGAATCTGGATCAAACGAATCACTGTTGATTGTACACATGTTGTAATGACAAACTATAGCTGCCATCAGTGCCTTGTGATGTGACCAAGGCACTTGCTTCCAAGACCAAGGCCAAGTCCAAGGCACTAACCCACGAGGCCAAGACCAAGACCAAGACATTAGACCTCAAGACCAAGGCCGAGGCCAAGGCTTCAAAATCTGGCCTCGAGGCAGCCTCGAGGCCAAGACCAAGGCCAAGGCTTCACATCACTGCGGATCAGACTATTGGGTCGCGTTCTTCGTCTTTCGAATCAGAGACACCCAAAATTACACTGCAATGGATACCACCTGACGGGAAAAGGAAACAAGGAAGAACGAAAAACACTAGGGTGGCGCGCTATTCACAACGACCTGGCCAAGGCGGGCGGGTCCTGGGATCAGATAGAAGAAATTGCTGCCAATATAAATGAATGGAAAGAAGTTGTTGCCCGATGTACATGCTACGAACGGAAATGATGATGATGATGATGATGATGATGATGTGATGATGCTGATGCTGATGATGATGATGATAATGATCATGATGACGGTTACACCTTGCGTACTGTGCATTTCATTTTGTGGTCCAAACACTTCTGATACTGTCATCTCCTCGGATTGTTCCGCTTCCTTGCCTCACTCAGCTTGTTTGTCTAGCTGCTCTTGACCATCTTCGTCTCTGTGCGGTGTACATAAGCACTTTACCAATGAGTTTCCTTGTTTTGTTACGTATTTTTCATGTTCGGCCCGTCGTTTACGGTACTGTGCACCCGACAATCGTTTTTCTCTGTCACGAGGGATTGAAATAACGACGCTAACTGCGAAATTATTTTAGTACGGTTTACTATTTCGATTTGGACCTACGATTCCATGGGGATTTGGTCTCCCACGGAGGATGCGCCCTCTAGTGTTACCTACGGCTCATTTTGGGCATATGTGTTTTTGCTCCTTTGACGTGCCTGGTGCGGACGGCTCTACAGCGGAAGGCTCCTTTCTACGGGATTCGCTGCCGTGGGCGTTTTGGCGGCGATCTCCGTCGTTTCCATCAGGGCTGACTTTACGCTGACTCTGTTATCCGACGTTCGCAATCGGCATGCCAAAGTATGTCAAAGCGCCTTTGACTTCGACATTCGTCGTGCGTACGGCGCTATAGAAGTCGTCAAGAAGATAAAGATATGGCTTCTTATTTTGCTTACACACCCAAAGGGGCTTTGTCTCTCACGGAGGACTGTGACTTTTTCTCCCCGGGGACTGTGCCCCCAGTGAAAGATAAAGCCCCAAGGGGGCCCGGGGCTAGGTCTCTCACGGGAGGCTGCGCCCCCATTCTATATTCCATTCTATACGACATTTTATATAGCGCGGTAACATAGCTGGGGCCAAAGTCAAGGGCGCTTTACAAAGAGCAATCGTACGATCTTTTAAAGAGGTGCGTCTTAAGTTTGATGGCGAACGACTCGAAGGAGGTGACCGCAGTCACCGAGTCCGGGGAGGGCATTCCATAGCAGAGGGTTGTCTCGTGTCATGTATCTCTCTCCGAATTTCGCCGTCTTCGACGGAGGGGGACATGTAGTAGGAGCCGCGTGCTGGATCTCAGTTTAAGACATCGGTCATTAATCGTTAAGTAAAGCCTACGGCCTCACATGGGGCTGCGCCCCAGTAGGACCCTGCGGCCTCAGGCGTGGGGCTGTGCTCCTCAGTGGTGAGGCCTATGGCCTCCCTCGAAAGGCTTGGACCTGGTCTCCGACGCACGGCCATCTTTAGAATTTTGGGCGCCCTAGTCAGATTTTCATTTTCGGAAATTTGCGCCCATTCACATCACATACGGAAAAAGTCTGATGAGCAAGAAAAGGTTGTCAGCTCTACGAAATAGCCTGTCAACCAAAAAAACGTTATTCGCTCATAAAAAAATTTTCCACTTCGTTTTATTTCGCCCCTACAAAATTTTTCGCCCCTAGGCAGTGCCTAAACTGCCTATGGTTAAGGTGGCGCTGCTCCGACGGGAGGCTGCGCCCCAGTAGGCTTACGGCCCCCACGTCGGTTGGGGCTTGGTTTACCACGGGAGACGGCGCCCCCTTCCAGTAGGATCTACAGGCTACGGCCAAAGACGGGGGACTACGTCCCCAGTAGGGCCTACGGCGCCACACGGGGTGCTGTGCCCCAGTGGTGCCGTGCAACGTGCTGGCAATCAGGACGATTCGTGAAACTGCAATGAAGACGCTTCGTCAAACGCTCCTTCGATTATAAAAAGTTCGGTTGTAAATGGCAACAGCGTCCTCCAACATCTGCCGTGTGTCGTGATTAACAAACTAACGGACAAAGAGCATCAATCCTGCAGATGAAGAGTACCTAAACGCCTGCCGTTATTCCAAACCAACAATGCAGTTTGTATCCAATACAAATTTTCCTAAGGCAGTGTGCCTTTGTTCCAACACCAACCCCTATCAAGTGTTTCGTAGGCCTAGATAGCATGTCAGTTTTTAATTGAAATACCCTGAGATAATTTGGCTAACTTTATAACATTAGCTATCAACATATGATTGCATTTCAGATGTGTATCAATCAAAAGTGTGTTAATGTCAGCAGTGTCTTAAAGGCCAGTTCTTCTACCTTTCTGCCTTGCCAGGTATGTCTGAATTGAATTTTCAGCCTTCACCAAATGTGCAATAATATTTCTGCATTCTGTTCAGTATGACTACGAGAAAATTGCGAAATCAAAGCTCCATGTAGTAAAACGTTTGGCGCAGTCAAATGTCTTTAGATTTTAAAACTACAAAAATCCTACAAGATTTTCACAAATTCCTTATCTAATTTTTCTAGTCTTGATATTAGTAACACCCACTTGCCGAATAAGACTAAATGACGATGAAATCAAACAAGTGGCGAAGTTCAAGTACTTAGGCTTATGATAACCAGCGATGGGAAATGTGAGACAGACTTAACATTAATACTAGGAAATTCACTTCTTAACTATTCTTCTAAAGTCTCGAGAAATGCGAACAATTTTGGTTGTCTCTTTGTTTTACAAAATATTAAACACGAGCGTTTACCCTGTTGCAAGAACTACAGAAAATCCCGTCTGCGTTTTTGATTTGACTAATTCATTGACATTTAGTTCATAATGTGATCATCTTCATCTTACAGCAAGTAGTTGAAACTATGGACGGAGTTTAATGTGCAAATCAATTGTGCCCGATGGCAGTAGCAGACATAAACGAAAACATATTTTCAGTAAATGAATGCTTGTTTCGAAGAGTGAAATATACTTTTCGCATATACACGTAGTAGAATGCATGCTGTCAATTGACATGCAATGATAAGGAGAGAGTTTTATTTCATGCTTTTGTCAAAATAACTGGTTAAGTTGACATTTTATCATCTATTAGATCTGGTCTAAACCACACTTGTTTGATTTGAACTATCCGCCGTAGATTGGCATTTGTCTGTCCTGCATTGATTCAGTCAGCTTTGACCTTGTTCTTAGCTTTGACCGTGTTATAATTTTGGTAGAACTTGACGATTGCACATTCTAATATGATTACGGCGCTATAGAAGTTTGCTTTGTAAAACATATTGCCCAATGGAGTCGCATTGATATGTCGAATTACTGGGACCTCCTCACCTCTGCCCGGCAGACTCTGTCGATGTTCACAATGTTGATCAGTAATTAGGTTTGATACATTGATAGCTAGATTTTGTCACAGTAGAGACGCAGCTTAGAATTGTTTCTATGCATTAATATTTTATTAAATAAATATCTTTGCGATCCATATTTTAGTTGAAAAGATCGTTTATTTGGCCTCAAGACAATAAACAGAATAAGATCGTGGAGCTCTACGTCGTAGCCGACAACTCTGAAGTAGGCCTGTGTATTTTAGGATTTCGTTTTCACTGGTCAACATAATTTCAATTACCGGTACTTTGACAGATAATGATAACAAACTGTTGAAACGTCTTAAAGGCAAAACTCAAACGGGTTTTATAAAACGTTTCTTCTAAAATCATCGGTCATTTCGCTGCAAATTAATTCGCATGCGTCATGTATTGACATTTAAAATTCCGTTAAAGCTAGTCAAACGTTAGATTAAGCTCCTTTGAATAAGCAGCTAATACGGTACTACTTTGCAAAGCGCAATTTAAACTCAAGAGATTTGATTTACATACTTACATAATATTGCATTCGAAAACTCTGCTGACAACATTTTGTGATTTTGAATACAGTTCCTGAAACGAGGAGGAAATGTGTCTGATGTCACGCAAAGAATTAATAGCATCGTCAACATTGCGAATGCGGTAACAGCACAGATAGAGACAGATTGCAAATTTCTAATACGAGCCTATGGTTTCTATCAAAACAAATGACTGTATTATTATTATTATTATTAATTATTATTATTATTATTATTATTATTTATTATTATTATTATTATTATTATTATTATTATTATTAGGCCTATTATTAGGCCTATTATTACATGGATGATTTATGAAATGCTATAGCATAGCTAAGGCTAATGTCGAGAACGTTTTACATCAGCAATTCGTCGGTTCGTGCAGAAAGATGGTCCTAGATTTTCAGGCAACTATTCATAGGAGACATGAAAAATATGCCTCTTAAGAGCGATCAGAAACGAATCCACAGATGTAATCGACGCTTCCTGCGACTTCACAAAGAAGAGGGTTTCCGCGGGTTACAGATCTCTCCTCCAATGTCACTGATTCACCGTCTTAGACGGAGGGAGACGTAAAGACAAAGTCGCATATTAGATCGTAGATGTTATACTCCACATGTCTCCATCCCGGCTTGTGTTAGAAGTTTAACGATTAGGTGGTTTCAATTTCAGTCACCATAGACTCGTTCTAGTGTTAATTAAATTCACTGGCTTGAACACAGCTTCATATACAGGTTTAGTGTAGTAAAAACCTTGATAATTTTGCCATGCACAATCCAAGATAAATTATCTTTTAAATGCGGTCCGGAATTGCTTTTCCATTAGTAATGGTCCTAGGCACAGCGTACTGAATCTATCGAAGAATTTGCGCATTAGATTTGGCAATACCACTATACAAGAAATTGCAATAGTCAAGTCGGCTGGTGAGTGGTGACAAGAGCATTGGCGAGAAGGACGAGGGCAAATTTAGGCGCCTGATCTCGGATTCTTACTTTGCATGACTTAAACTTAGCATGATATAAAGTGGCTTAGGAGGCATTACTGCCAGTGTGAAAACCAGTAGGAGCGCTAACGGGGCTTGAACCCGCTCCGTCAGCCTGCCGCTCCAGGCGGTAACCCACTCTGCCATCTTCCGCCCAGATTCTACTACTATCTCTTATTTGTTTAGCATACCTTTTTGATATGGTCGCTAATTTACGCTAAATGACATTTTTAGTCGTTAAATAACATGATTTTGCAGAGACGGGTGGGTCCTAGCCCCAGTCAAATATTTTATTAAATGGGAAAATGAACTCGAAATCACAGGAGTGTGAAACAGCCAGTTTGGCCGATTTTCAAGATATTGCGTTTGAAATAAACAACGATCTGCTGTTTGCCAGAGTTGGATTTAATTAGAGACAAGGCCGCTAACGGGGGAAGTCATATACGTGGGGAACTCTTGGAGCTGAATATAATACCAAAGATGATAATGATAAGTCAAAAGTGATTACAATAAATGGAGAAAATCCATCTTGGTTGATCAGAAGACACTGGAATAAGTAAAAAGAATCTACATAATTCGGCGCCATTATCTAAGATACTGCTGAGCAGTGTTTAATCTAGACCCCGGGACTCCGAAGGGAAACTGAAAAAGCCGGGGAAGAAAACTGACAAAGCCGGGGGGGAATTCTGCTAGAGGTCGCTGTTAGACCATGTAGTATTCCAAAATTTCCGGTGAGGGAGGAATTTGAAATTTCCGTGGGAAAAAAGGGCAATTTCCCCCCGGAAACGGCCTAGATTAAACACCGCTGCTGCAGTAAAGAAGAAAAAAATATATATATATAGGCCTAAGCCAGATTAATAAAAGGGTGGCCTTCAGATAAACTTAAAGCTTATGGAAAGATGATGATATCAGCACCTGAACAAAGAGAAGAATAATGGAAAGTGTCGCACACAGTGCAGCAGTATACTGTATGTATGAGTAAGCTGGAAATTGGAGAAAAAACGTAAGAACATGCAAATTCGAATGACGAGGTTTGAAAATGGCAAACACATTTAGACGTTTAATCGACATGTGGAAAATAGGGAATATGCGGCATTTCGAACACGTGAAAAGGAAGAGCGAAGCAAGGTCGTCATTGGAGAGAACAATCCAGCAATGAATGATGCCCTGAACAAGACACAGATGGCCACTACAAAAACGTTGGGCGGATGATATGGAAGAGTGGACAGGAATGCAGAACTTGTCAGCAGCAGTTATGAAAACACAGGATAAACATTGCTGGATAAAGGAAATTCATGTTGTCATTTCAACTTCAGTTCAAGAAGGAAGCAGGAGATGAATGACACCAAGAATCTGAATTTGCGAAATCTCTCTTCTATACTGTACAGATATAAAGTGCGCTGGCGGAAATGGTATTAAATAAACTTTATCGTAAATTTCGGCATTAGTGTGACATCATTTCAGTCACAACAAAATGTTTTGGCCCCAAGTGTTTGAAGAAAGCAATTAGCGTCTATTGGGGTCTAAATAGTGTTGCTAGTTAATATGGATTACTATATTCTGGTTAGAAAATTTGTATAAAATAAAACACCAAAGCGCCAAATAGATGGAACTGATTATGCTAATTACCAGCAGCCTACTTTTATATTTAAACATACTTGTAAGAGTGCATACACACACTCAAATATATATATGTATAATATATATATATATATATATATATATATATATATATATATAATTCTACACAGGTGTCTACGAAAAACCTTCAGCAGGAAAACTATGATTTCTTAAAAATTACTAAATATATTTCTATCAAATTTTCCACACGTGGACAGCACATATTTCTCCACTATTTTGCTTATTTTCATCTCATTTGCATGTATGGTGGCCATATTGTGAGATATCAAACTAAAACTCGATTTTTACTACTCAGTCGCAGCCTTACAGGCTTAATATCTAGCTTCACACAAATTTGGTGTTGATGTCAATGTTGGTAGTAGTAGTGGTAGTAGTGTGTAGTACGTATAGTAGTAGTAGTAGTAGTAGTAGTAGTAGTAGTAGTAGTAGTAGTAGTAGTAGTAGTAGTAGTAGTAGTAGTAGTAGTAGTAGTAGTAGTAGTAGTAGTAGTACTGTAGTAGTGGTGGTGGTGGTGGTAAAGTTTAAATCGAACGCAAATTTTTACAAATGTTTTTAAATTCACAAAATTCGACATAACAAGAAAAGTTTTCGAATGGTTGCATCGAGCCATTAGCAAATATCTTTAACGATAAAAAGTTCCATCCTTTTCATGATATCTTGCAAAAATTGTTCGGTGTCCAAAGCCAAGCTCCCACAATGTCTGAATTCGCTTCATATCTTCATTCGATATTTTACCCACTTTGAAAGTCTAAATCGAACTTTTCTTGCTGTGTCGAATTCCATGAATTTAAAATTTAAAAAAATTGCATTCAAATTAAACTTTACAACAACAACAACAATTATTATTATTATTATTATTATTATTATTATTATTATTATTATTATTATTATTATTATAACAACAACTACTACTACTACTAATACTACTACCAACAACAAAACATTGGCATAATGCCAAATTTATGTGAAGCTATATATTTAGACCTGTCAAGCTGCGGCTGAGTAATAAAAATCGAAGTTTGAATTTGATATCTCACAAAATGGCCAAATTATAAGCAAATAGGATGAAAATATACAGAAAGGTGGGAAATATGTGCTGTACACGTGTGGCAATTTTGATAGAACTATATTTAGGAATTTTAAGAAATCATAGTTTTCCTGCTGGGTTTTTCGTAGAACCCTGTATATAGTATGCTAAATAGGCCTATATAGTAATATACTATATAGTATATATATACTGCGTGTATATATATAATTATAGGCCTATATATATATATATATATATATATATATATAGTAGAATTATATGAATGTCATTTACTTTTTGCGTGGTTAAATGTAGTATACTTCGTGTAATTGGCATGTTGTTCATTTGAGAAAAGATAATGGATACTAATGGCTTATATTTGTCAACTAGGTGTTTACCCGTCAAAAATGACGGGGGAGATTGGCTGTTTTACCACCCGATTTTGCGCAAATGCAATAGGATTTTGCGCAATTAATTTCCCTAACTCGCCGCCTTTTCCTTCAACCGAGTTAACGCCCATTTGCATGAATTTTCTGAAACTTGATAGTCAACGTAAGTGTAATGATTTGGCAGTGTCGAACGACATGCAGTGCTTGATTCTCTTGTTTGCTGTGCTGCTGTTACACGCCGAGCAACAGCCTGCTCCTCATTCTCACTTGATTGTCGGAAAGCCCGTGAACGCTAGACTTTTTTTGCACGGACGGTTAGAAAGAGGAATAAAAAGGCTAAACAATGGTGCAAACCTCATCTTCTTAGCTCTTATATAGCCTGAGATATAGCAAATTCAAAAAAGTAGGAAACTAAAATTAAAATATTTAATGGAACAGAAATCGATTTATGAATTCAGTCATGATCCAGCAATAGCATCAATGGGAATGGACATAATGCCTTCGCTGGATCATGTAATTTTGATCAGAATTCTCAGAATTCAAAACTTTCGCGCAATTCACCGATAATAATAATGTTCAAACATTGGGGTCATCGGGTTAGAATTGATAGATCTTTGCCAAATGTCAACCGATTTTCAAACTTTTTGGTTTATTTTGTTCCTCTGACATCCCTTTAGAACTTTGCCGCTGACCAAAGTGGGGTTACCGCTTAAAATATTTTGCTAGGGGGCTTTAAACATTTTTCGGGGGAGAGGGTGATATTTTAGGCCGTAAAGTGAACTCTACCCCCAATTTTTTTTGTTTTGCACGGACGGTTAGAAAGAGGAATAAACGATCTAAACAATGGTGCAAACCTCATCTATTTCGCTACTACATAGCCTGAGATATAGCAAATTTAAAACGTTACAGCAATCATTTCTGAAGAACGCTTTTCCAAAAATTAAATCCCCAGTACGGTGACGCGTCTGAAAATTTAATCCCCAATTGAGGGGTTAAATTTTAAAAAATAGGGTTTGAGGTTAGGAAGGAGTAAATATATATAATAACGGGGGCAGGGCATTGGGAGAGGGAAGGGAGATTTGGGAGGAGGAAAGTGGGTTGTACGGGTTTTCGGAGCAGCGTTGTGTAGGTTTTGGAACGGGGTTTGTGGCCGTAGGTTTGGGAACGGGATTTGGGGCCGGTGGGGTAGGGCGGAGCGGTGATGGTTTGGGGCCGGGGCGATTGGGAAAGGGATGGTGAGAGGGAATGGGGAGAGGAAAAAGGGATGGGGAGAGGGAAGGGGAACGGGGTTTGGGGCCGGGGCCGGGGCCGGAATAAGTTGGGGTCAGGGGCGATTGGGAGGGGATGGGTAGAGGGACGGGGTGGGGGAAAGGGAAGGGAAAGGGGATTTGGGGCCAGGGCGGGAATGGGTTGGGGCCTGGGCGGTTGGGAGAGGGATGGGGTGAGGGAAAGGAAACGGGGGTTTAAGCTGCAATTAAGACGCTTCGTTAAACGCTCGGTTGATAATACATACAGTTTTGATTAAACAATATTTGGTTGTCAATGACAACAGCGTCTTGCAATACCCGCCGTGTTGCCGTCGGACAGACGCGACAGACATCGAGAATTATATAATAAGATGAAAGGAAATGAGCGCAGAGCCATTAGAAGTTGCGTTGATTTAACCTCCTTGGCGTTAGAATAATTGTGAAAATGACGTACCAGAAGCGTTAGATTATATATTTGTGAGGCGAAACGACGTTTTTACAATATTAGGCCTAACCCTAACCCTAACCAATGGCTTAGCCTTTACGGATTCAAACGAAATTTTACAGACATAAAGATACATAAATCTTTGTCATTAGTGCCAAATTTCATAAGAATATATTCACTCCTTTGAGCACTTTTTAACGTTTGCGATTTGCCCTTACTGCTTATATATTAACCCTAACCCTAACCCTAGACAAATGACTTAGCCTTTACGGATTCAAACGAAATTTTACAGACATAAAGATACATCAATTTATGTCATAAGTGCAAAATTTCATAAGAATATATTCACTCCTTTGAGCACTTTTCAACATTTGCGATTTGCCCTTGCTGCGTATATATTAACCCTAACCCTAGCCAATGGCTTAGCACCGATTCAAACGAAATTTTACAGACATAAAGATACATCAATCTTTATCATTAGTGCCAAATTTCATAAGAATATATTCATTCCTTTGAGCACTTTTCAACGTTTGCGATTTGCCCTTACTGCTTATATATCAACCTACCGAGAATGGCATTGGCAGACGTGTGAATGGCTAGAACTTTTGACTGGCAAGTGAAGAGGACCTAGTAATCGAGATTTTTCAAAAATTAGGGCACTCTCTCTTGTATATCAAAAGTTCTTGGCATTCAGAATTTTGCCTGTGGAATTCTCTATTGCTTAAATTGGACAGTTTTAACCTACCGAGAATGGCATTGGCAGACGTGTGAATGGCTAGAACTTTTGACTGGCAAGTGAAGAGGACCTAGTAATCGAGATTTTTCAAAAATTAGGGCACTCTCTCTTGTATATCAAAAGTTCTTGGCATTCAGAATTTTGCCTGTGGAATTCTCTATTGCTTAAATTGGACAGTTTTAACCTACCGAGAATGGCATTGGCAGACGTGTGAATGGCTAGAACTTTTGACTGGCAAGTGAAGAGGACCTAGTAATCGAGATTTTTCAAAAATTAGGGCACTATCTCTTGTATATCAAAAGTTCTTGGCATTCAGAATTTTGCCTGTGGTATTCTCTTTTGCTTAAAATGGACATTTTTATCAAGGTGCTCTTTTACCTGTCCCAAATGTCTACGTCACCGCCAGTGCCAAATATTTCCCGCTTTTGTCAACGTAAATTTAGTTACTCTGAAACTGATATCTTGCCCGTATCACGTACGGGATTAACGCTAAAAAGGTTAACCTACGAGATGTTTTGAAACAATGTTTAAAGACATTGATGGTATTCTAGGGTTATCAACCGATAGGAATCTATTTGATGTTGGTCGGAACCGAGGTTTGGAACGATGGAGATAGAATTACCGTTGATCCAAATAATAAAACTGCGACGCTTGCAGCTTTTGCAGCTTACAGAAGACAAAATATCAATCCTAGAACATACAATGACGTTGGAGTTTTAATCACGTAAGCATCTCTGTTATTATTCATCTTCGGCATTACGAGTCCTCGTCTCAAAGCGTATTGAATTTTTTAGCATTATGCGTGATATTTTTTTATAATTTAAATTTACTTTTCGCTGTGAATCGAACCCAAAACTTATTACGATTTGTGAAATAATGATGATGCAGATGTATAAAACTGAAAGATTTTACGGACAAATAAATGATAAACGAAATAGGTCGTGACGCTCTGTAAAGCGAATTAGACTCTTATAGTAGGTCTAATTATTAGGCTTCAGTTATTTGAGAGGCATGGTTACAAATGTTTCAATAAACTGCAACAAAACATGTAAACATTGCGAAAATTTTAACACTTGATTAGTTTCGCAGTATTAGCATTCTGTGGCATAAAAATAACTCAATATTCTTATATGAACTATTCTCGTATTCTCAATATTCTTATGTGAATTTATTATGTTTAATATTAATGATAAATTGTTTAAAAATAATTCTTATCAACAAGGCATAAATCCTAGCATTTCATATAATACCATTGAAATTGATTCGTGTGAAATAACCACATTTGAATACATTAGTATAAAAATTAGAACAATTAATAATAAAAATCTTATTATAGTCTGTGTATACCGCCCACCAGGACATAAGATAGATAAATTTACTGAGGAATTTGAGAATCTCACAAATAAACTACCTAAAGAGAATAAAATAATTTTAACTGGAGATTTCAATATTAATCTGTTAAATGTAACTCCCAAAATACTGAAAAATAAAATTTATAAGGAAATAAATAAACTGAACATTGATGAATTCTTATATAAATTAAATTCTATTAATTGGAATGTTTCAAATGTATGTAATAATCATGATCCTATTTCAGCCTATAAACTATTTCTTGAATCTTATTAGAATATTTATTATGAAACGGCCGCATACCGGAATCAAAGCTAATTTGCTTGGAATAATTAATTCCTAAAGTGGCTGGGTTTAACATGAGATAGCGTATCGTCAATTTGTCCGATAATAATGAACGAATGTCTATTTGTGGCTAAACTTGAATGCATAGTACGTATATGCAGTTACATTAGGCGTACTATGCATTCTATTTGTCATGTTTATTGAATGCACAGTACGTTAATGGCATTAGTGGCGCCTGTTAACCTCTGCTCTTCTGTGTGCGTATTACTACGAAAACAAAACTGTGTCAAATACTTTACGTCATTTTCTATTTACAGGAACAAACTTTTCGACCAAGGAACTGTTCTTAGTTACGCCTACGTTGGCCGGATGTGCTCAAACAGCTATGCAGCTGCGCTAATCAGTGTAGGTACCTTGGGTAGGCCACCTGAGATTTTGAATTTGCAATATTTCAAATTCAAATCATTGCGAATGCGAATCAGTCGCCGGTCATTCAGACATTTATTACGATCAGCTATTTACGCACTCTAAGTTTGTTTGGCAAAGATTGTTGATAGAGTCAGCCTCTTCAGCTTTTCAATGTCTAATTTAAAATGCAGCCCTGCTGCCAAAGCGAAAAGGATTCTTAAGAAAAATATGTCATAGTAGCTTATTCTCCAATTTTTCTGGCATAAAACATGTTTTAATTTTTTGCGCGTCAGATTAAAAATGCTGGCAGTAGGGCCTACAGGACAAAGGAAACACTTTCCAGAAAATATATTCGGATTACCTTTTTGTATCTACATGTATACAAATGTCAACTTTCCTCCCCACGATTGCTTGACTTTCAGCTTTTATTCGCCCCATTCAGCAGTTACATTCCATGAGAACACACATTTTAAAATTAATTATCATTCCGAAATTTTTCGCCGAGAATGTTATTGAGCTTGTTATTAAAGTAGATATTTTGGGCAACTTAGCGTCTAGAAAGTCATTCTACTTGCGCCAGCCTTTAGGAAGCGGTAACCTACTGCATTATAGCGCTTAACAAGAGACAGACCACTGACATGATATAGGCCCTATATTGACTTTCAGAAAGACTTCGATCTCATCTCACATCGCATATTGACCTTCATTTGCAGTTAAATATATCGAAGAATTAGAATTTGGTACATTTTCAATTATTTGCTATTCTGGAAACTATTGCACTGTATTTGGCTGCCATGACCTAATTAACGATTATAGCATTTGAAAATGCAATGTTGATGAATTTTGTGAATCCATCTTTACACAGTTCACTAAAATGTTAACATCGTTTAATTGTAATTATTGGTAGGTAACTGCAAACGACAGATTTACGTATTTACTTTTGCTGTTCTGTTCTAATTTGCGGATAATTCATTCAAATTTTCAGTGAAGGTCTAGTTGTGTCCAAGTTTGACTTCGTTTAATTAATGTTGCATGCAGAGATCGATTTGTATTTCACATTTCTGTAGGACTACCACGACATGGCTGCTGTCGCTGGAGCAGTTATGGATCAAGAAATAGGTCACAACTTTGGTCTAATTAACGACGATAAATTTACCAGTTGTTCTTGTTCAGACCCAACTGGAAAATGCATAATGTATTCATCACCAAGGCAAGTATCGTGCACTCTGTTCCATTCATGTAATCGTGAATTTTGCTCAATATTAATTTCTGTGAATGATATCGCTAAGTCAAAATAAGTATAATTACTCTTTAGGATATATAGGCCTACGTATCAAACTTCTTGAAGTTATATTCCAAAGCAGACTTTTTTCCATATAATTTTTATCGGCGCTTTCCTGATACTCTGGTAGACGTAAATTTGCAAATATGGCACACAACTACGGCTGTTCTTGCGTTCAATCAGCCCAACTATTGCAAGCGTTTGATATTGTGCAGCGTTTTCAGAACGTGTCGCATTAGTGATCGAAAATTTTTTGTCAAGACAGTGGTGATCATTTTATTAGGGTTAAAATTGTATCTTTAGATTTTCTTGTAGCAGGTCATAACAGAAGTAAGTATAGCCTAAGTTTAATAAATAATGGAATCTATAATGACGAACATACAACTTTCGGTGGAAATGTACAGAATTTGTTGATTCTCTTGTAAATATTTGTATGATAGCTGAGCGCCTTTTAGAAGCAACGTCAGTTTTCCAATAGAATGTGCTTTATGCTCAACTAGCTCAACTGCGCCAGCGACGACTTGGTCACAGTGTTCTATGGATCAGTTTAACACAGTATTTCAACACGGCGCAGATCTCTGTCTGCACAATGTTCCTAATACGACTGCGTCAAACACTGGATTCTGTGGAAACGGAATTGTAGAAAGCGGCGAGCAATGCGACTGTGGAAATTCAGCCATTCAGGTATTAGACAGTGGCGTCAATTCGGTGACGGTCCTTGGGTTTGGAATTTGGACCCTTAAAAAATGTGGTTGGAAGGGTCCATAAGACATTGGACCCTCACAAAAATCTGAATAAATCTATATTGTACCATTGTACGATTAGGCCTATTTAATAAATTGTTGTTGTGGTGGGCAGATAATAGATATAATCAGCAAATGACGTCATGACGAGGAGCTGGATCAGTCGCAATGTGAATCATAGACTTTAATATCACAAGACAGAGTCTATGGTATCAGAAAGTGAGGCCAGTTTGCATGGATGGTGTGTCAAGAAATGTTTATCCCGCTGAAATCTTTAAAATTTTGGTACACTGTTGGAACGGATATCGTTTAGCCGTTTAACTTATTTAGTGTGGACTAGTTGTTTAAAATATTGTGTAATTGATCGTCTGATTTATGCGAATAGCCGCGACGTTGCGCAGTCGCTGCCTTCGAAAATTACATAGACATAGATCACATAGTAACATAGGCTTATAGTCGTATAAATCAGCACTGCACAAAACGGCTTCAAACTCAACTAATAATCGACCTAAAAATCTACTTTTACGATACGATTATAGTATTTATATTCGGAAATCAATTGGCACGAATAAGAATTGTGGAAAATATGAGTAAAAGATCAAACGGAACACATTTAAAGCAACTATGGTACACCATATTAAAGCGGTGACGTCGTCCATATCTAAGTAGGCGCTGCACTCAAATAAATATGATAGCGCTAAAGAATTATGAGGTCTTCAAGATATCTGCGGGATAAACATTTCTTGACACACCATCCATGCAAACTGGCTTCAACTTTGGCCTGACTTTGCCATAGATAGACGGCATCCAGTGTATTATAATAAATCTATGATGTGAATAGTCTGTTTAAATCTTTGTTTTAAATAGGCCTATCTTTTCTCTTATTCATGCAGTATAATGCGTATTAATTGGTGGCCCGAGAATCAGGGAGCTCAAGCATTATTTTCACCGCTCGAGGAACACTGTATTTAGATTATTTTTGCCGATAAAAGAGGACTTTCATTGAGAGGCTGTGTGTTTTGAATTATAAACTTTAACGCTCGGCCTAAACGCTGGACTTTAACTGTCATCTGCGACGTTACAATGGAGGCAATTATTGTTGAAAGCAAAGATCTTTATCGAGAGACGCGAAAAGCGAGCGGCCGATGGAGTCATTGCTTTGTACGGTACTTGTCGGTTAATTCACCGCCAACATTGGGTAAATGTAAATGCTTTTCGGTAAAATTACAGCCAACTTAACCCTAACCCAAACCCTAACACTAACCCTAACCCTAACCTAAACCCTAAACCTATCCCTAAACCCTATTGAATAAACTATTGGCGGTGAATTAACCGACAAAAACCCTTTGTACAAAGACAATTGTACATCCGAAATGGAACTGTTCACGAACACGGCCCTCGAAACAATCGCTGTTCAGGATCTCATCTTCCTCCGCTCACCACTGCAGTTGACGCCACTCAAGTTAGTCAGAACTCAGATCGCCGAAAGCAACTGGCTATTCCTGATTCCAACACAACAATATCCGACTCTCCGAATCATCCGGACCAACATGTCCGTGTGATTAAGCACATTCCGAAATCAGCGCTTTTCGCGTGTTCCAGTAAACTAAAGGATATACTCGGATCTATTGCAGCGGCATCCGGAAAAGCAAGACAACTACTTTGGCGAGTTCTTCTCGAATTCGCGACTACTTTCTTCGTCAGCCGAGCCGTGCGTGACGCAACCGAAAATTGTCTAACATCATCAAAAGTCGACTGAGCAAACTCGCTTTAGAGGGAATTGACACCGCGAAACTAACGAAACCTCATAGCTGTAAGCCTAAGCCAACATCTCCAGATGAAAGGCCAATCGTTGCGATTAATGCCGAACTGGAGGACGGAAACATTCGGGCCGCCATTCACATTCTCTGCGACAACGATCACCGGATCTCATAGACAGACGAGAAAGTACAGTACATGCAGACGATTATTAAGCCAGGACTGAAGCTGACTGAACTCTGCGAGACTCTGGAAGGCATCGCCCTAAAGCTGATAAAAGAAGACGGTCTCCATGCCGGTTTGGCCTTCCCGACGGGCGTTTACATTAACAACTGTGCCGCGCATTACACTCCTAATTTGGATAAATTACTTCAAAAATTACTTTAAAACTCTAGATTTTATCAGCAAATGGTAGTTTGGAACATTAATAAGTAATAATAACTATGCTAAAAGAGTACATGGTGCACTCTTTCGGCATAGCACAAGCTGGCACAACAACAGGAAGACACTCTATTCTATTCTATTCCCTAGATGATTTATTTAAAGCTATAATATGGCTAGAGCTAAAGTCAAGAGCGATTTACAGGTGCTCGTAAGATATGCGAAATAAATGCGTCTTGGGGGCAGTCGCAAACGCCTCGAAGGATGTAATCGATGTCACGGAGGCGGGAAGAGCATTCCAGAGAAGAGGGTTGTCGCGGGTCACGGATCTTTCCCCAGCATCACCGTCCAAGACGGTGATGCTGGCTCGGAAAGTTTAGATATTTGTTTAAGGTATCCCTTTAATGTCTTTGGGTTTTCAGCGTCTTTTACAAGCGTCAACTTTTTTAGAGGGTAAAACAATTTCTTTTTTCTCAACCATTTTTCAAATAAAAAGAAAGAATTGTGACAATTTTGAACATCATAAATTTGAAACAAATATTAAAAATTGCCATTAAGTTTTAATATTAAATATCATCTGTAAACATTTCTGCAATACTTGAATTCTGAATGTTGAATTGCCAGTTTTAGTGAATAATCTGCCTATACAATTGTAGCAATGCAATAGGACATGTTGCGATGCCACTACATGTCGACTGATAGCCCCTGCTGCATGTGCGTTTGGAGGATGCTGTGACGTTCGTACATGTCGGGTGAGCATAAATCGTATTAATTATGGAGATGTTGAGGTTTGAAATAGACGCTGAGATGTCAGTCACATTAAAACGCGTTAAGTCGTCAGAGCCGTAGCAAGAGCATTTGGCGCCCGGGGCAAGGTATACATTTTCGCCCCTCCAATGTAGCTTGAAAATTGGTGACGACATTTTTTTCTGTTTTTATGAATTTTCACCCACCTTCTGAGTAAGTAAAGTTTTTGCAGTGATGACCTTTGTTTGTTTGTCATACATAGGTCTACTGGCATTGCCTTCGGCGTTCGTTTTTAACTTCGTAACTGTAACTAAAACTCCCGTCGTGAATAAAATCAAAGCGTAGATTCTGACGCCCTCCCTCAAAGACGGCGCCCGGGGCGGCTTGCCCATGCCCGCACCAAGTTACGGCTGAGAAGATCGGGATATATCGAGATTTTGATCACTGAATTGCTGATTGCCAAGCAGAATAATTAGAAATTGTTACTTAATATCGGACTATTAGAGAATTTCATACATTTAATGACATTTTAAAAGTTCTTTTAATAGCTGTATATTAAGAAATATATATTTTCTTTCAGCATTGGTAGATTAATTAAATAGATCGCTTCAATCCTAATAGTTCCTATGAGCAATGGGGCAGCCAGGATTCCGGGACAGGGAGCATAGAGGCTTGTACATACTGACATTTTCAGTCAGCGGTTTTATGAAGCGTGGTGAGCTCCCTTAACGGGGTCTGGGGCGCAGTTTTACCCAAGAACTTTATGGGCAATAATAAGACCCACATCTTTCGATTTGGTGCATGTTTTTCAAACCATGTGACAGTATATTGGCAATCTCCCAAGTGAAAGATGCTTTCAAGGTCATTAGTTCTCGAGCATGGTCCGGGGCAGAGCCCCAGCCGTCCCCTATGTGGAGATGAGACAAGACTCAAATCCTGAAGTTTGCTTGAACTTTGGAGCAAATTTTCTGACTATATGACATCTATTCGGCAATCATATTATCCCTCATTATATAAAATGTTCTTAATGCTTCTGCAAATATCCCCTACTAGTGTTGGCCTGCTCAGTTGGCTCCCAGACCGCTGCCATAATTGTCGCTGCCCCAATGGATATCATACAGAAGAGCGGACGAGAAATTCAAATTGTTCGACTAGAGGGTTTGGGCGAGCGTGGTGAGCTCTCAAGCGGGGTCTCCGCAGAAATGTTGATTAATATGTAAATTTATATGTATATTTAGGCCATATATACATCACCATCATCATCATCATTACTATTACAATCATCATCTTCTTTGTCGTCTTCTTCATCGTTATATATATGATGGAGAAGGAGAAGAAGATTGTGATGGTGATGGCGATGATTATGATGATGCTGATGATGTTTATGGTGTATAATCCAGTTGTACTTTAGATCAAGTGTTATCTATTGTAGATACTGCCTTCTGGTACTTCGTGCCGCGCGAAGGCTGATCCCAGCTGTGATTTGGAGGAATTTTGCGACGGTGCTGCACCTCTTTGCACAAACGACACTTACGTACCAGATGGAACTAGCTGTACCGTCATAGGGGTAGGATGTTGTGGCATTTCGAGCGACTGTTAATTGCTGCCGAAATAGAGATAGCATTAATTCACTCCATAAACTGATAATTCTATACTGCCCATACACTAAATCGCCTTTATTAGGGGCATAAATGAAACATTTTATAAATGCATTCACTAGTTATACCATCTCCCTAAATTATTGCTTAGTATTGTGATATCTTTCTCCGACGACTCCAATTACAGTATATTCAATATTAATTCTGCATTCGTTTTCTAACGTTGAAAACCAAAATGTCATAAAATAAATTTTTGAAGAAGACTAAATAGTTGCGCGTATTTGTTTCAGGCACCTGCGTATTGCTATAAAGGACTCTGTCGAAATCGTGAATCACAATGCGCGTTGCTCTGGGGTCCTGGGACAAAGGTTTCTGTTGATAGATGTTACACCGATTTAAACACACGCGGTACGTTCTATGGCAATTGCGGCTTCAGTTGGGTTCCAAGTCTAACCTTCTTCAAGTGTGATCCGAGGTAATAAAATCTTTGAAGTTTTTCGTGATTATAATTTGCCTCACATAGCTAATTTGCATAACGTGGCTCGCCTGGTCTTAGAGATATCTAAAACTCAGATACCAAATTAGTCTTTCCTATCGCCTGAAATTAACAAATCATAGAAACAACATTCTCGAGATTCGCGCACGTGTTAACGCTAAAATCACAAATGATTCAAAGGGCGATTGACATTTCTATTTATTACACTAATGCATGGTAAATGTAACAATAGGCCTTTGGTTAATACATGTAAAAATAAACATTGACTATGTATTACATTTCTTTGCCTGTCTCTACAAATAGCTGTTCGGGAGACACTCTCGTGAGAGAGTGTCTAGCAGTATTCAACCAGCATGGTAGTGAACCATTTACCCTAGTATCTTTGTTCCACTTGTTGAGATTTCTTGATGAGTACGTTCGCAATGTTCATCACTAACCATACCAAAGTTGCCAGGAAAGAAATACAGTTGTATAAATGGAAATGAAGAAAGTGGATCTTTAGAGACCTAACGCAGCCACGTTTCCGATACATAATCAGGTGTTCTACTAGTCCCTTGTAATTTTCTGTCCTAACATAAACGAAAAAATTTATAGGCACAAGGTGAAAAGCATTCCATGTCTGTTTTGCATCACCCTGCAGTAAATTGTTGAACTGCTCATCTTTGAAGAATTCTTGAATCTGAGGACCCACAAAAATTCCCTATTTAATCTTTGCCTCGCTGAGTCGACGGACTCTTTCATACAGGTATCAGAAAGCTTGCGAAGCCATCAATGGCCTTCAGGAAGTTCTTCATTAAAGTTAAACCTACTGTAGTTTGATGTGAATGGTTGGTAGCAGAATTTTGTCACTTGTCAGCCTCGATCAGAGCTGGTGGTGGATATTCTTCTCTCTAACTGCTACATTTTGTCTGCAAGTTCATTCCTTCAGCAAATAGTGCAATTCCCTTGTTCAACTATCCCACTCACATAAGAAACACACGTATTTGTGTGTATCGTTGCTCCCGTCCCATTAAAAGGGTTATTAGCTTCAAATCACCACAGAGATGCCAGGCCTGCTTGTTGTTATATTCCATGGAATTCAGTAGCTGCTTCTCTTTAGCTACGTCTCTTTTGTGTGGATAGCATGCGCTACTAGAATAGATGAAAGACGATTTCCATTGTCGAGTCTCAGCATCGAATAGTCTAAAAGAGTTTCCATTCTTGTGGGTCATAAGTGATTTCAAAGGCACTCCTGAGGACCCTCAATCATAGCCGTAACTAGGGGGGAGTCGCTCCGGGCGCCGACCCCGGGGGCGCTCTTTTGAGTGTGAATAAAACATTTTACTGGGCGTAAATAAAAGAAGAGCCGTGACGACTAAAAAAAGGTCATCACCCCAAAAATGGAGTGTTTAATTATTTATAGGAAAGGAGAATAAGGAGAATATGAAAACTTTGTGACGACTAAAAAAGGTCATCACCTAAACTTCGAAATTTAGGGGCGAAAAATGGAAATCTTGCCCCGGGCGCCGAAAACCCTAGTTACGGCTCTGTCCTCAATATCGGGGAAGAATACCAGAGTACCTTCCTTTCTGAAGAAAGGCTCCAACTGCTGGTGGCTCTTTAGATATCACACCAAGCCTGAACTATTTTAAACACGCAAACATTGTGACTGGCCTTTATATAGTACGCTACTGATGCAAACTTTCTTCAGCAGCCTCCTGGCAGTAGTACTGCATTGCATCAGAAAATGATAAATGAGCTATATGAAATATCTTTAAAACGAGAACCAAAAATGTTCATGGTCATATTCGTGTTCAGGGCAGCAAAATACTATACACTAGGTGTTTACCCGTCAAAAATGACGGGGGAGATTTTCTGTTTTACCACCCAATTTTGTGCAAATGCAATCAGGGGCGGCGCTGGGTTTTGTTGACTGGATGGGTCTAATGCAATCTACACAGCCAGGACCCGCCGGCTCAGACTACCCCTCACCCCCACCCAAATCAACATTTTTCTGCGTATTTGCACGATTTGCTTGGGTGCCCTGCACCGAGGCTGGGTGGGTCCGGACTCGCGGACCCACCCCCCTAGCGCCGACCCTGAATGCAATAGGATTTTGTGCAATTAATTTCCTTAAATCGCCGCCTTTTCCTTCAACCGAGTTAACGCCCATTCGCGTGAATTTTCTGTAACTTGATAGTCAAGGTAAGTGTACTGATTTGGCAGTGTCTGACGACATGCAGTGTTTGATTCTCTGTTTGCTGTGCTGCTTATTCACGCCGAGCAACAGCCTGCTACTCACTCTCACTTGATTGTCGCAAACCTCGTGAACGCTGAACTTTTTGTTTTGCACGGACGGTTATGAAGAGGAATAAATGAGCTAAACAATGGTGCAAACCTCATCTTCTTAGCTCTTACATAGCCTGAGATATAGCAAATTCAAAAACATTGTAAACTTTCTCAGAATTCAAAACTTTCGCGAAATTCACCGATAATAAATACTTATGTTCAAACATTGGGGTCATCGGGTTAGAATTGATAGATCTTTGCCAAATGTCAACCGATTTTCAAACTTTTTGGTTTATTTTGTTCCTCTGACATCCCTTTAGAACTTTGCCGCTGACCAAAGTGGGGTTACCGCTGAAAATATTTTGCTAGGGGGCTTTACAAAATATTCGGAGGAGAGGGTGATATTTTAGGCCGTAAAGTGGACTCTACCCCCAATTTGTTTTGTTTTGCACTGACGGTTAGAAAGAGAAATAAACAGTCTAAACAATGGTGCAAACCTCATCTTTTTAGCTCCTATATAGCCTGAGATATAGCAAATTTAAAACGTTACAGCAATCATTTCTGAAGAACGCTTTTCCAAAAATTAAATCCCCAGTACGGTGACAGCGTCTGAAAATGTAATCCCCACTTGAGGTGTTAAATTTAAAAAAATAGGTATTGAGGCTAGGAAGGAATATATATATATATATATATATATATATATATAATAACAGGGGCAGGGCATTGGGAGAGGAAGGAAGGTTTGGGAGGAGGAAAGTGGGTTGTACAGGTTTTCGGAGCAGCGTTGTGTAGGTTTGGAAACTGGGTTTGGAGCCGGTGGGGTAGGGCGGAGCGGTGATGGGTTGGGGCCAGGGCGATTGGGAGAGGGATGGAGAGAGGTACGGGGTTGTGAGAGGGGGTGAGGAGAGAGGATGGAACGGGGGTTTGGGGCCTGTCGGGCAGGGCAGGGCGGGTATGGGTTGGGGCCTGGATGATTGGGAGAGGGATGAGTAGAAGGAAGAGGATAGGAAAATGGAAGGGGACGGGGGTTTGGGACCGGGGCAGGAAAGGGGGTTGGGGCCAGGGCGATTGGGAGGGGGATGGGAGAGGGATGGGGAGAGGGAAGGGGAACGGAGGTTTGGGGCCGAGGCCGGTTTGGGTTGGGGTCAGGGTGATTGGGAAAGGGGTGGGGAGGGGAGAGGATGAGGAGGGAAAGGGGAACGGGGTTTAAGCCGCAATTAAGACGCTTCGTTAAACGCTCCGTTGATTATAATACAGTTTTGATTAAACAATATTTGGTTGTCAATGACAACAGCGTCTTACAAAATCTACCGTGTATCGTGACCGACAGACAGATTCGCCGGACATCGAGAATCTTATTATATAATTCTCGATGTCCGGTCCGGCGAATCTGTCTGTCGGTCACGATACACGGCAGATTTTGCAAGACGCTGTTGCCATAACAACGAAATTGTTTACTCAAAACTCTATTAACAACGGAGCGTTTAACGAAGCGTCTTAATTGCAGCTTAAACCCCCGTACCCCCTTCCCACTCCACATCCCTCTCCCAATGGCCCCGGCCGCAAACCATCCCCCCAGGGCCCAACCCATCCCCGTCCCGCCCTACCCCACAGGCCCCAAACCCACGTTCCCCTTCCCTCTCCCCATCCCTACCCCAGCCCTCTTCCATCTCCCCATCCCTCTCCCAATCGCCCCGGCCCAACACATCTCCGCCAAGGCCCCAACCCTTTACCCGCCCCACCCTACCCCACAGGCCCCAAACCCCGTTCCCTTCCCTCTTCCCATCCCTCTTCCAACCCCTTCTTTCTTCTCATCCCTCTCCCAATCGCCCCAGGCCCCAACTCATACCTGTCCTACCCAACAGGCCCCAAACACCCGTTCCTTTTCCCTCTCCCTATCCCTCTCCCATCTCCCATTCCCTCTCCCCATCCTTTTTTCAATCGCCCCGGCGCCAACCCATCACAGCTCCGCCATACCCCACCGGCCCCAAACCCCGTTCCCAAGCCTACACAACGCTGCTCCGAAAACCCGTACAACCCACTTTCCTCCTCCCAAATCTCCCTTCCCTCTCCCAATGCCCTGCCCCCGTTATTATATATATTTACTCCTTCCTAACCTCAAACCCTATTTTTTAAAATTTAACCCCTCAATTGGGGATTAAATTTTCAGACGCGTCACCGTACTGGAGATTTAATTTTTGGAAAAGCGTTCTTCAGAAATGATTGCTGTAACGTTTTAAATTTGCTATATCTCAGGCTATATAGGAGCTAAAAAGATGAGGTTTGCACCCTTGTTCAGACTGTTTATTTCTCTTTCTAACCGTCCGTGCAAAACAAAACAAATTGGGGGTAGAGTCCACTTTACGGCCTAAAATATCACCCTCTCCTCCGAATATTTTGTAAAGCCCCCTAGCAAAAACTTTTCAGCGGTAACCCCACTTTGGTCAGCGGCAAAGTTGTAAAAGGATGTCAGTGGAACAAAATAAACCAAAAAGTTTGAAAATCGGTTGACATTTGGTAAAGATCTATCAATTCTAACTCGATGACCCCAATGTTTGAACATGACTATCAAGTTTTATAAAATTCATGCGAATGGGCGTTAACTCGGTTGAAGGAAAAGGCGGCGAGTTAAGGACAATTAATTGCGCAAAATGCTATTGGGTTAGGGTTAGACATTTGACATTTGACAGTGCATAAACGCGGGGACCGTCATTGAAATTTTATGGAACGTTATAATTAATGAGACTCTACCAGTGGCGGTTCCACCATGTGGATGACTGGGGGTGCATCGCCCCACCGGGGTTCCGGATGACCTTTTTTGCTTGTCAACCTATTTTCCGGTGAGTTTAAAAAAAAATTAGTGAAACATACTCAAAATGACCTATTTTGTCTTTCTTGTCGGTCTTTCTTGGCAAGGTTTTTTAACATTTAGTGAGCAAAACACTACTAACAATGACCTCTTTTCTCTTTTTTCTTCTTTTTCTTCTTCACGCTTTGCATCCCCTCACCAACTTCCAAAAAATTTCATCCCCCACCAAGAATTGCTGGCACCGCCACTGGGCTCTACCACACTCTGAAGTTCTAAGAGGACTAAAATTAATTTTTTAGTGGACGACTGTCGCCATTCAGAGGTGTAGCGAGTGTATCCGGCATCTGGGGGCAAAGTGTACCGTTGGCGCCCCTTAAGGCTGCCGACGAGCAAAAAAAGGTCGTCACATTGTTCTCGGCGCCCCTGAGGTCTTACAGCGCCCCTCTTCATATAGTGCTGACGAGCAAAAAAGGTCGTGGCACATGTTTTTTTTGCTTCTTTATTATGCATTTCACTTACCCAAATACCAAATTTTGGCGCCCCCTCACCTCTGCGACCGGTGGCACATGCCCCTGCCCCTAGCTACGCCTCTGTCGCCATTATTATCAGCATCCAATCAAGTATGTTATCGCTATTAAGGGTTTGGTGTTTGTAACAGTGACGTCAAGTGTGGATTACTTCAATGTCAGAATGCGTCACGTGCGCCTTATACTTACCAGTATACTATGACAAACGCAAACCGTACATACCCCAACGGTGATACATGTCATTCAGCGCTATTCGACTTCGGCAGGGCTACACAAGACCCCGGATTGGTTCCAGATGGAGCAGCATGCGGAGATGGACAGGTAATTTTATTCAGGGGCAGTGGCTTCCCATTCACACTGGTTATTTTTTATAGTGCTCAATGACAGGTGAGCGAAAGATCCGGGTGCATTTAAACTATTTTAACTGTTACAAATTTACATAGAATGCGCTTTCGCTTCTAGCGTGAATTAGAACATATTCTATTTAGACGTGAAAAGCTAGAGAGAAAAATTACAATTCTGATTGAAATCATATTCTAGAGGTCGTCGGCCGCCTAGCCTAATATAGCCAACCATCTTGCCAGCGATATACATACTAGTCGTAGCGGATAGCTTATAATCGGCGAATTTCATTCTAGCCGTTGGGACCAGAGGCAGCGCCAGAGTATTTGCCGCCCTAGGCAAACCTGTTGCATTGCGCCCCTTCAGACCCCCGCCCGCAATGAAATTATCGATTTGATGCCCTTCAGTTTTTTCTTGGTCCGTTACACCGTGATAAATTACATCATGCGAGAGGCAGTGAACATGATCGAAGCTGGGATACCTTGGGGGTCAAGAGTACGACTAACAGACCTGGATTCTGCTGACGACGTCACACTTCTTGAAAACCGGTGGATAACATTCAGCAGATGAGAACAGACAAATAGTAAGTAGGCCTATTGGCCAAGATTATATAGAAGATATAGACAACGTTGACTACTTTGGAAGCATGCTAACCAACAATGGGGAAGTCGAGATAGAGACAGGAAAGTCGGCCGCAGTATTTGGCCAATTACAGAAAATTTGGCACTCTAAGAATATCGAAATCGAAACCAAAATAACAGTGGAGCTATACAAAAGCGTGGTCAATGGTGATGTCAACAGCAATGTATGCCAGCGAAACAATAAAAGATGACAGTAGGCCTAAAGATAGAGCAAAAACTAAACGTGCCATTAAAGATGCCTAAGGAAGATATTGGGAATAACGTATCGAGATCATGTCCCAAGTGAAGCGACACTTAAACAGTGTAATATCGAGAGACTAGCAGATATAATCACGAGACGTCGGATCAGACTATTGGGGCGCGTTCTTCGTCTCCCGAATCAGAGACACCCAAAATTACACTACAATGGATACCACCTGGCGGAAAAAGAAAACATGGAAGACCGAAAAACACTAGGGTGGCGCGCTATTCACAACGACCTGGCCACGGCGGGCGTATCCTGCGATCAGATAGAAGAAATTGCTGCCAATAGAAATGAATCGAAAGAAGTTGTTGCCCGATGTACATGCTACGAACGGAGATTATGATGATTATGATGACGGTTACATCTTGCGTACAGTGCATTTCATTTTGTGGTTCAAACACTTCTGATACTGTCATCTCCTCGGATTCCTCCGCTTCCTTGCCTCACTCAGCTTGTTTGTCTAGCTCCTCTTGACCATCTTCGTCTCTGTGCGGTGTACATAAGTACTGTACCAACGAGTTTCCTTGTTTTGTTACGTATTTTTCATGTTCGGCCCGTCTTTTACGGTACTGTGCACCCGACAATCGTTTTTCTCTGTCACGAGGGATTGAAATAACGACGCTAACTGCGAATTTTTTTAGTACGGTTTACTATTTCGCGACGTTTCCAACTGAAAATAAAGCTCAAACCCCAAACTCAGCCTTTGTCCTTGCCCTTACCACCCACAAGCCGTCTGCAGGAGACTGCGGCGGCCGCTCGTGTGCGCTGCAGATCTGGTTTCCCATTCCCACAAGTTTGGCGGGTCCGTACAACAGAAATTGACATGTTATATTAAAACGATTTATTGCAAAATTTCGTATTATTACACATAAAAATTTCTTAAATTCTGAAAATGTAAAGTGTATGTGTAGATTATCATTAAAAATTTGCCCTATGTGCTCACTGGATGGTCTTGCCCCCACCACAGAGAGCTGAAAACCATAACTAAACCTACGACTACGGTTTGGGCCTACGATTCCATGGGGATTTGGTCTCCCAAGGAAGATGCGCCCTCTAGTGTTACCTACGGCCCATTTTGGGCATACGGCTGCTTTTATTTGCTTACACACCCAAAGGGGCTTTGTCTCTCACGGAGGACTGTGACTTTTTTCCCCGGGGGCTGTGCCCTCAGTGGAGGATAAAGCCCCAAGGGGGCCCGGGGCTAGGTCTCTCACGGGAGGCTGCGCCCCCATTATATATTCTATTCTATACGACATTTTATATAGCGCCGTAACATAGCTGAGGCCAAAGTCAAGAGCGCTTTACAAAGAGCAATCGTACGATCTTTTAAAGAGGTGCGTCTTAAGTTTGATGGCGAACGACTCGAAGGAGGTGACCGCAGTCACCGAGTCCAGGGAGGGCATTCCATAACAGAGGGTTGTCTCGTGTCATGGATCTCTCCCCGAATTTCGCGGTCTTCGACGGAGGCGGACATGTAGTAGGAGCCGCGTGCTGGATCTCAGTTGAAGACGTCGGTAATTCATCGTTAAGTAGGGTCTACAGGCTACTGCCCAAGACGGGGGACTACGTCCCCAGTAGGACCTACGGCGCCACACGGGGTACTGTGCCACAGTGGTGCCGTACAACGTGCTGGCAATCAGGACGATTCGTGAAGCTGCAATGAAGACGCTTCGTCAAACGTTCCGTCGATTATAACAAGTTTGCTTGTCAATGGCAACAACGTCCTCCAGCATCTGCCGTGTGTCGTGACTAACAAACTTATCGGACAAAGAGAATATTATTATTATTATTTAAGATTTCATGTCTAAAGGGCGGCATTTTTTAACATTTCTACTTTTACGTATCTTTAGCGCAGCCCCCCAAAATTTTCCGCTCTAGGCGGCCGCCTAGTTCGCCTTGTGCTTAAACCGGTCCTGGCTGGGACTAGCGACAGACTTTAGCCTAAATGACCAATACAATTTTCGAATGACCGAGAGGCAATTCTTCTTTAGACCTATGATTTGACTTTTAAAATATCCACAATTCCAATAAATATTCGAACACAAATTCAAAAAATGAAGAATCAGAAGATCTTTGTTCAATTTTTTGCATCTGAATTTACATTGCTGTTACATATCTTTACGAATAATAATTAAAATTCATATGCTTAGGCTATATGGAGTCACTACAGACATACTTTGTGACCCAATAAAAAATAAACCATTGTATATTTGTTCATAACTTTTGCAAATGTGAACCGATTTTCAAATCGCTGCCATTATTTGACTCAGAAATAAATGGGGACAATGTCATATATATCCTAAATTTTAATTGCGACGCCTTCACCCCTATCTAGTCAAACTAAAATAAGCCAAAAAATAGCGAAAACTGCTATGTAAAACATAGGCAGCCTAATGTATTCATTTGGTTTACCGATGAAAGCGTGGTCACCGGTAACTACGCCCAGGAAGAGGGATGTCAATGAGTACCCGGGAACCCGTGTGTCCGTTGGCGTCATATTAACCGAGAAGTAAAATTGGATGCGGGTACTCGTGGAAACACATGTCAACCGCTACGTCACTCTATCCCTTCGTTCTCTGCAGCTATAAGGATAGAATCATTAGTTGCAGGCTGCAACGCCCGAAGGTTCCTAATAGAATCATTAGTTGCAGGGACCGGATGGTGGTGTTACATAACGGTCAAGGTGGTCTGTCATAAGCTGCAGTGTCCGGAGGGGGAGTGCGGTTATTTACTTTGGTTCATAGATAAGAGGTCACAACGGAGGTTATGTTACTTCGTTTACTCTGGTACCCGAGAAAAACATAGGAGGAGCACACGGGCAGCTCTTCCAAAATTTACAACCCTACCCAGGAATCCACAGAATAACCGGGTGCGTGCGTCATCTGCGTCAAGGAAGAGAGAGGTTGTGCCGGAGCGTCTGGTACGAAATGCGTTCGACGTTCAGTCAGTCACTGAGGGTGTCCGTCGGTGAGTCAAAACTTGGCCGTACTGATCTCATTTCTGTTCAGACCCGTGGCCCACAAACAGTCCAGATTTTAACTCCGTGGAATACAGAGTTTGGAGAGAAGTGCAGCAGCAGGTCTACCAAACCAAAGTTTGCAGCGTAAGTGAACTGAAGGAGCGAAGAAGATCACCGTCTGGAACAAAGCGTCATTGATGATGCTATTGAAGAAGTATGAAAACACGAAAGAATGACGCAAACGACTGCGTTCATGTGTTCGCGCAAGAGGAGGACACCTCGAGCATTTGTTTTAAGCTTTGACTTGTCTAATTCATTTATTAGAATCAGAACATTTTGTGAACAGTTAGGAACATTATATGTGTTTTACATGACAGTTTTCGCTATTTTCCCGCTTATTTTAGTTTTAGTAGGTTGGGGTGCTACAGGTTAAAGGCATCGCAGATAATACATGACATTGTCCCCGTTTCTTTCTGAGTCAAATAGAGAAAATATTTAGAAAATTGATTCACATTTGCTAAAGTAATGGACAAATAAACAGTGGCATGTTTCTATGGGGTCACAGTGTATATATATGTATATATATATAACATATATATAGTGTTATAGTATTGATACGCTGATTGGCTTACATTAGTTGACTAAGTTGTCACTCTTATAAATGACCTGAGATCAACAGCGACTATTTAAAATATTTCTCCACATCACCCATCTGCATCAGAAGCTCCTTCTAATTTTCCCAGCTTCACTCCTGCAGATGAAGAGTACCTAAACGCCTGCCGTGATTCCAAACCAGCAATGCAGTTTTTATCCAATACAAATTTTCCTAAGGCAGTGTGCCTTTGTTCCAACACCAACCCCTATCAAGTGTTTCGTAGATATCATGTCAGTTTTTTTATTGAAATACTCTGAGATAATTTGGCTAACTTTATAACATTAGCTATCAACATATGATTGCATTTCAGATGTGCATCAATCAAAAGTGTGTTAATGTCAGCAGTGTCTTAATGGCCAGTTGTTCTAGCTGCCTGCCTGGCCAGGTAGGTTTGAATTGAATTTTCAGCCTTCACCAAATGTGCAATAATATTTCTGCATTCTGTTCAGCATGACTACGTGAAACTTGTGAAATCAAAGCTCCATGTAGTAAAACGTTTGGCGCAGTCAAGTGTCTTTAGGTTTTAAGACTACAAAAAGCCTACAAGATTTTCACAAATTTCTTATCTAATTTTTCTAGTCTAGATATTAGTAACACCCAATGCCGGGCAGTAGTTAACTACAAGTAGGTAACTACTTGTAGTTTAACTACACTTTAGTAGTTACAGAGTAGTTAGTAACTACGTGTGAAAAAGTAGTTAACTACAAGTAGTTTAACTACTTTCTGCAGTAGTTATCAAGTAAAGTAGTTAACTACTGTGGTCAACTACTTTTGTTGAAACATTATTTGCCGCTTAAACCGGCTTTTGCCAACAACGCTGACGCTAGGCTTCTCGGTGAGCTCTTCGATGAGACTCTGTCGTGTAGCGGGCACATCGTCGATGTAACCCATGCCTGCCCTTGTTGCCCTTGTGCATACAAGCTTACTTACTTACCTACCAGTAATATAATATTCTATTCCTGATTTCCGGTCTCATACTTACACAACTTTTAGTAGTGCCAAAAATACAGGTTCGTGTTGTTTACTGAGGAGATATAATTAATAATAGTAATAAAAGTTAACAGAATTAACAGATTAATTCTTAATAACTCATAGATATCATTAAATATGAATAGCCAATTAGTCAAAAGCTGTTTCGTGAACCCACGTAAAAAGAGTGAACGCAGTGATGATAAAAACTTCATTGCCGACTGTGGTACATGCAAGAACTGAGTAATCATTCATTACATTAATTACATAAGAACTGCTGCAAAAGCAGCTTATATTGATAGAATTGATGTTCGTGTTGACAGTGTTTGTGTGGTGTTTAAAAAATGAAGACATTGAACAATGGATATTTTTATTTGAGCGTTGCAGGGTCAAAAGTAGTTGCAAAGTAGTTAACTACTCAGGAAGTAGTTACCAATTAGTTAATAACTACTTTGTGGAAAAAGTAGTTAACTAGTAGTTACAACTATATTTTTATCAAGTAGTTCACTACAGTAGTTGAACTACTTTCACAGTAGTTGGTGCCCAGCATTGGTAACACCCACTTGCAGAATACGACTAAATGGCGATGAAATCAAACAAGTGGCGAAGTTCAAATACTTAGGCATATGATAACCAGCGATGGGAAATGTGAGACAGACTAGGAATACTATCAATACTAGGAATGGCCAAGACAGCATTCTGGGAATTCAAAGCGATAATAATTAATTATTGCAAATAGACACATCTCTTACGAGACGCGATTAAGATTAAGAGTGCTCAAATGTTATGTTTGGTCAGTCCCCTTGTATGTTGCAGAGACAGGGCCGCCGAGAGGGGGTTAAGGGGGCAAATGCACAGAGGCCCGGAAGTGGCTCGGGCCGATGATGAACATGTATTATTATGCCTAACAATAATACCAATAAGAACACTAAAGAAAGGTTACGATGTTAAGTTGTGCAGAGGGGCCCGGCGGGGAAGAGGGGGGGGGGCGGGACCTGTGGACACACCAGAAGGAACAGCGTGAAAAGAGCGACAAGCATAAAAAGGTCATCACTAGTTTTCGAGAGTTGGAACACCCCGGTGAAATTAATTACGAAAAAAATGGTCGTCAGCAAATTTTAAGACTTGCTAGGGGCCCGCCGGTCATTCTGCACAGGGACCCGAATTTCTCTCGGCGGGCCTGAGCAGAGACATGGATTATATCCAAGGCCATGAAGATTGCATGGGCGGAAAAGAAAACCAATGAAGAGATATTGAATGAAATTGGAACAAAAAGAAGTCTGATGTCAGACCTAACCATCAAAAAAGGCAGCTTTCTTTTTCAGGACATGATGAGGAAAAAGGCCTTCAGAATTTGGCAATAACCGGAAAAGTTGATGGGAAGAGAGAGAGAGAGAGAGAGAGAGAGAGAGAGAGAGAGAGAGAGAGAGAGAGAGAGAGAGGATGGTAGAAAACACCTATGTAGACTGCCTACGAGAAAGAATTGAGGCAAGAAAGAATACCATCGAATACTAATAATAATAATAGGATGTCAAGATCGAACAAAGTGGATATCCATGGTTGCTAACGTTGAAATACACAGCCCCTAAAGAATAAGAAATTTACACATTAACCTCTCTTAGTAACTAGATTTAAGCTTGTAATACAGTATAGGCTATTGTGATTTCTAGTTACTGTAATGTCTTTCTTGTTAATGAGCCACTTTTTCTCAAGTGCTTTGACAAGTGAAACTTTAACGGTCTCTCTTAGTTCGTTGCAGTCTGTGGTCGGTGATCGGAGACCGGAATGCATCTTAATAGAGACGATACGAGTATACTGTAGATGGGAGGATTTCGACTGGGAAGAAAGCTACGATGGCTAAGTAATTTGAAGTTAGGAAGATGGGTGATAAGGAGTCTTTGGCTTTTCTTTGGCCTGCAAACGAATGAAGAGGGCCGGGAAAGATAGAGTTCTTGATGATGGAATAGCCAGAGGAGTCGCGAAGGGGTGGACGAGGACAGCCGCCCTGGGGCGCCGAGGTTGGGTGCGCCAAAAATCGGGTTTTGGGTTAGTGTAACAAAAAAGAAGCAAACAGAATAAGGCAAATATGTCATAAGCACTCGACTCGTAGGCTAATGAGATAAATAAGTGACGTATTTTTTGCTCGTCAGGTTGTTGCCGCAAATTGAGGAGGCGCCGAGGAAAATAAATGACGACCGCTTTTTGCTCGTCAAGATTTTCAAAAGTTGAAGGGGACGCCATTAGTATGCTTTCAGGCCCCTGGGTGCCGATACCATCGCTACGCATTTGGGAACAGCGTAGTAGATGGCAGGGTTTCAAAAGCTGAGAGAGGACTAATGCAGTGAGCCTTATCAGGTGAAATTCGGCGATGATGTGGAATTTGTGCTTAGGGAGTTTAGGCCCTAATCGCCTACTATGACTGATAGCATCACATATCAATCAGATAACGTTTTGTCAAATTGGTCAAAGTCGCTTAATGGTGCAGTATATCTGTTGGTTGTCACTATTGAATTTTCTCTCACGTTTACTTGTGCAACAACCAAGTGCGTTCTTCACACATCTATAGGTCTGGTCACAGTAATATGCGTCAACCACATACTTTGACTGGAGAAATCTTATTTTGTACCATTTAAATCCCTGTTTCATATATCCTCTAATTCAGCGGTTCTCAACCTTTATAGCGCCGCGACACCTTCAATTCAATTCCCCATGATGTGGCGACCTCCCAACCGTAAAATCACTTTCGTTCATAATGTAAACTGCTAAAATAATAATGCTACGACAATTAAAATGTTCGAAATCATTATTATTCGATTGTTTCCAATGTCTATCCTTGAATGATATTTTGGGTTTTAAAAATGTAGAAACTACCAATGGGAAAATTTTGTACAATTACAATTTTTGCGCATAAAAAAAGAGACAACCCCATATTTCCGGAGGTTTCAGGCGACCCCAGGCAAATCGTCATTCGCCCCCCGCCGAGGTCGCGACCCACAGGTTGAGAACCGCTGCTCTAATTAAATTGGAAATACCGTGTTTTGTTGAAATTTAATTAGATAATTCAGACGTTTAAAAAGAAATTTAAGTTAAATTCAGTTTTCTTGAATTCATGTTCAGGCTTGCAATAACTTAGGACAGTGTCAAGACATAACACCGAAAATAGCCACGACAACAACTACACACTGTAGTAAGTGGAATTTTATTGAATTCTGAAGAATATTACCTTAGGTTACTTATTGAAGACATGAAACGGGGCAGCAGATTTTCAGAGCTACGAAATATGTGCTCAATTACCCTAACACAGTCTTAAATCATTCTAGTAGTAGTAGCGGTAGCAGTAGTAGCGGTAGCAGTAGTAGTAGTAGTAGTAGTAACGGTAGCAGTAGCAGTAGCAGTAGTAGTAGTAGTAGTAGTAGTAGTAGTAGTAGTAGTAGTAGTAGTAGTAGCAGTAGCAGCAGCAGCAGTAGCAGCAACAGTAGTAGTAAGTAGAGTAAGTTTAGTAAGTAAAATTTCTCGAATTTATATAGTGACTGCATAGCTCAGTAGCTACTCATTTGTATGCGCTTTGTCAAAATTTGAAATAGCTGTGAAGTCTCTGAAGCAGTTTCATTTCATCAAAAAGACCATCGTGTTTTGGACGTTATGGCTACGTAAGAAATTATATTTTCAGTGTTGTGATCTCGAGACCAAGGTCTCGGGTCTCGATTTCTCTCGTTTGCTCACAGCAGGTCTTGGTCTTGGTCTCGAAACCACAAGGGTAGAGTCTTGCTCTTGGTCGAGATCTAGCATATGAAGTCTTGAACTTGTCTCGAGACCTGGTTGCAAAAGTCTCGAGTTCTCCATATCTCGAGACCTGGCTGCAAAGTCTCGAGTTCTCATTAACTCTAGTCATCGCAAATATGTATGACATCATTTGTGACATCATTTGTTTTGTTAATAAATATGAAGGAATGCCTACAGGGCGATTAGTTGTAGGCCTACATTTGGTAACCTATGCAGGTGTTCACCGTAATAAATGGCAACTCCATCAAATTATTTATGTCTATGTTTTGACCGGAATTACCGTAAGTTATCTGTGTATTCAGGGTTTTTACCGTTTTTATGCTTAGTAATTGTTATGAAATTGTTATGGAATTGTTGGGAAATTTGGATACAGGGAAATGCTCAGAAATACAAAATCATTTTAATGCCATGCAATAGAACCAGAGAGGCCTACAAAGAAACTCAAAGGCTATGTGGAGAGTTCAAAATGAAGATAACTACTATAAAAGGTGCAAACGGGAAACCTCTGATGAATGGAATAGACATACAGAAAAGATGGAAGGAATAGGAGGCCTACTTCGCGGATGGACACAGATCACAAAATCCTGCAAGAAATGCCAAGCCCAAATAAAGGTGAAACAACAGCAGCAGTATCGGCAGATGAAGTAGAAAAAGAAATAAAGCAAATAAAGAGCAATATAAAGCACCTGGAATAGATGGAATATCAGCAGAACTCATGAAGGGAGGTGGAGAAACAGTAAAGAAGCCACTTAATCAGCTAATAAATAAAATATACAATGAAGAGAACATTCCGTCAGACTGGCGTAAATGAGTGATTGTAACTGTACCTATATATAAAGGAAAAGGAGATAAAGCAGATTGAAACAACTACAGAGGGATAACCCTGTTAAGTATACCAGGCAAAATACCAGTGACGGCTCCACAGGGCGGCCCGGGGGCCCGTGCCCCCTATTGAGTGCATGGCCCCTGTTGGGACCCTATACTTAATACTACATACCTAACAACAAATGGTTGCCCCATGATTAGAAGTTGCCATCCCAACGCCCCCTACCCCACTTGCCAAATCCTGGAGCCGCCACTGCGGACTACTTAGTAGCCCTGGTTCACCGACTTTCGTCTACTAGCAGGCGTATTCAGCTCAGATCCGGGCGAGACGTCAAGTTGGTCATTCCTCCTCCTTCACGGACGGTGAAATTTGGAGAAAGGTCGTTCACGCAAGGAAACACTATTCTTTGGAATGCGTTACCTAGCGACGTAACAAGAGAGTCGAACCGGAAATTATTCGCAAAGAAATTCAAAACTCACCTTTATCAGACATCGTATGAATTGTAAAGCGCTCCTGACTTTGGCCTTCTACCAAGTTTTTTGCGCTATAGAAATTTACCTGTTAACTTACTAACTTGCCTTTGGCGCTGTGGAACTAGGCCCTATATATAGTGGAAGAGAAGAAAAGAATGCTTCCCTTTCAGCTGTTGATGTCGCTGTGCGTGTGGAAAATTGTTAAAAAGAACCGAGAGGCAAACCCTTCAGCATCAGCCGCCCAAATCAAATGAGTAATTAAACAGTCAGCAGTAAAGAGTTGCTCCTGGTAGCGACCTTCAAATATGCATCAATATGTACAAAAACCTGCCTGCACACTCTTTTACATAGTGTAACAAGGGCAGCCTTGTGGAGAACCTAAAATTAAACTTTTTTTCTTTCCCATAGTATCGTGAGCCACCTAATATATATATATATATATATATATATATATATATATATATATATATTTTCATAAGTCACTTTGCAATGCATTCGAGGGTTTTTGTGATGCTACTCTATGTCATCAGTGCATCAAACCAATAGCCTATTTACTTACCCACATACTCACATGCTTATTTAGACCTACTTAAAAACAATACTCTAACAGTCTAACTGTCTCACATTTGTCTTTGTTCTTTGTATTTAGACTAACGTGTCCGAAGGGAGCTCTCTGCAAATACACGGAACCCAAGGAGAAACATTTCGAGCGTCTTAGTAATAATCGAACGCAATGAAGCGAACTGAAGAACTGCACGGAGATGATTCAGATGAACATGCTATTGCTGCAGCATTAACATCAGAAATATATAGTTATAATGCCGCTTTAACAGTCAGGCTTTTAGCGCGGAGACAGCAATCAAAATTCAAAGCATAACAGCAACACCTTATTATCACCGGTTCACTTTTTCAGCCACTGGTTCTACACTGTAACATAATGGCTCAGAGCGATAATACAGAACATCATGAACATGCATTTGAATAATGACGCACGCGTGAAACGTAAAAACGATGGTCCAGAGTTTAACATGTAACCAGCACGCCCTCTTATCAGACCGAAGAACGGTGCCACCCTTGTTCTGGAACCCTGGCTGCGCCATTATTCGTCGATTCTACAGGGTGTCTACGAAAAAAACACTGCAGGAAATCTATGATTTCTTAACAATTCCTAAATAGATTTCTATCAAAATTTCCACACGTGTACATATTTCCCCACCTTTCTGTCAATTTTCATCTCATTTTTACATGTAAGGTGGCCATTTTGTGAGATATCAAAGTCAAACTTCGATTTTTACTATACTCAGTCGCAGCACGACAGGCCTAAATATCTAGCTTCACATAAATTTGGTTTCATGTCAATTTTGGTAGTATTAGTAGCAGTTGTTGTTGTTGTAGTAGTGGTAAAGTTTAAATCGAATGCAAATTTGTAAACATGTTTTTAAATTCACAGAATTCGACATAGCAATAAAAGTTTGATTTAAACTTTCAAAATGGATAAAATATCGAATAATGATAAGATGCGAATTCAGACACTGCGGGAGCTTGGCTTTGGATACCGAACAATTTTTGCAATAATTAGGGTTAGGGTTTGCAATTATGCCCGATAACCATCTTGAACAATTGTGGTTTAAGTTGAAATTTCTGGACAATCAATAAAATTTTGTCTGTTGATTCGTAAAAATCAAAGTTTGACTTTGATATCCCACAAAATGGCCATCTTAATTTAAATGCAAATGAGATGAAAATTGGCAGAAAGGTGGGGAAATATGTGCTGTACACGTGTGGAAATTTTGATAGAAATATATTTAGGAATTTTTAAGAAATCATAGTTGTCCTGCTGTGTTTTCGTAGACACCCTGTAGAGATGTTGTACGTTTGCGTTGTAGGCGTCATAGCATATTTGCCTAAAGTTGCACGTGTATGCAATTTTGGGTTGAGCTTCGGATAAAAGATTACATTCGTGGAAACTTGTGCTATTCTCGAATAAAGCACAGATTCCACTGCCTTTGCTTACGACTATACACTGTACTAATAGTAATTACTAACGCTTTTATAAACTGCCATAAGCAACATGAAATGACATGATGGCAAAATCATGCTTTTGTTAAACCGCTATAAGAAGTGTCGCACAATTGTTTTTCAAACAGGACTAATGATCTACAATTCTACATAAATAACATATAAGACAACGTCTTGCCTTAACCATTGTTTTGGTTATCAAAATGGCGTCGGATATTATGTAATACTAGGTGTTTACCCGTCAAAAATGACGGGGGACATTGGCTGTTCTACCACCCGATTTTGCGCAAATGCAACAGCATTTTATGACGGGGGAGATTGGCTGTTTTACCACCCGATTTTGCGCAAATGCAATAGCATTTTATGACGGTGGAGATTGTCTGTTTTACCACCCGATTTTGCGCTAATGCAATAGCATTTTGCGCAATTAGTTCTCCTTCACTCGCCGCCTTTTCCTTCAACCGAGTTAACGCCCATTCGCAGGAATTTTCTGAACCTTGATAGTCAAGGAAGGTGTACTGATTTGGCAGTGTCGAACGACATGCAGTGCTTGATTCTCTTGTTTGCTGTGCTGCTTTTCACGCCGAGCAACAGCCTGCTCCTCATTCTCACTTGATTGTCGGAAAGCTCGTGAACGCTGAACTGTTTGTTTTGCACGGACGGTTAGAAAGAGGAATAAAAAGCTAAACAATGGTGCAAACCTCATCTTCTTAACTCTTATATAGCCTGAGATATAGCAAATTCAAAAAAATGGAAACTTTCGCAGACTTCAAAACTTTCGCGAAATTCACCGATAATACTTATGTTCAAACATTGGGGTCATCAGGTTAGAACTGATAGATCTTTGCCAAATGTCGACCGATTTTCAAACTTTTTGGTTGATTTTGTTCCTCTGAGATCCTTTACAACTTTGCCGCTGACCAAAGTGGGGTTACCGCTGAAAATATTTTGCTAGGGGCTTTAAACATTTTTCGGGGAGAGGGTGATATTTTAGGACGTAAAGTGGACTCTACCCCAATTTTTTTGTTTTGCACGGACGGTTAGAAAGAGGAATAAACAATCTAAACAATGGTGCAAACCTCATATTTTTAGCTCCTATATAGCCTGAGATATAGCAAATTTAAAACGTTATATCAATCATTTCTGAAGAACGCTTTTCCAAAAATTAAAAATCCTCAGTACGGTGACGGCGTCTGAAAATTTAATCCCCACTTGAGGGGTAAAATTTAAAAATAGGTATTGAGGCTAGGAAGGAATATATATATATATATATATATATATATATATATATATATATAATAACGGGGAGCAGGGCATTGGGAGGGGAAGGAGATTTGGGAGGAGGAAAGTGTGTTGTACGGGTTTTCCGGAGCAGAGAGGTACAGGGGTTGGGAGAGGGGTGAGGAGAGAGAAGGGAACGGGGGTTTGGGGCCTGTCGGGCATGGTGGGGCGGGTATGGGTTGGGGCCGGGCGATTGGGAGAGGGATGGCGAGAGGGAAAAGGGATGGGGAGAGGGAAGGAACGGGGTTTGGGGGATTGGGAGGGGATGGCGAGAGGGAAAAGGGATGGAGAGAGGGAAGGGAACGGGGGTTGGGGGCGATTGGGAGAGGGATGGGGAGAGAGAAAAGGGTTAGGGAGACGGAAGGGGAACGGGGTTGGGGGGGATTGGGAGAGGGATGGGAGAGGGAAAAGGGTTGGGGGAGACGGAAGGGGAACGGGGGTTTTGGGGAGCGATTGGGAGGGGATGGGGAGAGGAAAAGGGTTGGGAGACGGAAGGGAAAAGGGGATTTGGGGCCAGGGCAGGAATAGGTTGGGGCCTGGGCGATTAGGAGAGGGATGGGGTGAGGGAAGGGGGGACGGGGGTTTAAGCTGCAATTAAGACGCTTCGTTAAACGCTCCGGTTTGATTAAACAATATTTGGTTGTCAATGACAACAGCGTCTTGCAATACCCGCCGTGTTGCGGACGGACAGACGCGACGGACAGACATCGAGAATTATATAATAAGATAATCATAGTATTTCAGTGCATCGCACAACCAGTGGCGGCTCCACAGGGGGTCCGGGGGCGTGCTCCCTATTGGCTATTGAGTGTCTGGCCACCCAGTGGCCCCTGTTGAGACCCTATACTTAATACTACATACCTAACAACAAATAGTTGGACCCCCATGATTAGAAGTTGCCACCCCAACGACCCCCACTTGCCAAATCCTGGAGCCGCCACTGCAAAGTACACATCAAAATAATACAACAACGGCTACAGAACTATGTTGAAAGAACAATAAACGAGGAACAAGCAGGATTTAGACCAGGTTCGAAGGAGCACACTACCAGGAAAGAGCAGCTGTTTACAATAAGACAAATTATGGAAGAATATATGGAAGCAAACGGACCCTGTTACATATCAACTTTATCGATTACAAACAGGCATTCGACTCAGTCTGGCGGCAAGTACTTTGGCAGACATTGAGACACATCGGAATTGAAGAAAAAACTTATCAAAATGATACAAATAACAGGCCTATATCAGAAAGCGGAAAGTGCAATCAAAGTGGATGGCAAGATATCCGAATGGTTCACCACGAATATAGGAACAAGACAAGGATGGATGCTGTCGCCAACACTGTCCATCATAATTCAGGAATGTATATTTAGACTGGCATTAAAGAATGTTAAAAACAGGAGTGAAATGCAGTGGGGAAGATCTAAACAACTTGAAGTTTGCAGACGATGTCAGCAGGGGCGTGTCCAGGATTTTGATTGGGTGGGGGGGGTATAAAAGATATATATATATATATATATATACTGACTCTCAACAGAGGTTCTACCTGATTTTTGAAAAAGTCTCTTACATTAATTTCCAAAACCGAAACATACAATACAATGGAAGGGGGGGGGTAAATCGTATGATGCGTCCAAGTATCGATGAAGAGGTTCTAGCGACCGATGACAAATCGATCACCAACTAGCCTTTACGGGGGCGAAAGGAGAGGCAACTCAGACGAGTAGAAGACCTCTCGGTTGGTATGGCCTCGCGTACGAAAGCTCACCGCAGTACCTCCTCGTGGTATCTCCTGGAAACTGCCCAAGAGCAGGGTAAACTCTGCGGTGAGCGCTTAGACAAAGATATGGTGTCTCCCTAAAAACACCGCAGGAAGTAACCTGGGAACCCACCCTGACTAATTTCCCTAGTTCAAAATGTATAATACAATAGCCAGTGGCGGCTCCACCGAAGGGGCCAGGGGGGCCCGTGCCCCCTCTATTGAGAGCCTGGCCCCCAGTGGCCTCCCAGTTGGGACCCTATACTTAATGCTACATACATTAAACAACAAATGGTTGGCCCCCATGATTAGAAGTTGCCACCCCAACGGCCCCCACTTGCCAAATCCTAGAGCCGCCACTGACAATAGCTAAGACAAGAAACCATAAATCGTACTAAATATTTAGTAAATGAACATTATATAATTTTTTGTAATTTGCAATTCAGTACAAATTTTGCCAAATCTGTTTAAACATGATTCAAACCTGTGCCTCACCTGAGATTTTCTTTAAGTCATATCATAATCATCATCATCTTTGCTTTCTGCCAGCTCATCAGCGGCAATAGCTAGACACAAAATGCTTCCAAGAAGTTCTATCTTCTGTCAATCGTCTTCCTTCTACTATTGTAATTCCTTTCATGTTCATGTCTTCTCTGATGTTGTCCATCCACTTTTTCCTGGGTCTTCCTCTTCCTTTGTTTCCTTCTATTTGAGTGTAGAGTGCCTTGTATGGTAGTCTCCTTTCATCCATTCTGTTGACATGCCCATACCATTTTAGTCTTTTTCTTCTAATTTTGTCGTTTATTGTATCCTTCATGTTGTACTATTGTTTGGGGAAAAAACTACAAATCAATCATTAACAAAGTGCAAATTATGCAAAATAAAGCATTAAGGCTCATATATTGTGCTAAGAAACTTACCAAAACTAACCAACTATACACAAACTTTAAAATCCTAAACATCGAAAATATTTACATACAGCAATCTGCTATATTCTTATTTAAATATCTAACTAATAAACTTCCCACGATTTTCTATAATAATAAATTCTTTACTACAAGATTTAATAAATGTGAACTTAAACTTAGAAATCATGAAAATATTAATCATCAATTTGCTTCCATAAATGTCAGACTATTTACAATTAGATGTCAAGGGCCTAAAGTTTGGAATAATATTCCCTCTGAGATCAAAAATATCAAGCTTCTACATTCTTTTAAGTCTAAGCTTAAAACATATCTCCTTGATGAAAATTTTAATGACACATCCTAAAATTTGGAACTATTCATTACTTTTTTCTCCAGTTCAAAAACATTTCTTTAATTGAACAGTAATAAATCCGCCACCAAATTCTTAATATCTAAATATCTCTTTTTCATATTCTTTTTGGTTGACCACTATACGGGATAATCATCCCCTAGGCCAACCTTTTTTTCTCTCTCCGTCTACTAAAATATCACTTCATTAACTTATCATTACATGTAATATGATCTTAGTTAAGTGTTTTTTCGTTACCTATTTTCTTGATTAATTAAGCTTAGTTTGATTCATTTGTCGTGTTATCTTACTTTTATTATTGACATCTGTTCAGACTATATATAGTTGTATACACATGAGAGAAAATAAATAAAATTGATTGATTGATTGATTGAGACGTTGTCTGATGTCTTCGTTTCGTATTTTTTGTAGTCGGGTTACTCCCAGGATTCTCCGCAAGCACGTCATTTCGGCCACCAGTAGCCTCCTTTCGTCTGTTTCTTTCATGCTCCATGTTTCTGCTCCATATATAATTTGTGGGACTATTATGGTGTTGTATATTGTCACTTTTGTTTTTATGTTTATGTCCTTGCTGCTCCAGATTTTTCGCAATCTTCCCATCGTTTGTAGTCCTTTGGCGATTTTTTGTGTTATGTCTTCTTGGTGACTTCCGTTACTGACCGGTGCAAACCGCCGCCCCTTTTCCTTCCCTTCTTTTCTCCCCCTTTTCTCGCTCCTCCTCTCCCTCCCTTTCTCCCCTTTTTAATGGGGGTCCGGGGGTATAACCCCCGTGAAATTTTTAAAAATCACAAATGCCCGCATGTGAATTTTAGGGTGTCCAGACAAAATAGCGCACGAAAAAATAGCGCCGACATAATCGCGGAGACTAAACAGCGCCGACTAAACAGCGCCGACAAAATAGCTCCAAAAACCCCGACAAAATAGCGCCGACGTAATCGCGCGATATGAACGGAGCGACAATAATAAATATAGATCTCATACTCGGCTATGAGATGTCAAGGATATTCAGTATTTGCTTGAATTGCTTCTACGTTACTGATTAATACGAAGAGACATTTTCACAGTTTTAACATAATTGTTTAACTACGTTTATTAACTGTTTGTACTTATAGAATATTATGAATGATTGTTCTTCTAAATTGCATTAGTCCTGATGTTATTGATTAATATAAAGATACATTTTCATAATAATTATAATAGCTTTGGTGTTGCATTAATTTTAATAAACAGGTTAAATTGAAAGTTGTGCTCTCTATCGTTTCTAGCTTCGACGCTATTTTGTCGGCGCTATTTAAGTCGGCGCTAATTTGTCTTGCGCGATTTTGTCTTGCGCGATTTTGTTCCGGTACCGAATTTTAGCGCATTTTAGACACACAAAAAGACACTTGGGAATTTGGAGATGTGCTGTAGACTTTCTTCTCTGTGATTGTGAACGTTAAAAATTTCAGGTTCACTTCTCGTGTAGTGAGACCGTCTAGCTTTTGACGCAAAATTCGCGATTATTACAAATTCGCAATACATGTTTCAATTATCGATTAATTATTTAGAGTATTGTCGACTTACAGTACCTGCTATCTGCATCAGTTTCACGGCCTACTATGCAGCTGGCACCGTAGTTATCGAACTGTGGAAACTGACATTTTATTATACAAAATACATTCGGCAATCGCAACCATCATCAACTTGATTTCGGACGAGTAATCGATACGAATCTCATAAGAAAGAAGATATTTTGCCCTGTTTAAATGATCGGCAGTGACACGTGGGAAACCCATCCCTCCCCAACTGAAACACTGAAACGTATATGCCAATCCTGAACTAGGCAATCGCAACCATCATCAACTTGATTTCGGACGAGTAATAGATACGAATCTCATAAGAAAGAAGATATTTTGCCCTGTTTAAATGATCGGCAGTGACACGTGGGAAACCCATCCCTCCCCAACTGAAACACTGAAACGTATACGCCAATCCTGAACTAGGAAAATGTAGCTATTGTGTTTGTGTGCCATCGTATTAGACACAGAGGATCTTCTGCTCGGACCTTAGATAGTAGAGGCTGGAAGCCTTTATCAGCTCAGTCCACTGGGTCATGCCAGATGCTATGCGATAACGACAATACTATTAGTATTAACGCAGCACAGATTTAACCTGCCCTACTGGAGAAGTCAGTCTGGCGCGAAAAGTTGTAATTAACCAGTTGCAGTCTTGTAGAACCTACAATACCAGGTCTACCCCAAATAAAAATCTCACCGAATTTACATGATTCGTACAAGTGGCCCTGGGCAGTCCGACCGGTGCAATTGCACCGGTTTGCACCAATGTAGCTACGCCACTGTAAATAAAGACTTACAAACCACTGTACTGACCGCTGAATCTGTAGGCAAAGATAGCTGGTTTAGTTTGCTCATTGAGTACTACAGTCTATAGACTATAGCTAGTAACCCATGGTTTACTTGATCCCTAAATCTAGACTTCTTGTTCTTGGAAGCACATCACACTTTAATTACTGGACTATGTTTACATGATCAATCAGTCAAAATCTCTGCGGCCCATTAGGCCTACTAATGTCTACGTGGTCGGCCAAGACTCTCACCCCATTAGGCTTGATTGTCAAGTTACACCCCAAGAAACGGAAGCAAACAGCTTTTCACATGGGGCTAAACTCAGCGGCGTAACCAGTAATTTGATTTGGGAGGGGTATAAACCTTAATTAGTCATTGCTATTTCAAATCAAAACACATGTTAATGTCCCACATGTGAACAAAACGGCTACTAACCAATAAAAATTTTAGGGGTAGTCGGATTTTTGGGGGTATATATGCCGATATACCCCCCCGTCCCTACGCCCCTGGATGTCAGCCTGCATGGTTAGTGAAAATATTCAGAATCTACAAACTATCACTAATGAAGTAAATGATACAAGCAAAAAATTTGGCCTGAAAATTAAAAATGAAAAAAACAAAAGTTATGGCTGTGTCGAGGGATGGCAACGATGAAGTAGAAATCATACTAAATGGACAAATATTGGGAAAAGTTGAACATTCAACTTGATTCAAGTACATAGGAGGAATACTCAAGAGCTACAGAAAACACACAGAGGACGTGAAAATTAAAATAAATACAGGATTACAAACAGTGGGAAGAATGAGAACACTATGGAGGAACAAAAGCTTAACAATGAAAATACAAAACTGAAATTGTACAATACATTAGTAATACCTCAAATTTTAGGCCCATATGGATCGGAAACTTGGGTAATAAAAAATCCGACGAAAAAGTTTAATATTTGCAGAGATGAGCTGTCTAAGAAAAATAATGGGAGTCGGCAAATATCAAAAATTGAGAAATGAAGACAGGAGCCACAGAAACAATTATCAATAAAATACGCAAAAGGAGATTAAATTGGTTTGGGCATGTTAAAAGAATGGACAACAATACATGGGCCTACAAAGCACTCATCATCATCATCATCATCATCATCATTAACCGTGGGCTCATCGCCCGTTGGTGTATAATGCCATCTCCACAGTTTTCTGCCATTCTTTCCTGTCCGTTGCTCTGTGACTAAGATCCTGTAAACTGCTTCCACACCATTCTTCAATATCATCACACCATTCCTTGTGTGGTCTCCCTCTCTTATTGGCACCCTCCATTATTCCAAACATTAGAGCTTTGATCTTTCTGTCCTCTTTCATTCTGCATATGTGTCCGAAAAGTTGGAGTTTCCTTTGTTTTACTCTTTCCAGCATGGTTTGTTTGGGCTGAATTCTCCTGTATAGTTCTTCATTTGTGATTTTTTCGACCCATCCGATTCGTAGTATTTTTCTATAACATTTTCTTTCAAAGGCTAGTATTTTTCTTTCCAGGTCTTTGGTGATGGTCCATGTTTCGCATCCATATAAAAAGCTGCTGAAGATACAGGTTTCGAGTATTTTCTTTTTTGTTTCAGTGCTTATTGATTTGCTTTTCCAGATCTTATCCATTGCCATCAGTTGATCTAGAGCTCTTGCTGCTCTTCTTGCGACCTCTTGTCTGCAGTCTAAGTCATGTGTCATATTGCTTCCAAGATAGGTGAAGTTTTCTACGTTCTCTACTTCTATTCCATTTACTTTAATTTATCTTTTGCATACGCACAAAGTAGAAGGAGACAGAGGGAGAGGAAGACCGAGAAAAAGATGGATGGATAACATGAAGGAAGATCTGGAAGCAAAGAACATGTCGATTGTTGAAAGATGCAGATTAGCGCAAGATCGAGCGAAGTGGAAATGTTTTGTATCCAACTATTGCCGCCATGCAGGCAGAAAGTGAAGATGAATTATGATACTAGTCATACTTCTGTAATCAGTGTCAAACTACATTTTAAACAACTGCTCTTATAATGGCGGAAAAGGGAATACCTGATCCTAGAGGCCAAGGTGCTGTTAAGTTGAAGCCACCATGCATCATAACTAAGTATAAACTAAATGTCTATTCTATAACTAGCTGGTGTTTGGCTATGATCTTCATTGTTAATCATTTGAAACATATTGATAGAAATTTGCATAATATTTATGTTATTGATGTCTACCGGTATTTCTAAATCTATAAATATGTCGCCAAGTCTGGAACTCGAGAGCAAAATGTTGGAAGGTCTTGAGACCAGATGGGTAAAGTCTTGGTCTCGAGACCACAGGGGTTGTCTTACTCTTGGTCTCAAGACCAAAGGTTTAAAGTCTTGGTCTTAATCTCGAGACCTTTTCAAAAGTCTCGTTAACACACTGCATAATTGTGCAATGGCCCCAAACTATAATCCAGTAACTTTTTTTCATGACTGTCAATAATATAATTGATACTGTTTTTCTAAACTTCTTGTTAGAATGTGTCACTTGCTTACAAAACATTTGTAGGTACTGTATGCACGTTATCTACACCAGGTCCAAACAAGAAATCCTCTCAGAACTCAGTCTCAATGCTGTCATAAATCAATGTATAAACTTAGTTGAAATACAGTTTTCCTGTCCACTCAATACATCACTTTGAAGTCATTGTAATGCAAAAATAGGTATTAATTAAGAAATTATTATAATTCATTGTGTCTTTTAAAAGAAATTCCAAGTTTAAGATATTAGGAATTGCCCTTCATCAAGTTGAAGCATTAACTGACAGTATCAGGCTAAATAACAGTTAAGCTTTTGTGTACACAATTAATAATTATTGCTAAAAAACTGAATAAAATCAAATACGAAAGCATAAATACTTTGGTAATGAAATTGTCAAATATGTACAAAAAACTTTATTTACAAGAATGTCATTAGACAATTGTTTTTGAGATTGTTGCTGGTGGACAGTCTGTAAGAATGAATCGATACGAAGGATGCGAGGTAGACCCTGATGGATGCAAGCCAACAATTAAATATGCTGGCGCTTGTCCATCTGTCTCCATCATTTCATCATCTGAATTGCTTGGCATAATTCTAAGGACATCTCTGAGTGTGGCGTTTGATCGTGACAACTCTCTGCAGCTCTTCTGAAGCGCCTGCACCCTGTTATGCTGTGACTTTAATGTCTCTATGATAAATCTGAGCTTTGACTTTGCCAAGGACACATCGTCATCTTTCTCTGGAAAACACTGACCAATTCTGTGTACGAATCTAGGATGCATTTGGTGATTATAATTCTCTCCAGAACCATGATCTATGTCCTCTAGCATTGGATTTTCATAGAATGGTATGTTTTGTCTGGCAATAATATCATCTTCCATGCTAAATGCGGGTGGATAGGTAACTGCAGAGTTTTTATTCTCTGTTCCCCTTTTCATCTTCTTTCTCATCCATTTCTCAAAAATTGCCTCGGGCTGTTCGTCATCGTCATCTGATAACCCGCTCTCATCCATTTCTACTCGAACAGCTGCAAGAATTTCGCCAGTGTCAGTCATCATAGGCATCCAATCTGACAAATGTACTCGAAATTCATCTTCAGATTCATCGGGGGATAGTTTCAAGATCTTTCGTGGAAGTTTAATTGGTTTCTTGGCCCGTAACTTTTTTTCTGAGACAGTAACAGATATAATTTCTGGTTCTGACTCTTTCGCTGAGAAATGTTCATTGCCAGATATGGTTGACGCTGTCTTGACTGGCAAAGAATTGGTCACTACATTCGCAATCCTGAATTTTGAGGCAATTGTGTTGTTTTTTTGCACTTTCTTGCTCTGAATAGCTTTTGATTGTTTAGTTGGAAATGATGTCTCATTGACATCCAAAGAGCCAACAAGCTTCCTTGTGGCTAGTAAAGACTTTCTGCTTTGTTTCTCTATATTTCTACACTCCACATCATCTTTTTCAAGAATATTTTTACTTCGTTGTATGGATTTACACTTCAATTTCATCGTTTCTATAACAACAAAAGTAGAAAGATAAATCACATGTCTGCTATAGGTCTCTGATAAAACATGTGATATAAATACTTAAGAAATAACATGAACATACCTAGTTAAGTGACCATTGTCAAAGAAAACTAGGAAAAAAGAGAAAGAAAAGTCGAAGGAGTTTATTGCTCCAGTCTAAATGAAAATGGTAAGAGTCAAGATTATGAAAAAAGTTTGTAGACTGATTAAAACACACACAAAATTTGTGTCGTTGAAACACCACGGAAAGATCTTGTGTTGTTATCAATTTGTTATAAAAGTAAATCAGCACATGGCATTGAAGAATGAAGAATTTTCAAATGTCAAGAATGTCAAACTCTAAATTTTAATGAGACGAAAATCTTCTTTACTGAATACAGTAAATTCTAGGTATCTGATATAATGCTGACTACAAGAAGGTCTAGGCACAACAGAATTAGCATCACTATAAATCTTATCTCAAAAAATTCAAGCAAACTTAAATCCGAGTTATGCAACAAATTTTCAAGGTCATTGAGTAACACCTCAAAAAATGTTTCAACACTTCATGTTCCATTCCCAAATATATTTGTCTACAAATCTGAGTTACTTTAAAAAACTCAGTTTAATTAAATATACTTAATAGAAACAATATTTAACACTGCTCATTTTATGAAATAGGTCAAATCAGTGTCACCTCATTGTTAAAACTGGTGACAGAAATTAACTCAGAACCACAGACAATAGAAGGAAGCAAATGGCTCATTCGGGACTAAAAGCAGATTTGCCATATCTGAAAATTCCTGCTGGAAGTGTTTCCAGTTCCTCCGCTCCACTTTCTTGTACTCTGGAGCGGGATTCGCAACTCGAGTTGTCCAGTGTATAAATCTAGGGTCTGACAGACCCGACTCGTCACCAAGATGTCATGACGATGTTTACTATACAAGCAAAAAAAGTCAAAGTCCTTCTCGAGCCTCATTGGCTCATAGGGCGCGCTGATCTCCCTTGCTATAGCCTCAGCCAGGCATGCATACCTGTGTGTGTGTGTGTGTGTGTGTGTATATATATATATATATATATATATATATATATATATATATATATACACACATGGTGGTAACAAATATGCTTGGAGCAGGTTCTAACCACCACAGAGGAAGAAAGAGACTGGACAATCATCCTTGGAAGTATAACTGTATGTATACACTATTCTTCACCTAGTGAATGACTTAATGTGCGTTAACAAACATGTAACAATAATACTACTACTACTAATAATAATACATATAATAATAATATGAATGTTGTTTAAAAGATAGAAGTGCACCTAATATTCCATTGTCAACTGGTTTCTCTGCTTTCTTCAGCCTAGTGCTCATAAGCCTTTTAAACTTGGATGGAATTGCATTTGTCTTGAGAATGCCCGGTCTGAAACGCTGATAATCTTTCAGTGTGAAGTGATCGCTACAGAGGCAGCTCAGCTCTGTCGGAGACCAGTTGTCTCTACAAACAGCGCTCACCCAATGGGCTAAGAGTGGCGGATCGTGAAACGGAAACCTGATGGCAGAAAATCAGAACCGTTATTATTCTGTTGTTGTATTCTGCACTTTCACACTTTTTTGTCATAAAATAAAATAATTTTATTTACAGATTGATCACAAGAAAATTGTAGTGTTAATTTAATCACTCACAATGGGATAAGCAACATGCGCAGAATAGATTTTGCTCTTCATTGTGGCATAAAACATTAAAATAAGATTTTTTAAAACATATTAGAATAACATATAATTAGCTGATGTCTATTCACTGTTGTTTAACCACTATGACAGCAAAATGAGTAGATTGGTGAATTAGTAGTAGTAGTAGTAGTAGTAGTAGTAGTAGTAATATTTAGTAGTTAGTACTAGTAATAATAATAATAATAATAATAATAATAATAATAATAATAATATTTAATAATAATAACACAATTCTATACCATTAGTTCTAAAAGCCAAGTATGCCTAGTGATTCAAAATATATAATGCAACATACCATTACCAGCAGTTCTCACACTAGGGTCCATACCCCCTAGGGGACCGTCAAGCAGTTTCAGAGGGACCATTAGGGATTAGTTTCTCAAGATATCTTGTCAACAAAGCCAAACATAGAACTGGTCTTGGCAAAGCAGATACATTCATCCCACTGAATTTTGAATTTAAATTTTATCTACTAAGATTTGAATAAATAAATGTTATATGTCAATTGTTAACCCATGTAGTTGTAGTTAATATAATTGTAGTTACCGGCAATTTAAAATTTTAATTTTATAAGGTCTGCAAATCATGAGAAAAATTTCTAAAGGACCGCCATGCAAGAAATCCTAAAACGTTTGAGAGCCACTGCAATATACTGTCCCCTGGAAGAGGAAAGCAATTTAACCCCTTTACCGATTATTTATTTGCAACATAATGTAAAATGGAAGCACATACGAGTCATGGCCAGTAAAGAGGTTAATATAAATACAACTACAGCAGCATGAAGGCGTATATGCACAATTTGTAGATGCAAAATGTGAAAAAGTAAGGCTGCAACCTTCATAAAATGGTGAAACTTTT
>CM030850.1:8048593-8241093 GCA_018105865.1 Metaphire vulgaris
AACTATAACGTCCGAACCACTGGCCCTTTGGATTAAATGACCCTACATGAATGACCCAACCTTTGGCTATATACAGCTGCTGCTTCATTCTAAGATTAAGCGCCTGGGAATAAGGAGAGCTACTTCGGTGCTGCTCTTGAACGCGCTATAGAAATTAACGAGATTTTGCTTACTTACTTACTTGCTTCCACTTTCAAAATCCTTCAGAAATGTCATAATATGAAACTCCGGATATGACGTCATCGTCGACCACGTGGTCAGAATCGACTCTGCCAGTGACATTTTGGCAACTGACTGTTCGCGAATAGTGAACGTAGACCAGCAACCATTCTTCCTGTATATTATGGCTGCTGGCCATGATGGTCGTGGTAGTGATTAAAGACATTCTCTTGAACTCGTCTGTTCACTCTCTCTTCGCTCTTCTCTGCTGCCCACTGCTGCTCTGGCAGTTTCATTATAGACACAGGTGTCTGGAATACTGATAGATTCAGATCGTATGCAAAAAACAATTTCATTACTTAGGGGCCAGTGGCGTAGGCAGGATTTCCGGAAGGGGAGTTTGAATTTTGGTTTATGATCGTGACCAACACCACTGCACCAGCTTTTGAAAAATCTTGACAAGCAAAAACCCGTTATCATCCAGTTTTATCCTGACAAGCCAAAATGGTCAGCGCCACTATTTTTCCTGACAACAAGCAAAACAGGTCCTCGCCTCTTAAACACCGTTACATTCTACATTCTATTATTTTATATCCAGGGGTTGACCCCCAAAGTCGCGTAAAAAATAAAAATACATGGAAACTCATTTAAAATGTTTTTTTTCGGCAGCCAAGGGAGCATAACCCCCGAAACCCCTTGGCTACGCCACTGTTACGAGCTGTATGACCCAGATAGCTGAACGTGTTGGTTCGCTGCAGCTCTTAGGAATGTCTGGCTTTTATTTTTTGTCTTTAGTGTGGATTTTTCATGTTCGCAGTGTTTTTGCCAACGTTTGTCCGTATTTCCTTCTCTTACTCGATCAAAATCCAATTGTTCTTGATTAGTGAATACATTCGTGATTTTCTGTCCTTCGCACTTCAATTACGTTTAGTCACGAGCTACTAATGCGCCTCTTGTTGTAAGCGTCCTGTTTGACTTACTCTTCTTTCCATGGGAACTGGCGTTTTCCGATTTAACAAAGCGTCAAAATTACAGGAGACATCTCTTTTCTATTTAAGAGCTCCTTGCATGAGGCGAACTATTTCTCTCACCGGCGTTGAACTATTTCTCTCACCGGCGTTGTTTATGTCTCCTTATTTAACGTTAACCGGGGAATAAATCTGTAACTCAATGTAAACTGGACGGCTCTGAGCCGTCGCGCCTTATTTAAGACTCGACATTGTTCTATTCGGAAGCGCAACGGGGGATGACATCTATCGTTTCCTCTGTTTATATTTCTGTATAGTTTCTTTCCGGTCTTCGACAGCGCCGCCCCGTCAGCGCAAGCGATCGGCTGTTACTTCACCTACAAGCCGTTCATCCAGCGCCACATAAATCTCTATTTCAATATCTACTTCTGGTTTCGCGTCGTCTGCATTCACGTCATTCCGTGCGTCGCCCTCGTCGTCCTGAACGCCGTTCTCGTCCAGACGATGCGCGCCGCGCAGGCGCGCCGGAAGCAGCTGATCCAGCAGAGCCGGAAGTCGGAGTGTCGCCGTCTGGCGGAGAGCAACCTGACGACGAAGATGCTGGTGGTCGTCGTCTGCGTGTTTCTGCTCGTCGAGGTCCCGCTGGCCGTTCACCTGGTCCTCTACATCGCCGAGAACACCTTCTCCGTCAAGCTGCTCAGTCGGGAGACGCAGACCACCGCGTCGCTGTTCATCAACCTGTTCATCATACTCAGCTATCCGATCAACTTCTTCATCTACTGCGGAATGAGCGACAAGTTCCGGTCGACATTTCGTCTGATCGTCTGCTGTAAAAGGAAACCGGAAGTCGATTCGCAGGAAATGAAGACGATATGATGACGATGACGACGACGACGACGACGACGACTACGACGTCCGTTCCAATTTTCACCCCGCGAGAACAACAGTTCGCCGACAGTGACCGAGTAGGAGCGAGACAGCAAAGCGTTTCAATCTTACTCCGAAAACAATTCCCACTCCGAAAACAACTCCCACTCAGAAAACAATTCCCACTCCGAAAACAACTCCCACTCAGAAAACAATTCCCACTCAGAAAACAATTCCCACTCCGAAAACAACATACACTCCGACAACAATTCCCACTCGAAAACAATTCCCACTCCGAAAACAATTCCCACTTGGCTGCGAAGGTAAACGAGAAGACAGAACTTCCTCCGGCAGAAAATCATTTGAAAGGAAACAAACAGGGCTCGTGCTCCCACCCACCCCGTCTCATTAACGACAAATCCCTCTAATTTTCTAATTTGGAGGACTTAACATACAGTGTAGGCCGAGACTTGGAGAGCCGTTGCCTCGCGATGCCCCAGAGCCAAACGCGAACGCTTTTGTTAAAGTTAGATCTCGTCAGAGACCGTTAGGCAGAAAAGCAGTTCGTTTAGACGCAATCAACAGCTATTTTCATGCTATGAGAATCCATTCCATCCGTCGTTATCACCGCCATCAAAGTCGACGATTTCGGTAATTTCAATCATTTTCCTATCATTAAACGATACTTGGGGGGGGGGTGGCAAATTGGTAACACGCCTGAGCCCTAAGGTCGGCTAAGTCTTCATTCGTTAGAGGGCGGTGGTAACTGAGTAGCCGCTTTGGCTGTGAAGGTAAAACGCGGGTCTGGAGAAAGCAAAGGCAAACTGTAGATCAATGGCGTGAGCCGCCTGCGTCGCTGTTTGCCTGAAACCAACGCTCGAACTCGAGTATGGGCGTGGCCGGACAAAATGTCAGAGGACAAAATGTCAGAGGACAAAATGTCAGAGGACAAAATGTCAGAGGACAAAATGTCAGAGGACAAAATGTCAGAGGACAAAATGTCAGAGGACAAAATGTCAGAGGACAAAATGTCAGAGGACAAAATGTCAGAGGACAAAATGTCAGAGGACAAAATGTCAGAGGACAAAATGTCAGAGGACAAAATGTCACAGGACAAAATGTCACAGGACAAAATGTCAGAGGACAAAATGTCACAGGACAAAATGTCACAGGACAAAATGTCACAGGACAAAATGTCACAGGACAAAATGTCACGAGGAGTGAGGGTTGGGATTAGAGTTAGGGTTAGGCTAGTAGGGGGTTACATTTTATCCCCGTTACATCTTGTCCGTGACATTTTGTTCCCATGACATGTTGTCCTAGCACCAGTATGGGCGAACGTTTACCACTTTAAACGTTTCCGGCGACATTTCAGATATTTTGTCTCATTTGGACAAATAACGCGTAAAATTAAAATTTGCATTGAGTGTTAACGATGAACGGCGAATGAAAATTATTTAACTTCTTTATACACAGGATCGTCCAGTAGGGCCGATTTGTGGACCCACTGTTAGAGAGCGAGCATCTATGGTCCCCCCACCCCCATCGCTGCCTTGACCACCGCCCCTGGGGTACCTTTGGTTGCGGAGTTCGAAATGTCACTAAAATGTTGTCTCCGGTTATGAGTTCTGGTACTCACTGACTCCTCCTCCTCCTCCTCCTCCTCCTCCTGGAGTCTTTCGTACCTAGGTTTAATGCGCTCGATGTTCATTTAGATTCCAAAATTTCTGTCAGTAAGCTCCGAGTCAAAAATCTGCGCCGCCACTTTTCGACCATTTAACACGGACCGAGCACTCGTGAATAGAAAAACCGGTGCACTGCGCCGGATCGCTCTCGAGTGACGCTATAGAAATTTGGCTGATTTACTTACTTGCTAACCGTGAAATAAGTCGCCTTCAAGAGTAATGACATTATTGAGGAGAAGAAGAAGAAGAAGAAGAAGCAGAGACAGAACGATAGATACATTTCGTAAGCACTGCTGCGCCAGAGACTGATACACAATTAGACGCATATACAATGGCTTCATTCTGGTTCTCGCGGTCTCTGACTGTGTTCGGTATTTGTCAGAGTCTAAAACCAAGGCACGGTTTCTTTTGCGCTCTTCTTCTTCTTCTTCTTCTTCTTCTTCTTTCTTCTTCTTCTTCTTCTTTTTTTCTTTTTTTTCTTTTCTTCTTCTTCTTCTTCTTCTTCTTTTTTTTTTTTTTTTTTCTTCTTCTTCTTTCTTCTTCTTCTTTCTTCTTCTTTTTTTTTTTTCCTCTTCTCTTCTCCTCCTTCTTCTTCTTCTTTTTCTTCTTCTTCTTCTTCTTCTTCTTCTTCTTCTTCTTTTTATTCTCCTCCTTCTTCTTTTATTGACGAGTCTTTTAAAATTCTGTCACTCCGGGCCTCCGGACATTGAGTCTCGAGTCTCTTGAAAAACGAGAAACTGTGTCTTATTCATGTCCCGTGTGATTAGTGGAATCAGTTTTGAGGCCAAAGCGAATCGCAAATTAAGATACGTTTAAACAAAAGCATTGTACTCTTTCTTTCTCTCTGTCTCTGTCTGTCTGTCTCTCTGTCTCTCTCCTCCCTCTCTATGTCTCTGTATGTCTGTCTGTCTCTCTCTCTCTTACTCTACCTGTTTCTCTCTCTATCCTCTCTATCTTTTTCTCTGTTTCTGTTTCTGTCTCTGTCACTCTCTCTGTCTCTGTCTCTCTGCCTGTCTGTCTGTCTCTCTAAAGCTATAAGAAAAATGTCGCAAAAACACTGTCTATTGACCTGATAGCAGCGACGAATGTCTACTGACGAGTTGAAAATTTACTTACTGTACGTTTGGAAGAAATCTGGGGCAAAAAAACTTGAAAATAATTTACGAGTGAAATTGCATCTATATGAGTTTCGAAGTCATTGAGAATTATTGACCTGTTGTTCTAAACCTTTACTGCCTTTAAGTACAGACTCGCAGAAGCTGTCAACGACCTTCAACTTAGAAGTAGAAGTACAGTCAGATCCTTATATTAATCCATATCTGCTTAGAAGCCTTTAGAATCAGTGGTTCCGGAATAGGAATGGCACATCAACATTTTCGTGCAAAAATATCTCCAACGAGCAAAAAAGGTTCATCAAAGAATTCATCGCACATATGCATATTCTCTTTGAACATTCTGCCCACCTCTTTCTCCCCCACCCCGCCCCGAAAATTCCCAACGCTTTAGCGCAAATCCCGCGACTGGTCCCAGTCAAAATGGGGGCCCGGTCCGGCCCCTCGTGCCCTCCCCGTGGCTACGCCCATGCGACGAATGGCTGATATGTGTCACCATTTGTGTTGCTTTCATTCAGTGCGATGAACAGTGGCGTATAGCCAAGGGGGTTTTGGGGGCTAAAACCCCTCTTGGCTGCCGACGAAAATTTTTGAGTTTCTATACATTTTAAATTTTCGGACGCGAGTTTGAGGGTCAAACACCCCCTTGGCTGGAGACCAAAAATTTCTATGTGGTATATAGAATGTATAGGTGTAAGAGGTGACGACCTTTTTTGCTTGTCGAGAGTTTTCGAAGTTGGTCACGGTCAAAACCAACCCCCTCCCTTCCGGAAACCCTGGCTACGCCACTGGCGATGAATTAATCGTCTCGAGTGATTTGCGGAATGCCAGGAAATTTATGCGCCGAATGAATGTCTTCCAAATCTCTGAACGTGTCCAACCTGTCTTTCGTGTATTCGCGCGAGCGAGGCAGCGTTTATTCTAGCCACCTTGACATTGGGGGGGGGTTGAAATGTTTGGAGGGGACAAGGTCTGAGTCGTCACACTTTTTTGAGGGGGGAATTGCCATCCCCATGAAACATATAAAAATTTAGGGGGGAATTTTAAAACTTTGGGGAGAAATTCCCCCACCGCAGAAAAGGCCTAGAATAAACACTGGAGCAAGGCTTCTTTGCAAGTGGCACTGAAAATGCGCACTGACGGCGGCAAACTGGGCGTGTGTACGATTCGCATTCGCATCGATGTCCGTGTTTTAGTCCTATACAGCGTCCATCTTGCTGTTCCCAATGGCCTTGTGTTCGGATTTTATATTTATCGACGAGATTTTTGCCTCAGCAGATGAGCTGAACCAAAAACGAATAAATTCAGTTGAAGACGATGCGACGCGTCAAAAGATTCTGACGCGAGGAGAGGAGACCCCAGTAACAGTCCATTTATCAGGGGCGTAGCCAGGAATTTGATTTGAATTGACGGACCAAAAAAGGTCAATAACTGGAAAATGACGGACTGGAAATTGGCGGACCAAATTTCCTGGGTGGAAAATGACGGACGGGAAATTGGCGGACCATAGTTGTTATAGAAATTCAATAAAACCGCAGCCCGAGCACACATGTAGTGTTATTGAAATTTACAACGAATTTACATATATATATATATGACTCGTTGTAAATTTCAATCCTATATGTCACACACACACACACACACACACACACACACATATATATATATATATATCATTTTCCATATCCGGTATTTAATACAATAATCGCCCTATAATTCTGGTTGGGACCGGTCTTGCATTTTCAGTCGACAAAACCGTTGGGAAATGGGATTGGGCAAAACCGTTGAGAAATGTGGGGGTAGGACCCGGTATAGGTAACATGATCGAAGAGAGTACGTGACTGCGCGAAGAACTCCATGACGACCTTCAATGACCATCGGAGGGAGGCTCTTTTACCAGAAAATGTCTCTGCCCCCTCTCATTTCGGGAAACCTGGTTACGCCAATGTGTGCCACTGCATAGTCTGCATAGTTTGAAAGAGTTAGACACAGTGTTTATTCTATAGCCACCTTGACATTGGGGGGATTTTGAAATTATTATTATTGTTATTATTATTAAGACAATTTGTATAGCGCCGTACGCATGGCGTCTACCAAAGTCAAAGGCGCTGTACATATTTAGCATTCATAAGAAGTCGCAAATAAATGTGTCTTCAAGTTCTTCGCGAATTGATCAGGAGTTCGACGAGGAGTGTCCGGTGTAGAGCATTCCACACGGATTTCTCTTACAACCGAACGCTCGCCAAAATGTTTGGGGGGACAAGGTCTGAGTCTCCACACTTTGTGGGGGGATTTTCATCCCCAGCCAACATATTAAAAACAAATTGGGAGGGGAGAAATTTTAAAACTTGGGAAAACCCCCAGAGAAGGCCTAGAATAAACACTGGTCAGACAGTTGATACGAAATTGAATCGACTTCTTTGCCGAATCCAAACAGATAAGAAAACTTCCCAGAGTGGTCAGGGGAGCAAAAAGAAGTAAAAACGTATAGTAATAGCAATGAAATCTAGCGAACGAAAAACAATGAAGATAGAACGAGAATAAATGAAGACGAAAGGAAGATTAATTGCTCCAAAGGATTCGAAGATAGAATCCTTACGCACGGGTAACTATCAGTCACGCTTGAGTGCTTCAAGTCTTCAGCGCCTGCATAAAAGAAAAGCGTCAAATCTCTTTGCTGCGACCGAAAGTGAAGTTAGGACGCGCATAAATTTCACTCAAGCGCTAAATAAAAGAGGTCCAAATCAACGCTGGTCATGGTGCGTTGCTTGACGCTCGTGTCATCCGCTGGTAGAGACAAAGTCACTCCTTGAGTAAGTGTGACGCAAATAATGTCAATATTGACGTCATCGGATGGATTTGGGCGGTGTACGTGCGACTGAAACAGGTGACATCATCAATCAGATGATGACGTCATTTTGGCTGATGACGTTTTTTTGTATTTCAGCCATTTAGGCGTTTTGTAAGTATGAGCACCACTTCTAATACTCAAGGGCATCAAGATGGTACTTCAAATCCAGCAAAAGACCAGTCATTCCAAGATCAGTCAGAGAAAGAAATAAAGAGGAAAAGTTGGAAGAGAGAGAGAGACAGAGAGAGAGAGACAGAGAGGAAGTTAAAAGAGAGAAAAAGTTTTAATGTCGCAATTTTTATTTTTAGGCGATTTTTGAATTTTTGGGTGAAAACCCCCAGCAAATTCATTATTTTATAAGAACTACACCAGATAATAGCCTGTTTGCTCAAAGCAATTGAAGTGGGAGCGTTTCTAAGAGATCGTTCTGAAGTGGAGCTAAATAAACGAATTTGTTTCATTACATTACAGTATTCCTTCTAAATCTCAAAAGTCAAAAGAGAGACCCGCCAAGGCAGACAATAATAATTATGTAACAGCATTGCAGTTGGTTTCATACCGAACGCCGTTAAGAGGTCGTTTTACTCGTTTACTTCGGTCTGATTGTGACCATGTTCTATTTTGATCTTTTGGTTAGGAGGCTCCATCTGTTGGCAAAAAATCAAACAAATATTAGACCTAATAACAATAACTTTTATATTTAGCCTACTCTTTGTATTCAAATGAGACCCTTTTTTATTTTTTACGTTCAAAGCAATTGTAGTGAACTGTGGAGCACATGTAAGTGATAATAATAATAATAATAATAATAATAATAATAATAATAATAATAATAATAATAATAATAATAATAATAATAATAATAATAATAATAATAATAATATAATAATAATAAATTAATTAGGCGTGTATTTAAGCTGAAAATGCGTCGCTAATAAGAAATTTTAAAACTGATGACAATGAAATTAATGATTTTCAGCCAAATTCTAACCGATTGCAGTTTTCTTCAGCGGAAATCAGCCGTGATTCTCTATCTAGATCTAATTCTGTCTGCAGTTTAACCACATGTTAAATAGTCTGCGCCTGTCTTTCCAGAGGTCCTTTGACTCGTCGTAGATCGGTTAAGACAGACGCCGTTCTAGGTGACTTCCTTTGCCACCAATGGTCACATTTAATCTAACCACAGGAATCGATTTAATTTATATAGCGCTTTTCTGGGGCAGACCATACGTGTGTGACCTGTTTCCGTGTTCTTTCGTTGCGACGACGACGACGACGACGACAACGACGGCGCTTTATTACTCTGGAGTCAGATGAAGAACAGCAGAGAGACAGGCAAAGAGACAGAGAGAAAGAGAGGGAGAGAGAGATTCAAAGCAGGAAAGAAACGCTGGTAAAGTCGGTCAATTGTCTCTTACAGTCACTAGCCACGGGGGTGATGGTAGAGGATAGGGGCCGGTCTCCCGATTCTGGATGGGACTAGACGTGGGATATGCGCAAAACCGTTGAGAAATTGAGGGGGGTCCAAAGTAGCATGTTCGTAGAGAATACGTGAATATGCGAATTGACGACTTTTCTTTGCTCTTGGAGACGTTGCCCCCCCCCCTTATTCCGAAACCGGTCTCTTCTTATGTTCTTCCATTGGAAGCTCAATTCAGTGCAAGTTTACTCCAGTATGACATCAATGGTCTTTAACTGAAACGTTCGTGGATGAAAGATTCGCAGCAGGGTTTTATACAGGCCTGTTAGGAGGAGCGATTCCCCCCACAAAAACCCTCAAAATCTCCCAAATCGCAAATCGCAGCAAAAATTTTTTGCATTGAACTGTGCCTCTTCCCCTCCAGCCAAGTCAATTCCCCACCCAAAGGCCTGAAATCTGGATAAAACACTGATTTGCAGATAAATGGTTTGGGATTAATTGTTAGTTGTTGAAAGTCCTAGAATCGACTCACTCAGATCCGTCTCATAGCCGGGTGTTGTTATAATTTTTGGCCGAAGACAATGAATTGATTCGCTGACTACTACTGTAGGGATGCCTTCGCCTTCTTGTGGTCCGCAAATAAGTAGCCTATTCGCTTTTCGCTTTTCTCTCCACTGTAATATGGCTAACTGTAGTTTTAGATATAGGATAATACTGTAATTAGAGACTCTGTAATGTAAAAATTTGTTAAAGTTGGTAAGATTACAAACTCTGTAAAGTACAAATTGAGCACCTTACTTACTAGCATATTCTTTTCAAAGATGTGAGTTATTTCGTCAGGATGTGAACCTAAATCGTGCCCAAATGTGGCCGCCTTTCACTCATCAGTTCTATTCAGGTCTCCAAGCAGACGCATCAGTTAACGCTTTTAATAAACATTAGGCCTATACTATGCAGTTGCTGTCTATATCAATATGATAATTTGAAAACGGAAGATGGCAGAGTGGGTTACGCGCTGGAGCGTCAGGCTGACGGAGCGGGTTCAAGTCCCGTTAGTGCCCCTAGTGGCTTTCACACAGGCAGTAATGCCTCCTAAGCCACTTTAAATCATGCTAAGTAACCTGTTGCTAATCAGAATCCTATCAAGACTTAGTCTGGGAGGCATGTTTGCTTCAATATGAAGTTACCGAAACAGCGGATTAGCCTGGGAATTTGATCTGATGCTATTCTTGATATCATTATTTTCAGCGAATGACAAAAAGGGTGTTGTGACAAAACAGTGAGGGAAAACACGCACAAGAAGAAACATGGTTGTACTTTAATGGCATACAAATATAAAACTATTTATTCAATGTTGTCCATTGTATATTTGGTTTGATTGTCAGAGTCTCGGTCTTGGTCTCAGTCTTGGACGTCAATTAAAGTCTTGTTCTCGGTGGTCTGGTCTGACCTCTGGGTCTTGGTCTTGGTCTGGGTCTTGAACTTCAAAGTCTCGTTCTCGGTGGTCTGGGTCTTGTGACCTTTGGGTCTTAGTCTTGGTCCGGGTCTTGAACGATCGAGTCTTGACAACAAGTCTGACAATTGGATCGACGAAAACAGAAGTAAATCTTTCTTGAGAAGCAGAAATACGACGATTTTACTGGAGAAATTATTTCCGGGGGTACATTCTGCTTGGCTCCTCCTCCTCCTCCTCCTCCTCCTTCCTCCTCCTCTTCTTTAATGAAAGCGTTTAAAAGTCAGTTGAAACCACATTTTCCAATTCAGATGCTTAGATTCAGAGATAATAATGTTCGCCTTGGACAACAGCACAGTAGGAGCGTTGTCTCGTCTGACCGACACATTCAATTCTAGAGTCAAATTTGCAGAAATTGAATAAAAATTCAAGTCATCATTCATCATTAATTAATTCATCCCCAAATTCTTTCTCCTCCAATCTAACCCTACGGTCAAACAATATAACTCGAACTACGAACAAGCAACGTCACACACGCGCTACAGAGAAGCCAGGGAGATCTCGAACCTGCCTATATACCTGCCTCGAGCCTCTAAGCACCTCGAACAAGGAAACGTCGTATAGGCCGCCACCAAATCCATCGGAATCAAGCCCCCCCCCCCGACACTTTTCGAAATCTGCCGACTGATTTGACAACCGACGAAAAACCTATAATATATCAAAATATTCAAGGCATGCCCTAAGCTTCAATTATTCAAACATCAACATATCGCCGTTCAGTTTCCAGCCTCCGTTGCGGTCGTGACCGTCGTCTGACCGTCTTCTTCTTCCACGAACTTCTTGTGTTTGACGGCCAGAAGATGCTTGAAATAGTCCTTGATGGGCTTGACGGAGTCCTTTTCGCGGATGAGATCGGCCGCCTTCTCGGCGATCATCACCTGGTGGCGTACGTGTCTCCGCTCATCGCCGATGGGATGACGGAGGCGTCGGCCACGCGTAGGTTCTTGACGCCACGAACTCTGCAAGTACACGTAATATATATATATGCTGTAGCTACGTGCAAGTACTCTTAAAGTATTCGCAGGTACAACTCTGTAGGCTAAGTAGCAGTGCTTTTTCAGCGGGAACGCACGGAACGGGACTTTCCACGAATTTTTTTGCCAGATTTGTTTATATATCGATATGCAATAATGCGCGTTTTACTGACTATCGTTTAAAAGTTCATGGTTGCCCTTGATTGAGAACAGTTTCAAGATCTAGCAAATCGAATGGATCGATATAAGAAGAACATGTCTGACAGTCAGCGAAAACTGTGAACCGCAATTTAGTTAAATGAATATGTTGAAGAACAAGAGAAGGAATCAATTAGAGAAGTTCAGGGATATTTTTACACCCCTAACACCCCCCCAACACCCACCCCCAATCTGAGACCGACATCCCCAATCCAGGGATATTTTGACACCTCAACACCTCCTTCAGGGAATTTGAGACCCGACACCCCTAACAGCCCCCCCCCCCCAATCTGAGGCGGGGATGACCTTCTTTTTGCTTGCCAGGCTTTTTTGCAGACTTGATAAGGTTTATTTGCTTGTCAGACTTTTTCGGCAGAGACCCCCAAATCCCGACACCCCCAATTTTTCCCGACACCCCAAATTTTCCCAACACCCCTCAAATTCACAATCCTAGAAATAACCCCGGAGAAGGGTTTCTCAAACACTTTGAAACTGCGGCCCGCTTCAGCGGTTTTGTATGGTGTCGCGACCATAATAATAGCATGTAATGCAAAAAAAAATTGCATTCGCCATCTGGCGAACGTTGGTTGAAAGGATTCTTTTGAGTTTTGAATAAATGCATTAAATGGCAAAGCAAAAGCTCTGATTAAATTCGAATGAAAAACGTGGAAATATATTAGTTAGAACTATTCATAATTTTGCCAAATAAGATGAAAGGAGAGAAATAGATATTGAAATTTCTTGAAAATTATCTTTTTTAAAACACCAGGAACATACCTTTGTTACGTGTTTAAAAAATCCTATGAGTATGGCTAAATCGCTTAACCACTAGGTTTCTGTGACTATTATTAGTCTTTGAGATTCCCTGTTATTTGTGGAGCTTCAGAGCAAAATGGTCGGAATACGCTTTCCTTGCGTTATTGCGAAATAAAGTTAATTTTTAAAAGTACTATAGGCCAGGGTTTCTCAAACTTTTAGAATTGTACGACTCACTTCTGCGGTTTTGTAACATGCCGCGATCATGCAAACTTATCGTCGACTAAAATTGCATAACACTTTCATAAAACACTAACACTGGTCTATGTCAATTTTGCTGACTTGAAGACAACATGTGATCTTTATGTATTTTGGTGTGCTGAATCAAAAATCACACCCATTTTCTCCTATCACGTCCAGTTTTTCCGCAAAACGCTGTTTACTGATTTACTGTTTACTGTAATAATGTAGCATTATGTATTATAATTCTTTAGCTATATTGAATATGCAAAAAGTTGGATCTGCAAAAAACGCTTAATATGCAGTTTGATTTAATAATACAACAGTCTGAGTTTTAAATAAGACGTGCATTTTATGGATATAGGCCTATACAAGCAAAGTGGAAACTGACGGCAACATTCAGTCGTTCATGAGGCTTACAAGTCGCAGTAAATTTAACTATTCTAACTAGCTTTCTGTGGAATATGTCACCCAGCACCCGAACACTTCGTGAGCAGTGCAGGAATGATCCTGACAAATTTTGCTACATCTGAGGTTGCTTTACAACACCTAAACAAAGGAGATAGGTGTCTGAATTTGTGCATAAAGCTTAGCATGCATATTTCGCAGTTAAATTGAGTGACCAGAAAACCTTGGGCACCACATAAAGTGTGCAGGACATGTTTGAAAGCCTCAGACAGTTCATAATGTGACTAAAGGTCAGAGAAAAGTCTTAACTTTGGAGTTCCAATGGTGTTGAAACCATGCATGTTGATGACTGCTACTTCTGTCTGGTAAATATTTCAGGCATGTCCACAAAGGCAAAATCTTCCATCCAGTAAAATCTCCCTCTGCTCTGAGACCAGTTGCTCACTGTGACAAAGTTCCTGTACCTATTTGCACTACTTTTGAAGATGAATTTTGTCAGTCAACAGACACCGATTGCGAAGATTTCGTGGCCTTAGAAGTTGACGCTGGAATGCACCAAACATTTGAGTTTAATGACCTAATATGAGACCTAGATCTGCTGAAGTCGTCAGCAGAGTTACTGGGTTCAAGACTGAAGGAAAAGAATCTGTTCAGTGTTGGCCCCAGGAACCACGCTTATGTATCATGGCAGAGAGAATGAATCTTTTCAAACATTTCCATATGGAGGAGGAGTTTGTATACTGCATCAACAGCAAAGGACTTTTTGAATCAATGGGATGTTATAGTTGTAGACAAGATGCTTTTTGCGACCTGATTACTGACTTACTTGGCAACTTAAGAGTCGAGAATTATGACCTTTCAGTTAAAAATTCGAAGATTGCTTTTCGAAGACTGGGAGCAAACATTCAAGTTGCATTTCTTTCATAGCTATCTGAACTTCAAATCTTGGAGCTATGAGTGAAGAACAAGGAGAATGCTTCCATCAAGACATCAAGACCATGGAACGTAGATATCAAGGCAGATGGAACTCGAACATTATGGCAGACTAAGTACTGCTGGTGTTTACAGCGTGACAACTGTGACCATAACTATACCGGAGCATCCAAAAAAGAAGATTCCTTTCTCAAAACTTAAATTTAAGAGCTATTGCTCTTATTGCTCTCTTGGTTAGAAGACAGACTCATTTTTGGGCTGAATAAAAAAATATTACGTGTTATCGGTTCTTCAGAAATTTTCCTTATGTTTGACTTTTAACACCTTTAATTAAGCATTCTAATTTGTGAAAAATTTGAAGTGTTGCATAATTTTTGACTTCATATCTGGAATCAGCACCTCTCAATTTAAAATCAAAAATACCAGGTCAGCAAAATTTTTTTTAAAAATGTAGACCAGTGTAATCATTTGATATGAGCTGTGTATGGAGGATTGAATATAAATTTCTTAAGACCTAAGTCTACTTGCAAGAGGAAGGTATAGTGTTTGTGCTCCCCCCATCCCACCACTTTTTCATCCAAGCATGTGTTTATATTCTAATCTAGTAGGAAAATTGTAAAAGTGGATCATTGACCGACAAGCGTGTTCTGAGACGTATTAACTTGTTAGCAAATAAGTAATGATGATTAGGGAAAAATTCTGGGCGCGCGGGCAGCACAAGTTGACTTTCCATGTAAAATTTTGCACACAAGAAATTGCAGGCTCACACAGACTGCAAAAATTAGAGGGAACATTGCTGTAGTATAATATTGTGAGTCGGACTACTCCATCACAAAATTTTAGATCTCAAACAATGGGCGGGTATGACACCTAAAATAACATTTCGACTTTCGTCATCGGTCGGCCTGGACCTACGGGATGGTCAACTCCAACCCAATCCGACCCCACTGCAGATCCTGCTTTGCTGGATTGGATTAACCGATGACTATATGACTGGCAAGACGAAAGAAGTAGGGGGGTTGGCAAAATAGTTGAACGATAGCCTATGTGTTTGTCGTTACCTGAGAAGGGGATCGACGACTGCGGAGGGGTCTCCAGAGGCTCCCATTCGACAGGTGCCGACAGGTGAGTGTCCAGGTAGGGTGATGTGTCGGAGGTGGCAGTGGATGTACTGTTCGGTGAAATTGCCGAATCTCTCGCACTGCGGCAGGCGGCGATTCGTCAGTCGGAATTCCCATTCCTTCATGATCTTCGCATTGACCAGACGACGGGCAAACTGGTAACCTACAATAACAGAGAAGAACACACAGCAGAACTCTCAAAAGAAGTGATGCGCGACACCAGCAGTGGCGGTTCCAGGAATTCTTGGTGGGGGATGAAAAAATTTATAGGATGTTGGTGGGGTGATGCAAAGTGAAGAAGAAAAAGAAAAGAGAGAAAAAGGTCATTGTTAGTATTTTGCCCATTAAATGTTAATAAATCCTTCCAAATAAGCCCGAGAAGCAAAAATGGTCATTCGCAGTATTTTTCACTAATTTTTTAAAAACTCGCCAGAAAATAGGTTGAGAAGCTAAAAAAGGTCATCCGGAACCCCGGTGGGGATGCATCCCCAGTCATCAACATGGTGGAACCGCTACTGTACGCCAGGTTATTTACCAGGGTGGGGGTGTCCCATAATTGCAGAGGTGTCAATGTCCAGCGTTTCATCTAGACTCCTTGGACCCAGGAGGGAATAGAATTGGGTGGGGGAGATGGCGAAGAAAGTGCTGCTATCTATCGAATGGATAGTAACTAAATCGAATAGTCGCTTTTGTGGCGGTTTAAAACTTCAATGTCCGGAGTACACACATGTTTATGTGGCGCGCCGTGCGCGCCGTTTATAAACGGCATTACCCGTTTGGATATGATTTTCGGGCGCCGTTTATAGATGATGATGATGATGATGATGATGATTATTATTATTATTATTATTATTATTATTATTATTATTATTATTATGACCATCAGACGCTTATGACGTAGTAGTTGCTATAGTTTTGATGATGATAGTGTTGTTGCTGCTGATGATCTTTTAACCGGACCTTCGGCTAAGATCTTGACGTCCACGTCCTCCGCCAGGTATTTCGGGTCGATGAGGATGTCCTCTTCCGGGTCGGAGGACTTCAGTCGGATGGTTCCGCGGCTTTTCGGATGCAGGAGAACCGGATAGATGGTGAAACCCTCGCGCGAAGGAGGGCTGCTGTGAATCGCGTCCCACACCTAAGGACAGGTAAAAAGGGTAACGATCACTAAAGACACCACCCACACAGAAACATTGCAGACGTAAACTAGGATGAAAAACTGAGAGGCCAAAACCAGTGGCGTATCCAGGATTTCCGAAAGGCGGGTTTGGTTTTGATCATAACCAACTTCGAAAAATCTTGACGAGCAAATATAAAGGTCGTCACCAGGGTTTAATCTAGGCCGTTTCCGGAGGGAAATTGCCCTTTTCCCCGGAAATTTCAAATTCCTCTGAAATTTTGTCATACTACATCAACCTACAGCAGCCTAATAATGAAAACGATGCTGATTAATTATGATAACGATAATGAAGATGATATGATGATGACGATGATGACGATGCTGGTGATAATGATGATGATGATGATGATGATGACGATGCCTGATTGCTGACTGAAAGAGGCCTACTTCGTCCTTGATGTTCAACTGGTTAGCGTAGTAGGACTCAGGATTGGAGACGATGTGCAGCGCCAGAAGAGGATACTTAATATGCGGCGGTTGATGTCGTAATTTTATATTAGCGATTGACTCGCGAAAACACGGACTTGTTTTCATTCCTAAACAAAATTAACTCAATTTCAACGAAATCATTTAAGAAATCCTCGATTTTTCACCGTTCACGCTGGGCGATGTTGACCGTCGAAATCTTCGATTTCGAGGAACATATCGGTAATGTTGTATGCTATCTTCCGATAGTTACCTTGTTATTGGACGTTTATGATGCAATCCGTGAAAGCTGCTAGGTCGTCCTGGTACTACTGAGTGATCAGCTGCTGGTTCGGGCCCGGGGGTATCCAAAAGCGCTGCTTTACCTTCCGAGCGTTAAATGACCCGCACTGTCCACAGTACCTGGCTGAGCTGGTCCTAAGATCAACGTCGAACGCACGGAGGTCGGCACTTCACTCCGGCCATCGTGTCCTGCTGCTCGTTCTGCCTCCGTCACAGACTTCGAAGTTCGGAGACAGGTCCTTCTCTCGCGGGAACCCATTGCTTTGGAATGCCTTGCCGACTGCAGTGAAGCCAACTCCTGGACTGTTTAATCTTTTTAGATTAGGTTATGGTTGTTGCCGCCCTTTTAGGCCCCAGACCCTATAGAAATTGTCTTGAAATAAATAAATAAATAAAATAAAGTTAGTTATTCATTATGATAGGAAAGATAGGTCCCGTACTGGAGTCTGAGCGTTGGGTTCCGGCGTTTATCTCCTGCCTGGGCAATCAGCGACGTGCATAAGCCATTAAAGGTAGGTTGGTTATTAGGTGGTTTGTTATTCAGGTTTTGAATGGAAGACTTGACATCAGTTGCAATCCTGGCGTAGACCTGCTTTGATTTGGTGGACTAGCGATCTCTTATCAAATCAATATTCTTGTATTATATATTATATCTGATTTATTTAATTTGTCGATTTGATCAAATCAATTTATGTCGAGACTGCATAAAATTGATCAACGGTACAGTTTCAGTCGAGGCAACATATGCAGCCCATATACAATATTGAAATAGAAAAATGCGGCCAAGTGCAGATCATATATGTTCACTTCATAATTGTGTCAGAGACAGTGGCATGGCGTGGGGTAGGGGGCAGAGGGCGGTCGCAAAATTCTTAGGGGCGCAAAATTTCAAGCGAAAAAAAAAACAAGTTATAAATAAATGTAGCCTGATGTGCTATTTTGAGAGACAAATGAAGAAATAAACCTACTTTGTCGGGTTCTATATCTGTTGCAATGTGACGAATGACGAGGAGGAGATTATTTTGTTTCTCAAGACTTTTGACCCACCCGACGCGCACCCCTGTTTTGTTCACGCCCAAAAAGTCGCAAATTAGGCGCCGGCAACCTACGATCCGCCACTGGTTAGAAAGAGAAAAATAGAGTTCGACTTTTGCTAATAAACGCCAGAAGCCCCCTAGAATGCAAAACAGTTACCTCTCAGCATTCGTTTGCTCGTAAAAATATTGATAGTTATCTTTTTCGCGAATTTGATGTTTTAAAGAGCATCGGGAACCGAGCGACCCAACAGACAAAATTTCTCGGCCTCCGTGTGAGGGTCGTTTTATAGCAACAGAGAGAGACACCAGTGGACATCAGTGGAGACACCATCTAAACCTTAAAATCACATTATTATTATTATTTTTATTATTATTATTATTATTATTATTATTATTATTATTCACCATCTGACCTCGGAAATTCGAACATCGCCTCCAGGTGAGATTACCTGTTCCGAAAAGACTGTAAGACCACGACGACGCAAAGTTCTCCGACTTCGCGACGGTGTAGGAAACTCCGGGGTAGGGGGTAAAGAAATCGACACCGTCGCCGATCACGTGGTCTTGAAGATTTTCTCCCACTGGAAGATCGGCCACAACAGGAATCTATTACGATACGACACAATTAACGTCTCAGTCGCTGTAGGTCGCCATTCGATCGAAATTAGAGTAGTTTTAATTTTCAAGACACTGTTTAGAGACATACGTTCAATTATTTCTCAAGCTTAAATTTGAAATTACTTTAAACCCCTGATGTTGGAGAAGCTTCAATAACATCGTTCGGTTGCAATTCACCTACTTCGATTAATTATTCAATTGCTAGGGCTTTATAACAGTCCATGCAGACTTGGGAGTCCTCGACATCGTGGCCTTGGCCTCGAGGTGCCTCGAGGCCAAGTGACGCTGTCCTTGGCCTTGGTCTTGACATCGGGATACAAATCCTTGATCTCAGAATTGATGTCCTTGGCCTTGACCTTGGTCTCGTGTAACAAGTTCTTGGCCTCGAAAGTTGTGGCCCTGACTTCAAGTCTGACTCTATGCCACCGGACTCTCTCTTTTTGTCTCTGCATGTCTGTCTCTCTTTCTCTCTCTGTTCCTGTCTCTGTCTTTGTCTGTCTCTATCGCTGTTCCTGTAAGTCCTATCTGTCTCTCCCTCTCTGTCTCTCCCTCTCTGTTCTGTCAGTCAGTCAGTCAGTCAGTCAGTCAGTCTGTCTGTCTGTCTGTCTGTCTGTTATTGTTTCTGGCACTGGTGTTGCTGCTGCTGAAGATGATGATAATAATGATGATGATGATGATGATGATGATGATGATGAAAATGATGATGCTGCTGATGATGACGAAAATGATGATGATGATGATGACGACGACGACGACGATGATGATAAATTTTCTGCCCTATGCGGAACTTAAAAGAGTTTTTGTTTCGATGTAAAGGATGACTTAAACATGAACTTCGAATGGTATAAAGAACGCTTGTCTATGTTTCCCAGTCGGTTCTTTTGACTTTTTATGTCTGCCTATCCGTCCACTCGATTGCCTGCCTTGATGTCCTGCAGATGCTTTCTTGGTCCCACTCCGGACAGTAGCAGTAGCTTCGTAGTACCCATCGTACCAGCCGAAATTATGATCTCTTTGTTGGCGTGAACCAGCTTGTCCTCGCCTTCGTGCCTGATTATCACTCCAGTCGCCTGACGTCCCTCGAAGATTATCTGTTATTAATATAAAAGAACTTCTACAGTTTATCACATATTGTCAAAGCTCGATCATGCTTATCATGCATATTATATTTTTCGTATCATACGCACGTATTTTAACGTATGACTCTTTATCATACGCGCTTTCATACGTGAGCAAAAATACCTTAGGCCTACATAGCCATGAAATTGCGTCAATTACCGCAGTCTGTTAACAGTTTATCTGCACAAAGAAATTAAAAAGAGAACAAGTGTTAACTGAAGTGAATTTTGGGATCAGTTACAGTGACGTGACGTGACGTGACGTCGCAATTGATATTGCTCGCCAAGTAAGCAAATTATAAGCAACCGATCAGTCTTATAAAACACGCGTATCAAATGCGTATTTTATTTTTTATTCATACGCACTTATTTTAACGTATTTTATTTTGTCATACGAGTATGATTGAGCTGTGCATATTGCATATTGTATAGCCTATATGCGCGTATGAGCGGTGTGAATGACTGATCGTAAAACGCAGAAGACACCTAAATGAAAATATCAACACACCTTTATGATCCAGGAAAAGCATGGCAATGGACATAATGCTTTTGCTAGATCATCTCAACGTGTTATTATTATTATTATTATTATTATTATTATTATTATTATTATTATTATTATTATTATTATTATTGTGCATAATAATAATAATGGTTCTCACTGAGTTAATAAATGAATGGGCTAAACGTAGTGCATGGTTTTTACACAGGCAAACCCTACGGAACCAATATACGCCTTGTTATTGCTATTATTATTATTATTATTATTATTATTATTATTATTATTATTATTATTATTATTATTATTATTATTATTATTATTATTATTATTACTGTATTATTATTATTAATATTAGTGATTAACCATTATAACCACTATAACTATAATGTATATATACTGTAGAATATAAACACTATAAAGTATAATGTATATATACTGTATACTGTATTATAACCACTATACGCCTTGTTATTGCTATTATTATTAATGTATTATTATTATCACTGTATTATTATTATTATTATTATTATTATTATTATTATTATTATTATTATTTTTTTTTTTATTATTATTATTATTATTATTATTATTATTATTATCATCATCATCATTATTGCTTTTTTTATTATGAAGATTTGGGGCTTCTCTTGATCTCCGCAGAAATGCTCGATATATTGCTCCATCTGATTGCGAATTATTGCGTCGGAGACCAACCTTTTAAAACATCATCATCAAACTTATTGGCGTCATTTCACACTTTTTTCTTTTGGAAATATGAAAATTTTTTTAATTTTTGGAAATTTTTCGACTAAGAGTTTGAGTTTCGGAAAAAGTTGACGACCTTTTTTTGCTCGTCAGTTCTTTTAGGTTACGATTACCAAAAAACAAAAAAATAGTTGACGACCTTTTTTGCTCCATCTGACTTTTTGCCAAATCAAATGACGTCCCTGTTTTTGATTTTGTTGACATTAAACATTATAAAACAAATTTTCGTAAACGGCCCCCCAGCCCCCTCCCAAATGACGCCTCTGACTTAAACTTAGCATGAATTTAAGTGGCTTAGGAGGCAGAGATTAGGTACACAATGCATTACTGCCTACCTGGCCTGAGTACAAAAGTACCACATTCCAAAGGCGCTAACGAGAGTACAAGTACCTGAACCAAGTACAAGTACCTGGCCTCCGAGTCAGCCTACAAGTACTGGCCTCCGTACTCCAGCGCTGACATTTTGTCCCCATTTCTGTGTTTCTCTGACATTTTGTCCGTGACATTTTGTCCTCGGACAGTTTGTCCGGCCCCGAATAAAATTTACACTATATTAGCATCTAAATATCATCACAGTTGCACTTAAAAATAATAGTCTTGCATCGATTAACCCACCTATGCGGTTTTCGATCAAGCCACAGCGTTTAATTGGTGCGCCAGAAGCAGGCACTTATTAATTAATGGCTGCATTATACAGCCTGTTGAACTCTTTCTATTAACTTCACTGTTCCAAAATACGATGGTATCAGTGGCTTCATCATAAATTTCGTTGAGTTCCAGGCATTGGTCATCTGTGAAGATGTGATATCGCTGAACAGCATTTGGTACCATTGAAGTACATGTAGCCAGAGATCAAGTACACATTAGCTAAGATTACCTGGGAGTACAAGTACAAGTACAAGTACTTGCATTCCTAAAACCCCGAGTACAAGTACAAGTACAAGTACCTGGCCTCCGAGTACAAGTACAAGTACAAGTACTAGAAATTTGTACTCGAGTACAGAGACAGAAGTACAAGTAGACATCTCTGTTAGGAGGCATTACTGCCAGTGTGAAAGACTAGGGCGACGGAGCAGACGAGTCAGCGTGACGCTCCAGCGCGTAACCCCACTCTGCCATCTTCCAGAAAAGCGTTAAATGCGAGAGAATGAAAATAATAATTTCTCGATTTTCGACTACAGCGCGACGGTCCGCACTTATTCTTAGTGCGTGATAAGAGCTAAACTGCGCTGATAAAATTCGACAGAGTCAGCAGAGAGCTTTAGAGACTTCTCGCAAAGAGTACTATTAGAGATTCTAGGATATATATATAGATATATATATATATATATAGAGAGAGAGAGAGAGAGAGAGACAGACAGACAGACAGACAGACAGACAGACAGACAGAGACAGAGAGAGAGAGAGAGAGAGAGAGAGAGAGAGAGAGAGAGACAGAGAGACAGAGAGAGACAGAAAGAAAGAGAGAGAGAGAGAGAGAGAGAGAGAGAGAGAGAGAGAGAGAGCAAGGAGAATAAAGAATTGGACATATAGACATTGACAGAAGACCAACAAACATACAGGAAACAACAACAGAAGCAAACGCAAAAACACAACGTGGCAATTAAGCTCTATTATTTTGGATCAGAGCACATATACTGTACATAGTCCCTGGTATTCTGTGCATGCCGTTTTATCTTGAATTAAAGTGGGCGCGAAGTGATATCGATAAGGGCGCATGCATGCTGTGGCTCTTAAAGCCGGCTTTATTGCAGCAAGGCCTCGCTCATTAAGACGGAATAATTCTTGAGACCGTCAATTGGATATATGCTATTTCCGCGGCCCCCGTGCCGATTCAACTGACGCCGTGTACAGTGGCGGCTCCACCGGGGGGGGGGGCAGGAGGCTCGTGCCCCTATTGAGTACCTGGGCCCCAGTGGTCCCCCAGTTGGGACCCTATACTTAATGCTACATACATTAAACAACAAATGGTTGGCCCCCATGATTAGAAGTTGCCATCCCAACGGCCCCCCACTTGCCAAATCCTAGAGCCGCCACTGGCCGTGCATAAGGAAAGAACTGTACGTGCTTGAAAAGAAGATACAATTGGGAAAAAGCGTCTGTGACCTATAAAGAGCCGCACTTCACCAAAGCAAAAATTACCTGTCACCCAGTGGCGGCTCCACATGAGGGCCCGGTGAAGGGCCTGTGCTCCCCTATTGAGTGCCTGCCCCCCAGTGGCCCCCCTTTTGGGACCCTATACTTAATACTACATACCTAACAACAAAAGGTTGGCCCCCATGATTAGAAGTTGCCACCCCTACGACCCCCTACTTGCCAAATCCTGGAGCCGCCACTGCTGTCACCTACGGCCAAGACCAGACAAATTATCTTTATATATATATATATATATATATATATATATATATATATACTGTATAAGTAATGGCAACTAGCAATTCTAGAGTCAGTTTCCAATAAATTAAATATATATTAGCAGTTACAGACACACACACACAGAGAAATATATATATATATATGTGTATATATGTGTATATATGTATATATTGGATTGCATATATGTATACATGTATATATATATATATATATATATATATATATATAGACTGCTTGCGTCATCAACACCAGACGTAGCTTAGGATCTGAACAGGCGACTGCCTTGTTCATATAGGCGTAAACTTCTGTCTATCGTTTACCGACGCATGGTTAGTGTCTTTCCTAGGCCTTTAAGCCTTTCCATGTTTTTTCTTGATTCCGACAAAAAAACAAGTCTTAAAGCACAGTTCGCCTCATATGCCTAAATCCAAATAGACTGTCAATGTATTGCCATTTAGAATGAGTCTCTCTCTCTCTCTCTCTCTCTCTCTCTCTCTCTCTCTCTCTCTCTCTCTCTCTCTCTACGGAATAACCAGCTGCAAGCGGACCGAATCGCAAAAATCTAGAGAGGATAAAATTCTGGGACTTTTTCAAAGATCTTCTGTCATAGTCGGGAATAAAATTTGGCAAAAATTCTACCTTTTCCGAATTGTTTAGAACTGTGTTTTTTTTACAAATCCTTAACGAATCATCTGCTGGTACTGCGACTGTAAACGTGTCTAGGGTTGCCACATCCCTGTTTTCAAAATACCGGACACCCGTGTAGGTGGCAAAGAATGCAAACGTAACAGGATGGACCAGGCGAAAATTTGTATTACATATTTTGTCAAAGCTACTAGATTGTAACTTGGTGATTTTACAAGTTCATTCCAAAGTTCAAATCCGTTTTCTCCAAATTTACATTTCTGGGTAGGCCACTCTGGTCCTGAGCGCCTCAAATAACATATAGGCCCTATTGCAAATAAAACAAAAGAATTTTAAATATATGTAAACTGTACCATATACAATAAAGCAATAACAGAAACTGTTACATGACTTTGTAATTATTTACTGGACTCGGCTGCTTTTATTAATATCTGTTTTTTCAATTGTATAATATATACTTAAAAATTGCATCTCACTAGTTCTCTTCCATGTATTCAATAGCTCAAGTGGGCCAACAGCATATGAGCCAATGCAAGCCCTTGAAAGTATACACTGCAGCTGACAATACCGGTACTTTTAAAATTAATCTTATTTCGCAATAGCGCAAGTAAAGCGTATTCTGAGTTTCTGACCATTTTGCTCTGAAATTCCACTAACAGTGAGGAATCTCTTTTCAGGCCCCTGGACCAAATTAGCAGTTAAGCAATTGTGTCGTACTCATAGGATTTTTAACACGCGTAACAAAGGTATGTTCCAGGAAAATTTTAAAAAAGATAATTTTCAAAAAATTTCAATATCTATTTTTCTCCTTTTGTCTTATTTAGCAAAAATATAAATAAATCTGCCTAATATATTTATCACATTTTTCATTCGAATTGAATCAGAGCTTTTCTTTTGCCATTTATTCAAAACTCATAAGAGTTTTCGTTCAACTAACGTTCACCAGATGGCGAAATACTTTTTTTATACTATGATTAGGGTCGCGGCACGTTACGAAACCGCTGTAGTGGGCCGCGGTTCCAAAATTTTTAGGAAACCCTGCTTTAGACTGCTTAATAATAGGCTACACATTTGGGATTTGGGTTTTTCCAAACACATGATATTATTTATATGAGAATTGTAGCCAAAGTGCTGCATTTTAAAAGGTTGGGAGTGGCTTGCATGCTGTAGCTTGGTGTACTAGCAAGAAAATACCGCACACATGCAGGTCCGGTATTGTCTCAATTTTATCACCGGACAAATAGGCAATAGACCGGACAGTCCTGTTAAAAGCCGAACATCTGGAAACCCTGTTCGTGTCGGATTATAAGATATAAGATAAGATTATATATTATTATCTTTCCAATTTTCTAGCGCAGAAGAACCAGAGCTCGAATTGCTGGGGGTTGGGGGGTTCAGCCCCCCTTTAAAATGGCAGACCCTCCCTAGAGAAATGCAAAAATGACAAAAGTGTAAATTCTTAAAACACCACGCTCGCCATGACCCCCCCTTCATTTTCTCACAATTCGAGCACTGAGAAGAACTTTCTAGCGTCTACAGACTCCAAAGTCCACCTACCAAACTGGTTGTGACCGTTGAGATCTCTCTTCTTCAGTCCGATTTCTTTGAAGACGAGCTCCATAATCTTATTGACGGTCGAAGAGGCAACATCGGAGACAGTCAGTCGTCCACCGAATCCATGAAACACTACGTCAATTTATGACAAATTAAACAGATATTTCGTTGACAGAATAAGCCGAATTCATTTTTAAATGGACATTTTTATAGCGCTTTGATATAATAATAATAATAATAATATAATAATAATAATAATAATAATAATAATAATAATAATAATAATAATAACATTTAGTGCTTTTTGTGGCTGTACGAGCCGGTACGGCGTACCGGAAAACCTTAAAACATGAATATATTTTTCTTTCATCATTCACTTAAAAATTGAAAAAATTACGTTTTTACATGCATCTTTTCCTGTATCTCTTTCCATTTTAATATGATACATTTTAAATTTATGTATGGACATCAAACGTGGCCCCATCGGCTTCTATTATGATGGCCGCATAGAATTTTATATAAATGTTTAAATAATACGAATATTGCGCACCGGAAATATTTTTCCAAAAAGCCCTGATGATGATGATGATGATGATGATGATGATGATGATGATAAAAAAAATAATAATAATAATTGGATGCTAAGCATACTTTTATAATGACGATAATAATAATAATAATAATAATAATAATAATAATAATAATAATAATAATAATAATACAACGAATATCCGTGAAACTCCAGAGATTTAACGCAGTCGCCTTCCACAGAACTTTCACACAATAATAATAATAATAATAATAATAATAATAATAATAATAATAATAATAATAATAATAATAATAATAATAATAATAATAATAATAATAATAATAATGCACAGCGCAAATTTCTACGTGGATCTTGTTAATGTTTTAATGTTCTTTTCGCTTCGACGGGACAGCTGAATGTAGGCTACGAGTACTTGACGCTTGATCTAAGTTTTCGAGGATCGATTTCAAGTTGACGGCTCATTCGAAGGCTGAACCGACGCTCTATCGAACGATCTGCCGACGAAAGACTCAAGCGCATGTAAGAGTCGTGCGATTGCTTTATTGGTAGTTCGGTTCTGCAGCTATTGTATGTTGGTTAGCCATGAAAGGCTTTAAGAGATGCATACTCGTTTGTTTACATGATAGAAACGTCGTCGTTCTGCTGGAGAGAGTGTTGGCTGCAGCCTGCATCCAGTGACCGCCGGTGCCCCCGCATTTGCGGACTTCGCGGGTACCTTGCGCCGCCCCTGTTAACTGGACGAATGCTCAACTATCTCGCAAGTAAGAGAAGGTCTCGTTCAGGGGCGTAGATCACGGGGGCGGGACTGCGGGGGACGGTCCAACCAATAATTAGTGAAGGGGTTTATGGTATCATTTATCATTATCCCCTAATGTTTAATACCGTTCTAAAAGTCTGACAAGCGAAAAAGTTCAATTACTGGAGAGTTTAAACATATTTATGGGTACGTATGCCTTAAAACATGTTTCTCTCTCCCCCATACTAATGGCAGGAATACGCCCCAGGTCTCGTTATTTTTTCCTCTGAGAATTCGTGACAATAATATTGAGACCTGTCAGGATGAACTCCGAGTTTCTCTGATCCTCCGATTTGATGAAATACGGGAGAACGTCCTTGTACCCCCACCCGTGGGCGCCGCCGTTCACCCACCCGTCGTAGTCGTGGCGATTGCCCCTCGTGTACTGCATGTAGTTGATGTTGCTGGAGCCTCCGAGACCCCGTCCAGACGGCCAGACGCTGACCTACATCACGTGGACACATCACGTAGTTGCTGCTTATTCCAAAGCACATTAGGCCTATATAATCTACCGCACGGGCGCCCGCACATTATAGGGCAAGAAGGGGCACTTGCACTCCCCCCCTGGAAAATGCAAATGCCAATATCTCACAGTGAAATTTCAAAACCTTGCTAAGTTATTAACCGTGGCCATTGTGCTCAAATGTGGTTTCCCCTCTTCCGGGAAAAATTTCTGTGGGCACCCATGATCTACCGTTCAAATAGCAATAATTATTATAGCCGAAGGGAACTAACGTTGTCGACGTGTCCTTTGCAAGCGAACTTCTGCGGTACGGTTCTGTAGTTCCAGTCGAACTCCGTGCCGCGGACGATGTCGGCGAAAGCGGGTACGTTGATGTTATGGTCATTGAGAGGGTCGCCGCCGGCCTCTATCAACAAGACGTCCTTGTCTTCGTCCTCCGCCAATCGACTGGCAAGAACGGCGCCTGCTGTGCCGGCCCCCACTGGCCGTCAAAAGATCGCGAAAAGACGCATTAGTATAGTTCTTAAAATTATTGACGATATCAAACCAAATTATAACAAATTTAGCGCTCGTCGGAAACCGCATCACAATACAAAATCAGTGTTCAGAAAATCATCGTCACATGATGTAATATGCAGAGAGGCAGTGTCTTATCCAACTCCAGGACTTTGGGGGCGGGGGGAATTGACTTGGCTGGAGGGGAAGAGGAACAGTTCAATGCAAAATATTTTTAGTGCTGCGACTTTTGTGGGGGAAATTTTGAGGTTCGGACGGGGGGAATCTCCCCCCATAGCAGGCCAGTATAAAAAACACTGCAGGGAGGCTAGCATAGGCGTAAACTTCTATTAGGCCCTAGACTCGAGTCCTTCTCCCACTTTTTGAGAGGCTACCATTGGGATTGGGGGAAGGTATAGGAGTTGGGGCCCACATTTTTTCATCCAAGTTTGCGCCAATGGAAACGTGTCGATTTTGAACATCAGCTAGGTTGTGGTTTAGGTATTTAAAGATTTTTCTTTATAATTAATACCGACCAGCCCTGGATGAAATTTTTGACCATCAAAGTCTCTGTTATAATAGCTATCGCTACTATCGGTGGAAACAACAAAGGAGAAAGGGGAAAATATAAAAATAGGGGCCGGATGTACAGTATGGAAATACGTTATCGCATCGCGTGACGGAAATTTGTAAGAGAAAGAAACCCGTGATAATATTTCTATAATAAATTTCGCCGCGAAGAAAGTGGTTAGGAAAACGTTGCAATGCATGATATCGTTTGCGTCAGCCTGTCATTTAGCATGAATTGTAATATTATCAGCCTTAACATGAGCTTACACTTGTAATCAACATTGGCAGAAACAATAGTCAACCATTCGCTCATTCTCCTCCTGTCCCTCCACTTAGTATATCCTTGATAACGTTGTTGTCACGTGTCTTTACAACTTAGCATGATTTAAGGTGGCTTAGGAGGCATTACTGCCTGTGTGTAAGCCGCTAGGGGCGCTAACGGGGCTTGAACCCGCACCGTCAGCCTACTGCACCAGCGCGTAACCCACTCTGCCATCTTCCGCCCGTAACTATTCATTAGATATTGAATTGTAAAAGAATTATTTCTGTTCTGATGGTAGTAGCCCGATTCTTTGGTTGATTGATTGATAAGAATTACGCTCAATCATCATCATAACCATCATCATCATCATTATCATAATCATAATCATAATCATCATCATCATCATCATCATCATCATAATTTTCATCACCATTATTATCATCATCATCGTCATCGTCATCAACATCATCATCGTCGTCATCATCGTCACCATCATCTCATCATCATCATCATCATCATCATTATCATCGTCTTCATTATAATCATCATCATCATCATCATCATCTCATCATTATAATCATCATCATCAATAACAGCTACAACAATAATCATCCCTGGGAAACGATTGACTACCTATGATGTAATCGTAGCGTTCCTTGAGTTCTTTCTTCGTCAGGACTCTTGTGAACATCTCCTCGACCTCGAACAGCTGCCAGGCGGTCATGAAACCGATCAGACCGACCAACCAGCACAGCTGGACCAGGCCAGAACGCTCCTGCAATATTTCAAACGCCTGCGTTCTACAGTACTATATATATGCAATTGCAATGCGAGACTGTGGCACTTTAGGCCAAAACCGTACACAAATCCATCCATCAGCGCTGTGCCGAAGAAAAGACGTAAACAAAGAAGCAGTGATTTCAACGCTTCTTCACATAATGTGAAGATATTTGCGTCTTCGACCCTACGTCTTCTACAGTTCAATACAAAAACGATTATTGCATTACTGTGTGTGAACTTATGACGTTACTTCAAATGACAGAAAGTATTTTTCATGATGAAGAAATAGTATGGAAACCAAACAGCAAATCTACAGTTGATTACATCCGTCGATCAATATGGGCAGACGATCTTACTAATTATTATTATTATTAATTCTGACAATTTCATATAGCGCAATACGCATATCGAATGCAAAAGTCAAGAGCGCTTTACAATAAGGGTCCCTAATAGGATATGCCAAATAAATAAGTCTTATTTGCAAACCTGTCAAATGAAAGTCAAAGCAAAGACCATCGGTGCAACAACAATTCTAAAGAATGCAAACAAACGCTGGCAAGGACGGAATTGTACGGATTATACGGATCTCTCAGATAGGATACGGATACGGATTATACGGATCTCTATCCTGATTCCATAATAATTGAATTTTACCGGAACTCTTAATGAGGTTTTTACAAAAAAAACTAACATTTCTTATGAAACTTCAAAGTGAAGTGAGATAGACGGATTCGAAATACAGAAATAATTTTGTGATAAAACTGTTAAACTATTAAGCAAATAATTAATTATACTGAACGTGAAGAAATATAAGATTGGCAAAGTAAAGAAAATTGGTAAATCAGACATACACGGTGAGTACACTGTCGTTCTGCAATCGTGAACACTAGTAGGCCCGCTAGATGTTTCTTAAAGTTGAATTTCACATATTTTCTTCTCTTTGAACCAGCGTGCATTTAGGTCCCTACCTACCTTGATCAAAATGTCGTTAAAAGCAATGCAACATCCAATAAAAGGAGAAACACCTGGAAATTAAACGGCGAATTCGAGTGAAATAATGGCGATTGTTGTCTTACCTTTCCTTCCATGTTGGTTGAGGTGGAATTTCTGAAGTAGGCGCCGACGATGCGAGTACGTCGATGTTACTGCTGCTGCAAATCTTTCCCGGCTTCGGACTTATCACACTGAACGAGTAGGTGAAAGACGCACATCAACGCCCGAAGGCTCGCTCTAAAGATCGTAAACAAAGTTGTTTAGATAGTAGTATGGTTCATAGTTTTCGCCTTCATTGTGGCACGCTCTAAAACTAGACAGTCATAACTTAATTGGACCAAACGAAGCCCGAAGAGCAGCGCCCCCGTCCGATGAAAATATCCGCCTCTGTAATGTTCTCTCTCTCCGATCAAAAACAATTCTGTTATTGAGGCACTTGCGTCTGTTATTTTTAAAGTTAAGTGCTATATTTTTTTCTCCTTCTTCTTCTGTGGATCAGCATGCAGTTACATGCCTTGAATAACAAGTCGTTCAAAACAATTCAACATCGACTGAGTATTATCATGCTTGCCTGCTATTCAATACTCGTTGGCATAAATGAGTAAATGAGTTTGAGCTTCAATGAGTTTCCAGTTAGGATATTATAAGAAGAAACTCGCATTGAGTAAAAGTTTTCTTAAACTTTGTCTCTAGAATCAATAATTTAAAAAAATAATTTTAGCACAAAGTGGCTGGCATCTGTAAACATGGTAACCCACAGAAATCTTTCCAGGAGAAATGGCGAAACACACTATTGACGATTAATATATCTTAGCAAGGTTTTCAAATGCAAAACTTGACAATTTTAGAAGATTGCTAGAATGCCAGGCATATGATCCAAACAAAATCAGATCCTGTTATATGCCCTACTTTAATTTAGAAGTGTTTTAGTTAGTATGAAAATGTTGATTAATAGTCAAAACATAGTTGCAAAAATAGATTTGCATTTTTCAGGGGCATGTGCCCCCTCCGTGCCCCAATATATGATTGCCCGTGTCTGTGAATGCTTTAATGCCCTATACACTAACTTAAACGAATGCCACATAGGGGGGCCCTACTAGGCAGCCAGGGCCCCCAGTCTTCCAGGCACACACGCGTCGTCAAACCGTTGAGATTACTATGACCCGCTTCGTGGTAGGTCTGCGATAGGCCTTATATTTGACGTCTTTACGATGTCAGCATTCCTCACGACAGAAAAAACACAGAGCCATTATTCTCTTTTGCGGCTATAAAACATTAAACGATACGCAGTCCGCTCACCATTTACGCCATCCAGACAGACTCGCGGCGATGTTCTCCAAACGGGGAGACGAACGGAAAAGTATATTCGGCGGAAAAAGTATATTCGGCAGTTTCCTTCTGGCGGAGGAGGACGGGGGCGTGGAGGGGAGGAATGACTGGCCGGTGGGGAGGGGGCAGTGGGAAGGGGAGAGACCCTCTCTACCGGGCGCCTAAGGTTTTTGATCGCTCGCGTGCAAAAAGAGTGCGCGTGCAGCCGCCGAAACAGGCAAGCGCCTGCTGTCCTGTATAGAACAACGCCAGATGGAAGAGAAACTATGCAGCGCGCACCCGTATAACGGATACGATCGCAGCCAGCGTTTAGCTGTCCGTTTGCCGCGCACAGAGACCGAAAAATTTCCTCTTCCTTGGCCTCTCCTCCTCCTCCTCCTCCTCCTCCTCCTACTACTACTTCTTCTCCCTTTTCCTCTCCCCCGTCTCTTGGAATTTCGAGATCAGCTGGCAAAAGTTACAAGAGGGCCACCACACGAGAACGGCTCGAAGACGGAGAGACTTCCCTCCCTCTCTGCTTTTTCTAAGACAGACAAGACGCATTCTCTCCGGCGATCACACGCGCTCTGTATGTCTAGCATCTCGTTTTCTTTCGTGTTTTTTTGTCTGACGGTCTTCGCAGGAATTGAAATGATGATGCAGTTTATATCGCTTTATTGCACTCGCATGCAAATTAATCCAGTTGAACAGGATAGAATTAAGTTTCGGTTGATTATAATAATAATAATGTGATTTTAAGTGGTTTAGGAGGCTAAGTAAGCCTGTGTGAAAACCTGTGTGAAAACCGCTGATTGCTGATTGTGAATGCATGTCAATGCATTTGCTTTTGTGCGCCTTGGTTGTTTTGCGTTTTCGATGTTAGGTTTCGTTGTTTCAATCTGAATTGCTCGACTTTAGATACCACTTCAAATCTGCCAATAGATCTCTAGCCCATAGGCACAACTGTCAACGCCCGCACTGTACTCCTCAACAGTTGCGGTTCCACATGAAGAGGGGGGTCGGGGAGGTCCGTGTCCCCTTACTTTTTTAAAGATTACGTGCTTAAAAATAAGAAGCTACTTCGATGCTGCTGTTTAAAGGGCTATAGAAATTAACGAGATTTTACTTACTCGCTTATTGAATGCTTGTCCTTAGTGCCCTCCCCTATACTAACTACTAAATGCCTAGCAACAAATAGTTGGCCACATGCTTTGCTTGACTCCAACGCCCCCTTTGCCTAATCTTGGAGCCGCCACTGCTCAGCATCTTCTCTGCTCTGGTCCATCATTGCACTTGAAACCGATGAAGCGCTCTTTCCTTTCATCTGAGTTCTATAACCTCCCAGGAGTTCTATTCTTGCTTAATATTTACGTCTGACGCACATCAACTGGTCTGTGAGTCTCTCTCTCTCTCTCTCTCTCTCTCTCTCTCTCTCTCTCTCTCCGGTCTCTCCTTATCTTCCCTTCCCTCTTTTTTTCTCTCTCCCTCTATCTCTCTCTTTCTCGCTAGTTCTGAATGCCTAATGTTCTTTCATGAATCTATTTTATTTCATGATATGTGTCGTATTTAATTAATGTACAACCCAAAGCCTTTCCTCAAATTCCAAATTGATACTCCAAATTCTGTGGTTACTTGATATTTTCTCAGCACATTACTGAGCGTCGTGTAGTCATAATCGGTTACATCGGAAGAGTTCTCGTGGCCGAAAGATCCATGAACAAGAAGAAAGTAGGGAGCGAATAAAAACATCCACAACATAGTGCTAATCACTAGTCTATGGCAGATCTTCGCCAGAATTACTAAAGATATATATTTATATATATATATATATATATATACAGTGTGTAAAAAATTTTTTTTGAAAAATAGCCCCCTTTTTGATATTTCAGATGATTTCGGGGAGCAGGTGCTCAAAATGTAGAGATTTTAATAAAATTCATAGATCATATATGACAGGAATGTTTCTGATGTAATTGTCAAATTTCATGCTGATATCTTTAGTATTTGCTGAAATATGGCCTGTTAAAAACTAAAGATACCCAAATTTTAAAATTGACAACGCAATATAACGTCATAATAAAGTCATAAAAATTATTTTGCCTTTTTTTGCCCTTCAACGGGCAGGTTTTAAAGGGTTTCAGATGATTTGTTGCAGAAGCAGGTGGTTCAAAATGTCCCCCTTAGCATTTGGCTCCCACATGCTGACAAGCGCGCATCTTCACTGACAGATTGTCCTTGAGGCGCCGGACATCCTAGACTCCTGGACGGTCCGGGTTGGCGCTTGCAAATTGAGGTGTTTGTTCTTGACCTCAGCAGACTGCCAAAGCTGGGGAGAAGTCTGCAGAGAAGGGCTGCTGTTAGTTGATGATGACGAGACGTCAGACGTTGAGCAGGATGGTCAAAGATTTCCGCGTGGAAATTTGATTAATTTCTTGGATGTTGCGAAACGACGGATAGCTCCCCTGGAAACTGGCAGTGAGACTAAACCCTGGATTGATGTAAAAGCTGGACAAGAGGATGGCATTTGAGGATCTGACCAGCGGAGAGGAATACTTCTGATGGCCATTTCTCTCCACGTCCCATTTGTCCCTCTTCTTGCTCCTCTTTCTGTTTCTTTCTTTCAGCTTCGTCCGTGTCTATCAGTTGTCTTAGTATAGGTAGCTACATCCATCGGCTTCGCTGCCTATCGTCAATGTGTCTCGCACGACCTATCAACCAGCACCACTCTGGCGAACATCACCAGAACACTGGAGATTCTAATGTAGCCTTCTCCCGGTTCGAACCTGGACAGACAAGAGGCGGATCTAGGGGCGGTGGGTGAGGTAGATATGTCCAGGGTGCGATTTGTGCCCTGGAGCAGTGGGGGGGAATATGTCGAGCTTGGGGGATTTAGTTGTTGGGAAATGTAGCAGTGGGGGATGTAGTGGTGGGGGAATGTAGCAGTAGGGGGTGCAGTTGGGCAGTGGGGGGGAGGCGATTCCCCCCTACAAATCGCGCCCTGCATATGTCCCCGGATGCAGAGGTGGGACGGGGCGCCAAAATCGAGTTTAAGTTGGAAAAATATGCAAAATATCGGTATGAGTTCCGGGAGGAGTTTAGAGAGCGCTATTTCATCCGGCGACGACCTTTTTGCTTGTCAGTATCTTTCGGAAGGTCAGAGGCATCATTTCAATGACAAGATTTTCCGAAGTTGGGGGAGGAGGTCGCCATCACGACCCTTTGTCCACGGGCGCCGGACACCCAAGCTTCGCCTCTGGGATAGACCTTCACATCCCGTTCGTAATTGGAAACGCTGAACACCAAGACCTCCAAATGACGCTCTTTAGTTGCGTCCAGAGGTTAAATTGAGCCGGATCTCCAGTCCGGGACGTCTTGCAAGAGATCCGGAACGTCTGGCATGAGATCCGGAATGTACTTTTATTCGTTGTGATCGTTTATCGTTTACTTTAGCACTTTGCATGCACGGGGAAGAAAAAAGAAAACGTGAACTGTATGCTCTAAATGTTCGTTTAAAATAAATAAAAAGTTATGAAGAAATTGTGTGGCTTGAGGAAAATTAAGGAGATCCGGCACCTCTGAAAAAGTACCGTAATTTAACCACAGTCGTTGCGTTTCGATTGAAGTCTCAACCGCCAGTCTCTCGAGAGATCAAGCGACACAGACAGACGGAAACAACTGATTTTTGCAATTCAGTCTCAAGTGAATAGGTTCAAAAAGGGCGAAGAATTAAAGATCAGGATCAGATCAGGCGGATTCGGAGGATATGATCCGGGATGATCCGGTTAGTTTCCGGTTCTCGATCCGATGAATTTCTCAGTGCGTTACGACGACACATGCACTGATAGATTAGACGTGAGCCGTTTTAGCGAAGCGTCATCCTGAGCGCAATTAAGTGCAGAATGCGAAGGCAACGGACATGCAGTCAGTTAAGTGCATGAGTGCACGCAGTTTTTACCACCAGCGTCAGATTCAAACTCGGATCAACTTTCGGGTACTGTACCTTAGGTACAGTACCTATAAACGAACCCATGATTCCAAGTCCGGAATCTGATCCAGTGCATTAGTAGCAATAAGACGCGAAAGATGTGACAACATTCATTCATTCATTCGTTCATTCGTTCGTTCGTTCGTTCGTTCTTTAAATGGCGCAATTAAGACTAATGCGCCTCGGCTGTTTCACTAAACAGGTATGCTTTTAGGCGTGAAAGAAATGTTGATCGCGATTGAGTTTCATCCCGCAACGATGACGGTATAGAGCATTCCAGAACGCAGGGGCAAGCGCCCGAAACGAGCGATCTCCGATCCCCTGGTTTGAGTACGAGGAGCCCAGAGGATCATCCGAGTCGAGTTGGACCGTGTGTTAACCCATTAACCGTGTATTTAACTGTAACTCAATGCAAAATGGACGGACATATCCGGGATCCCCATGCAGTTAAGGGGTTAATTGGTCGATTTCGGTTCCGGTCACGTAACAGCACACACCACAGCACACGGAAAATGAGAAAGCACACAGCACACCTCTGGTCAGGTACTCTGGTGCCTCTGTCCGTAGACATTTATCGACCAGAGAAATGATCTTGAACAGCCTGATACGTTGCGTCACAGGTAACCAGTGAAGATCTCGGAGTACCGGAGTGATGTGCTGCCGTGATGTCGTTCGAGTAATCAGACGTGCGCGGCATTTCTAGCCATCTGAACAACGTCAACCATAAAAATTTCAGCGGCGCCATTATAAATATTATATTATTATGTATGCATTATATATATATATATATATTATATATATATATATATATAAAAACCAAATCACACTGGGAGTGAGCTTGATGAAACTCGGTAGCGGCCAATCAGCACAAAAACCAAACCTTTTTGGCAATAATTTAGACCGAGCACACACCATACATTGATGAAAAATGGTTATCGTCCGCAGCGACGCACTGTCCTGGCAATACTGGCTTATGACGAGAGAGACACCAGCACATCTGTATACACAGGTTGCCCACCGCAAGTCTCATTTGTAGCAACTGTATTTCACGAAACAAAACAGAAAAAGTCTCATTTTCTTATCGGTCGACTCTAAGGCATCAAAGCATAGAGCGCCTCTGAGAAGCAATGTAGAGAGGCGTCATAGTAAGTTGCTTATTACATTACATTATATCTTTAACTGTTAGAGCTGGCGCTGTAGAAGTCACATTATTTGTTAGTATTATTAGAGAGTGCAGTTGTTGATCCCTCCCCCGTCCAAGACCCCTAAGTTTGGAGAAAGATCATTCACGCGGGGGAATCCCGCCCTGTGGAACTCTCTTCCAGACAATGTGACTGGAGCAGTCTCAGCTGGACTTTTCATTTGAAATTTGAAGACACATCTATTTAATATTGGATATGAACTGTTTTAATTAAGCGCTCTTGTTGTAGGCCTTAGCCTTGTCTACTGCGCTATATAAATTGTCAATAAATAGTAAATAAATAAATAAATAAATATTAATTAGACGAAGCGCCATAATGACTAATCGCTTGATCGAAGAATTATGACGTCATAATTGCTATGACGTCGAATTCCTATTCGAAGTCTTTTGTCGCCGAACAGAACGTCAGAAGCTGAAGACTGGGATCGTGACTGCCTAAAAGGGTCGCGTCTACGCTGCTCCAGATGTGGCCATTGCAGACACCTACCTCCTCCTCCTCCTCCTCCTCCTCCTCCTCCTCCTCCTCCACTTTCATTTGATGCGTCATCTTGCGCCGCAGACCTGCTAGCTCTTCTATTTCGGCCAGAAGTACAGTCAGGTCGGGTCGATCTACCCTGTAATCGTGTGTCTTGAACGTTTGGCTGTGTTGTTGCTGGGCACCGAAAGATGATGAGCAACCACCGGTCTATGTCGACTATGTCGAGGCGGCAGATCTGTATGGAAGACGATTCGGCAAACGCTGAACGAATGGAAATGGACTCGCTAGACAGGGTAACTTGCGTTCATAAGAGAATCCTCGGGGAAGGTGGAGACGCGGAACGCCGTTCCCGTGCGTTCTCACTGAAAAACAGCACTGCCCTCATTCATCCATACTGTATATGCATAAACATAATTATTACGTAAATATACAAGAGAGATCTGGAGGACTTTGAGAACTAATTTGACTTCATTTCACTGGGCTAATATTTGGTCAGTGGAATATCCACTTGAAGGGATAAATTAAGGTTGGATTCGATAGGTAAAAGTTAAAGGTAGTCCCATACTCGAACAAGCGTAGGGTCCGCGCTGATCTTCGTGTACTAGGTAAGCAGCGACACAGGTGGCTTACGTCATTATTTTTTAATAAATTCAAGTTTTTAGTAGTCTACCATTGTTTTCCCTAGACCCGGGCGTTATATATATATATATATATATATATATATATATAATATGTAATAATGAATACTCAAAAAAAGTAATTTATATATATATATATAGTATATTTAATATATATATATATATATATATATATATATATATATTATAAATTTTGCAGAGCTGTTCATTAATCCCGATGTAAAGAAATGATGTCCATGCATGCGACTGTTTCCTGCCTCGCATAATAATGAATACTCAAAGAAGTAATTCCTTGTAATCAGTGACGACTCCAAGATTTGGCAAGTGGGGGGAGACTTAGGCTGGCAACTGCTAAGCAATGTGGCCAACTATTTGTTGCTAGATGTGTGGTAGTAATCATAGAGGTCCCAATTGGAGGTCCACTGGGGGCCAGGCATTTAATCACTGGTGATAATATACTAGCAGTTGGGTTCACCGGTCCCCTATGCAGTGCTTTTTTGTAAAAAATAGGTGCCGGTACCGGTGGATTGCTTTTCCATCACTGGTGATAATATACTAGACAGTTGCGCATTCATTTCTACGAGTCAATGTATGTATGTAACTATGTATGTATATTATATGTACCTATGTATGTATGTACACTCTAGATGGATATATTTTTTAGGAAGGTAGTAGGTGTATTTATCAATATATAGGTATATAATATATATATATATATATATATATATATATATTAGTTATATAAATGTGTGTGTAGAAAAATACAAGAACACTTGTAGCAGGAGTAATATATAATGAGTTAATAAGAGTTGCGGTCGAGAGTAGAAGAATAAGCAACACAATCGTCTCTATTTTTCTCTTCTCTAAGACCTTAATCTGATTAAGCGAACCGAAACCAAGACAATCAAGGCCAGCTGCAAAGTGATTTTACATCTCTTATTTGCTATAGCATTAAAATTACAGTCATGTTGATACCTCTTCTGATTTATCAGCTCAGAAGTGTCCCTGCACGTTCTCTCTGCGAATTGATAACGAGATGGAATTCTCAGATACGTTCATATTTTCACTGTAGCAATTCACGGGCGTTGTGGACAAAAATAGGCTTCAGTGGCTTATTATAACAACTCATAACTTTCTTGAAGTTTGCTTATTTAGGCCTGTTTACTATCTGGAGAACAATAAACATACTAGAACCAGCATTTATCAAAACATTACAGGCCTAGAGTTATAGGAGTCAATTTAATATGCATTTTGATGATTAATCATTTTATTTACTATTATTTATTATCGTACAAGTTGTAGGCATTTTATTTAGAGATAGTCACTGTCTAAACACAATCATGTGTAGTCAGTAGTAGACTACTAGTAGTAGTACTACTACTACTACTACTACACTACTAGTAGTAGCTACTACTACTACTGCTGCTACTACTACTGCTACTGGTGGTGGTACTGCTGTAGTATTAGCAGCAGTAGTAGTAGTAGATAGCAGTAGCAGCAGTACCAGTAGCAGTAGTAGTAGCAGTAGCAGTAGTAGTAGCAGCAGCAGCAGCAATAGTAGCAATAGTAGTAGTAGTAGTAGTAGTAGTAGTAGTAGTAGTAGCAGTAGTAGTAGTAGTAGTAGTAGTAGTAGTAGTAGCAGCAGTAGTAGTAGTAGTAGTATCTGGGTTTTCAGTGGCTTAGTGAAGTAAAGTAAACTAGCTAGCATCTCTCTTAGTTTAGAAACAGTCAACGTCATTTATGCAGTCATCCATTCCAGTTTCCGTTTGTCACATCACAAACGTTGCCTTTGAGTTAGCCAAAGAAACACTTGCACATGTTTGCAGAATTCAATGCCAAAACAGCTCAAGTCTTAGGTTTCAGTTCTACTGCGCTCACTAGCTCTGCGATCGTCTAACATATTTCATATACAGGCCTACGTAGAAACATGTGTTAATCGTATTTAGTATCTGTTGCTGTAGGAAATCATTTGTCAAAAGTCGAAAATTCGATCCATTGAAGACAAGATTGAGGTTATTCTTGTTTCTCAGTAATTTATTTTAGTTAAGAATCGCATTAATATTTCTGTTATTTCTATTTATATTTTGAGGCGAAGTTGAAAAAGCGTTGGGAGTCCACCCAGTCATTATCCACAAACACTTACCTGCACCTAGTACCTGAATCAGTGCTGGCATACTGATCGTATAGATTGATGTCAAACGTATATAACCACGTATACAGGCCCCCTATCGACTGCCTAATTGCATTATCAGTGTTGCACTAAAACACTTTCGTGGTCTGAGGATACTATAGTTTGAACCTTGCGTAATCTATGCTGAAAGAAAACTTAATTCGCGTCGTCGTTACGGACCGATTATGGCTGAACATCGCATTGCAAGGAACGTTCCGGTATAGTATATTATAATGACTCCCATATAATAATAACTCCCCCTCATATTTTATATATATATAATAATGACTCCCCCCATCATTATTATATATTATATATAATAATATATTAACTAACTCTCTTATTTTATAATTAGCTGAGATCATGGCCTAGAGCACCAAAAAGCTTTTTGTTATATCGAGAATTGTTCCAATAGTGTGCTTGTGGGATTCAAAATTTGTTGTTTTGGTATCAATTAAATTCATTATTGACAATTAAGTGGAGAGATAGGGCTGAAACCATGTTGATCAGTGGATATCATATTAAATGCATCTAAGTAGTTTAACATTCTGGTAAGCATTGCCCTTTCAGGAATTTTAGGAAAACTGGGAGATTGGAAATGTGTCTATAATTTTATATAACCATTTTAGAGACATTTTTATAAATTGGGGTTATTTTGTTCAATTTTTAGGCCTACTTCTTCTGAGGAGTTATAATATAGAGAGAGTTATTATAATATATATATATAATAATGAGGGGAGTCTTTATTATATATATAATAATGATGGGGGGAGTACCGGTCGCTGGAAATGAACCGGATTGCTGGCGAGGGACTGAATAGGGATCAGTCTGTAGCATCTGCCTGTCTGTCCGTCGTTAGGCTGATGATCGTTATAGAGAGTAGGCCTACAGCGCAAATATTCAATTTATATGGCACCAGGCCCGTACGATGTGGGGGTGCAGGGGTGCAGCTGCACCCCTGATAAAAAGGGGGTGCAGCGCACTCCCTGGAAGACGAGGCTGGAAGGTGCAGATCTGCACCCCTTGGAATTTTCGACTCAAAAATATATAGGAAATGACCTTTTTGCTTGTCGACTACTCAAAATATATAGGAAATGACCTTTTTTGCTTGTCGACTACTCAAAAATATATAGGAAATGACCTTTTCTTGGCTTGTCGACTCAAAGATATATAGGAAATGACTTTTTTGGCTAGTCCACCGAAAATGTGACAGCCAAACACCTCGCCTCGGAAAATCTGCACCCCCTGCTTTATAAGGACGAGGCTTATTGAAAGCGCTGCGCAGACCAGATTGACTGTGATTCCATCGCGCTGTACACTCGAGCGCCTAAAGATGCGCAATCTGCGTTTCCCCGGAATCGAACCCGGATTCACACTCAGTTCACGCTCAGCTCATTGCGAGGACTAAAGTCTCATTTTCTTATCAAGCGCGACTCACAACTTCACAAGACGAGAGCGCTTCTGTAGAGAAATACAACAGGCGCTACATAAGTAGCGTATCACATTACGTCTAAAACAGCTCGTGCTCGATTGCCACTGTGGTCGACCTGCTGCTTCTGCACAATGGTTTAGCATGGGGCAGTGATTTTACAGACCTCATAGGGAGAATCCACCTCCAAAAGTCCAAAACCCCCAATCCCAGCACTGGCAAATTTTGCATTGAACTGTGTCTCTTCCCCTCCATCCAAGTCAATTTGCCCCACCCCAAAGGCCTGGGGTCTGGAGACTGGATAAAACACTGCTTGGGCCAGAGAGCGTTCGCCCCGGACGCAAAATTCTTGGGGGCGAGCAAAATTTCTAGCGAAAAAGGAAAAACCAGGTGATAATAAATGTAGCCTGCCATGCCATTGACAGACAAAGGAAGAAATAAACCTACTTTGTCGGGTTCTATATCTGTTGCAATGTGACGAATGACGAGGAGGACATTATTTTGCTTCTCGTAACTTTTTGACCCACTCGACGTGCACCGCTGTTTTGTTCACACCCAAAAGTCACAAGTTAGGGGCCTGCTTTAGGGGCTGTCCATTACTTATGTCAACAATTTTTGGGCAATTTTTAACCCCATCCCCTCTTGTCAACAACTGTCAACTTTCTGTTCCCCCTATAATTACGTCAACAATTGTTGACCCCCCTCCCCAAGATCAATGACAGGTCCCAATAATAAGGTTATTATTTTTTGCGGTGATGACCATTTTTCCCCTGTTTTGTTCATCGAGTGTCAAAATGTGGTGGTGGTGACCTTTTTTGCCATGCTCTTTTCCATTATAATAAGTAGTATTCCGTGAAATTTCCTATTTTTTGATTATTTGTAAAAGTGAAATTTTTGACACCCCTCCCCTGTCAACAATTGTCAAACTTTTTCAAACCCCTCCCCTAAATTGTTGACGTAATTAATGGACAGCCCCTCCCCTCTTGTCAACAACTGTCAACTTTCTGTTCCCCCTATAATTACGTCAACAATTGTTGACCCCCCTCCCCAAGATCAATGACAGGTCCCAATAATAAGGTTATTATTTTTTGCGGTGATGACCATTTTTCCCCTGTTTTGTTCATCGAGTGTCAAAATGTGGTGGTGGTGACCTTTTTTGCCATGCTCTTTTCCATTATAATAAGTAGTATTCCGTGAAATTTCCTATTTTTTGATTATTTGTAAAAGTGAAATTTTTGACACCCCTCCCCCTGTCAACAATTGTCAAACTTTTTCAAACCCCTCCCCTAAATTGTTGACGTAATTAATGGACAGCCCCTTACCCCCGGGCGCTGGCAACCCACGCCCCGCCACTGCCTCTACAGTCGTCTGTCCAGGGTTTAATCTAGGCCGTTTCCGGGGGGAAATTGTCATTTCCCCGGAAGTTTCAATATATCCCGGACATTTTGGCATACTGCATTAACTAACAGCAGCCCCCTAGCTGACTTCCCCTCGGCCTTGTCAGTCCCCCCGGAGTCCAGAGTCTAGATTAAACACTGCGTCTGTCTGTCTCTCTCTGTCCGCAGGCCATGCAGGCGGACATCGCCAATTTCCGCGGTCAACTGCGCAACCTGGCGGCCGTTAACGACTGTTTCCGTAAAGAGCTGGAGGACCTGAAACGCTGCAACACGGCGCTCAAATGGAAGAAATGCGACCTCGAGAAAGAGATGAATCAGCTTTGCACGACCGCAGAAGGTCTTCGTCAGCGGGTAAGAGAGGAGTAGGCGCCCGTATTACCAGCGCCGGTCCTAGTCAAAATGGCACCCCAAGAAGAGCATATATTTTGGAGTCCGCTGCTCGATCCTTTCCCCTCGGACCCCCTGTGACATCACCGTTGCTCAACCACCCCATTCCCCCAATAATTTAATTTGAAAACTGGTGGTGACCTTTTTGCTTTTCAGACTATTCACCCCCTTAAATAATTTAATAAATAATGGATGATGATGATGACGATGATGATGACGACAACGATGACGACGACGACGACGATGATGATGATGATTATTATTATGATGATGATGAACCAATGGCAATGCCTTCGGCGGCGTTTTTAGCTTTTTGACTGCAAAAATCCCGTCGTGAATAAAATCAAGGTATGGATTCTGTCCATCCTCCAAAGACGACACCCGGGCGGTCCCCCCACAACCCCATCCCCCACCTGCCTTCTAGTTACGGGGCTCTGGCTGCTGACTGACAACACGCTGCGTGAAACCCTAAATGAAATTTTACATTCCGATAAGATATATTTATAATATAGAGTGGTCTTGGACAATTTCGGAGACCAATTCATCAAGACCGAGACCGAGACCAAGACCGTCAAGACCAAGACCAAGGCCTTAGCTGTCGAGACCAAGACATGACCAAGACCACAAAGAATCGGTCTTGAGTGCTCTCGAGACCAAGATCACGGTCTCGAGGACTATATCCCTCGATTTGACCAAGATATGAAGTTGATCCTACAATCATATTGCACCAATGAATCAACAGTCAGCCTGTACATAAGGCGTTCTGTGTATTTGCAGCTGTCTCTCTTTGCGATTCAATAGAAGAACGAAGGATCTTCCGAAGACCTCGACATTAACTTAGCATTGTGTCTATGGTCTCAATAGGCTCAAAACGCGTAACATAATAACGCCAGCAAAGTTATGCTAACCGATAAAGCTGTGATATGATAAAAAGCGTAAGAATCAACTGTCTATTTCTCTTTTAGCTTAAATATAGGCCTATAAAATTGTCGGACAATCATACAAGATATACTGTATATAAATGTATCTTACAAGATATAGGCATACAAGATATAGGTCTACTATATATACATATATATGTATATGTATGTATCTAACAAAACAAATTTCTGTAAATATTCACGCAAGAATGAGGAGATATTCAATAAAAGTGACGTCAACCAATGATTGTAATAACTGTAGAATTGATCCAAATCAATTCATTCATTCATTCATTCATTCATTCATGCAACAGCAGCAGCAGCAGCTACAACAACACGGAATTAGTTTCGACCATTTTCGCCAGAAATCAAGCAAATTGGTCGGATTTTTGGGGCGCCGAATGGAACTCTCTGAGATTGGGGAGAAGGTCTTCGAGGCGCAATGCATTCTGAAGCGCAGAACGCGAAAACGAAAATTCGAATACCTGGTGAAATGGAAAGGTTGGAGCAGCAAATATAATTCCTGGGAACCGGAGGAAAATATTTTGGACAGTGTGTTGATTGAAGAATTTCAAGAGGGTGGTAGAAAAACTAGGAGTGGATAAAAAAGACTACAAAATAAGAAGTTTAAACCTCAAAAGAGAGCCGTCTTTATTAAAGAGCGAAAGTGAAACTGAAACTGAAAGCGAAGAGGCACCTGCCTTGCCCAGACGACGTCGACCCAAACCTCATTAAATACTGTTACGTTTAGATTTTATTAACTACTTCAATGCCGGTAAATATAAGTGTGTAATATTTCAAAATGGCGTGTAGTTTTCGTGAGAATGATTTGTACAATCATTCATTCATTCGTTAGTTCACAAGGACGACGGATGGAGGTCCGTTGTGCCAATCTCGAGTTGCGCGAGTTGTGACGGCGACCGATGGCTGAGTGCCATTCATGAAGAATTGTGGAAGGAAGAACATCGCCGGTCTGCTGGGGCCATGTACGGCGTGGTCTGCCAGGAGGTCTTCTCCAGTTCGGCGGAGGCGCGTCTCGGTGCGTCGAGTAATGGCGCAGGCGAGAGCGCGGTGGGACGGAATGTTGTTGTCCTGGCGAGCCACATGACCGAAGAGAGACAGACGGAACTCCGGTCGGGGGATGCATTCCCAGCCATCAACATGGTGGAACCGCCACTGTCCAGCAGTCAGGACAGGTGATGGCTTCATCTTCCGCCTGTGTCCAGCCAAAGATGCCCTCCATTGTCCATGATGGGAAGATGAAACCGAGCGAAAATACACAGAACCGTTGAAAGCATTGCCAAACGTCATATGTCATCTTCAATCGAACGTCATTTATGGAAGAGAATTTCCAGCCAGTCCTATTAATGTCCTACAGTGGCGTAGTCAGGATTTCCTCGATAACCGCCAAGGGAGGGTTCACCCCAAAAATCGCCTCAAAAATAAAAATTGCATGTGAATACATCAGAAAAAAATTTTTCTCCGCCCAAGGGGGGTTTTAACCCTCAACCCCTCCAACCCCCCGTGGCTACGCCACTGTTGTCCTATAACTAGGCCTATGGCCAAACATTCTGCCACTAACAAATTGACGATGATGGAAAAATCAGCAGAGAACGAACAACGTTAGGCCTATATACAGGCTTGCTTGGATCCGTTTATTGCAGGGATATTTTTACACCCCCTAACACCCTTCCCAACACCCCTTCCTAATTTGAGGTCGATACCCCCACAAAAAATTGGTAATGTGACAATGGTATTCATACAAAATGCATACTAATTAGCTCCGGACACCCCCAATTTGAGGTCGACACCCCCAAATTCACAATCCTAGAAATATCCCTGGTTTATTGTTTCAACTGCTACTGCCTCTTCGTTAAAACTGTCCATTGTCCAATAGGCCGTTGTCCATAACTCTTGCACTAAAATTCTGCTTTCCTTGGTCCCGCCTCTGCTTTGAACAATTTGCCATTTGTTGTTTGACTTTGAACTTTTTCTAAAAGATCTATGTCTTTTTCAAAATGGATTTCATGACAGTACGCAGTATTCTAGACGAGACCGTACTAATGTCTAATATAGTTAGTTTTACAATAATAGCACTGTAACTTTGCATCGGCTCTATTGTTCTTTCATCATTCCCAACATATCCGGCTGCCCTTATTTGCTGCCTCCAAAGCCCTCAATGCGTTGTCTCGAGATGGATTCATAGTTCATACTTCCATGGATGATCACCCAAAGTCTCTTTCTTTCGCTGTGGTGGTTAGAACCTGCCCCAAGCATATTCGTTATGCATGTTTCGAATTCCCATCATTGTCATTGTCATTGCGTCGCATGTATCTTGATGTCAGGCTCATAATTTCGCTGATAGCCTGCCAATTGAGACAGACCGAGACTGGGCCAATTAGAGGTGTGGCCTCTGGCTCTGAGGCTGAGCCATGTGGGCCACTTTGCCATTACGCCACTGCTCCAGAGCATACTTTGGTGACGACCGAAGTTCTAAAGTTCTATAACAACCCGACCCGCCGTCTCATGGATACACTAACCTTTGCCCGACAGACAAACCACCTTGTCTATAGCTATTTCAAGAAAGATTAAGCGCATAAGAATGAGCAGCTACTGCTGTACTGCCCTATAAGAGCGCTATATAAATTTACGATATTTCTATTTACTTTACTTACTTACTTACAGTTCCGTTAATCTATGGTGCTGCTGTCATGGTGCTGAGTGTAATGTTATGTATTACATTCTATGGTTGTCGGCCGATTTCGAGTTCGACGATTTTTTAAAAGTTCCGATGATAATTAACTGTTGAAGTCGCTCTGAAATGATGACCTGCGTCGCTAATGGATGTATCAACGGTCAGAGAAGAAAGGCCCTCAGCGCGGTCACCTTCCATCAGTAAGTTGAATGTCTCCGTGGCTCAGTCGGCAGAGCATCAGCCCCGCCTTAGATGAGCCGTCAACCCGGGTTCGATCCTGGACACAACACTCACATGTTCACCAGTAGGGTTGCCAGATGTCCGATTTTTTACCTGACTGTCCGGTATTTTGCCTATTTGTCCGGTGATAAATTGAGGCAATACCGGACATGCATGTGTCCGGTATTTTCTTGCAAGCTACCAAACTACAGCAAGCAAGTCACTCCCAACCTAGTACAATGCAACATTTTGGCTATAATTCTCCTATAAATAATATAATTATGTTTGGGAAAACCCACATCTTAAATTGTAATATTAAGCTACCGAGTATTAAGCAGTCTAAAGCAGGGTTTCCAAACATTTTAGAACCGCGGCCCACTTCAGCGGTTTTGTAACGTGCCGAGACCCTAATAATAGCATGTAATATAAAAAAATGCATTCGGCCATCTGGCGAACGTTAGTTGAACAGAGAATCTTCTGAGTTATGAATAAATGGCAAAACAAAGGTTCTGATTTGATTCAAATGAAAATATGGCAAATGTATTAGGTAGAATTATTCATATTTTTGCCAGATAAGACAAGGGGAAAGAGATATATATTGAAATTTCTTGAAAATTATCATTTTAAAAATTTTGCCAGGAGCATACCTTTGTTACGCGTCTTAAAAATCATATGAGTATGGCAAAATTGCTTAACCGCTAGGTTACTCGATAACGTTTGTGGTAGAGATTCCCTATTGTTAGTGGAGTTTCAGAGCAAAATGGTTGGGATATGCTTTCATTGCGTTATTATGAAACAATATTAATTTCTAAAAGTACCGGTATTGTCAGTTGCAGTGTATAGGGCTTGTCCATATAATACGTGTGCAAAAAAACATCAACCCCTCTCCTCCTTTGCACACCGTACATACGTTAAATCTCCTAAATCCAACCCTCCCTCCTCCCCTCAGTACGTACGTAAAATATGGATGGACCCAGGCTTTCAAAGGCCTGTATTGGCTCAAATGCTATTGATTCACTTGATCTTTGGACTACATAGAAGAGAATTAGTGAAGTGCAATTTTAAGTATATTTTATGCAGTTGAAAAATTAAGATAATAATAAAAGCAGCCGAGTCCAGTAAATAATTACAAAGTCATGTAACAGTTTCTTTTATTTCTTTGTTGTAAATGGTAAAGTTTACGTTTATTTAAAGAGACAGTAGCAATTTTATTGTTTTATTTGCAAGGTGTGTTATTTGAGGTGCTGAGGACCAGAGTGGCTTATCCAAAGAAGTAAAATTTTTGAGAAACAGGATTTGAAGTTTGGAATGAACTTGTCAAATCATCAAGTTACAGTTTATTGGCTTTGACCAAATATATACTGTAGTACAAATTTTCCCTGGTCCATCTTGTTATGTTTGCATTTTTGTCTTCTATATGGGTGTCTGGTATTTTGGAGACAGTGATGTGGCAACCCTATTCACCAGCCAATGGTATGGTCAGCTAGGCGCTTTAGGTAGACAACTAATATGTTATAAACAATATAGTTATATATAAATTAGGGCATAACCGATTTGAGTAATTTACCGATTTCCGATTCCGATTAATTGGGATTTTTCCTTTGCCGATTCTGATTACGATCCGATAATCATAATAAATGTTTTAAGTTTTCTAATATTTGTATTGCCAGATACTATGTAAAAACCCGCAACCATTGTTGTAGACAGTAGCCCAAACCCCGCCCAAAGTCTGTTAGTACAACACAATTGAACAAGTAAGTAAGTAAGTAAGTAATAACTTTAATTGAGGCATGACAATCCCAATCATAAATTCATTCCTTCTTTTATTCCTGGACAACTTCTGTGGCACTGTAGCATAGCGGAGACCAAAGTCAAAGGCGCTGTCAACAACATTGACAAATCAACACGGGACGGAAGATGTTGATCTTCAGGAAACGTCTGCTCAGATGGCTTGAAAGAGTTCACTGTCGTGTCGAAATCGGGTAGTGAACCCTTCAGAAGGCGGTCTTCCGCCAGAAGATGTTCCGTTGAAGAGTCAGCGAAATGCAGAAAGGATGTTGAAAGACCGCATGGATGTAAAGAGAAATTCACAGCGTGGCGAAATCAAACGGCGAATCCTTGAGGGCGGTCGTCTGCGAGACAGCAATCCATCACCGAACTTGATGGAACCGACCGAAGATGTAACTCAGCACGTGGACCAGAGCAGTTTTTGCCCTTTATACCTTGTAGACTACGTCGACAGGCTGGTGGCTTAGATAAAATGGCGGGCCAAACCACGGCGACATGGGCGACATAAATCCGATCCATTCAGCGCAGAGAAAGCGCAAAGATGATCGCCAACCACTTCGAAAATGACAGGTAGGCGACAATCCGCACGATTAGTTCAAAGAATTAAGCGCAGGACGTGGGTAAAAACCGCCAAGAAGGGCGATATTCCGAAGCACGTACAGACATGTGCGAGCGGCCAAAATGGCGTTACCGGAACCTATCCTATCCTATCCTATCCTATCCTATAAATACTGAAATATATTTCTACTGTGGTGGCGTAATTAGTTTATAAACGAAGAAAAGCAAGACGACGAGAAACACTCATTAGTAGGCCTAATGCAGAAAACGCTATAGTAGGCCTATTTATTTATTGTGACAATTTGTTAATAGCTCTTTGAATAAATGTTAATAACATTGTCCTGGCACCAAATAAATTAGCTCCTCTAAAACCATGGACAGTCAAGACACGAAGCGATCATCTTAGGTTTAATGTAAACGTATCACCTTCAAAGCTGGCTAAACTCACATTCTATGGAATTCTAAGCAATTGCCGATAATATTTTAAAATACAATGCACCTTTTCGTGTAAATTTCATACACTTTACAACAAAAACAAGAGATTTCAACTCAATGTGGTTCGTTTTTCGACTTTTTAATATTGTGGCGTTTTGGCGCTAAACTTCGCGTAATTGAAATGTGTAACTCCTTGATTAACATTTGAAAATTTTGATTCACCGCTTGTCTGACCTATGATCTAGAAATAATGGAAATGCCATATTGCAAAAAGCCGTTGAAAAGCGCAAAAAACATAAAAAACGCGTTTTTTGTTGACAAATAAAAAACGTAAAAAACGTTTGAAACATCTATGCAGAATACAACAGCAGAATAATAGCGGTTCTGATTTTCTGCCATCAGGTTTCCGTTTCACGATCCGCCACTCTTAGCCCATTGGGTGAGTGCTGTTTGTAGAGACAACTGGTCTCCGACAGAGCTGAGCTGCCTCTGCAGTGATCACTTCACATTGAAAGATTATCAGCGTTTCAGACCAGGCATTCTCAAGACAAATGCAATTCCATCCAAGTTTAAAAGGCTTATGAGCACTAGGCTGAAGAAAGCAGAGAAACCAGTTGACAATGGAATATCAGGTGCACTTCTATCTTTTAAACAACATTCATATTATTATTATATTTATTATTATTATTATTATTATTATTGTTACATGTTTGTTAACACACATTAAGTCATTCACTAGGTGAAGAATAGTGTATACATACAGTTATACTTCCAAGGATGATCGCCCAGTCTCTTTCTTCCTCTGTGCTGGTTAGAACCTGCCCCAAGCATATTTGTTACCACCATGTATATACTGTATTTATATATATATTATATAATATATATAGTTATATACACACACAGGTACACATGCCTGGCTGAGGCTATAGCAAGGGAGATCAGCGCCGCCCTATGAGCCAATGAGGTTCGAGAAGGACTTTGACTTTTTTTGCTTCTATAGTAAACATCATCATGACATCTTGGTGATGAGTCGGGTCCGTCAGACCCTAGATTTATACAGTTGGACAACTCGGGTTGCGAATCCCCCTCCAGAGTACAAGAAAGTGGAGCGGAGGAACTGGAAACACTTCCAGCAGGAATTTTCAGATTTGGCAAATGTGTTTTTAGTCCCGAATGAGCCATTTGCTTCCTTCTATTGTCTGTGGTACTGAGTTAATTTCTGTCACCAGTTTTAACAATGAGGTGACACTGATTTGACCTATTTCATAAAATGAGCAGTGTTAAATATTGTTTCTATTAAGTATATTTAATTAAACTGAGTTTTTTAAAGTAACTCAGATTTGTTGACAAATATATTTGGGAATGGAACATGAAGTGTTGAAACATTTTTTGAGGTGTTACTCAATGACCTTGAAAATTTGTTGCATAACTCGGATTTAAGTTTGCTTGAATTTTTTTAGATAAGATTTATAGTGATGCTAATTCTGTTGTGCCTAAACCTTCTTGTAGTCAGCATTATATCAGATACCTAGAATTTACTGTATTCAGTAAAGAAGATTTTCGTCTCATTAAAATTTAGAGTTTGACATTCTTGACATTTGAAAATTCTATATTCTTCAATGCCTTGTGCTGATTTACTTTTATAACAAATTGATAACAACACAAGATCTTTCTGTGGTGTTTCAACGACATAAATTTTGTGTGTGTTTTAATCAGTCTACAAACTTTTTTCATAATCTTGACTCTTACCATTTTCATTTAGACTGGAGCAATAAACTCCTTCGACTTTTCTTTCTCTTTTTTTCCTAGTTTTCTTTGACAATGGTCACTTAACTAGGTATGTTCATGTTATTTCTTAAGTATTTATATCACATGTTTTGTCAGAGACCTATAGCAGACGTGATTTATCTTTCTACTTTTGTTGTCATAGAAACGATGAAATTGAAGTCTAAATCCATACAACGAAGTAAAAATATTCTTGAAAAAGATGACGTGGAGTGTAGAAATATAGAGAAACAAAGCAGAAAGTCTTTACTAGCCACAAGGAAGCTTGTTGGCTCTGTGGATGTCAATGAGACATCATTTCCAACTAAACAATCAAAAGCTATTCAGAGCAAGAAAGTGCAAAAAAACAACACAATTGCCTCAAAATTCAGGATTGCGAATGTAGTGACCAATTCTGTGCCAGTCAAGACAGCGTCAACCATATCTGGCAATGAACATTTCTCAGCAAAAGAGTCAGAACCAGAAATTATATCTGTTACTGTCTCAGAAAAAAAGTTACGGGCCAAGAAACCAATTAAACTTCCACGAAAGATCTTGAAACTATCCCCCGATGAATCTGAAGATGAATTTCGAGTACATTTGTCAGATTGGACGCCTATGATGACTGACACGGGCGAAATTCTTGCAGCTGTTCGGGTAGAAATGGATGAGAGCGGGTTATCAGATGAAGATGACGAACAGCCCGAGGCAATTTTTGAGAAATGGATGAGAAAGAAGATGAAAAGGGGAACAGAGAATAAAAACTCTGCAGTTACCTATCCACCCGCATTTAGCATGGAAGATGATATTATTGCCAGACAAAACATACCATTCTATGAAAATCCAATGCTTGAGGACATAGATCATGGTTCTGGAGAGAATAATAATCACCAAATGCATCCTAGATTCGTACACAGAATTGGTCAGTGTTTTCCAGAGAAAGATGACGATGCGTCCTTGACAAAATCAAAGCTCAGATTTATCATAGAGACATTAAAGTCACAGCATAACAGGGTGCAGGCGCTTCAGAAGAGCTGCAGAGAGTTGTCACAATCAAACGCCACACTCAGAGATGTCCTTAGAATTATGCCAAGCAATTCAGATGATGAAATGATGGAGACAGATGGACAAGCGCCAGCATATTTAATTGTTGGCATGCATCCATCAGGGTCTACCTCGCATCCTTCGTATCGATTCATTCTTACAGACTGTCCACCAGCAACAATCTCAAAAACAATTGTCTAATGACATTCTTGTAAATAAAGTTTTTTGTACATATTTGACAATTTCATTACCAAAGTATTTATGCTTTCGTATTTGATTTTATTCAGTTTTTTAGCAATAATTATTAATTGTGTACACAAAAGCTTAACTGTTATTTAGCCTGATACTGTCAGTTAATGCTTCAACTTGACGAAGGGCAATTAAAAATGAAAAAACAAAAGTTATGGCTGTGTCGAGGGATGGCAACGATGAAGTAGAAATCATGCTAAATGGACAAATATTGGAAAAAGTTGAAACATTCAACTTGATTCAAGTACATAGGAGGAATACTCAAGAGCTACGGAAAACACACAGAGGTTTAGTTTATAGTTAGTTATGATGCATGGTGGCTTCAACTTAACAGCACCTTGACCTCTAGGATCAGGTATTCCCTTTTCCGCCATTAAGAGCGGTTGTTTAAAATATAGTTTGACACTGATTACAGAAGTATGACTAGTATAACAATTCATCATCTTCACTTTCTGCCTGCATGGCGGCAATAGTTGGATACAAAACATTTCCACTTCGCTCGATCTTGCGCTAATCTGCATCCTTCAACAATCGACATGTTCTTTGCTTCCAGATCTTCCTTCATGTTATCCATCCATCTTTTTCTCGGTCTTCCTCTCCCTCTGTCTCCTACTTTGTGCGTATGCAGTGCTTTGTAGGCCCATCTATTGTTGTCCATTCTTTTACCATGCCCAAACCAATTTAACTCCTTTTGCGTACTTTATCGATAATTGTTTCTATGGCTCCTGTCTTCATATCTCAGTTTTTGATATTTGCTGACTCCCATTATTTTTCGTAGACAGCTCATCTCTGCAACCATTAAACTTTTTTCGTCGGATTTTTTATTACCCAAGTTTCTGATCCATATAGGCCTAAAATTTGAGGTATTACTAATGTATTGTACAATTTCAGTTTTGTAATTTCATTGTTAAGCTTTTGTTCCTCCATAGTGTTCTCATTCTTCCCAATGTTTGTAATCCTGTATTTATTTTAATTTTAACGTCCTCTGTGTGTTTTCCGTAGCTCTTGAGTATTCCTCCTATGTACTTGAATCAAGTTGAATGTTTCAACTTTTTCCAATATTTGTCCATTTAGCATGATTTCTACTTCATCGTTGCCATCCCTCGACACAGCCATAACTTTTGTTTTTTCATTTTTAATTTTCAGGCCAAATTTTTTGCTTGTATCATTTACTTCATTAGTGATAGTTTGTAGATCCTGAATATTTTCACTCACTATGCAGGCTGACAGCTGACATTCAGGGGCGTAGGGACGGGGGGGGGTATATCGGCATATATACCCCCCAAAATCCGACTACCCCTAAAATTTTTATTGGTTAGTAGCCGTTTTGTTCACATGTGGGACATTAACATGTGTTTTGATTTTGAAATAGCAACGACTAATTAAGGTTTATACCCCCTCCCAAATCAAATTACTGGTTACGCCGCTGAGTTTAGCCCCATGTGAAGAACTGTTTGCTTCCGTTTCTTGGGGTGTAACTTGACAATCAAACCTAATGGGGTGAGTGTCTTGGCCGACCACGTAGACATTAGTAATGGGCCGCAGATATTTTGACTGATTGATCATGTAAACGAAGTCCAGTAATTAAAGTGTGATGTGCTTCCAAGAACAAGAAGTCTAGATTTAGGGATCAAGTAAACCATGGGCTACTATATAGTCTATAGACTGTAGTACTCAATGAGCAAACTAAACCAGCTATCTTTGCCTACAGATTCAGCGGTCAGTACAGTGGTTTGTAAGCCTTTATTTACAGTGGCGTAGCTACATTGGTGCAAACCGGTGCAATTGCACCGGTCGGACTGCCCAGGGCCACTTGTACAAATCGTGTAAATCCGGTGAGATTTTTATTGGGGGAAAAGGGTAGACCTGGTATTGTAGGTTCTACAAGATTGCAACTGGTTAATTACAACTTTTCGCGCCAGAATGACTTCTCCAGTAGGGTAGGTTAAATCTGTGCTGCGTTAATACTAATAGTATCGTCGTTATCGCATAGCATCTGGCATGACCCAGTGGACTGAGCTGATAAGGGCTTCCAGCCTCTACTATCTAATGTCCGAGCAGAAGATCCCCGCTGTGTCTACTACGATGGCACACAAACACAATAGCTACATTTTCCTAGTTCAGGATTGGCGTATACGTTTCAGTTGGGGAGGGATGGGTTTCCCACGTGTCACTGCCGATCATTTAAATAGGGCAAAATATCTTCATTCTTATGAGATTCGTATCGATTACTCGTCCGAAATCAAGTTGATGATGGTTGCGATTGCTGAATGTACTTTGTATAATAAAATGTCAGTTTCCACAGTTCGATAACTACGATGCCAGCCGCATAGTAGGCCGTGAAACTGATGCAGATAGCAGGTACTGTAAGTCGACAATACTCTAAATAATTAATCGATAATTGAAATATGTATTGCGAATTTGCAATAATCGCGAATTTCGCGTCAAAAGCTAGACGGTTTCACTACTCGAGAAGTGAACCTGAAATTTTTAACGTTCACAATCACAGAGAAGAAAGTGGCACATCCCCAAATTCCCAAGTGTCTTTTTGTGTGTGTGTCTAAAATGCACTAAAATTCGGTACCGGAACAAAATCGCGCAAGACAAAATCGCGACGACAAATTAGCGCCGACTTAAATAGCGCCGACAAAATAGCGTCGAAGCTAGAAACGATAGAGAGCACAATAGAGCTGGGTCGATTACGATTATTTTTTCCGATTACGATTACGATTATTTTCGATTATTTTTCACGATTACGATTTCGATTACGATTACGGTTTTTTAAATAATCGCGATTTCGATTTCGATTATTTCACAGTACCTTTAGAAACTGGCTTTCCCGCCATATTTTACAGTATTCGGCAATCCTCTGTGTATCGATGTTCAATTGGTCTTCAACAGGGATATTTTTACACCCCTAACAACCCCCAACACGCCCAATTTGAGGTCGACACCCCCTAAAATTTGGTGATGTGACAATGATATGCATACAGAATGCATATTTATTTATTTATTTATTTATTGACAATTAAGATAGCGCAGTAGACAAGGCTTAAGGCCTACAACAAGAGCGCTTAACACAATTCATATCCAATATTAAATAAATGTGTCTTCAAATTTCTAATGAAAAGTCCAGCTGAGACTGCTCCAGTCACATTGTCTGGAAGAGAGTTCCACAGGGCGGATTCCCCGCGCGAATGATCTTTCCCCAAACTTAGGGGGTCTTGGACGGGGAGGGACCAACAACTGCACTCTCCGACTGGACCTAAGAACCGATCTCCTCTCGATCACAGTCGATCTTCGTACAAGCACAGTTAGATAATCAGGACAGAGTGGATCGTGTAAAGCCCGAAACGTAAGCCAACAGCGCTTGTAGACAATGCGCTGTGGAACACGGATCCAGTGGAGTCGATCTCTAAGGAGAGGAGTGATTAGCCCTGAACACCCCCAACAGGCCCATTTAGAGGGGGCTAGGATGGCCATTCGGCCCGGGCCTCCATCATTTTGGGGGCCTCCCTTTGTTTCCTTGTCTAGAATTCTGGGAGAGCTATAAAGCTAGATAGCTACTACTAGAAGGGGCCTCAAAATTTGGTGATGACCTTTTTGCTTGCTGATAATTTTGGGATTTTGGGAAAGCTAGGAAGGTATTCTGCGGTCCTCAAAATTGGTGATTACCTTTTTTCGCTTGTCAAAATTTTAATTGTTGGGAAGGCTAGGAGAGGCCTCGAAATTCCAACTGGCCTGGACCTCCTTCAGCCTCTGAAGAGGCCTGCCCCCAAATGAAGAAATAGACCCCACAACTTTATCCTCGGATGACTTTTTTTGCTTGTCAGACTTTTTGTGAGTCTCTATAACGTTTTTTTGCGTCAGCCTTTTTCGGTAGAGACTTCCAAATTTCGACACTCCCAGATTTTCCCGACACCCCAAATTCACAATCCTACAATCCTAGAAATAAACACACCCCAGATTTTCCCGACACCCCACCCCAATTCACAATCCTAGAAATAACCCTGGTCTTCAATCTCCTTAAAGGATCGAGCCTGGGTGGCAAGACCGATATCGTCAGCGTATCCAAACTTCCTACTGATGGTACCAGGTAGGCCTAAGTCGTTTGTAGGCCTATAGGCCTACAAATTGAATAACGTGGGGGCTAGAACTGGACCCTATGGTAGACCGTTTCGTCGACGTCTCCAGGAGCTGACATCTCCCAAGTGAACTCAGAACCGTCTGTCAGAGATGAGTAATTCCACAAGTTGACAGAACCAGGGTGGCAAGTTGAGCGAGAGTTTGTACATTAAACCCACCTGACACACCGTATCGAAAGCTGCTGTCAAACCCAGAATTTGAAGATGGTAGCCTACCTGTCTTTAGACGCTGTTGAATCCATTTTCAATGAAAATCTTATAATCAACGGTAAATTGATCTTTCTTTGAATCGGAAATATTGTATAATATCACTTACGGGAATAATCGAAAAATAATCGCGATTTCGATTATTTTTTCGACGATTATCGATTATTTCGATTTATTTAATAATCGTGTCGATTACGATTACGATTTTTTCAAAAATCGCGATTTCGATTACGATTTCGATTAATCGACCCACCCCTAGAGCACAACTTTCAATTTAACCTGTTTATTAAAATTAATGCAACACCAAAGCTATTATAATTATTATGAAAATGTATCTTTATATTAATCAATAACATCAGGACTAATGCAATTTAGAAGAACAATCATTCATAATATTCTATAAGTACAAACAGTTAATAAACGTAGTTAAACAATTATGTTAAAACTGTGAAAATGTCTCTTCGTATTAATCAGTAACGTAGAAGCAATTCAAGCAAATACTGAATATCCTTGACATCTCATAGCCGAGTATGAGATCTATTTATTATTGTCGCTCCGTTCATATCGCGCGCTATTTTGTCGGGGTTTTTGGAGCTATTTTGTCGGCGCTGTTTAGTCTCCGCGATTATGTCGGCGCTATTTTTTCGTGCGCTATTTTGTCTGGACACCCTAAAATTCACATGCGGGCATTTGTGATTTTTAAAAATTTCACGGGGGTTATATACCCCCGGGCCCCCATTAAAAGGGGGAGGAAGGGAGGGAGAGGAGGAGCGAGAAAAGGGGGGAGAAAAGAAGGGAAGGAAAAGGGGCGGCGGTTTGCACCGGTCAGTAATGGAAGTCACCAAGAAGACATAAAACAAAAAATCGCCAAAGGACTACAAACGATGGGGATATTGCGAAAAATCTGGAGCAGCAAGGACATAAACATAAAAACAAAAGTGACCATATACAACACCATAGTAGTCCCACAAATTATATATGGAGCAGAAACATGGAGCATGAAAGAAACAGACGAAAGGAGGCTACTGGTGGCCGAAATGACGTGCTTGCGGAGAATCCTGGGAGTAACCCGACTACAAAAAATAAGAAACGAAGACATCAGACAACGTCTCAACATGAAGGATACAATAAACGACAAAATTATAAGAAAAGGACTAAAATGGTATGGGCATGTCAACAGAATGGATGAAAGGCAGTGATGTTAACAAGGACCGACCCCCCAAGGACGAGGATAAGGACAAGGACCGAACCCCCAAGGACGAGGATAAGGACGAGGACTGACCCTCCAAGGACAAGGACCACAAGGACTGACCCCCAAGGACAAGGATCAAGGACAAAGACAAGGACCAACCTCTGTCAGACAAAAAAGTCGGATAGAAAAAAACCAAACACAATTTCAATTCGAATCACAAAATTAGAAAAGTAAATTTTAAAAAAAACATAATGTAGTCAACAGCAATGCTGCATTTCAAATGCGCCTTTGACTTTAGCCACCTAGCTATGTTACTGCGCTTAAGAAATTGTCAAGTTTAATAATAATAATAATAATAATAATAATAATAATAATAATAATAATAATAATAATAATAATAATAATGATAAATGAAAAAGTGTGTCCAGCAGCTGATCAGTCATGCACACACAGTGAGGTCTAATTATGAGACCACTTTGCGAAAACACTCGTTCAACTGGAACCGACGTCGCAGGGAAACAAAGAATTCTGCTAAAGAATCAACTGGTATTATAATTATAGGAAACAATGACTAAACATTTAGAGTAACTCAACGCAAGTATGTAGCCAAAATATAAATCCACATACTACTCTTACCTTGGAACATAATTATCAGTACAATTGAAAATGGTATACAAGTAATTTGGTCCTTATAAGGACTTTTCAAGGACTAAGTTACAAGGACCAGGACAAGGACCGATCTGCAAGGACGAGGATAAGGACGAGGACCGAATCCCCAAGGACGAGGATAAGGACGAGGACTGACTCCCCAAGGACGAGGACAAGGACTTCAAATTGGTCCTTAAGGAGTCCTTAAGGACAAGGACCAGGACAAGGATTAACATCACTGATGAAAGGAGACTACCATACAAGGCACTCTACACTCAAATAGAAGGAAACAAAGGAAGAGGAAGACCCAGGAAAAGTGGATGGACAACATCAGAGAAGACATGAACATGAAAGAAATTACAATAGTAGAAGGAAGACGATTGACAGAAGATAGAACTTCTTGGAAGCATTTTGTGTCTAGCTATTGCCGCTGATGAGCTGGCAGAAAGCAAAGATGATGATGATGATTATGATATGACTCAAAGAAAATCTCAGGTGAGGCACAGGTTTGAACCATGTTTAAACAGATTTGGCAAAATTTGTACTGAATTGCAAATTACAAAAAATTATATAATGTTCATTTACTAAATATTTAGTAGCCTACGATTTATGGTTTCTTGTCTTAGCTATTGTCAGTGGCGGCTCTAGGATTTGGCAAGTGGGGGGGGCCGTTGGGGTGGCAACTTCTAATCATGGGGCCAACCATTTGTTGTTTAATGTATGTAGCATTAAGTATAGGGTCCCAACTGGGGGGCAACTGGGGGCCAGGCTCTCAATAGGGGGCACGGGCCCCCCCTGGCCCCCCGGTGGAGCCGCCACTGGCTATCGTATTATACATTTTGAACTAGGGAAATTAGTCAGGGTGGGTTCCCAGGTTACTTCCTGCGGTGTTTTTCGGTAGACACCATATCTCTGTCTAAGCGCTCACCGCAGAGTTTACCCCGCTCTTGGGCAGTTTCCAGGAGATACCACGAGGAGGTACTGCGGTGAGCTTTCGTACGCGAGGCCATACCAACCGAGAGGTCTTCTACTCGTCTGAGTTGCCTCTCCTTTCGCCCCCGTAAAGGCTAGTTGGTGATCGGTTTGTCATCGGTCTCTAGAACCTCTTCATCGATACTTGGACGAATCGTACAAAAATCAGGTAGAACCTCTGTTGAGAGTCAGTATATATATATATATCTTTTATACCCCACCCCCCACCCAATCAAATTCCTGGATACGCCCCTGCTGACATCGTCTGCAAACTTCAAGTTGTTTAGATCTTCCCAACTGCATTTCACTCCTGTTTTTAACATTCTTTAATGCCATTCTAAATATACACTCCTGAATTATGATGAACAGTGTTGGCGACAGCATACATCCTTGTCTTGTTCCTATATTCGTGGTGAACCATTCGGATATCTTGCCATCCACTTTGATTGCACTTTCCGCTTTCTGATATAGGCCTATTATTTGTATCATTTTGATAAGTTTTTCTTCAATTCCGATGTGTCTCAATGTCTGCCAAAGTACTTGCCGCCAGACTGAGTCGAATGCCTGTTTGTAATCGATAAAGTAGATTTAACAGGGTCCGTTTGCTTCAATATATTCTTCCATAATTTGTCTTATTGTAAACAGCTGGTCTATTGTGCTCTTTCATGGTCTAAATCCTGCTTGTTCCTCGCTTATTGCTCTTTCAACATAGTTCTGTAACCGTTGTTGTATTGTTTTGGTGTGTACTTTGCAGTGGCGGCTCCAGGATTTGGCAAGTGAGGGGTCGTTGGGGTGGCAACTTCTAACCATGGGGGCCCAACCATTTGTTGTTAGGTATGTAGTATTAAGTATAGGGTCCCAACAGGGATCACTGGGGGACCAGACACTCAATAGGGAGCACGCCTCCGGGCTCCCCTGTGGAGCCGCCACTGGTTGTGCGATGCACTGAAATACTATGATTATATTACATAATATCCGACGCCATTTTGATAACCAAAACAATGGTTAAGGCAAGACGTTGTCTTATAGGTTATTTATGTAAAATTGTAGATCATTAGTCCTGTTTGAAAAACAATTGTGCGACACTTCTTATAGCGGTTTAACAAAAGCAGGATTTTGCCATCATGTCTTTTCATGTTGCTTATGGCAGTTTATAAAAGCGTTAGTAATTACTATTAGTACAGTGTATAGTCGTAGGCGTAGGCAAAGGCAGTGGAATCTGTGCTTTATTCGAGAATAGCACAAGTTTCCACGATGTAATCTTTTATCCGAAGCTCAACCCAAAAATGCATACACGTTCAACTTTAGGCAAATATACTATGACGCCTACAACGCAAACGTACAACACCTCTATAGGGTGTCTACAAAAAAACAGCAGGAAAACTATGATTTCTTAAAAATTCCTAAATATATTTATATCAAAATTTCCACACGTGTACAGCGCATATGTCCCCACTTTTCTGCCAATTTTCATCTCATTTGCATGTAAGGTGGCCATTTTGTGAGATATAACAGTCAAACTTCGATTTTTACGAATCAACAGACAAAATTTTATTGATTGTCAAGAAATTTCAACTTAAACCACAATTGTTCAAGATAGTTATCGGACATAATTGCAAAGCCTAACCCTAACCTTAATTGCAAAAATTGTTCGGTAACCAAAGCTAAGCTCCCGCAATGTCTGAATTCGCATTTTATCTTCATTCGATATTTTACCCATTTTGAAAGTTTAAACCAAACTTTTATTGTTATGTCAAATTCTGTGAATTTAAAAACATGTTTACAAATTTGCATTCGATTTAAACTTTACCACTACTACTACTACTGCAACAACAGCAACTGCTACTAATACAACCAAAATTGACAAGAAACCAAATTTATGTAAAGCTAGATATTTAGGCCTGTCATGCTGCGACTGAGTTTGACGAAGTTTGACTTTGATATCTCACAAAATGGCCACCTTACATGCAAATGAGATGAAAAGTGGCAGAAAGGTGAGGAAATATGTGTTGTACACGTGTGGAAATTTTGACAGAAATCTATTTAGGAATTTTTAAGAAATCATAGTTTTCCTGCAGTGGTTTTTTCGTAGACACCCTGTAGAATCGACGAATAATGGCGCAGCCAGGGTTCCAGAACAAGGGTGGCACCGTTCTTCGGTCTGATAAGAGGGCGTGCTGGTTACATGTTAAACTCTGGACCATCGTTTTTACGTTTCACGTGCGTCATTATTCAAATACGTGTTCATTATGTTCTGTATTATCGCTCTGCGCCATTATGTTACAGTGTAGAACCAGTGGCTGAAAAAAGTGAACCGGTGATAATAAGGTGTTGCTGTTATGCTTTGAATTTTGATTGCTGTCTCCACGCTAAAAGCCTGACTGTTAAAGCGTCATTATAACCAGGGACGTCATTTGGGGGGAGGCAGGAGGGGCATTTGCCCCCCCCCCCTGATTTTTAGGGCCTCGCCAATGTTTGTGTTATTTAGTTTTTACATACCAATTGGCTGGCTAAATAGGTAACTTGATGTCGAGTAATCTAAAAAAGTAACTAATCGTAAAGAAACGACTGACAAGCAAAAAATGGTCGTCAACTTATTCGCAAACTTGTTAGGTCGAAAGTGTTTTTGCCCCCCTCTGAAAAACAGTGAAATGACGTCTCTGATTATAACTATATATTTCTGATGTTAATGCTATGGCAATAGCATGTTCATATGAATCATCTCCGTGCAGTTCTTCAGTTCGCTTCATTGCGTTCGATTAACTAAGACGCTCGAAATGTTTCTCCTTGGGTTCCGTGTATTTGTAGAGAGCTCCCTTCGGAAACGTTAGTCTAAATCCAAAGAACAAAGACAAATGTGAGACAGTTAGACTGTTAGAGTATTGTTTTTAAGTAGGTCTAAATAAGCAGGTGAGTATGTGGGTAAGTAAATAGGCTATTGGTTTGATGCACTGATGACATAGAGTAGCATCATAAAAACCCTCGAATGCATTGCAAAGTGACTTATGAAAATATTATAATATATATACTGTATATATATTATATATATAGTATATATATAATATAATATATATATAGGGCCTAGTCCCACAGCGCCAAAGGCAAGTTAGTTAGTTAACAGGTAAATTTCTATAGCGCAAAAAACTTGGTAGAAGGCCAAAGTCAGGAGCGCTTTACAATTCATACGATGTCTGATAAAGGTGAGTTTTGAATTTCTTTGCGAATAATTCCAGGTTCGACTCTCTTGTTACGTCGCTAGGTAACGCATTCCAAAGAATAGTGTTTCCTTGCGTGAACGACCTTTCTCCAAATTTCACCGTCCGTGAAGGAGGAGGAATGACCAACTTGACGTCTCGCCCGGATCTGAGCTGAATACGCCTGTTAGTAGACGAAAGTCGGTGAACCAGGGCTACTAAGTAGTCCGCAGTGGCGGCTCCAGGATTTGGCAAGTGGGGGGGGGGGCGCGTTGGGATGGCAACTTCTAAACTTCTAATCATGGGGGGCAACCATTAGTTGTTAGGTATGTAGTATTGAGTATAGGGTCCCAACAGGGGGCCACTGGGGGCCATGCACTCAATAGGGGGCACGGACCCCCGGGCCGCCCTGTGGAGCCGCCACTGGTATTTTGCCTGATATACTTAACAGGGTTATCCCTCTGTAGTTGTTTCAATCTGCTTTATCTCCTTTTCCTTTATATATACAGTAGGTACAAACATTCCTTTACATCAGTCTGGCGGAATGTTCTCCTCATTGTATATTTTATTTATTAGCTGATTAAGTGGCTTCTTTACTGTTTCTCCACCTCCCTTCATGAGTTCTGCTGATATTCCATCTATTCCAGGTGCTTTATTGCTCTTTATTTGCTTTATTGCTTTTTCTACTTCATCTACCGATACTGCTGCTGTTGTTTCACCTTTATTTGTGCTTGGCATTTCTTGCAGGATTTTGTGATCTGTGTCTATCGGGTGGTCATACTTTTCCGTGAAGTAGGCCTCCTATTCCTGCCATCTTTTCTGTAGGCCTATGTCTATTCCGTTCATCAGAGGTTTCCCGTTTGCATCTTTTATAGTAGCTATCTTCATTTTGAACTCTCCACATAGCCTTTGAGTTTCTTTGTACGCCTCTCTGGTTCCATTGGCATTAAAATGATTTTGTGTTTCTGAGCATTTCCCTGCATCCAAATTTCCTAACAATTCCATAACAATTTCATAACAATTACTAAGCATAAAAACGGTAAAAACCCTGAATACACAGATAACTTGCGATCATTCCGGTCAAAACATAGACATAAATAATTTGATGGAGTTGCCATTTATTACGGTGATTCGGTGAACATCTGCATAGGTTACCAAATGTAGGCCTACAACTAATCGCCCTGTAGGCATTCCTTCATATTTATTAACAAAACAAATGATGTCACACAAATGATGACATACAGATTTGCGATGACAAGAACTCGAGACTTTGCAGCCAGGTCTCGAGTTATGGAGAACTCGAGACTTTTGCAACCAGGTCTCGAGACAAGTTCAAGACTTTAGATGCTAGATCTCGAGACCAAGAGCAAGACTCTACCCTTGTGGTTTCGAGACCAAGACCAAGACCTGCTGTGAGCAAACGAGAGAAATCGAGACCCGAGACCTTGGTCTCGAGATCACAACACTGAAATTATCATTTCTTACGTAGCCATAACGTCCATAACACGATGGTCTTTTTGATGAAATGAAACTGCTTCAGAGACCTCACAGCTATTTCAAATTTTGACAAAGCGCATACAAATGAGTAGGCCTAGCTACTGAGCTATGCAGTCACTATATAAATTCGAGAAATTTTACTTACTAAACTTACTCTACTTACTACTACTGTTGCTGCTACTGCTGCTGCTGCTGCTGCTACTGCTACTACTACTACTACTACTACTACTACTACTACTACTACTACTACTACTACTACTACTACTACTACTACTACTACTGCTACCGTTGCTAGTACTACTACTGCTACCGCTACTACTGCTACCGCTACTACTACTAGAATGATTTAAGACAGTGTTAGGGTAATTGAGCACATATTTCGTAGCTCTGAAAATCTGCTGCCCCGTTTCATGTCTTCAATAATTAATCTAAGGTAATATTCTTCAGAATTCAATAAAATTCCACTTACTACAGTGTGTAGTTGTTGTCGTGGCTATTTTCGGTGTTATGTCTTGACACTGTCCTAAGTTATTGCAAGCCTGAACATGAATTCAAGAAAACTGAATTTAACTTAAATTTCTTTTTAAACGTCTGAATTATCTAATTAAATTTCAACAAAACACGGTATTTCCAATTTAATTAGAGCAGCGGTTCTCAACCTGTGGGTCGCGACCTCGGCGGGGGGCGAATGACGATTTGCCTGGGTTCGCCTGAAACCTCCGGAAATATGGGGTTGTCTCTTTTTTATGCGCAAAAATTGTAATTGTACAAAATTTTCCCATTGGTAGTTTCTACATTTTTAAAACCCAAAATATCATTCAATGATAGACATTGGAAACAATCGAATAATAATGATTTCGAACATTTTAATTGTCGTAGCATTATTATTTTAGCAGTTTACATTATGAACGAACGTGATTTTACGGTTGGGAGGTCGCCACATCATGGGGAATTGAATTGAAGGGGTCGCGGCGCTATAAAGGTTGAGAACCGCTGAATTAGAGGATATATGAAACAGGGATTTAAATGGTACAAAATAAGATTTCTCCAGTCAAAGTATGTGGTTGACGCATATTACTGTGACCAGACCTATAGATGTGTGAAGAACGCACTTGGTTGTTGCACAAGTAAACGTGAGAGAAAATTCAATAGTGACAACCAACAGATAGACTGCACCATTAAGCGACTTTGACCAATTTGACAAAACGTTATCTGATTGATATGTGATGCTATCAGTCATAGTAGGCGATTAGGGCCTAAACTCCCTAAGCACAAATTCCACATCATCGCCGAATTTCACCTGATAAGGCTCACTGCATTAGTCCTCTCTCAGCTTTTGAAACCCTGCCATCTACTACGCTGTTCCCAAATGCGTAGCGATGGTATCGGCACCCAGGGGCCTGAAAGCATACTAATGGCGTCCCCTTCAACTTTCGAAAATCTTGACGAGCAAAAAAGCGGTCGTCATTTATTTTCCCTCGGCGCCTCCTCAATTTGCGGCAACAACCTGACGAGCAAAAGAATACGTCACTTATTTATCTCACTAGCCTACGAGTCGAGTGCTTATGACATATTTGCCTTATTCTGTTTGCTTCTTTTTTTGTTACACTAACCCAAAACCCGATTTTGGCGCACCCAACCTCGGCGCCCCAGGGCGGCTGTCCTCGTCCACCCCTTCGCGACTCCTCTGGCTATTCCATCATCAAGAACTCTATCTTTCCCGGCCCCTCTTCATTCGTTTGCAGGCCAAAGAGAAGCCAAAGACTCCTTATCACCCATCTTCCTAACTTCAAATTACTTAGCCATCGTAGCTTTCTTCCCAGTCGAAATCCTCCCATCTACAGTATACTCTTATCGTCTCTATTAAGATGCATTCCGGTCTCCGATCACCGACCACAGACTGCAACGAACTAAGAGAGACCGTTAAAGTTTCACTTGTCAAAGCACTTGAGAAAAAGTGGCTCATTAACAAGAAAGACATTACAGTAACTAGAAATCACAATAGCCTATACTGTATTACAAGCTTAAATCTAGTTACTAAGAGAGGTTAATGTGTAAATTTCTTATTCTTTAGGGGCTGTGTATTTCAACGTTAGCAACCATGGATATCCACTTTGTTCGATCTTGACATCCTATTATTATTATTAATATTCGATGGTATTCTTTCTTGCCTCAATTCTTTCTCGTAGGCAGTCTACATAGGTGTTTTCTACCATCCTCTCTCTCTCTCTCTCTCTCTCTCTCTCTCTCTCTCTCTCTCTCTCTCTCTCTCTCTGTCTCTCTTCCCATCAACTTTTCCGGTTATTGCCAAATTCTGCAGGCCTTTTCCTCATCATGTCCTGAAAAAGAAAGCTGCTTTTTTGATGGTTAGGTCTGACATCAGACTTCTTTTGTTCCAATTTCATTCAATATCTCTTCATTGGTTTTCTTTTCCGCCCATGCAATCTTCATGGCCTTGGATATAATCCATGTCTCTGCTCAGGCCCGCCGAGAGAAATTCCGGGTCCCTGTGCAGAATGACCGGCGGCCCCTAGCAAGTCTTAAAATTTGCTGACGACCATTTTTTTCGTAATTAATTTCACCGGGGTGTTCCAACTCTCGAAAACTAGTGATGACCTTTTTATGTTTGTCGCTCTTTTCACGCTGTTCCTTCTGGTGTGTCCACAGGTCCCGCCCCCCTCTTCCCCGCCGGGCCCCTCTACACAACTTAACATCGTAACCTTTCTTTAGTGTTCTTATTGGTATTATTGTTAGGCATAATAATACATGTTCATCATCGCCCGAGCCACCTCCGGGCCCCTGTGCATTTGCCCCCTTGCCCCTCTCGGCGGCCCTGTCTCTGCAACATACAAGGGGACTGGCCAACATAACATTTGAGCACTCTTAATCTTAATCTCGTAAGAGATGTGTCTATTTGCAATAATTATTGTCGCTGGCCATTCCCAGTATTGATGTGATGTCTGTCTCACATTTACCATCGCCGGTTATCATAAGCCTAAGTATTTGAACTTCGCCACTTGTTTGATTTCATTGTCATTTAGCCTTATTCTGCAAGTGGGTGTTACTAATACCTAAACTAGAAAAAATAGATAATGAATTTGTAAAAATCATGTACGGTTTTGTAGTCTTAAAACCCAAAAACATTTGACAGCGCCAAATGTTTTACTACATAGAGCTTTGATTTCGCAAGTTTCACGTAGTCAAGCTGAACAGAATGCAGAAATATTATTGCACATTTGGTGAAGGCTGATAATTCAATTCAGACCTACCTGGTCAGGCCGGCAGCCAGAACAACTGGCCATAAAGACACTGCTGACATTAACACACTTTTGATTGATACACATCTGAAATGCAATCATATGTTGATAGCTAATGTTATAAAGTTAGCCAAATTATCTCAGGGTATTTCAATTAAAAACTGACATGATATCTACGAAACACTTGATAGGGGTTAGCGTTGGAACAAAGGCACACTGCCTTAGGAAAATTTGTATTGGATAAAAACTGCATTGCTGGTTTGGAATCACGGCAGGCGTTTAGATACTCTTCATCTGCAGGAGTGAAGCTGGGAAAATTAGAAGGAGCTTCTGATGCAGATGGGTGATGTGGAGAAATATTTTAAATAGTCGCTGTTGATCTCAGGTCATTTATAAGAGTGACAACTTAGTCAACTAATGTAAGCCAATCAGCGTATCAATACTATAACACTATATATATATATGTTATATATATAATATATATAACATATATATATACACTGTGACCCCATAAAAACATGCCACTGTTTATTTGTCCATTACTTTGGCAAATGTGAATCAATTTTCTAAATATTTTCACTATTTGACTCAGAAAGAAACGGGGACAATGTCATGTATTATCTGCGATGCCCTTAACCTGTAGCACCCCAACCTACTAAAACTAAAATAAGCGGGAAAATAGCGAAAACTGTCATGTAAAACACATATAATGTTCCTAACTGTTCACAGAATGTTCTGAATCTAATAAATGAATTAGACAAGTCAAAGCTCAAAACAAATGCTCAAGGTGTCCTCCTCTTGCGCGAACACATGAACGCAGTCGTTTGCGTCATTCTTTCGTGTTTTCATACTTCTTCAATAGCATCATCAATGACGCTTTGTTCCAGACGGTGATCTTCTTCGCTCCTTCAGTTCACTGACGCTGCAAACTTTGGTTTGGTAGACCTGCTGCTGCACTTCTCTCCAAACTCTGTATTCCACGGAGTTAAAATCTGGACTGTTTGTGGGCCACGGGTCCGAACAGAAATGAGATCAGTACGGCCAAGTTTTGACTCACCGACGGACACCCTCATGCAGTGACTGACTGAACGTCGAACGCATTTCATACCAGACGCTCCGGCACAACCTCTCTCTCTTCCTTGACGCAGATGACGCATGCACCCGGTTATTCTGTGGATTCCTGGGTAGGGTTGTAAATTTTGGAAGAGCTGCCCCTGTGCCCCTCCTATGTTTTTCTCGGGTACCAGAGTAAACGAAGTAACATAACCTCCGTTGTGACCTCTTATCTCTGAACCAAAGTAAATAACCACACTCCCCCTCCGGACACTGCAGCTTATGACAGACCACCTTGACCGTTATGTAACACCACCATCCGGTCCCTGCAACTAATGATTCTATTGGGAACCTTCGGGCGTTGCAGCCTGCAACTAATGATTCTATCCTTATAGCTGCAGAGAACGAAGGGGTAGAGTGACGTAGCGGTTGACATGTGTTTCCACGAGTACCCGCATCCAATTTTACTTCTCGGTTAATATGACGCCAACGGATACACGGGTTCCCGGGTACTCGTTGACATCCCTCTTCCTGGGCGTAGTTACCGGTGACCACGCTTTCATCGGTAAACCAAATGAATACATTAGGCTACCTATGTTTTACATAGCAGTTTTCGCTATTTTTTGGCTTATTTTAGTTTGACTAGATAGGGGTGAAGGCGTCGCAATTAAAATATAGGCTATATATGACATTGTCCCCATTTATTTCTGAGTCAAATAATGGCAGCGATTTGAAAATCGGTTCACATTTGCAAAAGTTATGAACAAATATACAATGGTTTATTTTTTATTGGGTCACAAAGTATGTCTGTAGTGACTCCATATAGCCTAAGCATATGAATTTTAATTATTATTCGTAAAGATATGTAACAGCAATGTAAATTCAGATGCAAAAAATTGAACAAAGATCTTCTGATTCTTCATTTTTTGAATTAAATGTTCGAATATTTATTGGAATTGTGGATATTTTAAAAGTCAAATCATAGGTCTAAAGAAGAATTGCCTCTCGGTCATTCGAAAATTGTATTGGTCATTTAGGCTAAAGTCTGTCGCTAGCCCCAGACAGGACCGGTTTAAGCACAAGGCGAAGTAGGCGACCGCCTAGGGCGGCAAATTTTTGGGGGCTGCACTAAAGATACGTAAAAGTAGAAATGTTAAAAAATGCCGCCCTTTAGATATGAAATCTTAAATAATAATAATAATAATAATAATAATAATAATAATAATAATAATAATAATAATAATAATAATAATATTCTCTTTGTCCGATAAGTTTGTTAGTCACGACACACGGCAGATGATGGAGGACGTTGTCGCCATTTACAACCGAACTTTTTATAATCGACGGAGCGTTTGACGAAGCGTCTTCATTGCAGCTTCACGAATCGTCTCGATTGCCAGCGCGTTGCACGGCACCACTGGGAGGCACAGTAGGCAACCCCGTGTGGCGCGTAGGCCCTACTGGGGACGCAGTCTCCCGTCTTGGGCCGTAACCTGTAGACTCTACTGGAAGGGGGCGCAGTCTCCCGTCGTAAACCAAGCCCCAACCGAAGTGGGGGCCGTAGGCCTACTGGGGCGCATACTCCCGTCGGAGACCAGGCCCAAGCCCTCGAGGGAGGCCGTAGGCCTCACCACTGAGGAGCGCAGCCTCACGCGTGGGGCCGCAGGGTCCTACTGGGGCGCAGCCCCATGTGAGGCCGTAGGCTTTACTTAACGATTAATGACCGATGTCTTCAACTGAGATCCAGCACGCGGCTCCTACTACATGTCCGCCTCCGTCGAAGACCGCGAAATTCGGGGAGAGATCCATGACACGAGACAACCCTCCGTTATGGAATGCCCTCCCCGGACTCGGTGACTGCGGTCACCTTCTTCGAGTCGTTCGCCATCAAACTTAAGACGCACCTCTTTAAAAGATTGTACGATTGCTCTTTGTAAAGCGCCCTTGACTTTGGCCCCAGCTATGTTACCGCGCTATATAAAATGTCGTATAGAATAGAATATAGAATGGGGGCGCAGCCTCCCGTGAGAGACAGCCCCGGGCCCCCTTGGGGTTTTCTCCTCCACTGAGGGCACAGCCCCCGGGGAGAAAAAGTCACAGTTATCCGTGAGAGACAAAGCTCCTATGGGTGTGTAAGCAAAAAAAGAAGCCATATGCCCAAAAGGGGCCGTAGGTAACACTGGAGGGCGCATCCCTCGTGGAAGACCAAATCCCCATGGAATCGTAGGCCCAAACCGTAGTCGTAGGTTCCGCTATGGGTTTCAGCCCTCTGTGGGCCTGTGGTGAGGGCAAGACCACCCAGTGAGCACACAGGAAAAATTTTTAATGATAATCTACACATTCATTTTACATTTTCAGAATTTAAGAAATTGTTATATATTATAATACGAAATTTTGCAATAAATCGTTTTAATATAACTTGTCAATTTGTGTTGTACGGACCCGCCAGAACTTGTGAGAGTGAGAAACCAGATCTGCAGCGCGCCCGAGCGGTCGCCGCAGTCTCCTGTAGACGACTTGTGGGTGGTAAGGGTAAGGACAAGAGACAAGGTTGAGTTTGGGGTTTGAGCTTTATTTTCAGTTGGAAACGTCGCGAAATAGTAAACCGTACTAAACAATTTTGCAGTTAGCGTCGTTATTTCAATCCCTCGTGACAGGGAAAACATGATTGTCGGGTGCACAGTACCGTAAACGACGGGCCGAACATGAAAAATACGTAACAAAACAAGGAAACTCGTTGGTACAGTACTTATGTACACCGCACGGAGACGAAAATGGTCAAGAGGAGCTAAACACACAAGCTGAGTGAGGCAAGGAAGCGGAGGAATCCGAGGAGATGACAGTATCAGAAGTGTTTGAACCACAAAATGAAATGCACAGTACGCAAGGTGTAACCGTCATCATCATCATCATTATCATCATCATCATCATCATCATTATCATCATCATCATCATCATCATCATCATCATCTCCGTTCGTAGCATGTACATCGGGCAACAACTTCTTTCGATTCATTTCTATTGGCAGCAATTTCTTCTATCTGATCCCAGGACCCGCCCGCCTTGGCCAGGTCGTTGTGAATAGCGCGCCACCCTATGTTTTTCGGTCTTTCTTGTTTCCTTTTCCCGTCAGGTGGTATCCATTGTAGTGTAATTTTGGGTGTCTCTGATTCGGGAGACGAAGAACGCGACCCAGTAGTCTGATCCGACGTCTCGTGATTCTATATCTGCTAGTCTCTCGACATTACACTGTTTAAGTATCACTTCATTTGGGACATGCTCTCGATACGTTATTCCCAATATCTTCCTTAGGCATCTTTAATGGCACGTTTAGTTTTTGCTCTATCTTTAGGCCTACTGTCATCTTTTATTGTTTCGCTGGCAGTACATTGCAGTTGACATCACCATTGGCCACGCTTTTGTATAGCTCCACTGTTATTTTGGTTTCGATTTCGATATTCTTGGAGTGCCAAATTTTCTGTAATTGGCCAAATACTGTGGCCGCCTTTCCTATCTTACCGTTCACCTCTATCTCGACTTCCCCATTGTTGGTTAGCATGCTTCCATAGTAGTGAAAGTTATCTATATCTTCTATATAATCTTGGCCAATAGGCCTACTTACTATACCTCTGTTCTTATCTGCTATTCGCATTGTCTTTGTTCTGCCAACATTGATCTGTAGTCCCGCTTTCCTGGCTGTTTGTTCTAAACTGGATGTCATATGTTGAATGTTATCCACCGGTTTTCAAGAAGTGTGACGTCGTCAGCAGAATCCAGGTCTGTTAGCCGTACTCTTGACCCCCAAGGTATCCCAGCTTCGATCATGTTCATTGCCTCTCGCATGATGTAATTTTGGCATTGGCTCCGGATCCCTGAACGGATAACTTTCAAACGTTGTTGGTTTACGTTCAGGGCTCTGCACGACCCGTGCTGTCCGCAGTATCTTTCGAGACTGGTACACCGACCCTCACCAACCGACAGACGCTCGCAGCTCCGCTCAAGACGTCGAGTTCAGCTCGTTATCCCGCACCCATCTAAGACTGCTAAATTTGGGGACCGATCAGTTTCGAGGGGGAACCCAATATTATGGAACTCCCTCCCTGAGGACATCACGAGGGAGACCACCCCCGACCGATTCTTAGCGAAACTTAAGACGCATCTTTACAACATTTCCTACTAAAGACTATTGTAAAGTGCTCTTGACTATGGCCTTCGCTACGCATATAGCGCTATAAAAATCATCATTTATAATAATAATAATAATTTATCACGGTGTAACGGACAAATAAAAGAACTAAAGGGCATCAAATCGATAATTTCACTGTGGGCGGGGGGCCTGAGGGTGCGCAATGCGACAGGTTTGCCTAGGGCGGCAAATACTCTGGCGCTGCCTCTTGTCCCACCGGCTAGAATGAAATTCGCCGATTATAAGCTATCCGCTACGACTAGTGTGTATATCGCTGGCAAAATGGTTGGCTATATTAGACAAGGCGGCCGACGACCTCTAGAATATGATTTCAATCAGAATTGTTATTTTCTCTCTAGCTTTTCACGTCTAAATAGAATATGTTTTAATTCACGCTAGAAGCGAAAGCGCATTCTGTGTAAATTTGTAACAGTTAAAATAGTTTAAATGCACCCGGATCTTTCGCTCACCTGTCATTGAGCACTATAAAAAATAACCAGTGTGAATGGGAAGCCACTGCCCCTGAATAAAATTACCTGTCCATCTCCGCATGCTGCTCCATCTGGAACCAATCCGGGATTTCGTGTAGCCATGCCGAAGTCGAATAGCGCTGTATGACATGTATCATTGTTGGAGTATCTAAGCATTCCGTTTGTCATAGTATAAAGATAAGTATAAGGAGCACGTGACACATCCTGACATTGAAGTAATCCACACTTGACGTCACTGTTACAAACACCAAACCCTTAATAGCGATAACATACTTGATTGGATGCTGATAATAATGGCGACAGAGGCGTAGCTAGGGGCAGAGGGCATGTGCCACCGGTCGCAGAGGTGAGGGGGCGCCAAAATTGGGTATTTGGGTAAGTGAAATGCATAATAAAGAAGAAAAAACATGTGCCACGACCTTTTTTCTCGTCAGCACTATATGAAGAGGGGTGCTGTAAGACCTGAGGGCGCCGAGAACAATGTGACGACCTTTTTGCTCGTCGGATGCCTTAAGGGCGCCAACGGTACACTTTGCCTCCAGATGCCGGATACACTCGCTACACCTCTGAATGGCGACAGTCGTCCACTAAAAAATTAATTTTAGTCCTCTTAGAATTTCAGAGTGTGGTAGAGCCCAGTGGCGGTGCCAGCAATTCTTGGTGGGGGATGAAATTTTTTGGAAATTGGTGAAACGATGCAAAGTGTGAAGAAGAAAAAGGAGAAAAAGAGAGAAGAGGTCATTGTTAGTAGTGTTTTGCTCACTAAATGTTAAGAAACCTTGCCAAAAAAGGCCGGCAAGCAAGACAAAATAGGTCATTTTGAGTATGTTTATTAAACTTTTTTAAACACACCGGAAAATAGGTTGACAAGCAAAAAAGGTCATCCGGAACCCCGGTGGGGCGATGCACCCCCAGTCATCCACATGGTGGAACCGCCACTGGTAGAGTCTCATTATAACGTTCCATAAAATTTCAATGACGGTCCCCGCGTTTATGCACTGTCAAATGACGCCGATAAAATTACAGATCAATATTAAAAATGTTACTGACTTTAAAAGTGCATAATGTATAGTATTTTGCTGCCCTGAACACGAATATGACCATGAACATTTTTGGTTCTCGTTTTTAAGATATTTCATATAGCTCATTTATCAGTTTCTGATGCAATGCGCTGTACTACTGCCAGGAGGCTGCTGAAGAAAGGTTGCATTAGTAGCGTACTATATAAAGGCCAGTCACAATGTTTGCGTGTTTAAAATAGTTCAGGCTTGGTGTGATATCCAAAGAGCCACCAGCAGTTGGAGCCTTTCTTCAAAAAGGAAGGTACTCTGGTATTCTTCCCCGATATTGAGGGCAGAGCCGTAACTAGGGTTTTCGGCGCCCGGGGCAAGATCTCCATTTTTCGCCCCTAAATTTCGAAATTTAGGTGATGACCATTTTTAGTCGTCACAACGTTTTCTTATTCTCCTTATTCTCCTTTACTATAAATAAACACTCCATTTTGGGGTGATGACCTTTTTTAGTCGTCACGGCTCTTCTTTTATTTACACCCAGTAACATTTTTTATTCACACTCATAAGAGCGCCCCCAGGGTCGGCACCATGGCGACTTCCCCCTAGTTACGGCTCTGATTGAGGGTCCTCAGAGTACCTTCGAAATCACTTATGACCCACAAGAATGGAAACACTTTTGAACTATTCGATACTGAGACTCGACAATGGAAATCGTCTTTCATCTATTCTAGTAGCGCATGCTATCCACACAAAAGAGACGTAGCTAAAGAGAAGCAGCTACTAAATTCCATGGAATATGACAACAACAAGTAGGCCTGGCATCTCTGTGGTGATTTGAAGCTAATAACCCTTTTTATGGGACGGGAGCAACAAGTATATCCAGCACCAGCTCTGATCGAGGCTAACAAGTGACAAAATTCTGCTACCAACCATTCACATCAAACTAGAGGTTAATGAAGAATTTCATGAAGGTCATGAATCGGAATTCGCAAGCTTTCTAATACCTGTATGATAAAGTCGGTCGACTCAGCGAGGCAAAGATTAAATAGGGAATTTTTGTGGGTCCTCAGATTCAAGAACTCTTCAAGGATGAGCAGTTCAACAATTTACTGCAGAGTGGTGCAAAACAGACATGGAATGCGTTTCACCTTGTTTCTATAAACTTTTTCGTTTATGTTAGAACAGAAAATTACAAGGGACTAGTAGAACACCTGATTATGCATCGAAAACGTGGCTGCGTTAGGTCTCTAAAGATCCACTTTTTTCATTTCCATTTATACAACTGTATTTCTTTCCTGACAACTTTGGTATGTTTAGTGATGAACATTGCGAACGTACTCATCAAGAAATCTCAACAAATGGAACAAAGATACTAGGGAAAATGGTTCACTACCATGCTGATTGAATACCGCTATAGACACTCTCTCACGAGAGTGTTTCTCGAACAGCTATTTGTAGAGACAAGCAAAGAAATGTAAGACATAGTCTATGACTATTTTTGCAAGTATTAACCAAAGGCCTATTGTTACATTTACCATGCATTAGTGTAATAAATATAAATGTCAATCGCCCTTTGAATCATTTGTGATTTTAGCGTTAACACATGCGCGAATCTCGAGAATGTTGTTTCTATGATTTGTTAATTGCAGGCGATAGGAAAGACTAATTTGGTATCTGAGTTTCAGATATCTCTAAGACTAGACAAGCCACGTTATGCAAATTAGCTATGTGATGCAAATTATAATCACGAAAAAGTTCAAAGATTTTATTACCTCGGATCACACTTGAAGTAGGTTATACTTGGAACCCAACTGAAGCCGCAATTGCCATAGTAAAGACCGCGTGTGTTTAAATCGGTGTAACATTTATCAACGGAAACCTTTGTCCCAGGACCCCAGAGCAACGCGCATTGTGATTCACGATTTCGACAGAGTCCTTTATAGCAATACGCAGGTGCCTGAAACAAATACGCGCAACTATTTAGTCTTCTGCAAGATTTATTTTATGACATTTTGGTTTTCAACGTTAGAAAACGAATGCAGAATTAATATTAAATATACTGTAATTGGAGCCGTCGGAGAAAGATATCACAAAACTAAGCAATAATTTAGGGAGATGGTATAACTATTGAATGCATTTATAAAATTTTTCATTTATGCCCCTAATAAAGGAGATTTAGTGTATGGGCAATATAGAATTATGAGTTTATGGAGTAAACTAATGCTATCTCTATTTCGGCAGCAATTAGCAGTCTCTAAAATGCCACAACATCCTACCCCTATGACGGTACAGCTAGTTCCATCTGGTACGTAAGTGTCGTTTGTGCAAAGGGGTGCAGCACCGTCGCAAAATTCCTCCAAATCACAGCTGGGATCAGCCTTTGCGCGGCACGAAGTACCAGAAGGCAGTATCTACAATAGATAACACTTGATCTAAAGTATAATTGGATTTTAAACCATCATCATCATGATTATCATCATAGTCATCGCCATCACCATCACTATCATCTTCTTCTCCATCATATATATAATGATGAAGAAGACGAAGATGATTATAGTGATAGTAATGATGATGATGGTGATGTATATATGGGGCCTATGTATACATATAAATTTACATATTAATCAACATTTCTGCGGAGACCCCGCTTGAGAGCTCACCACGCTCGCCCAAACCCTCTAGTCGGACAACTTGAATTTCTCGTCCGCTCTTCTTTATGATATCCATTGGGGCAGCGACAATGATGGCAGCGGTCTGGGAGCCAACTGAGCAGGCCAACACTTGTAGGGGATATTTGCAGAAGCATTAAGAACATTTTACTGTATATAATGAGGGGTAAGATGATTGCCGATTAGATGTCATATAGTCAGAAAATTTGCCCAAAAGTTCAAGCAAACTTCAGGATTTGAGTCTTGTCTCATCTCCACATAGGGGACGGCTGGGGCTCTGCCCCGGACCATGCTCGAGAACTAATGACCTTGAAAGGATTTTTCATTTGGGAGATTGCCAATATACTGTCACATGGTTTGAAAAACATGCACCAAATCGAAAGATTTGGGTCTTATTATTGCCCATAAAGTTCTTGGGTAAAACTGCGCCCCAGACCCCGTTCAGGGAGCTCACCACGCTTCATAAAACCGCTGACTGAAAATGTCAGTATGTACAAGCCTCTATGCTCCCTGTCCCGGAATCCTGGCTGCCCCATTGCTCATAGGAACTATTAGGATTGAAACGATCTATTTAATTAATCTACCAATGCTGAAAGAAAATATATATTTCTTAATATACAGCTATTAAAAGAACTTTTGAAAGGTCATTAAATCTATGAAATCTTCTAATAGTCCGATATTAAGCAACATTTTCTATTTATTCTGCTTGGCAATCAGCAATTCAGTGATCAAAATCACGATATATCCCGATCTTCTCAGACTTATGCAAGCTATTTACGACTTACATAGCCGTAACTTGGTGTGGGCATGGGCAATCCGCCCCGGGCGCCGTCTTTGAGGGAGGGCGCCAGAATCTACGCTTTGATTTTATTCACAATGGGAGTTTTAGTTACAGTTACGAAGTTCATAAAAACGAACACCGAAGGCAATGCCAGTAGAGCTATGTATGACAAGCAAACAAAGGTCATCACTGCAAAACTTTATTTACTCCGAAGGGTGGTGAAAATTCATAAAAACAGAAAAAATTTCGTCACCAGTTTTCAAGCTACATTGGAGGGGCCGAAAATGTATCTCTTGCCCGGGGACTCAATGCTCTTGCTACGGCTCTGACGACTTAACGCGTTTTGATGTGACTGACATCTCAGCGTCTATTTCAAACCTCAACATCTCCATAATTAATACGATTTATGCTCACCTGACATGTACGAATGTCACAGCATCCTCCAAACGCACATGCGGCAGGGGCTATCAGTCGGCAAGTAGTGGCATCGCAACATGTCCTATTGCATTGCTACAATTTTAAAGGCGGATTATTCACTAAAACTATCAATTCAACATTCAGCATTCACGTATTGCAGAATTATTTACAGATGATATTTAATATTAAAACTTAATGGAAAATTTTAATATTTGCTTCAAATTTAAGAAGTTTAAAATTGTCACAATTCTTTCTTTGTATTTGAAAAATGGTTGTTTTACCCTCTAAAAAAGTTGACCCTTGTAAAAGACGCTGAAAACCCAAAGACATTAAAGGGATACCTTAAACAAATATCTAAACTTTCCGGGCCAGCATCACCGTCTAAGACGGTGATGCTGGCCCGGAAAGACGGTGATGCTGGGCAAAGATCCGTGACCCGCGGCAACCCTCTTCTCTGGAATGCTCTTCCCGCCTCAGTGACATCGATTACATCCTTCGAGGCGTTTGCGACTGCCCTCAAGACGCATTTATTTCGCATATCTTACGAACACCTGTAAATCGCTCTTGACTTTAGCTCTAGCTATATTATAGCGTTAAATAAATCGTCTAGGGAATAGAATAGAATAGAGTGTCCTCCTGTTGTTGTGCCAGCTTGGGCTATGCCAAAAGAGTGCACCATGTACTCTTTTAGCATAGTTATTATTACTTATTAATGTTCCAAAATACCATTTGCTGATAAAAATCTAGAGTTTTAAAGTAATTTTTGAAGTAATTTATCCAAATTAGGAGTGTAATGCGCGGCACAGTTGTTAATGTAAACGCCCGTCGGGAAGGCCAAACAGGCACCGAGACCGTCTTCTTTTTTCAGCTTTCGGGCGATGCCTTCGAGAGTCTCGCAGAGTTCAGTCAGCTTCAGTCCTGGCTTAATAATCGTCTGCGTGTACTGTACTTTCTCGTCTGTCTATGAGATCCGGTGATCGTTGTCGCAGAGAATGTGAATGGCGGCCCGAATGTTTCCGTCCTCCAGTTCGGCAGTAATCGCAACGATTGGCCTTTCATCTGGAGATGTTGGCTTAGGCCTACAGCTATGAGGCTTCGTTAGTTTCGCGGTGTCACTTCCCTCTAAAGCGAGTTTGCTCAGACGACTTTTGATGATGTTAGACAATTTTAGGTTGCGTCACGCACGGCTCGGCTGACGAAGAAAGTATTCGCGAATTCGAGAAGAACTCGCCAAAGTAGTTGTGTTGATTTTCCGGATGCGCTGCAATAGATCCGAGTATAACCGTTAGTTTACTGGAACACGCGAAAAGCGCTGATTTCGGAATGTGCTTAATCACACGGACATGTTGGTCCGGATGATTCGGAGAGTCGGATATTGCTGTGTTGGAATCAGGAATAGCCAGTTGCTTTCGGCGATCTGAGTTCTGACTAACTTGAGTGGCGTCAACTGCAGTGGTGAGCGGAGGAAGATGAGATCCTGAGCAGCGATTGTTTCGAGGGCCGTGTTCGTGAACAGTTCCATTTCGGATGTACAATTGTCTTTGTACAAAAGGTTTTGTCGCTTAATTCACCGCCAATAGTTTATTCAATAGGGTTTAGGGTTAGGTTTAGGGTCAGGTTTAGGGTTTTGGGTTTAGGTTAGGGTTAGTGTTAGGGTTTGGGTTAGAGTTAAGTTGGCTGTAATTTTACCGAAAAGCCTTTACATTTACCCAATGTTGGCGCCTTGGCGGTGAATTAACCGACAAGTACCGTGCAAAGCATCGGCCGCTCGCTTTTCGTGTCGCTCGGGGAAGATCTTTGCTTTCAACAATAGTTGACTCCATTGTACAGTAACGTCGCAGATGACAGTTAAAGTCCAGAGTTTAGGCCAAGCGTTAAAGTTTATAATTCAAAACACACGACCTCTCAATGAAAGACCTCTTTTATCGGCAAAAATAATCTAAATACAGTGTTCCTCGAGCGGTGAAAATAATGCTTGAGCTCCCTGATTTCCGGGCCACCAATTAATATGCATTATACTGCATGAATAAGAGAAAAGATAGGCCTATTTAAAACAACGATTTAAACAGACTATTCACATTGCGACTGATCAGCTCCTCGTCATGACGTCATTTGCTGATTATATCTATTATCTACCCAACGCAACAACAATTTATTAAATAGGCCTAATCGTACAACGGTACAATATAGATTTATTCAGATGTTTGTGAGGGTCCAATGTCTTATGGACCCTCACAGCCACATTTTTGAGAGGGTCCAAATTCCAAAGTCCAAACCCAAGAACCGTCACCGAATTGACGCCACTGTCTAATACCTGACTGGCTGAATTTCCACAGTCGCATTGCTCGCCGTTTTCTACCATTCCGTTTCCACAGAATCCAGTGTTTGACGCAGTCGTAGTAGGAACATTGTGCAGACAGAGATCTGCGCCGCGTTTAAATGCTTCGATAAACTGATCCATAGAACACTGTGACCAAGTCGTCGCTGGCGCAGTTGAGCTAGTTTAGCATAAAGCACAAAGGGCGGGAAGTTAGTAGAGTGGTAACAGCGTTGGACAATGGAGCAGAATGTCGCGGGTTCAACTCCCGCGGGAGCCCTAAGGTCGACTCAGCCTTCTTTCGCCAGATGGCGATGGCAAATGAGTAGCGGATTAATCCGCGAAGTAAACAGGCACGTTGCATGAGAACACTGGCCCCGTATCATGTAACCTTGCACCAGTCGCCTGGCTGAGGGCCTTGGTAACGGAGATCAGCGCCGCCCTATGAGCCTTGAGGCTAGCCTTGAGTGCTCGGGAAGGACTTTACTTTACTTTTTTACTACATTCTATTGGAAAACTGACGTTGCTTCTAAAAGCGCTCAGCTATCATAAAAACATTTACAAGAGAAGCAACAAATTCTGTACATTTCCACCGCAAGTTGCATGTTCGTCATTATAGATTCCATTATTTATACTTAGGCTATACTTACTTCTGTTATGACCTGCTACAAGAAAATCTAAAGATACAATTTTAACACTAATAAAATGATCACCACTTTCTTGACAAAATCCTTCCGATCACTAATGCGACGCGTTCTGAAAACGCTTCACAGTATCAAACGCTTGCAATAGTTGGGCTGATTGAACGCAAGAACAGCCGTAGTTGTGTGCCATATTTGCAAATTTGCGTCTACCAGAGTATCAGGAAAGCGCCGATAAAAAATTATATGGAAAAAAGTCTGCTCTGGAATAGGCTATCATTTCAAGAAAGTTTGATACGTAGACCTATATATCATAAAGAGTAATTATACTTATTTTGACTTAGCGATATCATTCACAGAAATTAATATTGAGCAAAATTCACGATTCCATGAATGGAACAGAGTGCACGATACTTGCCTTGGTGATGAATACATTATGCATTTTCCAGTTGGGTCTGAACAAGAACAACTGGTAAAATTATCGTCGTGAATTAGACCAAAGTTGTGACCTATTTCTTTATCCATAACTGCTCCAGCGACAGCAGCCATGTCGTGGTAGTCCTACAGAATTGTGAAATACAAATCGATCTCTGCGTGCAACATTAATTAAACGAAGTCAAACTTGGACACAACTAGACCTTCACTGAAAATTTTAATGAATTATCCGCAAATTAGAACAGAACAGTAAAAGTAAATACGTAAATCTCTCGTTTGCAGTTAGGCCTACCTACCAATAATTACAATTAAACGATGTTAACATTTTAGTGAACTGTGTAAAGATGGATTCACAAAATTCATCAACATTGCACTTTCAGATGCTATAAACGTTAATTAGGTCATGGCAGCCAAATACAGTGCAATAGTTTCCAGAATAGCAAATAATTGAAAATGTACCAAATTCTAATTCTTCCCTATATTTAAAATACCATACTAGAATATAAAACTACGAATGATAAATAAATGATAGCTAGAAAGTTATATGAATAGCAAAAAAATGATAAAGCAATAGCATTTAATTTTAATAATAGAAAATAAGAATAGAATGGAAAAAGAAATAAAACAAATATAAGTTATAAATCATGTCGCTTTATGACTAGCGTCATGCTAACATTTACTCTAAGTAAATTGTCAATTTCTGTCAATTTCAATACTAGATATTGTTTATTTATAATTTGTAGTTTTATATTCTATTCCAGTATGGTATTTTGAATATAGGGAAGAATTAGAATTTGGTACATTTTCAATTATTTGCTTTTCTAGAAGATTTCTCAAATATTTGCTTTTAAACCAAATATGATCAGCCAATTTAGTAGGTTAAATCCGCGCTTTGTGACCATTCCACAAAGTCCGTCTTCGTCTTTCCCAGTTACTGCCTAACCCCGTAATTTGTTAAATCACATTCAGCGTAATATATATATACTAGGTGTTTACCCGTCAAAAATGACGGGAAAGATTGGCTGTTTTACCACCCAATTTTGTGCAAATGCAATCAGGGGCGGCGCTGGGTTTTGTTGACTGGGTGGGTCTAATGCAATCTACACAGCCAGGACCCGCCGGCTCAGACTACCCGTCACCCCCCCAATCAACATTTTTCTGCGTATTTGAACGATTTGCTTGGGTGCCCCTGCCCGAGGCTGGGTGGGTCCGGACCCACGGACACCCCCCCTAGCGCCGACCCTGAATGCAATAGGATTTTGCGCAATTAATTTCCTTAAATCGCCGCCTTTTCCTTCAACCGAGTTAACGCCCATTCGCAGGAATTTGCTGAAACTTGATAGTCAAGGTAAGTGTACTGATTTGGCAGTGTCGAACGACATGCAGTGCTTGATTCTCTTTGTTTGCTGTGCTGCTTTTCACGCCGAGCAACCGCCTGCTCCTCATTCTCACTTGATTGTCGGAAAGCTCGTGAACGCTGAACTTCTTGTTTTGCACGGACGGTTAGAAAGAGGAATAAAAAAGCTAAACAATGGTGCAGACCTCATCTTCTTAGCTCTTATATAGCCTGAGATATAGCAAATTCAAAAAATTTGGAAACTTTCTCACAATTCAAAACTTTCGCGAAATTCACCGATATAATACTTATGTTTAAACATTGGGGTCATCGGGCTAGAATTGATAGATCTTTGCCAAATGTCAACCGATTTTCAAACTTTTTGGTTTATTTTGTTCCTCTGACATCCCTTTACAACATTGCCGCTGACCAAAGTGGGTTACCGCTGAAAATATTTTGCTAGGGGGCTTTAAAAAATTTTCGGGAGAAAGGGTGATATTTTAGGCCGTAAAGTGGACTCTACCCCCAAATTTTTTTGTTTTGCACAGACGGTTAGAAAGAGAAATAAACAATCTAAACAATGGTGCAAACCTCATCTTTTTAGTTTCTATATAGCCTGAGATATAGCAAATTTAAAACGTTACAGCAATCATTTCTGAAGAACGCTTTTCCAAAAAATTAAATCCCCAGTACGGTGACAGCGTCTGAAAATTTAATCCCCACTTGAGGGGTAAAATTTTTAAAAAAATAGGTATTGAGGCTAGGAAGGAATAAATATATATATAATAATGGGGGGCAGGGCATTGGGAGAGGGAAGGGAGGTTTGGGAAGAGGAAAGTGGGTTGTACAGGTTTTCGGAGCAGCGTTGTGTAGGTTTGGGAATGGGGTTTGGGGCCGGTGGGGTAGGGCGGAGCGGTGATGGGTTGGGGCCGGGGCGATTGGGAGAGGGATGGAGAGAGGTACGGGGTTGGGAGAGGGGTGAGAGAGGATGGAACGGGGTTTGGGGCCTGTCGGGCAGGGCGGGTATGAGTTGGGGCCTGGTAGATTTGGAGAGGGATGGGTAGAGGGAAGGGGATGGAAAAGAGAAGAGGAACGGGGTTTGGGACCGGGGCAGGGAATGGGTTGGGGCCAGGGCGATTGGGAGAAAGATGGGGAGAAGGAGAGGGAAGGAGAACAGGGGTTTGGGGCCGAGGCCGGAATGGGTTGGGGTCAGGGCGATTGGGAAAGGGTGGGGAGAGGAAGGGGGTGGGGAAAGGTAAGGAACGGGGTTTGGGGCCGGGGCGGGAATGGGCTGGGGCCTGGGCGATTGGGAGAGGGATGGGGTGAGGAAGGGGAACGGGGATTTGAGCTGCAATTAAGACGCTTCGTTAAACGCTGCGTTGTTTAATTATACTGTTTTGATTAAACAATATTTGGTTGTCAATGACAACAGCGTCTTGCAAAATCTGCCGTGTATCGTGACCGACAGACAGATTCGCCGGATTCGCCGGACATCGAGAATTATATAATAAGATATATATATATATATATATATATATATATATATATATATATATATATCAGTAGATCTATAAAAGTGGGAAAAGGTCCAAAGGCTTCTTCATCAAAAAGGGGCTTTAAAACATCTTGGTGATAATTCATTTGGATTCTGAAGAGGGAGTCGTGATGGCATCACTCGTGCCTTCGATTCTGCCGAAGCAGAGAAGCCATTTGGAAAGCAATCAGAGGCACCGGCGTATCAAAGAGTGTTCTTGACCTATTGAAAGACCTGCACAACAATACCACTGAAAAAATCCGCATGGGGAACTGCCTGTCAGCTATGTTCCGCACCACATCTGGAGTCAGACAGAGTTGCATATTGGCTCCAGCTCTGTTATGTTGTGCCATGGATCTCATTATGAAATGGATCACAGCTAGAAGCACAGATCTTCAAGTAAGCCCTTACTCGTTTATGATCTGGACTACGCAGACGACGTTACCCTGTTAACTGGAAATCCCAGCACACTGCCTGCCACACTCCTGCAAATGGAGACCGACGCTTCCAAGGCTCCAAACTCGGTCTTCATATCTCATAGCCCAAAAAGGAAATGCTAGTACTGCCAGTCCACCACTCTACCTGGGGTCCGAAACTGTGGAATCGGTCGAAATTGTTTGCTATCCAGGTTCCAACATACTGATCATGGCCAACTCACGCGAGGAATCCATCAGACGCATGTGAATTGCTTCCACTGCTCTACAGCAACTAGATTAATTGAAGTACGCTGCCTTGCGGAAAGTCACTGGTTACTTCAATAGTTGTTGATTTTGAATTAGCGTGCAGGGGTACAGTCTCTGTGCAGTTGTATAGGAATGCAGTAATTCAATTGATCGCGTTTCAATTGATCGGCCTTAATTTTGGTCAACAGCTTCCGATGTAAGATGGGATCGAAGTCTTTCTGAAAGTCAATATATATATATCATGTCTTTGGTCTGTCTATTAAGCGCTATAATGCAGTAGGTCACCGCTCCCTAGAGGCTGGCGCAAGTAGAATAACTTTTTAGACGCTAAAGAGCCAAACATATATACATTAATGAACAGCTGAATAACATTCTCGGCGAAAAATTTTGGAATGATAATTTTAAAATGTTTGTATTCATGGAATGTAACTGCTGAATGGGACGAATAAAAGCTGAAAGTCAAGCAATCGTGGGGAGAATAGTTGACATCTAGATGCAAAAAGATAATCTGAATATATTTTCGGGAAAGCGTTTCCTTATTCCTGTAGGCCCTACTGCCAGCATTTTTAATCTGACGCGCAAAAAATTAAAACATGTTTTATGCCAGAAAAATTGAAGAATAAGCTATGACATGGTTTTCTTAAGAATCCTTTTCGGCTTGGCAGCAGGGCTGCATTTTAAATTAGACATTGAAAAGCTGAAGAGGCTGACTCTATCAACAATCTTTGCCAAACAAACTTAGAGTGCGTAAATAGCTGATCGTAATAAATGTCTGAATGACCGGCGACTGATTCGCATTCGTAATGATTTGAATTTGAAATATTGCAAATTCAAAATCTCAGGTGGCCTACCCAAGGTACCTACACTGATTAGCGCAGCTGCATAGCTGCTTGAGCACATCCGGTCAACGTAGGCGTAACTAAGAACAGTTCCTTGGTCGAAAATTTTGTTCCTGTAAATAGAAAATGACGTAAAATATTTGACACAGTTTTGTTTTCATAGTAATAGGCGCACCGAAGAGCAGAAATTAACAGGCGGCACCAAAGCCATTAAAGTACTGTGCATTCAATAAACATGACAAATAGAATGCATAGTACGCCTAATGTAACTGCATATACGTGCTATGCATTCAAGTTTAGCCACAAATAGACATTCGTTTATTATTATCGGACAAATTGACGATACGCTGTCTCATGTTAAACCCAGCCACTTTATGAATTAATTATATTCCAAGCAAATTAGCTTTGATTCCGGTATGCGGCCGTTTCATAGTAAATATTCTGATAAGATTCAAGAAATAGTTTATAGGCTGAAATAGGATCATGATTATTACATAAATTTGAAACATCATTCCAGTTAATAGAGTTTAATTTATTTAAGAATTCATCAATGTTCATTTTATTTTTTTCCTATAAATTTTATTTTTCAGTATTTTCTTTTTAATTGTTTTCAATTCAACTGAGAGCAAAATTGAAGATGATCGGATATTTTATGGCAAATTATAGTAGAGTTAACCTCATCAAGAGGAAAAATAATGAAAAAGTTATCAATTAGTGTGGCGGTTGATGAGGTTATTCTAATGGGTCTATTTATGGTTGGTAAAAATTTGTTTGCTATTAACACATCATAAAAATTTGCTGTTGGTTCATGGGAGTTTACATTTAACAGATTAATATTGAAATCTCCAGTTACAATTATTTTATTCTCTTTAGGTAGTTTATTTATGAGATTCTCAAATTCATCAGTAAATTTATCTATCTTATGTCCTCGTGGGAGGTATACACCGACTATACTAAGATTTATATTATTAATTGTTATAATTTTTATACTAATGTATTCACATGTGGTCATTTCACACGAATCAATTTCAATGGTATTATATAAAATGCTAGGATTTATGTCTTGTTGATAAGAATTATTTTTAAACAATTTATCATTAATATTAAACATAATAAATTCATATAAGAATATTGAGAATATGAGAATAGTTCATATAAGAATATTGAGTTATTTTTATGCCACATAATGCTAATACTGCGATACTAATCAAGTGTTAAAATTTTCGTAATGCTTACATTTTTTTGCAGTTTATTGAAACGTTTGTAACCATGCCTCTCAAATAGCTGAAGCATAATAATTAGACCTACTATAAGAGTCTAATTCGCTTTACAGAGCATCAAACCCTATTCCGTTTATCATTTATTTTGCAGTAAAATCTTCCAGTTTTATATATCTGCATCACTATTTCACAAATCTTAATACGTTTTGGGTTCAATCCACAGCGAAAAGTAAATTTAAATTATAAAAAATATCACGCATAATGCTAAAAAATTTCAATACGCTTTGAGACGAGGACTCGTAATTCCGAAGATGAATAATAACAGAGATGCTTACGTGATTAAAACTCCAACGTCATTGTACGTTCTAGGATTGATATTTTGTCTTCTGTAAGCTGCAAAAGCTGCAAGCGTCGCAGTTTTATTATTTGGATCAACGTTAATTTTATCTCCATCGTTCCAAACCTCGGTTCCGACCAACATCAAATAGATTCCTATCGGTTGATAACCCTAGAAAACCATCAATGTCTTTAAGCATTGTATCAAAACATCTCGTAGGTTAAAAGAATGATAGCTACGCAGCTTCTAATGGCGCTGCGCTCATTTCCTTTCATTGCCAAATATAAGCCATTAGTATTCATTATCTTTTCTCAAATGAACGACCTGCCAATTACACGAAGTTTACTACATTTAACCACGCAAAAAGAAAATGACATTCATATAATTCTACCATATACATATATATATATACTTATACATATACACGCAGTGTGTGTATAGGCCTATATATATAGTATTTTATTATATACTAGAAAGAGGCTCGCTTCGCTCGCGCTCGCTTCGCTCGCAGTGCAGGATAATACTAATCCAATACCTATACCTAATACCCAATCATTGAATTCATGCTGAACAACATTTCAATGATCGCCACCTAGCCAAGCTCTGCGCCACGTAATAATTAGGCCTATGTACGTTAAAATCACGCAACTGTGGCCATTTGTGACGCTGTACACGTATTTTTTGTGTACGCTCAAATGTACGTTAAAATTGCTGCGAACAATTGTTACCAATAGCAACGTCGTCGCACGCCCAGCCCTCTGATGCTGCACTGACTCGACTAAACCGGTTCTACGAACAATTGTTACCAATAGCAACGTCGTCTTCGAACATCGTCCACCAACGCATCGCGACGTAAGGACTAAACGGTCTAAACCGTCTACCAATAGTCAACGCTCGCCCACCAACGCATCGCGACGTAAGGACTAAACGGTCTAAACCGTCTAGCAATAGTCAACCAATCAGAACGCTTGAAGGTAGCAGACATACAGATAACGATCTTAATATTATAGACTAGAAAGAGGCTCGCTCCGCTCGCGCTCGCTTCGCTCGCAGTGCAGGATAATACTAATCCAATACCTATACGTAATACCCAATCATTGAATTCATGCTGAACAACATTTCGATGATCGCCACCTAGCCAAGCTCTGCGCCACGTAATAATTAGGCCTATGTACGTTAAAATCACGCAACTGTGGCCATTTGTGACGCTGTACACGTATTTTTTGTGTACGCTCAAATGTACGTTAAAATTGCTGCGAACAATTGTTACCAATAGCAACGTCGTCGCACGCCCAGCCCTCTGATGCTGCACTGACTCGACTAAACCGGTTCTACGAACAATTGTTACCAATAGCAACGTCGTCTTCGAACATCGTCCACCAACGCATCGCGACGTAAGGACTAAACGGTCTAAACCGTCTACCAATAGTCAACGCTCGCCCACCAACGCATCGCGACGTAAGGACTAAACGGTCTAAACCGTCTACCAATAGTCAACCAATCAGAACGCTTGAAGGTAGCAGACATACAGATAACGATCTTAATATTATAGATGGCCTATATTGTATACTATATATATATATATTATATATATATTATATATATGCACTCTTACAAATATGTTTAAATATAAAAGTAGGCTGCTGGTAATTAGCATAATCAGTTCCATCTATTTGGCGCTTTGGTGTTTTATTTTATACAAATTTTCTAACCAGAATATAGTAATCCATACTAACTAGCAACACTATTTAGACCTCCAATAGACGCTAATTGCTTTCTTTAAACACTTGGGGCCAAAACATTTTGTTGTGACTGAAATGATGTCACACTAATGCCGAAATTTACGATAAAGTTTATTTAATACCATTTCCGCCAGCGCATCCTATCTGTACAGTATAGAAGAGAGATTTCGCAAATTCAGATTCTTGGTGTCATTCACCTCCTGCTTCCTTCTTGAACTGAAGTTGAAATGACAACATGAATTTCCTTTATCCAGCAATGTCTATCCTGTGTTTTCATAACTTCTGCTGACAAGTTCTGCATTCCTGTCCACTCTTCCATATCATCCGCCCAACGTTTTTGTAGTGGCCATCTGTGTCTTGTTCAGGGCATCATTCATTGCTGGATGGTTCTTTCCAATGACGACCTTGCTTCGCTGTTCCTTTTTACGTGTTCGAAATGCCGCATCTTCCCTATTTTACACATGTCGATTAAACGTCTAAATGTGTTTGCCATTTTCAAACCTCGTCATTCGAAATTTCATGTTACGTTTTTTCTCCAATTTCCAGCTTACTCATACATACCGTATACTGCTGCACTGTGTGCGACACTTTCCAATATTCTTCTCTTTGTTCTGGTGCTGATATCATCATCTTTCCATAAGCTTTAAGTTTATCTGAAGGCCACCCATTTTATAGTCTGGCTTAGGCCTATATATATATATATATATATATATATATATATTCTCCTTTACTCAGCAGCCGTGTTTAATCTAGGCCGTTTCCGGGGGAAATTGCCCTTCCCCTCGCAAATTTCAAATTCCCCCGGAAATTTTGGAATACTACATGAACTAACAGCGGCCCCGAGGAGAATCCCCCCGGCTCTGTCAGTCTCCCCTCCCTCGGCTTTTTCAGTCCTCCCGGAGTCCAGGAGTCTAGATTAAACATTGCTCAGCAGTGTCTTTTATAGTGGCGCCGAATTATGTAGATTCTTTTTACTTATTCCAGTGTCTTCTGAACAACCAAGATGGATTTTCTGTATTTATTATAATCACTTTTGACTTATCATTATCATCTTTGGTATTATATTCAGCTCCAAGAGTTCCCACGTATATGACTTCCCCCGTTAGCGGCAGTGTTCTCTCAGTTAACGGTAATTCTAACAAAATACCTAAAATAACTGAAAAATAACTGTCAGTTAACTAAAACTTTAACTGTAACTGAAAAATGACAAATAACTTTAACTGTAACTGTAATAGAATAAAGTGAAGCAGTTAAGTAATAGAAAAATGTATACAAGTGAAAAATAATTTTATAGATTTATTTGTGTTTGTTGAACAGTTCTGTAGGGCTTCAATTGTTATGGCAAAACTTGCATGACTCAGAGAGGGCAATGTTCTTTTGGGCCAAGATTCAGGGCTTATAGTACAGACCTCAAACAAACAGTGGTTGCTTGATTGGATGACCTTGGTTAAACGGTCTACATTCCATTGTCCACACCTGATAATACCAAGCTTTGGCCTGCATGTGCTTGTTTACTGTTTACCAGAGCATAGCGATGGGGGCAGGTGGGAGATTATGCCCCCGGGCGCCGAGGTGAGGGGCACCAAAATGGGTTTTGGGGGTGAGTTAAACAGTTAAATACATAATAAATAAGAAGAAACAAGCGCGGCGACCTTTATTTTGCTCGGAATTGGTTATTGAAAGGAAAAATGCAGCAAGAAAACATGGATAACCATTCAAAGGTATAAGGAAATTGCAGCTGATTTTAGAATCAAGATAGAAATTGCGGGAAAAGAAGTAGCAGATGCAGTTTCTACTAAAGGTATTGAATTTCTGTAGTGTGAAATAGCTGCTTAATCAACATGATAAAGGCATAACCAAGTTTGAATTACTTATGTTTGCTTTACTTCACTAACCCATAACTAAGTAATGTATATGTTACAGTCAAAGTGTGAAATCAGGCAATGTTGACATTGCCTGAAACTTTTAGGAAATGCCGACATAAGCCGTTTCACTCGGGCACTGTCGACATTGACTGAAATGTTTAGGCATTGTTTAACAATGCCTGAAATTTGCTCAAATTTTATACACACATTTCCTGAAATCTTTATCTGTGATGGAATAGCATAATAAGTAACATAAAACAGTTCTGAAAACTTAATAAGTGCCAAAAACTTTAATAGGTTCAACTGAAATAAAAAAAACAGGTAGTAATAGAAAAAAGTTATACACAACTGTAAAAACTTCAAATGCAGTAAAGGAATGAACTCCAAAAAACGTTATAAGGTTCTAATGCAATAAAGGAAAAAGCAGTCATATAAAACAGTTCTACAACATCAATGAAGTCAACTAAAATTTTATAAGGAAGACAACGCAATAAACAAAAAGCAGTCATATAAAACAGTTCTACAACATTAATGAAGTCAACTAAAACTTTATAAGGTTCTAATGCAATAAAGGAAAAAGCAGTCATATAAAACGGGCTAAAATTTAACAGTTCTTATTGCAGCAACTTAAACTTGAATGGCAACGACTATTGCATTTCAGTTTAGTTTTGAAACATCTACAACGATTTGTTTCACACTTGACAGGGCTTGAAGAAGACTTCCCGCAGTTATTCACTGTTACAGGGATACAGCGAAGCATCAGTTCTTCAGGTGTCCCGTTACCCAAATGCCGGGCCCAGTTGTTGACACTTCGACAGCAAGGGGTACATCCAACAGGCGACACCTTGAAAAAGACTTCCCGCAGTTATTCACAGCTATAGGGATACAGCGAACAGCCCCCTCAGCCTTAATATGGCCTGACAGCGAAGCCTCAGATCTTCTTAAGTCCAAGTTGTTTTATTATGCTATTCCATCACAGATAAAGATTTCAGGAAATGTGTGTATAAAAATTGGGCAAATTTCAGGCATTGTTAAACAATGCCTAAACATTTCAGTCAATGTCGACAGTGCCTGAGTGAAACGGCTTATGTCGACATTTCCTAAAAGTTTCAGGCAATGTCAACATTGCCTGATTTCACACTTTGACTGTAACATATACACATTGATTTACATGTTGTTAGTGTCATCAGGGAAAAACTGTAACTGTAACTGAAAAAACATAACTGTAACTGAAACTGTAACTGAAAAACCATAGCTTAAATAACACTAACTGTAACTGAAACTGAAAAAACATAACTGTAACTAAACTGTAACTGAAAAACCATAACTTAAATAACACTGGTTAGCGGCCGTGTCTCTGATTAAATCCAACTCTGGCAAACAGTAGATCGTTGTTTATTTCAAACGCAATATCTTGAAATTCGGCCAAACTGGCTGTTTCACACTCCTGTGATTTCGAGTTCATTTTCCCATTTAATAAAATATTTGACTGGGGGCTAGGACCCACCCGTCTCTGCAAAATCATGTTATTTAACGACTAAAAATGTCATTTAGCGTAAATTAGCGACCATATCAAAAAGGTATGCTAAACAAATAAGAGATAGTAGTAGAATCGGGGCGGAAGATGGCAGAGTGGGTTATCGCCTGGAGCGGCAGGCTGACGGAGCGGGTTCAAGCCCCGTTAGCGCTCCTACTGGTTTTCACACTGGCAGTAATGCCTCCTAAGCCACTTTAAATCATGCTAAGTTTAAGTCATGCAAAGTAAGAATCCGAGATCAGGCGCCTAAATTTGCCCTCGTTCTTCTCGCCAATGCTCTTGTCACCACTCACCAGCCGACTTGACTATTGCAATTTCTTGTATAGTGGTATTGCCAAATCTAATGCGCAAATTCTTCGATAGATTCAGTACGCTGTGCCTAGGACCATTACTAATGGAAAAGCAATTCCGGACCGCATTTAAAAGATAATTTATCTTGGATTGTGCATGGCAAAATTATCAAGGTTTTTGTATATGAAGCTGTGTTCAAGCCAGTGAATTTAATTAACACTAGAACGAGTCTATGGTGACTGAAATTGAAACCACCTAATCGTTAAACTTCTAACACAAGCCGGGATTGAGACATGTGGGGTATAACATCTACGATCTAATATGCGACTTTGTCTTTACGTCTCCCTCCGTCTAAGACAGTGAATCAGTGATATTGGAGGAGAGATCTGTAACCCGCGGAAACCCTCTTCTTTGTGAAGTCGCAGGAAGCGTCGATTACATCTGTTGATTCGTTTCTGATCGCTCTTAAGAGGCATCTTTTTCATGTCTCCTATGAATAGTTGCCTGAAAATCTAGGACCATCTTTCTGCACGAACCGACGAATTGCTGATGTAAAACGCTCTTAGCTATATGCTATAGCATTTCGTAAATCATCCATGTAATAATAAAAATAATAAATAATAATAATAAATAATAATAATAATAATAATAATAATAATAATAATAATAATAATAATAATAATAATAATAATAATAGGCCTAATAATAATAATAATAATAATAATACAGTCATTTGTTTTGATAGAAACCATAGGCTCGTATTAGAAATTTGCAATATGTCTCTATCTGTGCTGTTACCGCATTTGCAATGTTGACGATGGTATTAATTCTTTGCGTGACAGCAGACACAGTTCCTCCTCGTTTCATGAACTGTATTCAAAATCACAAAATGTTGTCAGCAGAGTTTTCGAATGCAATATTATGTAAGCATGTAAATCAAATCTCGTGAGTTTAAATTGCGCTTTGCAAAGTAGTACCGTATTAGTTGTTTATTCAAAGGAGCTTAATCTAACGTTTGACTAGCTTTAACGGAATTTTAAATGTCAATACATGACGCATGCGAATTAATTTGCAGCGAAATGACTGGTGATTTTAGAAGAAACGTTTTATAAAACCCGTTTGAGTTTTGCCTTTAAAACGTTTCAACAGTTTGTTATCATTATCTGTCAAAGTACCGGTAATTGAAATTATGTTGACCAGTGAAAACGAAATCTTAAAATACACAGGCCTACTTCAGAGTTGTCAGCTACGACGTAGAGCTCCACGATCTTATTCTGTTTATTGTCTTGAGGCCAAATAAACGATCTTTTCACCTAAAATATGGATCGCAAAGATATTTATTTAATAAAATATTAATGCATAAAGAAACAATTCTAAGCTGCATCTCTACTGTGACAAAATCTAGCTATCAATGTATCAAACCTAATTACTGATCAACATTGTGAACATCGACAGAGTCTGCCGGGCAGAGGTGAGGAGGTCCCAGTAATTCGACATATCAATGCGACTCCATTGGGCAATGTTTTACAAAGCAAACTGCTATAGCGCCGTAATCATATTAGAATGTGCAATCGTCAAGTTCTACCAACATTAGAACACGGTCAAAGCTAAGAACAAGGCTAAAGCTGACTGAATCAATGCAGGACAGACAAAAGCCAATCTACGGCGGATAGCTCAAATCAAACAGGTGTGGTTTAGACCAGATCTAATAGATGATGAAATGTCAACTTAACCAGTTATTTTGACTAAAGCATGAAATGAAACTCTCTCCTTCTTTATGCAAGTTATTTGACAGCATGCATTCTACTACGTGTATATGCGAAAAATGTATTTCACTCTTCGAAACAAGCATTCATTTACTGAAAATCTGTTTTCTTTTATGTCTGCTACTGCCATGGGGCACAAATTCCCACAATTGATTTGCACATCAAACTCCTTCCATAGTTTCAACTACTTGCTGTAAAATGCAGATGATCACATTATGAACTAAATGTCAATGAATTAATCAAATCAAAAACATAGACGGGATTTTCTGTAGTTCTTGCAACAGGGTAAACGCTCGTGTTTAATATTTTGCAAAAAAGAGAACCAAAATTGTTCGCATTTCTCGAGTCTTTGAAGAAGAGTTAAGAAGTGAATTACCTAGTATTAATGTTAAGTCTGTCTCACATTTCCCATCGCTGGTTATCATAAGCCTGAGTACTTGAACTTCGCCACTTGTTTGATTTCATCGTCATTTAGTCTTATTCGGCAAGTGGGTGTTATTAATATCAAGACTATAAAAATTAGATAAGGAATTTGTGAAAATCTTGTAGGCTTTTTGTAGTCTTAAAACCTAAAGATATTTGACTGCGCCAAATGTTTTACTACATGGAGCATTGATTTCGCAAGTTTCACGTAGTCATACTAAACAGAATGCAGAAATATTATTGCACATTTGGTGAATGCTGAAAATTCAAATTCAGACATACCTGGCCAGGCAGGGAGGTAGAAGAACTGGCCTTTAAGGCACTGCTGACATTAACACACTTTTGATTGATACACATCTGAAATGCAATCATATGTTGATAGCTAATGTTATAAAGTTAGCCAAATTATCTCAGAGTATTTCAATTAAAAACTGACATGATATCTAGGCCTACGAAACACTTGATAGGGGTTGGTGTTGGAACAAAGGCACACTGCCTTAGGAAAAATTGTATTAGATAAAAACTGCAATGTTGGTTTGGAATAACGGCAGGCGTTTAGGTACTCTTCATCTGCAGGATTGATGCTCTTTGTCCGGTAGTTTGTTAATCACGACACACACGGCAGATGTTGGAGGACGTTGTTGCCATTTACAACCGAACTTTTTATAATCGACGGAGCGTTTGACGAAGCGTCTTCATTGCAGCTTCACGAATCGTCCTGATTGCCAGCACGTTGTACGGCACCACTGGGGCACAGTACCCCGTGTGGCGCCGTAGGACCTACTGGGGACGTAGTCCTCCGTCTTGGGCCATAGCCTGTAGACCCTACTAGAATGGGGAGCCCGGGCGCAGTCTCCCGTCGTAGACCAAGCCCCAACCGACGTGGGGGCCGTGGACCTACTGGGGCGCATCCTCCCATCGGAGACCAGGCCCAAGACCTCGAGGGAGGCCATAGGCCTTACCACTGAGGAGCGCAGCCCACGCGTGGGGCCGAAGGGTCCTACTGGGGCGCAGCTCCCATGTGAGGCCGTAAGCTTAACTTAACGATTAATGACCGACGTCTTCAACTGAGATCCAGCACGCGGCTCCTACAACATGTCTCCCCCTCCGTCGAAGACCGCGAAATTCGGAGAGAGATCCATGACACGAGACAACCCTCTGTTATGGAATGCCCTCGCCGGACTCGGTGACTGCGGTCATCTCCTTCGAGTCGTTCGCCATCAACCTCAACACGCACCTCTTTAAAAGATCGTACGATTGCTCTTTGTAAAGCGTCCTTGACTTTGGCCTCAGCTATGTTACCGCGCTATATAAAATGTCGTATATAATAGAATATATAATGGGGGCGCAGCCTCCCGTGAGAGACCTAGCCCCGGGCCTCTTGGGGCTTTATCCTCCACTGGGGACACAGCTCCCGGGGAGAAAAAGTCACAGTCCTCCGTGAGAGACAAAGTTCCTTTGGGTGTGTAAGCAAAAAAAGAAGCCATTTGCCCAAATTAAAGGGGCCGTAGGTAACACTGGAGGGCGCATCCCCCGTGGAAGACCAAATCCCCATGAAATCGTAGGCCCAAGCCGTAGTCGTAGGTTCCGCTATGGGTTTCAGCCCCCTGTGGGACTGTAGTGAGGGCAAGACCACCCAGTAAGCACACAGGAAATTTTTTTAATGATAATCTACACATTCATTTTACCTTTCAGAATTTAAGAAATTGTTATATGTTATAAAACGAAATTTTGCAATAAATCGTTTTAATATAACTTGTCAATTTGTGTTGTACGGACCCGCCAGAACTTGTGGGAGAGAGAAACCAGATTTGCAGCGCGCCCGAGCGGCCGCCGCAGTCTCCTGCAGACGGCTTGTGGGTGGTAAGGGCAAAGGACAAGAGACAAAGGCTGAGTTTGGGGTTTGAGCTTTATTTTCAGTTGGAAACGTCGCGAAATAGTAAACCGTAGTAAATAACTTTTCGCAGTTTCCGTCGTTATTTCAATCCCTCGTGGCTGAGAAAACACAATTGTCGGGTGCACAGTACCGTAAACGACGGGCCGAACATGAAAAATACGTGACAAAACAAGGAAACTCATTGGTAAAGTACTTACAGTATGTACACCGCACAGAGACGAAGATGGTCAAGAGCAGCTAGACAAACAAACTGAGTGAGGCAAGGAAGCGGAGCAATCCGAGGAGATGACAGTATCAGAAGTGATTGAACCGCAAAATGAAATGCACTGTACGCAAGGTGTAACCGTCATCATCATCATCATCATCATCTCCGTTCGTAGCATGTACATCGGGCAACAACTTCTTTCGATTCATTTCTATTGGCAGCAATTTCTTCTATCTGATCCCAGGACCCGCCCGCCTTGGCCAGGTCGTTGTGCATAGCGCGCCACCCTATGTTTTTCGGTCTTCCTTGTTTCCTTTTCCCGTCAGGTGGTATCCATTGTAGTGTAATTTTGGGTGTCTCTGATTCGGACACGAAGAACGCGACCCAGTAGTCTGATTCGACGTCTCGTGATTCTATATCTGCTAGTCTCTCGACATTACACTGTTTAAGTATCACTTCATTTGGGACATGCTCTCGATACGTTATTCCCAATATCTTCCTTAGGCATCTTTAATGGCACGTTTAGTTTTTGCTCTATCTTTAGGCCTACTGTCATCTTTTATTGTTTCGCTGGCAGTACATTGCAGTTGACATCACCATTGGCCACGCTTTTGTATAGCTCCACTGTTATTTTGGTTTCGATTTCGATATTCTTGGAGTGCCAAATTTTCTGTAATTGGCCAAATGCTGCGGCCGCCTTTGCTATCTTGCCGTTCACCTCTATCTCGACTTCCCCATTGTTGGTTAGCATGCTTCCATAGTAGTGAAAGTTGTCTATATCTTCTATATAATTTTGGCCAATAGGCCTACTTACTATACCTCTGTTCTTATCTGCTATTCGCATTGTCTTTGTTCTGCCAACATTGATCTGTAGTCCCGCTTTCCTGGCTGTTTGTTCTAAACTGGATGTCATATGTTGAATGTTATCCACCGGTTTTCAAGAAGTGTGACGTCGTCAGCAGAATCCAGGTCTGTTAGCCGTACTCTTGATCCCCAAGGTATCCCAGCTTCGATCATGTTCATTGCCTCTCGCATGATGTAATTTTGGCATTGGCTCCGGATCCCTGAACGGATAACTTTCAAACGTTGTTGGTTTACGTTCAGGGCTCTGCACGACCCGTGCTGTCCGCAGTATCTTTCGAGACTGGTACACCGACCCTCACCAACCGACAGACGCTCGCAGCTCCGCTCAAGACGTCGAGTTCAGCTCGTTATCCCGCACCCATCTAAGACTGCTAAATTTGGGGACCGATCAGTTTCGAGGGGGAACCCAATATTATGGAACTCCCTCCCTGAGGACATCACGAGGGAGACCACCCCCGACCGATTCTTAGCGAAACTTAAGACGCATCTTTACAACATTTCCTACTAAAGACTATTGTAAAGTGCTCTTGACTATGGCCTTCGCTACGCATATAGCGCTATAAAAATCATCATTTATAATAATAATAATAATTTATCACGGTGTAACGGACAAATAAAAAGAACTAAAGGGCATCAAATCGATAATTTCACTGTGGGCGGGGGCCTGAGGGTGCGCAATGCGACAGGTTTGCCTAGGGCGGCAAATACTCTGGCGCTGCCTCTTGTCCCACCGGCTAGAATGAAATTCGCCGATTATAAGCTATCCGCTACGACGACTAGTGTGTATATCGCTGGCAAAATGGTTGGCTATATTAGACAAGGCGGCCGACGACCTCTAGAATATGATTTCAATCAGAATTGTTATTTTCTCTCTAGCTTTTCACGTCTAAATAGAATATGTTTTAATTCACGCTAGAAGCGAAAGCGCATTCTGTGTAAATTTGTAACAGTTAAAATAGTTTAAATGCACCCGGATCTTTCGCTCACCTGTCATTGAGCACTATAAAAAATAACCAGTGTGAATGGGAAGCCACTGCCCCTGAATAAAATTACCTGTCCATCTCCGCATGCTGCTCCATCTGGAACCAATCCGGGATTTCGTGTAGCCATGCCGAAGTCGAATAGCGCTGTATGACATGTATCATTGTTGGAGTATCTAAGCATTCCGTTTGTCATAGTATAAAGATAAGTATAAGGAGCACGTGACACATCCTGACATTGAAGTAATCCACACTTGACGTCACTGTTACAAACACCAAACCCTTAATAGCGATAACATACTTGATTGGATGCTGATAATAATGGCGACAGAGGCGTAGCTAGGGGCAGAGGGCATGTGCCACCGGTCGCAGAGGTGAGGGGGCGCCAAAATTGGGTATTTGGGTAAGTGAAATGCATAATAAAGAAGAAAAAACATGTGCCACGACCTTTTTTTCTCGTCAGCACTATATGAAGAGGGGTGCTGTAAGACCTGAGGGGCGCCGAGAACAATGTGACGACCTTTTTTGCTCGTCGGATGCCTTAAGGGGCGCCAACGGTACACTTTGCCTCCAGATGCCGGATACACTCGCTACACCTCTGAATGGCGACAGTCGTCCACTAAAAAATTAATTTTAGTCCTCTTAGAATTTCAGAGTGTGGTAGAGCCCAGTGGCGGTGCCAGCAATTCTTGGTGGGGATGAAATTTTTGGAAATTGGTGAAACGATGCAAAGTGTGAAGAAGAAAAAGGAGAAAAAGAGAGAAGAGGTCATTGTTAGTAGTGTTTTGCTCACTAAATGTTAAGAAACCTTGCCAAAAAAGGCCGGCAAGCAAGACAAAATAGGTCATTTTGAGTATGTTTATTAAACTTTTTTAAACACACACCGGAAAATAGGTTGACAAGCAAAAAGGTCATCCGGAACCCCGGTGGGGCGATGCACCCCCAGTCATCCACATGGTGGAACCGCCACTGGTAGAGTCTCATTATAACGTTCCATAAAATTTCAATGACGGTCCCCGCGTTTATGCACTGTCAAATGACGCCGATAAAATTACAGATCAATATTAAAAATGTTACTGACTTTAAAAGTGCATAATGTATAGTATTTTGCTGCCCTGAACACGAATATGACCATGAACATTTTTGGTTCTCGTTTTTAAGATATTTCATATAGCTCATTTATCAGTTTCTGATGCAATGCGCTGTACTACTGCCAGGAGGCTGCTGAAGAAAGGTTGCATTAGTAGCGTACTATATAAAGGCCAGTCACAATGTTTGCGTGTTTAAAATAGTTCAGGCTTGGTGTGATATCCAAAGAGCCACCAGCAGTTGGAGCCTTTCTTCAAAAAGGAAGGTACTCTGGTATTCTTCCCCGATATTGAGGGCAGAGCCGTAACTAGGGTTTTCGGCGCCCGGGGCAAGATCTCCATTTTTCGCCCCTAAATTTCGAAATTTAGGTGATGACCATTTTTAGTCGTCACAACGTTTTCTTATTCTCCTTATTCTCCTTTACTATAAATAAACACTCCATTTTTGGGGTGATGACCTTTTTTAGTCGTCACGGCTCTTCTTTTATTTACACCCAGTAACATTTTTTATTCACACTCATAAGAGCGCCCCCCCAGGGTCGGCACCCGGGGCGACTTCCCCCCCCCTAGTTACGGCTCTGATTGAGGGTCCTCAGGAGTACCTTCGAAATCACTTATGACCCACAAGAATGGAAACACTTTTGAACTATTCGATACTGAGACTCGACAATGGAAATCGTCTTTCATCTATTCTAGTAGCGCATGCTATCCACACAAAAGAGACGTAGCTAAAGAGAAGCAGCTACTAAATTCCATGGAATATGACAACAACAAGTAGGCCTGGCATCTCTGTGGTGATTTGAAGCTAATAACCCTTTTTATGGGACGGGAGCAACAAGTATATCCAGCACCAGCTCTGATCGAGGCTAACAAGTGACAAAATTCTGCTACCAACCATTCACATCAAACTAGAGGTTAATGAAGAATTTCATGAAGGTCATGAATCGGAATTCGCAAGCTTTCTAATACCTGTATGATAAAGTCCGTCGACTCAGCGAGGCAAAGATTAAATAGGGAATTTTTGTGGGTCCTCAGATTCAAGAACTCTTCAAGGATGAGCAGTTCAACAATTTACTGCAGAGTGGTGCAAAACAGACATGGAATGCGTTTCACCTTGTTTCTATAAACTTTTTCGTTTATGTTAGAACAGAAAATTACAAGGGACTAGTAGAACACCTGATTATGCATCGAAAACGTGGCTGCGTTAGGTCTCTAAAGATCCACTTTTTTCATTTCCATTTATACAACTGTATTTCTTTCCTGACAACTTTGGTATGTTTAGTGATGAACATTGCGAACGTACTCATCAAGAAATCTCAACAAATGGAACAAAGATACTAGGGAAAATGGTTCACTACCATGCTGATTGAATACCGCTATAGACACTCTCTCACGAGAGTGTTTCTCGAACAGCTATTTGTAGAGACAAGCAAAGAAATGTAAGACATAGTCTATGACTATTTTTGCAAGTATTAACCAAAGGCCTATTGTTACATTTACCATGCATTAGTGTAATAAATATAAATGCCAATCGCCCTTTGAGTCATTTGTGATTTTAGCGTTAACACATGCGCGAATCTCGAGAATGTTGTTTCTATGATTTGTTAATTGCAGGCGATAGGAAAGACTAATTTGGTATCTGAGTTTCAGATATCTCTAAGACTAGACAAGCCACGTTATGCAAATTAGCTATGTGATGCAAATTATAATCACGAAAAAGTTCAAAGATTTTATTACCTCGGACCACACTTGAAGTAGGTTATACTTGGAACCCAACTGAAGCCGCAATTGCCATAGTAAGAACCGCGTATGTTTAAATCGGTGTAACATCTGTCAACGGAAACCTTTGTCCCAGGACCCCAGAGCAACGCGCATTGTGATTCACGATTTCGACAGAGTCCTTTATAGCAATACGCAGGTGCCTGAAATAAATACGCGCAACTATTTAGTCTTCTGCAAGATTTATTTTATGACATTTTGGTTTTCAACGTTAGAAAACGAATACAGAATTAATATTAAACAGTGTTGCATACACTCCCCTCTGCCATGGGGGGATTAAAGACAGTTCGGGGGGGAGTGAGAAATTGTCATCGAATTACACACAGAAATGCCTTATATATATACTGCTAAATTCCTTATAATGTCACATCTACTAAAATACCTAAATACTATGGTTCATAACCTATAGGCTATAAAACGTCACACATTACACAATCTATGTGAAGCCGGTTTTTAATTTTCACAGAAGTTTAGCTTCTATATCTTGTGTTTAACAAGAAATTTTGTGTTTTAAGTTATAGAATTTTTTTGGGGGGGGGGAATTCTGAGATTTGGGGGGAGAATCCCCCCTATCCGGCCTGTATGCAACACTGATATTAAATATACTGTAATTGGAGCCGTCGGAGAAAGATATCACAAAACTAAGCAATAATTTAGGGAGATGGTATAACTATTGAGTGCATTTATAAAATTTTCATGTAGGCCCCTAATAAGGGCGATTTAGTGTATGGGCAATATAGAATTATGAGTTTATGGAGTAAACTAATGCTATCTCTATTTCAGCAGCAATTAACAGTCGCTTGAAATGCAACAACATCCTACTCCTGTGACGGTACAGCTAATTCCATCTGGTACGTAAGTGTCGTTTGTGCAAAGAGGTGCAGCACCGTCGCAAAATTCCTCCAAATCACAGTTGGGATCAGCCTTCGCGCGGCACGAAGTACCAGAAGGCAGTATCTACAATAGATAACACTTGATCTAAAGTATAATTGGATTTTAAACCATCATCATCATGATTATCATCATAGTCATCGCCATCACCATCACTATCATCTTCTTCTCCATCATATATATAATGATGAAGAAGACGAAGATGATTTAGTGATAGTAATGATGATGATGGTGATGTATATATGGGGCCTATGTATACATATAAATTTACATATTAGTCAACATTTCTGCGGAGACCCCGCTTGAGAGCTCACCACGCTCGCCCAAACCCTCTAGTCGGACAATTTGAATTTCTCGTCCGCTCTTCTGTATGATATCCATTGGGGCAGCGACAATTATGGCAGCGGTCTGGGAGCCACCTGAGCAGGGCAACACTAGTAGGGGATATTTGCAGAAGCATTAAGAACATTTTATATAACGAGGGGTAAGATGACTGCCGAATAGATGTCATATAGTCACAAAATTTGCTCAAAAGTTCAAGCAAACTTCCGGATTTGAGGCTTGTCTCATCTCCACATAAGGGACGGCTGGGGCTCTGCCCCGGACCATGCTCGAGAACTAATGACCTTGAAAGCATCTTTCACTTGGGAGATTGCCAATATACTGTCACATGGTTTGAAAAACATGCACCAAATCGAAAGATTTGGGTCTTATTATTGCCCATAAAGTTCTTGGGTAAAACTGCGCCCCAGACCCCGTTCAGGGAGCTCACCACGCTTCATAAAACCGCTGACTGAAAAAGTCAGTATGTACAAGCCTCTATGCTCCCTGTCCCGGAATCCTGGCTGCCCCATTGCTCATAGGAACTATTAGGATTGAAGCGATCTATTTAATTAATCTACCAATGCTGAAAGAAAATATATATTTCTTAATATACAGCTATTAAAAGAACTTTTGAAAGGTCATTAAATGTATGCAATCTTCTAATAGTCCTATATTAAGCAACAATTTCTATTTATTCTGCTTGGCAATCAGCAATTCAGTGATCAAAATCTCGATATATCCCGATCTTCTCAGACTTATGCAAACTATTTACGATTTACATAGCCGTAACTTGGCGTGGGCATGGGCAATCCGCCCCGGGCGCCGTCTTTGAGGGAGGGCGCCATAATCTACGCTTTGATTTTATTCACGACGGGAGTTTTAGTTACAGTTACGAAGTTAAAAACGAACGCCGAAGGCAATGCCAGTAGACCTATGTATGACAAGCAAACAAAGGTCATCACTGCAAAAACTTTATTTACTCCGAAGGGTGGCGAAAATTCATACAAACAGAAAAAATATCATCCATTTTCAAGCTACATTGGAGGGGGCGAAAATGTATACCTTGCCCCGGGGACTAAATGCTCTTGCTACGGTTCTGACGACTTAACGCGTTTTAATGTGACTGACATCTCAGCGTCTATTTCAAACCTCAACATCTCCATAATTAATACGATTTATGCTCACCTGACATGTACGAATGTCACAGCATCCTCCAAACGCACATGCGGCAGGGGCTATCAGTCGGCAAGTAGTGGCATTGCAACATGTCCTATTGCATTGCTACAATTGTAAAGGCAGATTATTCACTAAAACTGTCAATTCAACATCCAGCATTCAAGTATTGCAGAATTATTTACAGATGATATTTAATATTAAAACTCAATGGAAATTTTTAATATTTGCTTCAAATTTAAGATGTTTAAAATTGTCACAATTCTTTCTTTGTTTTTGAAAAATGGTTGTTTTACCCTCTAAAAAAGTTGACCCTTGCAAAAGAAGCTGAAAACCCAAAGACATTGAAGGGATACCTTTAAAAATATCTAAAATTTCCGGGCCAGCATCACCGTCCAAGACGGTGATGCTGGGGAATGACCCGTGACCCGCGGCAACCCTCTCCTCTGGAATGCTCTTTCCGCCTCAGTGACATCGATTACATCCTTCGAGGCGTTTGCGGCTGCCCTCAATACGCATTTATTTCGCATATCTTACGGAACACCTGTAAATCGCTCTTGACTTTATCTCTAGCTATATTATAGCGTTAAATAAATCATCTAGGGAATAGAATAGAATAGAGTGTCCTCCTGTTGTTGTGCCAGCTTGTGCTATGCCGAAAGAGTGCACCGTGTACTCTTTTAGCATAGTCATTATTACTTATTAATGTTCCTAAATACCATTTGCTGATAAAAATCTAGAGTTTTAAAGTAATTTTTGAAGTAATTTATCCAAATTAGGAGTGTAATGCGCGGCACAGTTGTTAATGTAAACGCCCGTCGGGAAGGCCAAACCGCCATGGAGACCGTCTTCTTTTATAAGCTTTCGGGCGATGCCTTCCAGATTCTCGCAGAGTTCAGTCAGCTTCAGTCCTGGCTTAATAATCGTCTGCATGTGTTGTACTTTCTCGTCTGTCTATGAGATCCGGTGTCAATTCCCTCTAAAGCTAGTTTGCTCAGACGACTTTTGATTATGTTAGACAATTTTCGGTTGCGTCACGCACGGCTCGGCTGACGAAGAAAGTAGTCGCGAATTCGAGAAGAACCCGCCAAAGTAGTTGTGTTGATTTTCCGGATGCGCTGCAATAGATCCGAGTATATCCGTTAGTTTACTGGAACACGCGAAAAGCGCTGATTTCGGAATGTGCTTAGTCACACGGACATGTTGGTCCGGATGATTCGGAGAGTCGGATATTGTTGTGTTGGAATCAGGAATAGCCAGTTGCTTTCGGCGATCTGAGTTCTGACTACCTTGAGTGGCGTCAACTGCAGTGGTGAGCGGAGGATGATGAGATCCTGAACAGCGATTGTTTCGAGGGCCGTGTTCATGAACAGTTCCATTTCGGATGTACAATTGTCTTTGTACAAAGGGTTCTTGTCGGTTAATTCACAGCCAATAGTTTATTCAATAGGGTTTAGGGTTAGATCTAGGGTTAGGTTTAGGGTTTAGGTTAGGGTTAGGGATAGTGTTCGGGTTTGGGTTAGGGTTAAGTGGGTTGTAATTTTACCGAAAAGCCTTTATTTGGACCATTACATTTGGACCATTACCATTGTCGGTTAATTCACCGCCAATGTTGGCGGTGAATTAACCGACAAGTACCGTACAAAGCAATGACTCCATCAGCCGCTCGCTTTTCGCGTCTCTCGATAAAGATATTTGTTTCCAACAATAATAATTATTGCCTCCATTGTAACGTCGCAGATGACAATTAAAGTCCAGCGTTTAGGCCGAGCGTTAAAGTTTATAATTCAAAACACACGACCTCTCAATGAAAGACCTCTTTTATCGGCAAAAATAGTCTAAATACAGTGTTCCCGAGCGGCGAAAATAATCCTTGAGCTCCCTGATTCTCGGGCCACCAATTAATATGCATTATACTGCATGAATAAGAGAAAAGATATTTAAAACAACGATTTAAACAGACTATTCACATTGCGACTGATCAGCTCCTCGTCATGACGTCATTTGCTGATTATATCTATTATCTACCCAACGCAACAACAATTTATTAAATAGGCCTAATCGTACAACGGTACAATATAGATTTATTCAGATGTTTGTGAGGGTCCAATGTCTTATGGACCTTCACAGCCACATTTTTGTAATGGTCCAAATTCCAAACCCAAGGACCGTCACCGAATTGACGCCACTGTCTAATACCTGACTGGCTGAATTTCCACAGTCGCATTGCTCGCCGTTTTCTACAATTCCGTTTCCACAGAATTCAGTGCTTGACGCAGTCGTATTAGGAACATTGTGCAGACAGAGATCTGCGCCATGTTGAAATACGGTGTTAAACTGATCCATAGAACACTGTGACCAAGTCGTCGCTGGCGCAATTGAGCTAGTTCAACATAAAGCACATTCTATTGGAAAACTGACGTTGCTTCTAAAAGGCGCTCAGCTATCATAAAAATATTTACAAGAGAATCAACAAATTCTGTACATTTCCAGCGAAAGTTGAATGTTCGTCATTATAGATTCCATTATTTATACTTAGGTTATACTTACTTCTGTTATGACCTGCTACAAGAAAATCTAAAGATACAATTTTAACACTAATAAAATGATCACCACTGTCTTGACAAAATCCTTCCGATCACTAATGCGACGAGTTCTGAAAACGCTGCACAATATCAAACGCTTGCAATAGGTGGGCTGATTGAACGCAAGAACAGCAGTAGTTGTGTGCCGTATTTGCCAATTTGCGTCTAACAGAGTATCAGGAAAGCGCCGATAAAAAATTATATGGAAAAAAGTCTGCTCTGGAATATAACTTCAAGAAGTTTGATAAGTAGGCCTATATATCCTAAAGAGTAATTATACTTATTTTAACTTAGCGATCTCATTCACAGAAATTAATATTGAGCAAAATGCACGATTACGTGAAAGGAACAGAGTGCACGATACTTGCCTTGATGATGAATACATTATGCATTTTCCAGTTGGGTCTGAACAAGAACAACTGGTAAAATAATCGTCGTGAATTAGACCAAAGTTGTGACCTATTTCGTGATCCATAACAGCTCCAGCGACAGCAGCCATGTCGTGGTAGTCCTACAGCAATGTGAAATACAAATCTATCTTTGCATGCAACATTAATTAAACGAAGTCAAACTTGGACACAGCTAGACCTTCACTGAAAATTTGAATGAATTATCCGCAAATTAGAACAGAACAGCAAAAGTAAATAGGCCTACGTAAACCTGTCGTTTGCAGATACTTAGCAATAATTACAATTAAACGATGTTAACATTTTAGTGAACTGTGTAAAGATGGATTCACAAAATTCATCAACATTGCATTTTCAGATGCTATAAACGTTAATTAGGTCATGACAGTCAGATAGAGTGCTATAGTTTCCAGAATAGCAAATAATAGAAAATGTACCAAATTCTAATTCTTCCCTATATTTAAAAAATCATAATAGAATGTACAACTATGAATGATAAATAAATGATAGCTAGTAAGCTATATGAATAGCAAAAATAATGATAAAACAATAGCATTTAATCTTAAAAATTGAAAATAAAAATAGAATGAAGACCAACTCTGTAATATGAACAGAAGAAATAAAATAAACATAAGTTATAACTCATGTCGCTTTAAGTCTAGCGTCATGCTAACATTTGCTCTAAGGAAATTGTCAACTTCTGTGGGAAGATTTCTCAAATATTTGCTTTTAAACCAAATATGATCAGCCAATTGAGTAGGTTAAATCCGCGCTTGGTGATTATTGAAAAGGCCCAAAGACTTCTTCAAGGAAACAATAAAGGGACTAGTGGGAAGAAATAAAATGCAAGAAGCTACAAGGACTTTCGAACTACCAGTTTCATTTGTCACGCATCAAAAAGAGGCTCTAAAACATCTTGGAGATAATTCATTTGGATTCTGAAGAGAGAGGCGTGATGGCATCACTCGTGCCTTCGATTCTGCCGAAGCAGAGAAGCCATTTGGAAAGCACTCAGAGGCATCGGCGTATCAAAGAGTGTTCTTGACCTATTGAAAGACCTGCACAACAATACCACTGGAAAAATCCGCATGTGGAACCGCCTGTCAGCTATGTTCCGCACCACATCTGGAGTCAGACAGAGTTGCATATTGGCTCCAGCTCTGTTATGTTGTGCCATGGATCTCATTATGAAATGGATCACAGCTAGAAGCACAGATCTTCAAGTAAGCCCTTACTCGTTTATGATCTGGACTACGCAGACGACGTTACCCTGTTAACTGGAAATCCCAGCACACTGCCTGCCACACTCCTGCAAATGGAGACCGACGCTTCCAAGGCTCCAAACTCGGTCTTCATATCTCATAGTCCAAAAAGGAAATGCTAGTACTGCCAGTCCACCACTCTACCTGGGGTCCGAAACTGTGGAATCGGTCTAAAATTTTTGCTATCTAGGTTCCAACATACTGAGCATGGCCAACTCGCGCGAGGAATCCATCAGACGCCTGAGAATTGTTCCATTGCTCTACAGCGACTAGATTAATTGAAGAATAAGCTATGACATGGTTTTCTTAAGAATCCTTTTCAGCTTGGCAGCAGGGCTGCATTTTAAATTAGACATTGAAAAGCTGAAGAGGCTGACTCTATCAACAATCTTTGCCAAACAAACTTAGAGTGCGTAAATAGCTGATCGTAATAAATGTCTGAATGACCGGCGACTGATTCGCAATGATTTGAATTTGAAATATTGCAAATTCAAAATCTCAGGTAGCCTACCCAAGGTACCTACATTGATTAGCGCAGCTGCATAGCTGTTTGAGCACATCCGGCCAACGTAGGAGTTACTAAGAACAGTTCCTTGGTCGAAAATTGTGTTCCTGTAAATAGAAAATGACGTAAAGTATTTGACACAGTTCTGTTTTCATAGTAATACGCACACAGAAGAGCAGAGATTAACAGGCTCTACTAATGCCATTAACGTACTGTGCATGCATTCAATAAACATGACAAACAGAATGCATAGTACACCTAATGTAACTGCATATACGTACTATGCATTCAAGTTTAGCCACAAATAGACATTCGTTTATTATTATCGGACAAATTGACGATACGCTGTCTCATGTTAAACCCAGCCACTTTAGGAATTATTTATTCCAAGCAAATTAGCTTTGATTCCGGTATGCGGCCGTTTCATAATAAATATTCTGATAAGATTCAAGAAATAGTTTATAGGCTGAAATAGGATCATGATTATTACATAAATTTGAAACATTCCAATTAATAGAATTTAATTTATTTAAGAATTCATCAATGTTCAGTTTATTTATTTCCTTATAAATTTTATTTTCAGTATTTTGGGAGTTACATTTAACAGATTAATATTGAAATCTCCAGTTAAAATTATTTTATTCTCTTTAGGTAGTTTATTTGTGAGATTCTCAAATTCCTCAGTAAATTTATCTATCTTATGGCCTGGTGGGCGGTATACACAGACTATAGTAAGATTTTTTTTATTATTAATTGTTCTAATTTTTATACTATTGTATTCAAATGTGGTCATTTCACACGAATCAATTTCAATGGTATTATATAAAATGCTAGGATTTATGTCTTGTTGATAAGAATTATTTTTAAACAATTTATCATTAATATTAAACATAATAAATTCATATAAGAATATTGAGAATATGAGAATAGTTCATATAAGAATATTGAGTTATTTTTATGCCACATAATGCTAATACTGCGATACTAATCAAGTGTTAAAATTTTCGCAATGTTTACATTTTTGTTGCAGTTTATTGAAACATTTGTAACCATGCCTCTCAAATAACTGAAGCATAATAATTAGGCCTACTATAAGAGTCTAATTCGCTTTACAGAGCATCAAACCCTATTCCGTTTATCATTTATTTGTCCGTAAAATCTTTCAGTTTTATATATCTGCATCATCATTATTTCACAAATCGTAATAAGTTTTGGGTTCAATCCACAGCGAAAAGTAAATTTAAATTATAAAAAATATCACGCATAATGCTAAAAAATTTCAATACGCTTTGAGACGAGGACTCGTAATTCCGAAGATGAATAATAACAGAGATGCTTACGTGATTAAAACTCCAACGTCATTGTACGTTCTAGGATTGATATTTTGTCTTCTGTAAGCTGCAAAAGCTGCAAGCGTCGCAGTTTTATTATTTGGATCAACGTTAATTTTATCTCCATCGTTCCAAACCTCGGTTCCGACCAACATCAAATAGATTCCTATCGGTTGATAACCCTAGAAAACCATCAATGTCTTTAAGCATTGTATCAAAACATCTCGTAGGTTAAAGAATGATAGCTACGCAGCTTCTAATGGCGCTGCGCTCATTTCCTTTCATTGCCAAATATAAGCCATTAGTATTCATTATCTTTTCTCAAATGAACGACATGCCAATTACACGAAGTTTACTACATTTAACCACGCAAAAAGAAAATGACATTCATATAATTCTACCATATGTATATACATATACATACCATATATATATATATATATATATATATATATATATATATATATATATATATATATATATATATACATACACACATAGTGTGTGTATAAAACCTATATATATATAGTATATTATTATATATGGCCTATATTGTATACTATATATATATATATATATTATATATATATTATATATATATGCACTCTTACAAATATGTTTAAATATAAAAGTAGGCTGCTGGTAATTAGCATAATCAGTTTCATCTATTTGGCGCTTTGGTGTTTTATTTTATACAAATTTTCTAACCAGAATATAGTAATCCATATTAACTAGCAACACTATTTAGACCTCCAATAGACGCTAATTGCTTTCTTTAAACACTTGGGGCCAAAACATTTTGTTGTGACTGAAATGATGTCACACTAATGCCGAAATTTACGATAAAGTTTATTTAATACCATTTCCGCCAGCGCATCCTATCTGTACAGTATAGAAGAGAGATTTCGCAAATTCAGATTCTTGGTGTCATTCATCTCCTGCTTCCTTCTTGAACTGAAGTTGAAATGACAACATAAATTTCCTTTATCCAGCAATGTTTATCCTGTGTTTTAATAACTGCTGCTGACAAGTTCTGCATTCCTGTCCACTCTTCCATATCATCCGCCCAACGTTTTTGTAGTGGCCATCTGTGTCTTGTTCAGGGCATCATTCATTGCTGGATGGTTCTTTCCAATGACGACCTTGCTTCGCTGTTCCATTTTACGTGTTCGAAATACCGCATCTTCCTTATTTTCCACGTGTCGATTAAACGTCTAAATGTGTTTGCCATTTTCAAACCTCGTCATTCGAATTTTCACGTTCTTACGTTTTTCTTCTATTCCTATCCAGCTTACTCATACATAGAGTATACTGCTGCACTGTGTGCGACACTTTCCATTATTCTTCTCTTTGTTCTGGTGCTGATATCATCATCTTTCCATAAGCTTTAAGTTTATCTGAAGGCCGCCCTTTTATTAATCTGGCATAGGCCTATATATATTTTTTCTTCTTTACTCAGCAGTAGTGCTTAATCTAGACCGTTTCCGGGGGGAATAGCCCTTTTGCCCCCCGAAAATTTCAAATCCCCTCCGGAAATTTTGGAATACTACATGAACTAACAGCGGCCCCTAGCAGAATTCTCTTCGGCTTTGTCAGTTTTCCCCCTCCCCGGCTTTTTCAGTTCCCTCCCCCCCCCCGGAGTCCAGGAGTCTAGATTAAACACTGCTGACTGCTCAGCAGTGTCTTATATAATGGCGCCGAATTATGTAGATTCTTTTTACTTATTCCATTGTCTTCTGATAAACCAAGATGGATTTTCTCCATTTATTGTAATCACTTTTGACTTATCATTATCATCTTTGGTATTATATTCAGCTCCAAGAGTTCCCCACGTATATGACTTCCCCCGTTAGCGGCCTTGTCTCTAATTAAATCCAACTCTGGCAAACAGTAGATCGTTGTTTATTTCAAACGCAATATCTTGAAAATCGGTCAAACTGGCTGTTTCACACTCCTGTGATTTCGAGTTCATTTTCCCATTTAATAAAATATTTGACTGGGGCTAGAACGCACCCGTCTCCGCAAAATCATGTTATTTAACGACTAAAAATGTCATTTAGCGTAAATTAGCGACCATATAAAAAGGTATGGTAAGCAAATAAGAGATAGTAGTAGAATCTGGGCGGAAGATGGCAGAGTGGGTTACGCGCTGGAGCGGCAGGCTGACGGAGCGGGTTCAAGCCCCGTTAGCGCCCCTACTGGCTTTCACACTGGCAGTAATGACTCCTAAGCCACTTTATATCATGCTAAGTTTAAGTCATGCACAGTAAGAATCCGAGATCAGGCGCCTAAATTTGCCCTCGTCCTTCTCGCCAATGCTCTTGTCACCACTCACCAGCGGACTTGACTATTGCAATTTCTTGTACAGTGGTATTGCCAAATCTAATGCGCAAAGTCTTAGATAGATTCAGTACGCTGTGCCTAGGACCATTATTAATGGAAAAGCAATTCCGGACCGCATTTAAAAGATAATTTATCTTGGATTGTGCATGGCAAAATTATCAAGGTTTTTACTACACTAGACCTGTATATGAAGCTGTGTTCAAGCCAGTGAATTTAATTAACACTAGAACGAGTCTATGGTGACTGAAATTGATACCACCTAATCGTTAAACTTCTAACACAAGCCGGGGTTGAGACATGTGGGGTATAACATCTATGCGACTTTGTCTTTACGTCTCCCTCCGTCTAAGACAGTGAATCAGTGATATTGGAGGAGAGATCTGTAACCCGCGGAAACCCTCTTCTTTGTGAAGTCGCAGGAAGCGTCGATTACATCTGTGGATTCGTTTCTGATCGCTCTTAAGAGGCATCTTTTTCATGTCTCCTATGAATAGTTGCCTGAAAATCTAGGACCATCTTTCTGCACGAACCGACGAATTGTAAAACGCTCTCGACATTAGTCTTAGCTATGCTATAGCATTTCGTAAATCATCCGTGTAATAATAAAAATAATAATAATAATAATAAATAATAATAATAATAATAATAATAATAATAATAATAATAATAATAATAATAATAATAATACAGTCATTTGTTTTGATAGAAACCATAGGCTCGTATTAGAAATTTGCAATATGTCTCTATCTGTGCTGTTACCGCATTCGCAATGTTGACGATGGTATTAATTCTTTGCGTGACATCAGACACAGTTCCTCCTCGTTTCATGAACTGTATTCAAAATCACAAAATGTTGTCAGCAGAGTTTTCGAATGCAATATTATGTAAGTATGTAAATCAAATCTCGTGAGTTTAAATTGCGCTTTGCAAAGTAGTACCATATTAGCTGTTTATTCAAAGGAGCTTAATCTAACGTTTGATTAGCTTTAACGGAATTTTAAATGTCAATATATGACGCGTGCGAATTTATTTTGCAGCGAAATGACCGATGATTTTAGAAGAAACGTTTTATAAAACCCGTTTGAGTTTTGCCTTTAAGACGTTTCAACAGTTTGTTATCATTATCTGTCAAAGTACCGGTAATTGAAATTATGTTGACCAGTGAAAACGAAATCCTAAAATACACAGGCCTACTTCAGAGTTGTCAGCTACGACGTAGAGCTCCACGATCTTATTCTTTTTATTGTCTTGAGGCCAAATAAACGATCTTTTCAACTAAAATATGGATCGCAAAGATATCCATTTAGTAAAATATTAATGCATAGAAACAATTCTAAGCTGCATCTCTACTGTGACAAAATCTAGTTATCGATGTATCAAACCTAATTACTGATCAACATTGTGAACATCGACAGAGTCTGCCGGGCAGAGGTGAGGAGGTCCCAGTAATTCGACTTATCAATGCGACTCCATTGGGCAATATGTTTTACAAAGCAAACTTCTATAGCGCCGTAATCAAATTAGAAAGTGCAATCGTCAAGTTCTACCAACATTAGAACACGGTCAAAGCTAAGAACAAGGTTAAAGCTGAGTGAATCAATGCAGGACAGACAAAAGCCAATCTACGGCGGATAGCTCAAATCAAACAGGTGTGGTTTAGACCAGATCTAATAGATGATAAAATGTCAACTTAACCAGTTATTTTGACAAAAGCATGAAATAAAACTCTCTCCTTCTTAATGCAAGTTATTTGATAGCATGCATTCTACTACGTGTATATGCGAAAAGTATATTTCACTCTTCGAAACAAGCATTCATTTACTGAAAATATGTTTTCGTTTATGTCTGCTACTGCCATGGGGCACAATTGATTTGCACATTAAACTCCGTCCATAGTTTCAACTACTTGCTGTCAAATGCAGATGATCACATTATGAACTAAATGTCGATGAATTAATCAAATAAAAAACGTAGACGGGATTTTCTGTAGTTCTTGCAACAGGGTAAACGCTCGTGTCTAATATTTTGCAAAAAAAGAGACAACCAAAATTGTTCGCATTTCTCGAGTCTTTAGAAGAAGAGTTCAGAAGTGAATTTAAAAGCTTTCGTTTTATGCATTATGTGCAAAATTAAAGTAAACACTTTACTAAATTTTGCGTTTTGAAGTTTTATCAAGAGCGGTCCCTTCGTGAATAGTATGATTCAAAATCCATTTGTTCGTTTATTTAATAGATTGACAGACTGACTGTTACCTTTATGCGCACATTATGCTAACTCATTACTATAATTCTTCAAACTTCCTTTTAAGACTTCTATGCAGCCTATTTCTTATAATCCTCGTAGCATCGAAAATATCAAAATGAGTGAAGCAGTTACCAAGTTAGTTAACATTTTAAATGCAGACAACGCTACTAACCCTTCGAGCATGCCTGAATGGATTGAGCAAAGTGCGCAGCGATACTTGATCATTACCTATGAATGTTTAAAAACCTTTCGACAAATGAAATCGTTACAGTCGTTTAATTTTCATATGCTTAGATCTCAGCAATTAATGTTGAATTTTGACAAATGCCTCTTAATATATTTTTGAGATGGCATAACTCAAGAAGGACCAGCGTACTACACCCATCAGATATGAACTAAGAGAATTCAAACGTCAAAATGAAACTGACCACATCTGTCAATGGTTTTGGCGTCACTCCGGGCTTTATAGACTCTATGAGGTCCAGAAAATCGATCACTTTGGGATTCGATGTGATAAGAAATATTTCCAACGGCAAAGAACCCGCTGATAAGAAAAATTACAGCAACAGCGTAAGTCTTCACATTTTCATAAATGTTACTTCCTTAATTAATTCATACATGGGACGGAATGGGACAGCACACATTGGTATGTCCCATGGGACAGTATGAGACAGTAGCCATAGCAACTTGATCTACGTCAGAACTACTCTAAACCTTTTTATTTTTTGCCCGCAGGGGTTGTCCATTAATTACGCCAACAATTTTAAGGCAATTTATGATCCCCTCCCCGTGGAACACCTGTCAATTTTCAGTGACTCCTATAATTATGTCAAAAACTTTTGACCTCCCACTAAGATCAGTGACGGGTCCCCATAAAAAGTTTAAAAGGTTATTATTTTTGCGGTGATTACCTTTTCCCCTTCTTTGTGGTGGTGATGACCTTTGTACAGGTGGCGATGACCTTTTTGCTTGTCAGGTTTTTCCATTATAATAAATACTATTCGATGAAATTTTCTATTTTTTATCATTTGTAAAAAATGAAATTGTTGACGTCAACTTCTCTTCCTCTTAGCCCCCTCCCCTGTCAGCAGCTATAGAACTTTTTCAAACCCCTATTTTGTTGACGTAATTAATGGACAGTCCCTTTTAAAGCTTTTTACTCTTCATTTGTCCTCATACATTTGTATTTATCCTTTATTTTGTGGCGGATAAATAAATAAAAACACATAGCCTTTTATTATGTAAGATTACATTTTGGTGCGTCACAAGCAATTAAAATTATAAAACATGGAGTAGGCCCTAATCCTATTTAGTAGGTATTAAATATAAACTTTCATAACTTTCATAATTTTGTTTGAACTGTATTCCACATAAATATTATAATGAGAATCACATGGGTTGGGATAGGCTTAAATTGTCATCGGATGGGATGGGATGCGAAGGGTACATAAAATATTTCTCATTGACAATCCTGTCAATTATGCTATACTTCATGGACATCATATAAATGATATAGGGCCTACTCATTTACAGACTACCATAGTATACTATGTAGGCCTACACGTAAAATTTGGAGAATTACGTAAGTTGTGATTTTGTTCTGTCCTAATTTATTCGTATTACATGTTTCCTGTTATCTTCAATTCGTACTTTTTCTTATTAACTACATAGGATGATTGTATCTATCCTAAAATTCAAAAACTTCTAAAATATTTAATTTAAAGATTTCCAATTCCTTTGTAAAGTAATTTCAGCAATTACACATAACGATATTTGAAGATTAAAAGACGAAATTTGAAGACTTTAGTGTTTCATTGATGCAAGAATTATAATTATTTGGAAATTGGCGTATCCTTAGATAAGATGAAGCTTGGCGAAAGGAAGGACGAACCAAATGGTGATTATCATTTATTTCAAACTTACTCAATCCCTTTGCAAGTGCTAATAGCAGCCGAAGAAAATGCTTCGTTTCTCACTTCTCCCAAGTAGAAACAGCTGTTCTCTGTCTAAAAATTGAAAGTGAATTTAATGAAGATTCTCAAAAAGCGTAAACATTAGAAATTATTCTCTTATTTAAAAAAACAGCTTAGAATCCCTTTCCAGTTCCGTTAAGAAACTGATGGTGAACATGTTGGCAAGAAATTTAAAGAACAATTTTCTCTCAATCCGAATGGCCTAACAAGCCGTCAGGATCAACGTATAGTGGTTTGAAAAGGTTATGCATAGGTTGGAAGACGTAGCCAATATCGACATTATTTTCAAACGTTTACCTAATCCTTTCATACAATGTGGGCTTGTTATATTATATAGGCTATCGTTTTATTGGAAATTCAATCCTGCGTCCATTGTGTGCATGTTACAACTCTATTTGTACTTTTGCGTGGTTTCTCACAAGTAAGTGATAAAACATCAGAATGACTGGGTTTTGCTTTTAAAATGGATCTTCTCTAAGTCAGCCAATGAGAATCTGCGTCTATAATTAGCTTCTTGTTGGGGAATAGGTGTGGAGAAATGGAGACTTACGAGCAAAAGGTAATAGGAGGTCATCCATCTGGAAATCATGCAGTATTTTTAAGTCTGGAATGGTGTCCAGGCATTATGGGGTACTAGTAAAGTAAAGTAAAATCTCGTGGATTTCTATAGCGCCTTGGAAAGCAGCACAACAGTAGCTGCTTATTCTTAGGCGCTAAGAAATGGCATCTAAGAGTGCAGTAACAGTTTCTGCCATTTTAAGGTGTATTTTTTGGTTTTAATTTAATAGACATACACTTAGATTCAGTGGTGTAGCCAAAAGGGGTCTTGGGGTTAAGCCCCTTGGCTGTTCTCGGCTTAGCCAAAGGGGGAGTTCTGGCGGTTAAACCTTTGTTCGACCCAAAAAAAATTATTGCGTATATACACTGTAGCTGTACGGGATCATATTATGCCTATATAATTAACTTAATAAAGCAAAATAACAGTTGACGAACTTCTTTTGTTTGTCATGATTTTTCAGTGATGGAAACTATGATGATGATAACCATTTTGCTTGTCAGAATTTTCCGAAGTTGGGAATCATGTGGATGAAAAATAGGAAACTCGGAAAATCCTGGCTTAACTTTACAGTACGACATGATGATGACGGCGATGACGATGAAAATGACGGTAATGGTGGTGACGGTGGCGGCGACGATGACAATGACGACGATGGTGTGGTGGTGACCTAAGGCAGGTCCAATTATAACAGGTCCAATTGGCTCTACTCCACCCGGGGATGAGATGAGTGAGGTCATTTGCCTATGGCTCTCAACAGTTAGGGGTGAACAGCTTGCCCAAAACCGCTGCGTAATGACTATAGAGTCAGATTCGAATCAGCGACCGTTCGATTGCGTGGCATGAATCCTACCATGGTTCCACTGCTCCTTAGAACATTTGGATAAGTTCATAAACCTGTCGAACGACTTAGTTACATGCATATAATATTACTATATATAAATTTCTGAATGCGTAGAAGCCGTAGATTATCATTTAAAATTTCCTATGTGCTCACTGGGTGGTCTTGCCCCCTCCCATCATCATCATACATGTATATTTTTATGTCTTCAGTGAACATGCTGTCTATCTATTCTATTTTAAATCTCCGATTTGTTCAATGCGATATCGATTATATTATTTTTAATCTTTCGTCGTTTTAAAAACTTTTAGCCAACGAAAACATTAATATTACCGCTGCATGGACGCTTGCATAGCGGAGAGTCAGACGCTCACTGGCTTTTAATAGACGGTGAAGCGTGAAGCCTAAGATTGAGTGATATTGCTGTACAGCTGCACGTGGCATTCTCTTTCTCTGCCTTAATTAAGGGCGTTTTCAAGTTCTGATTCTTCAGCGCGGTGTCCATCCCTTTGTCTGTCTGAATAGACGGCGGCAGTTGAAGTAGTTTAGGGGCTGTCCATTAATTATGTCAACATTTTTGGGCAATTTTTGACCCCCTTTCCCTCTTGTCAACAACTGTCAACTTTCACTTACCCCCCTATAATTACGTCAAAACACTTTGACCCCCTCCCCAAGAGCAATGACAGGTCCCAATAACAAGGCTATTATTTTTTGCGGTGATGACCATTTTTTCCTTTTTTGCTCATTGAGTGTCAAAATGTGGTGGTGATTACCTTTTTTGCCATGCTTTTTTCCATTGTATTAAGTAGTAGGCCTATTCTATGAAATTTCCTAATTTTTGATTATATTGCAAAAAGTGAAATAATATTGTTGACGTCAACTTCTCTTGACCCCCCCCCCTTCCTCTGTCAACAACTGGTCCGATGCCGTGCCATTAACAAGCGTTTGCGGCTCTGGTTCAGGTATTCAGAGGAACATTTATGAGGAAACTGTTAGTCTACGCCCTCTATAGGCTACTGACGAGCCGTGCGAGTTACTGTCGACTAGGAAGCGTGTAATATTTAACATTATTTAGAGTGTATAGCCTTTACAGCCACCAAATATTTAGCAATTCAGTTGTAAACAGAGAGCATGGGGAACCAGGAAGACGGGTTAAAATGTAAGAGTACCGTAGCTAGCATAAGTCTCACGAGGCGCGATTTGAACTTAGTAGAGAAATCTCCAGCGGAATCCAGGCTAAACGTCTATTAACTATATTTGCAAGTTCACAGTTTTATCACACGTTGTAGCGAAACTCGGAAGATGTAGGCTTATTTGACAAAATCTGTTGAGTTGAAGGGAACGTAAACTGACTTTATTCGAATGTCAAAGCTATGCTCTAGCCTTCATGACCAAAAGAGTTGCGGCATGAAGTATTTATTAGGTCTCCTAGACTCCTATTGGATATATTCACTGATTGCAACGGGAAATGCATTAAAACCAATATTAGCTGCTCTCAAAGAATCGGTTATTCAGGCATGAATTTCTACTATTTACACGTAGTCTTCTTAGTCTTCTCACCCGGCCTACTTGGCGCTGTGCGATCGGTTCCCGTCAGAACACCGAAGTTAAGCAACGTCGACCGCGGTTAGTACTTGGATGGGTGACCATCCCGGATTCTAGCCGTGGTGCCGGCGGCCAACCAAACCGTTCATCGCTTAGGCGTCGATGAATTGGTAGCAGCGTTAAGCTGCGAAGGGTAAAACGTGGGTCTAGAGAAAGTAATGGCAACCTACTCTAGATTAATGGCGCAAGCCACCTGCGTTGCTGCTTGCCTAGTAACCGGAGATCAGCACCGGCCCCAACGCTTGAAAATCGAGTATGGGACTACCTTTACCTTTACCTTCTTAATCACTGACTCTAGAGCTTACTGACCTGGTTTACATCATGATAAACAGCGCCGTTTTCGTTGAATGATATCTCAACATAATCAGCAGAGAACAGAAATCTACAACAGATTAAGGTTCACGTACTGTCAAATGAACCAATGTTACATCATTTCAACTGCAGACTCTCGCAATTAGACACCGTTAAGGAAATAGTAAGGCAAATGCCACACACGTTAAACCACGCTTTTCAATAAATGTCATGCAATGTCAAGATTATGTAGATGCAAATTTACATGAGAATTAACTGTCTATGACATTGTTTTATTTAGGCATATTTATATACATACATACATAGCCTATATATATATATATATATATATATATATATATATATATATATATATATATATATATCCAAGTGAATAGAAGCTATTGACGAAAATTCTTGTGACTTACGAGTTCAACCTCAGGTCTATTGTGAATATGTTACAGAAGGCAGAAACGGTCACAGTTACGGTTGCGTGATGTCCTTTCTAAACATTAAACACAGGTGTTTGCCAGTTTTTAGTCGTTGCTAAACATTTAAAACTGTAAACTACACCATGAGGGACATAAATAACTGAAGTTCTAATAAGTATATACGTCGAATTTTCCAGAAGTTCTCGAAATTTCTGTAATGGTGCTAAATATACGAGTTCACACTTCACAGTCTAAAACAAATAGTTATCGACAAAAATTCTACATCTTTATTCAATATGATTGGTCGATAGGAATTTTGGCATTATTTTGCTCCATCCCTATCTGTTGAAAATCGGTCAAAAACCATTTTGCGAATTCCTTCTCTTACTGCTGTCACTGTACTGTTGACGACATTGCCCCTGTGGGTGACTTCGATTTTTGTAATTGTCATCGCAATCGACGCCTTCAGGGTTATTCCTTTCGTTCAGCATTTCGGCACCTGCGAAGTCAATAAAGACTTTGACATGCGCACTATATTTTAAATCTCGATCTAAACACCAGGGGCGTAGCGACGCGGGATATATCGGTATATTTACCCCAAAATCAGTCTACCGTAAAGTTTTTTATGTGATTTATATGTGGTTATATGTGGTTTAGGCCTATATTTTTTATGTGGTTTGCAGTTCAGATTTTAACCCCCCCATATTTATACCCCAAATCAAATTCCTGGCTACGCCCTGCTAAACAATTAGATTTTATGCAGTAAAAGCGAAGGGCGTGGTCGTTGGTCTGCCTTCTAACATGCAGCTATGGATTTTCAGTCAACCGTGAGTAAGTCTGTTTAAACCTAGGTCAAAAATCTAAAACTTGTATGAGTTCGCTAGATTGCATGGCATCATTTGATAATGACAACGACTTACACACAAGGCCGTTTGAAGATGTCAATTAATACGCCACGGCGCCAATAAACTCGCGCCAACATGATTGAAATTTATTTAAATCGTTTTTGACAATATTTTCATAGGAATTTGAAATAATTACTTTATAGCCTTAATAAAATGAAGTACCAAGCGTTGTCCGAGGATCATGCAGTAAGCTTTACTGCTCTCAAATAAAACATAAACTCTTACGTCTAGCTCAACTGCCCGTGACTGACTATCAGAACTAAACCAGTGGGGTGCAGAGTGGTGGGCGCCCGGGGCCAAGTCGATAAAAAATGTTTGATGAGCAAAAAAGGTTGCCGAGATCCCCTATTTGGCGCCCCTATCTAGTCGGCGCCCGGGGCCACTGCCCCACCGGCCCCCTCTACTCGCTACTGACTAAACCCACAAGGTCTCCAAAAATTCAAACTAATTCATGAATTCAATTCCCACTACATCTTTTGCCTGACAGCCCTCCGACCAAGTCGATGCTACACCAGCAGTCGGAGAGTTTCACCCTCTTCACAAAATGTACCCAGTTACTCCATAATCATCACCATCGTCGTCGTCGTCATCATCATCATCAACACCACGTCGTCATCATCACCATCACGTCATCATCACGATCACCATCATAATGATGGTCATCGCCATCACCACCGCCACCACCACCAACATCATCATCGCCGTCGTCGTCATCGATTTGAATCGTTGTTGGTTTTAAGTTCCTGTTGTGTATGTTGGTTATGTGTACCGCTGCTCTGTCAGGTATTTATAATATATGAGTGCTGTTGCTTTGTGATGTAACGCAATGTAATATAATGTAGCACGATATTTATATAGCGCCTCTTTTGAAGAATCACTCAGAAGCGCTCTCGCTGCGAGAGGGCCCTAATTGCATATTGATAAAGATGAGTTTTAAGTTGTTTCAAAAAGAGTACCACAGAATTAGCCGTTTCTCAATTGCTCTTTTTACTTATCTATTTACTCATTTAAATAATCTGTGTTCTTGACTTAATTAATTCCTGGTTATCCTAGTTTTAATATCGATTCTTTTCTAGTTTAGTATAAGTTAGTTAGTCAAGTCTCTTGCATCATTATGTATTTTGTTATGATGCTGAACTTATATATCATTATGTATATTTCTGTTATGTTGCTGATCTTGTAATGAACAAAGTATTCATCTACTAAACAAGATTTGACAGTAAATTCAGTCATTAAGAGCCGAAGGGAGCCAACTGACGTCTGGTGTCAAGTACAGTGACACTGTCCCAACGTCGAATTAGATTTAAATTATAGCATGACAAGTCAATGTTTCCGACTAAATTTTAACATTTCAGTTCAACTATTTTAGACAACCTACGGAACTTTTACCGTTCGCGTTTATACGTATTTCGTCATCAAAACTACAATACGTATTATACGTACGGTCGAATCTTGCTAAATATGTGACGCCATTCTAATGGTAGACCTCTAAGTCGAACAGCAACGCACTGGCGATTGATGTCTTCTTGTCTTAACGGTTTTATATTGCCATTATTCACGCAGTTTGTAAAAACCTGATAATATGTAGCTCAAAAATTATGAAAATAGTAAAAGGCAATCTTTTGAATCAGGCCATATGGTAAATCCTTTCAATGTTTGGCGACAGAGGTACGAATATTCAAACTAAGGTAAAGCATACATCTTAATGAAACATGCAAAACGACTTTATTTCACGCAGAACTGCATATTCAATGTCAATGAAAACTGCATATTCAATGTATAATATTACAATTGACGCTCTTTAATAATAAAATTGCATCAATTTACTTTTGTAGAGTTAATTTTCAATTCAGAATTGTCACTTACTATGAGCAATTAGAAGACACAGAAGCGCAACGACGACATTAGTTTTTGTTAAGTGAACTAATTGCATGTCTGCATAAATTCGTTTGATTAGGCTCTCAAGTAAAATATCCAATATTTGGATAAAGATTCGGAACTTAGCCTAACACCATTAAGACTGCCTTTGGTGAATGCATTCACTTGCGCTACCTCTGGATTCTTCTTTATTTTCGCTCTACTGAGCAAGATAACACGAAGCATTCGGTTGAGTTGGTCTACGGACACTACTAACAATTGTAAAAATGAAGCCACCCGTAGACGATGTAACCGGGTCGCCTGAAAATGCAGAACTAGAAAATGCAGGACTGGAAACTGACGGACCAAATCGAAGGGGTGAAATGGTAGGACTGGAAAATGAAGGACCAAATCGCAGGGGGTGAAAATGCAGGACTGAAAAAGAACGGACCAAATCGCAGGGATTAAAAAAGCAGGACCGGAAAGTGAAGGATCAAATTATCAAATGATCGACCATGCAGTAGTCGCCGTAAACAAATTTCTCCCTGACGGTTGGATTGATAACGCGCGTTTGATTGTCAACGGTCATGAGACCTGTCATTTGAACCCCACCCCCAACGTATTATGGGTTGTTATGACGGTCTACTTCAAATAATTTATTTAAAATGAACTAAATAAAGAGCCGAAATCCTATCAATTACTAATAATCAAACCGCGTGCGACATTGCACCGTCACGCCGTCGTTAGGGATGTAGGCCTATGTCTACTATTTCCAGTCCTCCATTTTCCAGTCCTGCATTTTCACCCCTTGCGATTTATTCCGTCATTTTCCAGTCCTGCATTTTCAGCGCTCCCGATGTAACCCACTCTCAAATATCAACGACTAAAGCAGGGCGGCTGTTACAGACTCCCTGACTAAAGTTACGCATTTTCGGCAGTGCGACTACAATGACAATCCTACATACATATTTCCAGTTAGACTGACTAGCCATGAGAAAGCGTTTGCCACGAACTATGTGTGCATACATGCGATTCGTGTTGAATTGAAAATTAGTCCTCAAACATGTTGCGTAGGGCAGAAGTCTTCGTTAAGTCTAAAGCCTTATCGCTCTAATAAAGTCTCCCTGCGTTCACTCACTACGAATCACTTCAAAGATATTGAACCGATGTCATGCGCTTTTCACACCTTTCTAGGATTAAAAATTTGGAGGGTGTCGGTAAATTCTGGAGGTCCCTTTCCCAAAAAGTCTGACAAGCAAAAAAAGCGCATCCCATAGCTGAAATTGGAGAGGTGTTGGGCGGTGTCGGTCTCAGATGGGGGCTGGAGTGTTAGGGGGTGTAAAAATATCCATGCTTGCTACAGTGCGAGTGCATGTGTGACGAATGGAACCTGAGCAAACGCATTCATAACTCTGATTGTCTCAAATTTAAAAAGTACAGTCAGACTTCTCCTGAATTTTTAATAAGAAAATGAGTTGGGTGCTTTTTGAGCGAAATTATCGAACTAGACCTAAACAAAAGCTTTGCAGCAAACCAGCATTTGAATGCCATGTATTTGCTGAACATTCTTCATCGCTGTCCTATCCAGGACAGGACGTTGTCGTGACCACGATCCGACTCCAGCTGTCTTCTTGTGTCTTCTGCCACCACGCAGTCTGCGATCCAATGTTGTAGTGACACGCGATTGTGCGCAGTCACGTTGTCTTGCACTTCTTCTCTGGGGTCTCTTCTAATTTTGTGGCGGTATGCGCGAGGCCGCTGCAATACAACGGTGGTGATCCATCCTCGGATGCCATAGAATCCTTTGCAAGAGAGCAGTTAAATAACTAACCCACATTTACAAAAACATAAAGCAGTACTATTTGTTATATACGTAGGCCTATGATATGTTGTTCTCGATCCACTTTAAATTTAGCCTGGATACCCCTTTAGGGGAGTTACCAGCTACCGTGGTGTACAACGTGGAGGTACTACAGTGGTCTTGTCACTATCAGAGGCTATGCACCAGCAGGAAGGACTTATTCACTCGACCCTCTTTTCGCTGCCGAAGCAGCTATCTGGCGAGTGGCGACTACCAGTAAAGACCTGTGTCACACAGACACACACCATCCAGGCTAAGATAAACTTCAAAGACTGATTGACATAGTGGTAGAAGAGGCGGGAAAGCTCGGATTAAAAATAAATCACAAAAAACACAGTCAACGGTAATTTCCAAAGTGAAAGAACCCCCTATGATGGCCTATCTGCAAAGTATAATCTTATGTTCAACAACACGAAATTCAGGAGGTGCAACAGTTCAAATACCTAGGTGCGCAAATCACAAGTGATGGAAAATGCGACGAAGAAATCAGAAAAAGAATTGGCATTGCCAAGTCAGCATTTAGTGAACTTACGAACATACTAAAAAGTCAACACAACAATGCCAACTAGAATAAATGTGCTGAAATCTTATGTGTGGCCAATACTGCTACATGGCTGCGAAACTTGGACAATATCCAAAATTATGTGGGGAAACTCGCGGCACCTGAAATGTGATTTTTTTAGAAGAATTATGAGAATCGGCTGGAAAGACATGATGACCATAAATAACAATAAAGTGTTGGTCAAAGCGGGAAAACGAAGGCGCTTGATGGTGGGTCAAAAATGTCATTTCCAGCATTACGTACCAGTAATTATGCAATGATCCTTTCTGGGTTATTACAGTATCTCTATCCCAATTCTTGATGCCTTAATCCATCATGTAAATAGATCGTAACTGTTGTATAAACTTCAAAGGTTTTTTCAGAAAATAATTCTATACAATCATTCACTGAATTACAAATGATTACAGAAACTAGCATGATGTAATGTAGTATTTGTATAGTGCCTCATATATTTCTACTCAGAGGCACTTCTTCCTCTTTATGTCTTTTAAACATGCAGTCAAAAGCACATATGTTTGTCTAATAAAGCTGCAAAACAGGGGCGTAGCGACGGGGGTATATCGGTATATATACCCCAAAAATCCCCAAATCTCATACTACCTTAAAATTTGAAATGTGTTTTTAAAGATTTTCAAAGCGTTTTAAGAATTATACCCCCAATCAAATACCTGGCTACGTCCCTGCTGCAAAACTGTCAAACATGGTGCATGTAATTATCATAAAACCATCCTAACACCTCCACCATAATGCTTACCTAACAAGTAGGTCACAACAATATTAGGGATGCAGCAAATACAGTAAATGACCATTTGATGCCAGACAACCATAAGCAATTAAAAATTCAATTGAAAGTAATGATTCGATATGTTATTAAATATTGTGTGTAAAATCTAAGTTGTGGCCATGAGCATGTTATATGACAATATTTTATAGGCCTATAAATGTTTTGCTTATAAATTTATCTAGGCTTTGTGTACAGTATGTGTTTACAATTACTATCGATGTCTAATGATACTTGGGTAGGCTACACACAGCTATTAGGTGTCAAGCTACAGCCCATGATTTTTTGCATGATTTTAAATGAGTACCTTGTACCAGGCTTGCATGCCATTGAGTCATATTCCTGGTCGATCTCCCCCTCCTGCATCTTTCTTTTGTTATAGTGTCCAGATTCCAATGAACTGACTACTTGGTCAAATTCATAGTTATATATAGTTAGTTATCTTCGTTTAGACAACGAGGGTCCGTAGCGTTGATCTACTAAGGCCGCGATCTTGGACTTCCATTCTTTTGCGAATGTTGAAGGTGCGCCATTGCCTATCTGTTGCACCCGGGTGCGGCGAGGGCGACCATGAGGTCTTTTCCACCCTGGAAGTGGATTCCTTTCTGGTTTACGGTTGATGGCTGCCGTAAGAGCACCGTAAGCTGCAGTGTGTGTTAAGGTGTGCCACATGACCAAAAAGTGCTTGCCAGCGACGATTGATGGTTTGTAGGATAGGCTATACGTTGATCGCCTGAGTGACCACATCAGTGACTATTTTAAGGATCTGTTTGGACTCCACATCATGACGAGCGCGTTGAGCGCGAGCCTATAAGGGGTCGGGGGCAGAGCTCCCAGTGGGGTCCAGGGGCAAAGCCCCTGGTGGGGGTCAGGGGGGCGAAGCCCCCTTGAAGCTGACAAGCTCCGAGCTACACGTTAGCCGTTAGCGGCGCCCTGTAACAGCCCGGCCTGGGTCGCGCCATGCATCCATGCTGTTGCTGCTGGCCCAGCACTTGCTGTATAACAGTATAAATCACAAGACCAATGCCACGGAATGAGATTCGCAGTTCAGGTACATCAGTATAAGTACTGTTTAGTAAAGTAAACAGTACTTATACTGATGTACCTGAACTGCAGTGTTTAAAGTTTTTAGACAGTAAAAATGATATTTGTGGACTCCCCAATTCTCAGTCTTCGACTCCACATTATTGACTTTGGACTCCACATTTTGGTTGGACTCCACGCTTAAAATAGTCACTGGACCACATCATTTTAATGAAGTCGAACCACCGAATTCCTAGTATGCGCCGCTGACAGCGCATGTGAAATGAGGGTCCAGGTCTCTGAGCCGTATAACAGGACCGGTAAGACATGTTTTATACATTCTTATTTTGGTGTGTAGGTTCGTCCTCTTCTTTAGTTCTATATGCCAACTGTATCTATTTAACTATGTACAGTAACATCACAGATATATGACAAACCACTTAGACTTATAATATATAACTAGAAAGATGCTCGCTTCGCTCGCAGTGCAGGATAATACTAATCCAATACCTATACCTAATATCCAATCATTGAATTCATGCTGAACAACATTTCAATGATCGCCACCTAGCCAAGCTCTGCGCCACGTAATAATTAGGCCTATGTACGTTAAAATCACGCAACTGTGGCCATTTGTGACGCTGTACACGTATTTTTTTGTACGTTAAAATGTACGTTGCAACTACCTCAGGCTGCGAACAATTGTTACCAATAGCAACGTCGTCGCACGCCCAGCCCTCTGACGCTGCGTGTTATACTACGATTCTACGAACAATTGTTACCAATAGCAACGTCGTCTTCGAACATCGTCCACCAACGCATCGCGACGTAAGGACTAAACCGTCTACCAATAGTCAACGCTCGCCCACCAACGCATCGCGACGTAAGGACTAAACGGTCTAAACCGTCTACCAATAGTCAACCAATCAGAACGCTTGAAGGTAACAGACAGAAAGACATACAGATAAGGATCTTAATATGATAGATGTAACTTTTCATGTGTTTGTGAAAGAGCTAAATGCATATGAATCAGTTTTCACAGGCGATTTTCCATCATGCTCGAGCTCTTGCTGTCCTATTGAACATGCCTGTGACCAAACAGTTGTACAAGTATTTATAATTGTGTGCACCTGATTTGTCAGGTATCTTGGGTATCTTGTTGGCAAGCAGTCTCATTCTTCACTGCCTATTGCCACTGACATGTCCAAACACAGCAAAATTTGACATGTAATACAAATAATCATATATATTAATAATAATAACAACACTCTAAGCTGTGAGAGAAGCAGGCTAAGAAAAGGCATCTCTAAACCCGTTAATCAAACCTGAGCAGCCAAGCCATCCAAGTGTACTGACATTCTACAGAGCAAGCAATTTAGACCACACATATGCTAGCGTTCCACAATCATAATTACTCAACTTATAATCAGTACCGGTATACAGTAGACACTAGACACTATATATCAAAAATAACATTTACATGAAAAGTCTCATAAAGGCCAACAATCATAGCGAATGTATTCTTCACCATTAAAACACTGAACTGGCAAAAATTCAATTGTTACTTTGGTGGCAAGTCTGGTCCAAAAATCAAATTAACTACTAGTGCTCTTAGAAAACAAGCAGATAAATCATAATTGCATATACCTGTAAAATCAAATTCTGAATTTATAGAAAGCAAATACATATTCCTAAAATATAAAATAAATGCATAATATCAGATATACATGTAGGATTATAGTTTCTTACAACATTTAGATATATAGCATCACAGGAAAAACACTCGCTAACATTATGACCAAGCAATGAGAGTCAACACTTTATCCACTGAAACAAAAATGCTAATATGCAAAAGCTCATAATCATAAAGTTAATATTTTTGCTATATAGAAATGCTTTCCACATAAAAATAATGCTTTCCACATAAGAAATAGAATTATTATAGCTAGTTCATGCAATGGGCCTGTGAACTGATACCAGCACCTCCTCTGAAGAGACTGTATTTCAAAGCATAAATTGGCCACTAATACATAACATATGGAAAAGTGGCATCTAACAAACGATGGAGTCAATTTTACATGAATTTACTCTTTATTGGATGGTCAGTAGCAAACAGATATGACGCTTGTGAAGGTAGCAAAAATAATTATAAATCATAGTCCACTAACTGCAGATAATCAATGAGAAATTAGATCACTTAAATATTGCCTAATCTAGACACACTTGCAGTTTATTTAGTTTTAGCAGAGGACTGATATTTAAAGGATAAGTTGAATGTACTGACACACTGAGATACAGTAATGACTATTGGTAGCAACTTTAAAATGTGCAGATAACAATTCAATATCAGAGTTTCTTTCATGTAAGAACCAAGTAATGAGCTGATCATTTGCAAGTCATGATTGATAACCAGTGCACTGCAAACAATAAATTTAACTAGATTTTAGATCAACAGGCATGATATGCAGTGGCATAGCCAGGATTCCAGAATAGGGGCACTTTTTTCGGCCAGAAGTATTGACAAGCAAAAAAGGCTGTCATCTCAAACACTTCAAAGTCTAGTTTCTGGTGCATACAAAATCGATCAAATACTACTACCCTCTGCCAACTGCTCATCAGTTTTAGGCGAATCTCATGACCGGTGGTGGGACCCCATTCCCAAAGTGGCTGTGCCAATGATAATTAATATGGCATCCATTCATACACAGCAATTCTGATGCCCAAACTTCGTAGATTTTCTCAAAATTCTATTTTAAGCAAATACAGGCCGATCATCAGCCTGGCCGAAAGTTTTTCTGGAAGTGTAGAAAGATTTCAAGTTTCCACCAAAATGCTTTGTAGTCTGTAATGAAGTGCATGGATGGGCCAAGACAAACAGTGACAAGTCACTCATTAAGGAAATAATTTTTCAATGTAGTGATGAACTATGACATTATTATTAATTTCACCATGTGAAACAGAACTTCAGAACTTACATTAAAATGATTTCAAGCATCATATTTCATATACTAACACTAACTGACTAACAATACCTACAGCCATGTGAAAGCATAACACTTGTCTACAGGCACGCATCATTATTCACAGAAAGGACCATATCACATGGCCTGCATGAAATAGAATTCTACAAAATCAAATCTACTCATAGAAGCTCTCGGCATTTCCGCCTTGCTGTATACCGGTAATAAAAGCATAAGAAAATAATGAATATTAGAGAAAAAATACACGACAAAAACAAAGGTACCAAGCAAAATATTCAATCATGATAGTTTTCTGCAGCAAAACAACACAACACACATGTCTTTATTTTAAAATTAAAAAACCTGATATCAACTCAGCTATCAATGTAATTAAGAATTTACAATATTTATACCACTATACTGTAAGTTATACCAAGCGCTTGACAAAAAGCTTTGTAAAAGTGACTAAATTTGGGATTTCAAACTTTCTTTCAAATTGCAAAATTGAAATTAGTTTTACAGATTGTTAAGAAGTAGATAATATTAAAGGCTGAATACAAGTATTTACACAAATGCTGAAATTCATTAATAGAAAACCCTGTTCTCTCCAAAATAATGCATACCTCAAAAGGAACTAACAATGGAATGGATGACTGACTGGTTTCAAACAAACAATTTTTTAAAACAAGCGCCATTAAACATGAAAGCAGAAGGCACGGACAACAGAGAAACAAAATTCAGATTTATCTAAGCATTTAACATACACGTAATGGATGGCAAGAGTAAAAGGAAAACTGATCAGGAATCAGTGTTTCCTTTCCACGAGAGAGGAAGCAATCGCGGGCACATCAGCATCGATATTTGTCTCTTCCATTTCTGGTTCCATCGCACTGTATTTGGTGTCACAGAATTGTCGCAGATGAATCTGCCAAAAAACACACACAATCAAATTGCTTTACAATAATGTCTAATTGCATTTCAGTTAAACCTTATTGCAATAAATTGAGCAGACGAGTGGTGAAAGTCATCAACATTTTATTGTTTTCTGACTGTCAGACATCCAGTAGGCCTAATCTAAGCACAATTTCTTATGGTCCAATCATCAGCATGGCCAAAAGTTTTTTCTGGAAATGTAGGAAGATTTAAAGTTTCCACCTGAATGCTTTATAGTCTGTAATGAAGTGCATGGATGGGCCAAGACAAACAGTGACAAGTCACTCATTAAGAAAATAGTTTTTAATGTAGCGATGAACTAGGACATTATTATTAATTTCACCACATGAAACAGAACTTCAGAACTACAAAACTTCATTTTGTTGAATAAATATGCAAAATTCTCTGTGAATAAATTAATATTTAACAGTTATTTACTAGTGATTGCTAAATAAGGTCATCAATATTTGTAACTCGCCCAAGACACTTTATAAGTATAAACATAAAACACTTTATAAGTATAAACATAAAACACTTTATAAGTATAAACATAAAACACTTTATAAGTATAAACATAAAACACTTTATAAGTATAAACTTCAAAGAATAATTGAAAACTTGACAAATACTGGCTTACCTGTAAGTACAGATTGACCTCAGCTGCTCGACTCAAGTACGGGAAGTTGGCACCAGACTTGAGGTGAGCCAGTCGTGCATTGGGATAGCTCTTGTACATTTCATCTTTAACTGTCTGAGAGACGGCACAGTCGTCATTTACCTGCTCAGAAAGAAGAGAACATGAAATTAAAACAACGTCATGACTAAATAACCGAAAATGAAAAGAACTGGAAAATTATATTAACACGTTGACTGCGGCACGTTTTCTTGGCCAGGCACGGCCGCTATACGACCTCCTTGGCTTTCGATGCATTGAACAGAGGACGTCAAATGACGTCCCCAGTGCTCAACGTGTTAAACAAACAATTTATCTATGTTTACAAGTTGAGATAAAAATAACTTTGCCATTGCTGCAGTCACATCATCTCTCCACCACTTCACCTTTGTCACTGACATTGTAAGGAACTGATAAAGGTGGCCTATCACACTAGGTGTTGCCAGGACAAGCAATGAATAAATGGACTGCAATATATTTGAGAAAGAAGAGCTTAGAGGGTTTTCCAAGTAGGCAAATTTATGCAATTATTATTATAAATTCTCTGTCGGAAAAGTCAAAAAAAATCTAAATTTTCTATTCTGAAATCTCCCATATCTTTACAATTCCCTCAAGCCATTTTTTGATTTGCATAGACTTTAAAATGTCCCTTATGTGAGAGCCAAAAAATCTCTATAATAACTCAAATAAATATAGTTGTAATATGAATATCTTACATCGATTATTGTGACCGATAGTTCACGAAGCTTCTTTGTGTCAACTTTACAATTTCTACAATTGAGCGTTAATCTTGAAGCCAATTCCTTTTGACCTAAACTATCCAGCTGTAATCAAATACAATTCAGCCAATTAAGTATTGAAGTTTATTACAGTAAATGACATGTTCTCTAAATTATCTAGCAATGTTATTAGATTGATATCATACCAAATTATCACCATTCTCCAAAAAGAAAACAAAATCAATAAAAAAATTAGCTAATAACTTGCATAGGAATTTCATTCTAAAGAAGTTAAAATAATTCAGCCAAAATTATTCAAAATAAGAAATCTTGTCAAGATCTCAGAAAACAAACCTACAAACTACTATGAAAATACATAATATTTTTTAAAACAAAATACCATTCTATGACTCTCATGATATTGAAAGCAAAATATCAAGTAAATATATCGAGCCCTTTTACTTTCTTTTAATTAAATGTTTGCAAAATTAGGAATTAGTGCCAAATTAATGGTAATGAAAATCAAAAACATTCTCAGTTTAAGCAATGAACCGAAATGAACAATATGAGAGATCTGTCATTTATGAACAAGATTTCGGACTCTTGTCAATTGAAAATGAGAATTCTGATATTCACTTACTGAGCACACAACAAATTCAATTGATTTCGCAATTTCTAAATCCGTGTTTCCTTTGTCCAAGTTACCCATTACCATTGACTTTAGCATAACTGCTGGAAGCATCCAGAAGCTATAACAGAACAACCATTAAAATTCTACTCTTGTAACAGAGTCAGGACAGGCTGATGTAAGCAAATTTCCAATTGTAGAAGCCACAGCAAAAGTCTATCAATCGCCTGTTTATTATGGTCTAACTCACAATTTAGCAGAATTATAATTGACAATAGTGAAAATGTTACCCACTTAAAAAGGATATACCGGTAATCTGTAGGATTTTGGTGTCCGGAACACGAACATAACTATGATACTTATTGGCTTTCGTTTTGAATATATTTCATATAGCTCATGTTCTATGGTTCACCATGTAAATGCATTGAAGTCATACAAATTCAGAAATAAAATAGAATTAAGTGGATAAAAATGACTTTAAACCACAAAGATTTGCAGCAAGTATCTATAATTTTTCCCCAAAAAAAAGGAATTCAAGATGATGTTAAATATGTCTAAGAAGATAAATATACTGTACGTTGGCGCTGAAATTGTCTGGTCAAAGATGTCAGTAGATGTGAATGTATTGCATAATATCAATGATTCGACTCGATGCGATGAAAGAGAAAATTCAGCAAATTTTTGAGCAAGAAATCCACCAACTGATGAACCAAACAAATGAACCTAAAAATAACAAAACAACAACATCAGGAATGCGATGGTCCTTGGTTCTAATTCCAGGTCCAAATCTGGATTCAGAGAACCTGTTGGATCTGAAGTCAGAATCCAAAACTTTCTGTTGGGTTCCAGTGTTGAGATTAGCGCATGCATTTATGCACTTGTCCAAAATCTACCGTATATATTCGTGATAAAGTCGAGAAATTTAAGGCCAATTCACAGGTTATATATCCTGACCTCGACTTATACTCGAGGCACTAACTGTTGGGTAAAGTTTCCATACATAGCATGTAGAAAATAATTAATTTAGCTAACTGCGTAATTATTTTCAACATACGCTACGGCATCTAAATAAAAGTTGACATCAGCGTTTTTAAGATTGGTAATTTATAGGCACCACAAATATTAATTAAATATTGGCGCTACATAAATATAAAAAAATTCAAGATTACCGGTAATTAAGATTTTTATACTGTCAAGAATGAGTGAATAGCAGGTTTAAAATTTTCTTAATCGTCAGGAATCAATCTGGGAATGTGAAAATCATTCAGTTTCTCGATAGTTCAAAGCTAAAACGCAGTTTTTCAATCAAAACAATGGCGCCGCTGCCGCCACATGCCCACTTAGTGTCCGCCATTGTTCCGACTCACTATCACCTCAAGAGGGTTCGCCGCTATGACGTCACTTCGACTTATTCCCGGGTCAATGACTTTAGACACCTTCAAATCCCCAAAATCTAGGGGTCGACTTATACTCGGATCGACTTTATCTCGAGTATATACGGTACTCCTCTTGTTCGCCACCAAAACTAAGACATTCTGTAATTATCCCCGTGCATTTTTATCTGCCTATTGTAATCTCCTGCTTCTTCACCAGAGTTACAGTCACAATGATGGCTGCCAATCCACTGTAATGCATACACATAAATACAACTGCTGAGTTACATACTAAGGATTCTAAATATGGGTTAAATGAACTATCAAAAGTATTTTGTTACCCACTATAGTCATAACCCAGCAACTGGTAAGCAGCAGCACAAATAAGAGTCAAATGCAGGACATAAGTGCCACAATTAATTGTTAAGTTGTAATTCATAGCCCAAGCAAAGAAACACAGTACTGCTTTAAGTTTAGATTTAGATAAAGTTAAATTAAATTTTTAAAAACAAATTAAGAAACAGATCACAAGCAAAATGAAAAAGCCCATCAATAAAAAATATCTTATAGTTGATATCTGATTTAAAATTTGTAGAAACAAATTAGAAAATTCACCAAAAAACTTTGGGCAGTGCATCTCTTGCTATAAGAAGCTTCTACTGTAGATAATTTTGGAACTATAACCAAGTACACTTTGCTTTTCAACTATCAAACAGCAATAATTCTTTCCCCTATTTATGTTTGGTCGTATAATGCTTTCACCATTTTTCATAGGCTCAAAGCCTGTAAAACAAAAAGCTTTACACCTTCAATTTTTTATAGCAAATTTGAACAAAATCAGTCGACAGCTCTCCTCCATCACCTTTCCCTACAGTGAGAAAATACTCAATGTACTCGTTCATAGCTTAATCACCTCAGTGAGTGCATGCTAGTGATGTAGCTTTTCCGGAAAAATATCTTGGGGAAAATTTCCGAGAAATTTTCCGGAAAATTTCCGAGAAATTTTCCGCCAGTATGAAAAATAGATATTACTGTCTTGTGCCAGAAAATATTTTTATATAATACAAAATTGTAGTTTGTTTAAATAAATTTATGCTATATTAAACTCATAACGTTGTTGAAGACCGTAGGGCCTTTAAAAGTTACTACAACTGTTAATTTTTTACTGTAGTCACGACTCACATATAGTTTTATTGTAAATTCAAGAACATTGAAACATAAGTGAATGATAAGTCATACTGTCATATGATAAGCATGCTATGATGCTATAATACTGATATTACATTGCACATTATGTCGAGATCAAGCTGTACTGTTCTGAGTGTTCTGTTATTAGCTTAATAGCTTCATATAACAAATAACTGTCAACTAGTTTTTTAAAATTTCAAAATAAACATGCAGCTAGCAACTAAAACTTGAGATAATACGTTTACTGTTCAGTGTTTCTCAATCTTAACAATAGCACGGTAGCACCGTCACGGCGTCACCCCTTGTTCATGTGACAGTTCGTTAACAGTTATACAGTAAAATAGTTGTGTACTACACTATAATTATCAGTCCTCCAGAATAATTTCTGCTATTCAATTAAAGTTACATTGAATAAATTTTTTAATTTTTAGATTTTTAGGAAATTTTCTGGAAAAATACGTTGGAAATTTTCCGCAATTTTCCGGAAAATTAAGAAATTTTCCGGGAAATTTTTCCGCCTCACATCACTAGTGCATGCAGCAGAGACAATCAGACGGTTTCTGCTGCAACCAAACCCCAGGCTTCATGACTGGCAGACCAGTTAGCAAACCACAGGACCACACTGCCACCTATCATTCGCATTCAGGCAATACCATAAAATATCTGGCAACATTTTTTTTACAACAATCAAATACAAACTCGATCGAGTCGAAGATGGTTGAGCAACTGCTGAAATCCTTCACAGAACTCCTGAACCGTCCAATAGGTGGGATACTCCACCTAAAATATAGACGAAGACTCCGACATAAGCACTGACTTCATTTACAGGTTACAGCATTACAATGCCTAGTGATGCACAAGACCCAGTTTTCAGCCAATATAATATACATAATAAATCATAATAATTTACTGAATTTGGATACACAAGTCTGCATGATTCAGGATTTAACACAGGCTCCAAAAATTGGATCCAACATCAGATTTGATACTGTAATAAAATAAAAACCTGAAATCCTTGCATGTTGCTTGTATTAGTCAAAACATGCTGTTCTGTACTATTATAATGATTACCCGGTATTAATATTATTATGCCGATAATTTATATTGTGCTGTTGCAGACAATGCACCACAAGAGTTCTGTACATAACAATGTTCTTATCAAACAAAAAACTAGTTATACAGTATATATATACATGTACCTTTCACCTCTCATAGTTTCTTTGGTGGAATAGCAGACAATAGGGAAGACAATTGTCATTTCATATTTTTGACTAAAGGCTTTGAGAGGAGTTCAAAAGCATTGCTGTGGTTTATGATAGCAGAGGTTCAAAATATCTGGAAGGCCACTCAAGCTTTAATACTTACAGTAAATGCACCTGCATACTGCATAAAATGACTGGAACAGACCAAGACTTTCTAACAAATGTCACACTAAGAAAACCAAAATATTTCAGACATATCGCCCGGAAAACGGAGGACTCTGTTGTAAGTTCAAACATTACGGGTATAACAGAAGGAACCAGAAGGCAGGGCAGAACCAGAAAGAACCAACTGAATAGATAACATCATGAAATGAGCCAACATGACAGGAACACCATTAATTTAGGCAGATAAAGAAAACAGTGGAGAATTTGTTCAGTTCAACTTCCAGCCATCCACCCCATAGTGACAACAACTTCATGACATGCACCTTATTAGAAGGCATTTTGCATTTTTTGCCTGTGAGTCTCTCAAGGTGCAGAAAGACTGCAGCCGGCCTGCAGTGGACTGCTGCTCAATGAAAACCAACACTGACACCCAAACGATAGAATATAAACAGTAATCTGATGTGCCATGTTGTCATACAATGGATTAATAAACAGATAAACATAGAAAACAATATAATCAAATCAATAATTTCCAGGTATAAAGTGTCTAAATAAATTCTTGTTTCACTATAATCCAGACATACATGCAAAGCCAAGTTGAAACAAAGACACAATCTTCTGTAGTCCATTCTAGTATGTAGTAATAGTATGTCTCATTGGATATTATTCGGTTTGGATTTCCGATCAGAGATGCAAAAATTAATGACTACACCAGTTGCAGTTGTGTAAAAGTTAAAGGAAACTCATATATGCAAACACATATGCAAAATGAGAAGACAGAAAGATCAAACCTCTAATGTTTGCAATAATGGAGGGTCATCATCATTATCATAATTGCTCTCTGCCAACTCATTAGTGGCAATAGCTAGTCAGAAAACATTTCCAGGCCTTTTTGTCAAATGGTAATAATGGAGGGTGCCAACAAGAAAGGAAGACAACATAATGGAAGGTGTGATGATATTGAAAAATGGCTTAAAAGCAGTTTACAGGACCTGTGTCAAATAGCAATGAACAGGAAATAATGGCAAAAACCTGTAGAGATGGCATTGCACACCAACACGTGAAGAACCCACAGTTAAAGATGATGATGAAGTCTGCCGGTGTGATTCAAATAAAAACATTGGAAAATGATAACTTCTGAGAGAAGTCTGACTTGTCAGCTAAAGAAAAAATGTGAAATCTAACTAACGTGACAGCCATATAATGCACCTTAATACAAGTACATTTGTCTGTGTGTCCAATTTCCTACTTCTCTACTCAAGGATTAAGATGATGATTTGTTTACAGTAAATAAGTGTAAAATGCAATATTATATCATAATCGCATCTTAAATAGGGTCCGAGCAGATCCTAAAAAGTGGATCTGGTTTCTTCTTTCATACTCTAGAGCAGGAGTGTCAAACTCATTTCATATAGCAGGCCACATAAGTCTTTGTGGTTGTCACATTCTGGATTTGAACATAACATTAACATGAACTACAGTAGGCCTATTATACAAAACAATATATAAAAAATTGTTTCAAAAATTCTTATTTCATTTCTATCGTATGTAAAAATTTGAGTTGAATTTGTAATTTCCGATTTCATATATGTAATTTTTGAACACACCTTAAATAAAGTAACTTTGCTTAAACATACAGTTCTTTTCTTGCATTCAGCCACATACACGTGGGCCGGACGAAAAGTTTTCATGGGTCGTATCCGGCCCGCAGGCTGTATGTTTGACACCCCTGCTCGAGAGTCTATTTAGTACAATGCAAATATAAAACTTGTAGATTCTTACAGAAATAACTCTGAATCCAGTGGATGACAGAGTCAACATCTGCTGAAAATAAATATCCGCTCTTCCACTCACAGGCGGAAAACAGATTAAAGGAGAAGAAATTGACTTAGGACCGATGTCATATAGAATCCATTCTTTCCGTCCATCTGAGTCAACACAGATCTTTAAAAAAATGAACCACATTTTACAAATAACAAAGAAACAAAAATGAAATTACCGGTACTATAAAATACATTACTATCAAAAGTGTGAGTTGCACATTAAATATACCAACCTAATAAACAATAAAAAATATCAATAAACAAATGTTACAATGAAACTGCTTTGTTTCTTGCAATTACAGATGAATTGGACAGCTTTTCAAAACTGAGTACTGCAGGTCATGATCAATACAGAAATTCACTGATAAATATAGATTAGAACTAGCATTGGTTACAGCTTTTGATCTTTTTAGGCATGCATAATAAGTCCAGTCACTTGACAAAAATGGGCAATACATTAATTTTTAGAATATGCAAATTATATGAATGGAAATGATAAATGTGGCATTTGTAGGGGATAAGGGGAAATCCTTGGTCAATGTTTACTGACTTGTCCACTCTTTGATTAGCAAGAGCGACAAGCATCCTTTGTCAATAAATATGCGACAAAGCCACTGTATTTTGCTGAGTGCATTGCTAGAATTTATCTGAGAGCAGAGGCTGGCTGGATGGGCAGTGCTAGTGGCTGTACTGTGTAAAGTCTGTGCTTAGTTTATTAGTCTATTATTAGTTTTTATTGTATTTAGTTTTGTTCAGTTGATTTGTGTTAGTCCTTGTTTGTGTACTATTTTTGATGCTGTGCCTGTCACGAATAAAGATTATTATTATTATTAACGTGGGAAATGGCAATCATTCCCTCCCCACTGGAATGACTTGCAAATACCAGGCAGGATAAAAGTGTGAAAATATATGACTCATACAAAATGGAATAAAACACTACACTTGCAAGCTTTGTCAAATATAAAACTAAATTTTAGTTAAGCCTGGGATCAATGTTATCTCTAATTCTCGAGGGTCTGTGTGTGTATGAAATTTCTCTTTGGCAAAAATGTTCCAGTTGACTAACTTTTGGGCAATTTTGCTTCATGCAAAGGAAAAAATGTTTGCTAATGTAATTACCGGTAAGTCTGCGACCGTAATAAACCTCATGCCAGACTGGAAGTCGTCTCTTAAATTGAGTACGGTAGCTGAGAAAAAATATTTATATAGCACAGAATTTGTTGTGACTTAGTTGAATATTGACTATTTAAATATTTAATAATTCTTAATTAAAAAATAAAAGCTCCTGCAAATTTTTAGGCAATAACAATTTTTTTGGGCACATGTCTCCACATTTTTTGGCATGTGCTCACACACCCCCCTTACAGGGAACATCGGCTGGGATGATATCAAACTTATAATAAAAAAGAAATTCAATAATTATTGGAAGTACAAATGGAGGGAACTAAAATTGTATTAACGTTCAAATTATAAAAATGCAAATTATACTAAACACAAGCACGCTAAGAAGAGTGGATGCATAGAGTAGAGAATGATGTACATAAGCAATTTTTATTACCGTACAAATTTTATTACAATGCACTTAGACTTTTTGGTTAGTTATTAAAGCTTGGTAAAGTCAAAAGTCCTTTTCCAAACCCATAGGGTTCATACAGCGGCACTGAACTCCATTTTCATAGCCCTCAGCCAGGAGCACAATACCATGGAAAAGTAAATAATTCTTGAATATGTGATATTTTAAAAGGACGTGAAAAGAACTCAAACTGTAACAGCAAGAGCCCAAACTGATCCATTAAAACATTTGATATTTCCAAGTCACCATAGTAATGAATGCTGAAACCTCCCCCCCCTAAGAATTACATGATATTTATTCTGGTTCTGGCAAGTCAGTATCTATACAATAAAGGCCTAAAAATTTTCAATAAAAGTTTCGAAATTTTAGTCAAATCACCTTATATTGTTTCATCTTTATTACTAAAGCTTGAATAACTAAAACAATTGATGCCATTTATTTACTAAATGAGAAATTGATATGAAATTTGAAAACCTTTCGTCGAGGAATGTTGGCTCGAAAACTAAGGTATTCCGGTGAATGTGATAACTCACTCATTGCTACCTGATAACAAAAATGCAACAAACACAAACATACTTGTAATATCTAACTCCGTGGTTCTTAACCTTGTTTGATGTACCAAACCCCGCCAGTTTCATATGCACATTCACCAAACCCTTCTAAATAGAAAAATTATATATATATATATATGTATGTATGTATGTATGTATGTATGTATGTATGTATGTATGTCGGGTGCATGTCTTGACCCCCCTCCACCGAACCCCCGAGACTGATTCACCGAACCCAGGGTTCGATCGAACCCAGGTTAAGAACCACTGATCTAGCTAAAGTTTCTAGCACTTGAGCATGCTGAATGTTCATGAATTACATTAATTAGTACATACTAACATACATGCATATAGTACACAGTACATGAATTACAGTAATTTCATATATATAAGATAAGATGCATCATATAAGATGCATCTTATGCATAATTCAACATACCCAGTACCTTTGGTGTGTCTTATATTCAGAGGTGTCTTATATAAATTTTTTCGTACACAAAGAACTGTCGTCTATTGAAAACGGATGTCTATCTAATTATTTGTACACAGACAAATGGTAAAATTGTGGAATAAATTTCTTATCAGAATTAGGTCTAAGTTTAGTAAATAGTTTAAAAATTCCTAATACATTACATTCTTTGCTGGTCTGACTCTAACTAGACAGTCGTGTCATTTAGCTGCAAATTAACTGGTGCATTTAATAAAGTAATAGTCAACAGATATTTTAATTAACTAGGAAACATTTTATGCAATTAATTAATGTATATCAGTATATGTGGGTAACAGATAAAGTGCTGTCTTTAAATTATTTCTAATGTTATTGACATATGTGCAAAAAATATAACCTGCATGTGATTTTCAATCTGTCAATAAAAGAGTTTAACCAAATGATACAGGGTCTGGGACACTTACTGCATTTTGAATCATACCATCAGAGCAGGATATATTAATCTCTGAGATTCCTATGATGTCAGACCTTGTTGGTGCCTCTTACATATGTGGGCATCTTATCCATAATATTCTTACACATATTGTCAAAACCTGTGTCCTATAATTGGGTGTGTCTTATAACTGGGTGCATCTTATATGTGCAAAGATATGGTAGCTTTATTTCCAGCACTAATCCTGTCACACTCAATCCCTTGCTGTCCTGTCTTGTGTGACTGTGACCAATTGGTCTGTGCATGTGTTTTGATAATAGCATGTGGCTGCTTTGTCAGGTAACCAAACTATACTTGACTTGATCATCTGCACCAGTCCTAGTGTTGGGCTGTGGGCATACCCTATTGCACAAGCACTCAACTCAAACGATAGTGAGGACCCTGATTTCATCTATATTACTACAAAATAAAAGTCCAAAACTAAAATCCAACATATTCAATTTTTAGGAGGAGGATGATTTATGGTTTCCAACTCATAAGAAAATGCACATCTCCTTAATCAATAACAAACAGGCTAAGTGCTAAATTATTACTAAACAGAAATAAGAAACGTTTAACGTTAGTCTAGCATAGTAATTAAATACAATAAAATCAGAAATATGAATCGTCGAAGCGCTCTCAGCTGAGCCGTTCTGACGAGAGTCGTCGTCGGTAGTGTGCTGACCTAGAGCCAAATAAATAAACCGAGTAGCGATGTGGGCTGAATCGCCTCTGTCCAGGAGGTTGGAGTGGAGGAAATGAGATCGAAAGGAAAGGGAGGAGGGAGTGACGCATCATACGACCTCAAATCGTATCAGTGGGCAACTTACACCCATAAAAGCATAAGCAACGCCTTCACTAGAAACATCCAGTCTCAAATCAAATATTCAACCCTACAAATAGCAACTGCCGTTTAGAATGGTCTTTTGAGATCCAGCTGTCATCGTTCATGGGCGCCTTTTCCGAGTCATTTTCTCAGTGGGCGGGGGTACAATACACTTCTGAAGGCAAACATCAGTAATTGGAACACAACTCTACGCATAAATACAGTCTGTTAAAAATTCTGCGGTAAAAAGAAATTCCTTCACCGTATTACATCGACTAGCTTATCCCTGCATCTGGTACTTCTGAGCGCTCGCAGTACCAAATAATCCGCTCGCGTATGTAATAAAGTAAACAAGAACTGAGGCGTACCGGAAGTTTACGCCTCTTCAGTATCAAAACCAACCATAGAAATGCAATACAGTGCCGATGCCCGATGGGGGCACTACTTAGACTCAAAGCTGTACATGTAGAGGTGGGTCGATTAATCGAAATCGTAATCGAAATCGCGATTTTTGGAAAAACCGAAATCGTAATCGAGACGATTATTAAATAAATCGAAATAATCGATAATCGTCGAAAAAATAATCGAAATCGCGATTATTTTTCGATTATTCCCGTAAGTTATATTATACAATATTTCCGATTCAAAGAAAGATCAATTTACCATTGATTATCAGATTTTCATTGAAAATGGATTCAACTGCGTATAAAGACAGGCACCATCTTTCTGGATTTGACAGCAGCTTTCGATGCGGTGTGGCATGCGGGTTTAATGTACAAACTCTCGCTCAATTTGCCACCTGGTTCTGTCAACTTGTGGAATTACTCATCTCTGACAGACGGTTCTTAGTTCACTTGGTAGATGTCAAGCTCCTGGAGACGTCAGCGAAACGGTCTAACACAGTGTTCAGTTCTAGCACCTATGTTATTCAATTTGTAGGCTTATAGGCCTACACACGACTTACCGGATGCCATAGGTAGGAAGTTTGGATACGCTGACGATATCGGTCTTGCCACCCAGGCTCGATCCTTTAAGGATATTGAAGACCAGGGTTATTTCTAGGATTGTGACTTGGGGTGAGGTGTCGAGAAAATCTGGGGTGTGTTTATTTCTAGGATTGTAGGATTGTGAATTTGGGGGTCAGGAAAATCTGGGGTGTCGAAATTTGGAAGTCTCTACCGAAAAGGCTGACAAGCAAAAACCTTATAGAGACTCACAAAAAGTCTGACAAGCAAAAAGTCATCCGAGGATAAAAGTTGTGGGGTGTATTTCTCCATTTGGGGCAGGCCCTTCAGAGGCTGAAGGAGGCCCAGGCCAGTTGGAATTTGAGGCCTCTCTAGCCTTCCCAACAATTAAAATTTTGACAAGCAAAAGGTAATCAATTTTTTTTGAGGAGCAGAATACCTTCCTAGCATTCCCAAAATCCCAAAATTGTCGACAAGCAAAAAGGTCATCGCCAATTTTGAGGATCAAGAATACCTTCCTAGCTTTCCCAAAATCCCAAAATTGTCGACAAGCAAAAAGGTCATCACCAAATTGTGAGGCCCCTTCTAGTAGTAGCTATCTAGCTTTCTAGCTCTCCCAGAATTCTAGACAAGGAAACAAAGGGAGGCCCCAAATGATGGAGGCCCGGGTAGAATGGCCCTCCTGGCCCCCTCTGAATGGGCCTGTTTGAGGGTGTTCAGGGCTAATCAATATGCATTCTGTATGCATACCATTGTCACATTACCAAATTTTAGGGGTGTCGACCTCAAATTGGGGTGTTGGGGAGTGTTAGAGAGGTGTAGAAATATCCCTGTTGAAGACCAACTGAACATCGATACACAGAGGATTGCCGAATACTGTAAAATATGGCGGGAAAGCCAGTTTCTAAAGGTACTGTGAAATAATCGAAATCGAAATCGCGATTATATAAAAAACCGTAATCGTAATCGTAATCGTGAAAAATAATCGAAAATAATCGTAATCGTAATCGGAAAAAATAATCGTAATCGACCCAGCTCTAGTACATGGCAACTTTGCTTAGACTTTTTCGGGCGAAAGTCTGAGAGTCTCAACGAGCAAAGGGGTTGTCCATTAATTACGTAAACAATTTTGGACAATGTTTTACTCCTCCCTCTTTTGCCAAAAACTTTCAACTTTCAGTGACCCCTACAATTATGTCAAAAACTTTTAACTCCAACCCCACCCCCCATTAAGATCAGTGACGGGTCCCCCTATAAAGTTTAGGTTATTATTTTCGCGGTGACTTTTCCCCCATTCTTTTGTCCATCAAGTGTCAGAATGTGGTGGTGATGACCTTTTTTGCTTATGCTTTTTCCCGCTGTAATAAGTAGTACTCCATAAAATAGCTTTGAAGTTGAACTTCCTTAATTCGTGCATTCTCCTCTCCTCAATATTATACCACCTATTCCTCCTAAGTTACCCTAACCATTCAATGGTTTTGTACAAATCCCGCGACCAGTCCCAACCCAGAGTCCCAGTCACTTACTTACTCGCTCGCACGCTCACTCACTACCTCACGCATGCACCCACCCACTTAAAAGCTTTCCACAGAGAGATGCTAAGATAATATACCGGTAATAAAACTGCACAACTGTCAATTCAAGGTTTTTACCAGGAAATGAACAAGAACTTTACATGTGAATACAAATATGTTTCAAACATTCTACAAGTTGCTTTTGACTATGTATGAACACCAGCAGCATGGATTCACCCTATGCCAAATTTAACTTATACTATGCAAACAAAATTTAATGTAGTATATGCCTGATGCAAAATTTCTGAGAAATTTGCTTAAAAATCAAATAACAAAACTTGATTGCAATAATGATCATAAAGATATATCAAAATTAAGCATAATTTCAGCAACAAACACTGCTGAGTAGGCCTAATCGGCTCACAAAAAACTCAGATAACTGAACTAATAATACGGTCATCAAATTATAACTGAAAAACAATGATTGCAGTGCTGTAAATTCTGTCTTCAAACACTTCTGCAGAGCAAGACTTCAGAACATGACTTCATGAATAGCAATATATTATGAATGATTTTCTTCCTCAAAATGCAGTTGCTATTCGGGTTCTGCTTGAAGTGGCTCTTCCAAACTATTCAGAATGTAAATATTTGGCATTCTGTTAATCACTTCAGCCAATACATTCTGATCAATCTAAAGAAACAACACAGCCATTTTAAAAATATTTTACTGCAACAAAAATGAACTTCTCAGCATACTCTAATTGAACAAAAAGCTCCAGAAAAGAAATTACTGGAAGTAAAATAAGCAAATAAACAATTTGATCTGACAGTGATATCAGAGACAATATGAATACCGTAATCCTTTTAAGGGTTGAGGGTCCATTAACCATGACTTCAAACACAGCATTTTACTGCTATTGTGGCAGCAACTAATATTTTCATTGTTCGTATCCAGATTTACATCAAGATGAACAGGTACTTCAGTTTTGAAGCTGAATGTTTACTGGGACACCACCCATAAATACGGTAAGTGTATGGATCCAACCAGCACCTAAGTAGAGTACTGTAGATGTAGTACTGTAAGGCATCAGCCCAAATTAGCATGAGGGCCCTCTTTGCATCTGAAGAGGCTATCATGTCATAACTGTGCCTAAGTGTAACTATCACCAACCATCAAACTATGCTTTCTTGTTGGAAGCAGATCTTTAAACCTTGCTGCTAATATTTTTAAAGTTATTGCAAAGCCTGCAAAACCATGTTCTGTCTAAGGTAATCTTAAGCTGACAATTCCAAGATGGTCAATTCATGAAGAGTAAAAACACAAATACATCACTTTAGAACACATTGACCAAAGAACCACAAAACAAAACACAAATGGGCGTGGACATGTGAGTGCTTAAGATACCCAATTTCCATTTCATAACAACAAGCCCTGGTTCTTCACTCATCTGACCACAGCCAATGCTTTATTCTATGAGCCTCTAAGACCGATTCTCAACCTGTGGGTCGCGACCCCGACCGGGTCGAATGAAGATTTGCCAGGTGTCGCCTGATACCATCAGAAATATGGGCTTGTCTCTTTTCTGATGAGCAAAACTTGTTATTTTACATAATTTCCCCATTAGTAGTTTCCCCATTGGTAGTTGTTAAAAATATAATTGTCATTCAAGGATAGACATTACAGACAATTGAATCAGAATGATATCAAGCATTTTAATTGCCGTAGCATTATTATTTTTGGCAGTTTACATTATGAACGAAAATAATTTTATGGTTGGGGGTCGCCACATCACGGGGAATTGAATGAAAGGGGTCACGGCACTATTAAGGTTGAGAACCGCTGCTCTAAGACGTCCAACAAAGAACAAACCGTAGCATCAAATAGTAAGATGGTCTTCTTTCACTTACTCTAGTGCATGAGCTTAGGTCGACTCTTCTAAGGAAAGGCATGACATCTGGAATCGTTCGCAAGATGTCACCAACAATGTTCTCAAGTCCAACCAAATACAAGTTATGAAGAGCTCTGTAAATGAATTCCAAAGAAATATCTTCCAAAAGTATATAAATAATTAAATATATATTCAGAAATGGTTAATTTTATGAGTTCATAAGGCAAACAAACATTTTCTTTGTTTTTATTCTATACCAATTCTAACAATTCTTTATTCCACAGATTGTTTTGCCTAAGCTTCAATTTATTTGCCGCAAAGACTTTCTTCTCTCTGATGCAAAAAAGTCACTTATAAAAAAATATAAAAAAATTAAAAATAATAATTATTTATCATAACTGGGCTTAGAGTGGCTCAGTAGGACCTGCCTTGAGTGAGAACCACTATGTTCTTATGACTTAAAGTTAGAAAATAATTTTACATAGCTGATTCATTAATTATAGATGTCTTCAAAATGCAGGTGTTAGAATTCTTTTTTATTGCATATTATTACTCTGTGGATAGAGGTGTGCCAAAATCAGGTTTAAGGAAGCAAAAAAGAAAAAAAGAAGCAAACAGACTAACTTAACCAAGCGAAATAATAAGTGACAATTTTTTTTTGCTTGCTAGGATTTTTCAAGGTTGGGGAGGAATGGTCGTTTGTAACCCCTTCATAAAATCCTGCCACTGGGCCATAGAGGCTGGGGGTTTAACCCTCTACTGACTGAGGCAGAGGTCATAACTTCTGGATTTAACTCTGACTACCTTGTGACAGTGAAAAACATACCGGTAATAGCCAAAATTGTGAAATTTGCCACTTCAGGCAATGTGCAAATTTTGCAAAGTTCATGAAACTGGGCAGCAATCTAATTCAGTTCAGCATCACACAATGATATTTAAAACTTTCATCTAGTCTTTTAGTAGATTTCACACGATATTGATTCATAAGTTAAAAAACTGAACGGTTGAGTGCTTGTTGTTACTTTAATTTATGACGAGGCAATGCAAACTGTCCATTATATAACTTGAACAATTTTACAATCTCTGTGAAACATAAATGTGACCACTTCAGATTTCACATAATCCACAAAACTGACACAAATACGCAACTGAGTCATGGGTGACCTTGTCAAATGCCGCACTGGCATCAAAAAAGGCAAGAGTGATCTCAGAGTCACAGCATAAAGGTATGAAAGAATGAATGTAAGAAAAGTGAAGTTGGACACATGAAAGTGAACTGATGTGTGGGGAGCAAATTGTTACACTCAAGGTATGGAAGTAGCCATAACATTACAACATTCTCTGGATTTTTAGAGAAAAAACTAATGATGCTTAAAATGGGATGCTAGTTACACATCTCAGACTAGTCTAGATCCTCAAGCTCGAGTCTAGGCTTGATTTATATATTAATCACAAATACGTGTTAGCACAGGGATGGGCAAAGTGCGGCCCGCGGGCCACATGCGGCCCTCGAAGCCCTTTTGTGCGGCCGACGACTTGGAAAGATATTGCATTAATAATCGGCCCTCGAAGCCCTTTTATGCGACCCCGACTTGGAAAGATATTCTTGACCTCACTTTTCACAATCAAATAAAGCGGCTGTCACGGCGGAAATGTGCTTCAAAGATTCTTTAGTTTGAAAACTTAAATTCTTGCATTTTTGCATGACAATAATAGAAGCATGAGGTGTTGTTTGATCGCATTTGGTTAGCGTAAGCTTTCGTTTCACGACAGATATCACAAAACATCTCAATGACTTGAATTTGAAACTCCAAGGCCATAATAAATATCTGCCAGATATGGTTATGGTTTTAAAAGTAAACTTACATTGTTTAAAGCACAACAGTTACCGTCATGAACTGGACAAATTTCCTTGTCTCAGAGAAATAATGCAGGAAGAGGAAAATTATCCAGAAAACTGTGATTTTGTTGCTGAGTTAGACATTTTTTTGGAGGAGTTTGAAGGAAGGTTTAATGGTTGTTCTAACATAAAACTGCACATAGGCCCCTACACTTCTTCAGGAATCTATTCTCGTTTGATCCGAATGACCTTAGTGAGGTCATCGTGAATGACATTAGTCTAGCACCGTTAGAACTACTGGAGATTAAAATTGATGATGAACTTGCACAATCACATGATAAACTTATTCCAGCTGAATTTTGGCAACTGTTAATCAGTACTCCTATCCCACACTTAAGATGGCAGCAAACAAACTGCTTTGTATGGTTGGGAGTACTTATTGCTGTGAACAGTTGTTCTCACGAGTAAATTTTGTAAAGAACAAACTTAGAAATAGACTCACTCATGACCACTTGGTATGTCAGCTACGCGCAAGTATCAACAGTTACTGTCCACGTTACGACAGCATACAGTGCACTGGTCTGGTGTCATGAAAACCCACTTAGAGTCTAAATAAAAATGTTCTTATTTATTACCATTACATGATGACCTATTCATGACACTTTGTTTTTAATTGCTATATACTTGTGAGTTTCTTGATCTACATTCTAATATTGTACATTCAAGTATATTTTATAATAATAATTACTTGGGCCTACACAGCACAGTAGGCTTATATAAAACGTTATGGTAAAGTCGTTTTGAGACGACTTAAAAATGTAGGCCTAATTCTAAATGTCGAAAAAATTTGTGCGGTCTCGGCTTTCTTCACAGACACTTTTGCGGCCCTCGGATAAAAACTTGTGCCCATCACTGTGTTAGCACATGGACGACTGGTCAAACAATTAAAGACGCAACATATCTGCAAGCATATACTTAAGACAATTTCAAATAAATAAGTCAATGTGTAATTATATCTGTACCTGCAAGAGCTGACAATTGCTTCCAGTCCATCATCTGTAACTTTGGAACACCCAGACAAGTCCAAAGTGTGTAGAAAACGTCCATAACTAAATTCCACAACAAAGATGTACATGCAAAGTTGCAAACTCATCAGTTTGCTAATGTCTATGCTGTTTGCCACCTAAGTACGGTAAGCTGCCAATGCAATGCCACATGTAAGCGTCTGTAGTTTGACCTGACAAATTTGTTTTCAATGACTTCAAGATTTTATCTTAGACGATCAGTTGCATAATTTGAAACTTTTATCCTTGAACATAAAATAGATAAGGTTGCTACATGGACTTGGTGCCAGTAAGAGGACTGATGGGTATTGGGTAAGCAATTTCAATCATTTGTGTAATTAATCAGCTGAATAAGTGAAATTGCCAACCATTACCGTGTTGCTCTTCTTTCTGCTAAATAAGCACACACCCCATTATTATCATTATCACTATCAAATCAATTTTTATATAGTGCTGTGGTTATATGGCATAGGTCAAAGTCAAGAGCACTTTTCCAACTTCACTTGAACAAGACGTGAAACAAGTAGGTCTTTAGATTTCGTTTGAATGAAACGACAAGTTTGCTCTTGCAACATGGTCAGGTATGTGTTTCACAGGATCAGATTGCCGAGAGAAAATGATCTCTCGGCAAACATAGAAGTGTTGGCTGGAGGCGGAATATATAATTATTAATCGAACACAACTCATCGATTGTTGCAGTCGCTTTACTGGTCGTCGCAACAACGTGCCGGCCAGGTCGTTTGTCATCAACAAGACTTTCTCTGCCTTGAGCAAACTTATTACACCAACAGTGTATCGCCGATCTTATAAAACATTTGTCACCATACATTGGACACATTTCAGAGTGAATGGCATTCACGTTAAGTCCCATAGCCCATAAAAAACGAATAAACTGCACATTGTTCCTCGTGGGATGCATTTAGTGGCAACATCACCATATTCCATGTTTACAGATGACGTCACTGTGACGTCATCGCCATAAACTTTTTTGAGGTTTTCCAAATAAAATTTTCTTCAAAATGTATAAAAACTAACTAAACTGCATCATTTTGTAACCTTATTTATGGAAGGACCCTCGTTTATCATAACTACAAATATTGGAGATACGGTGAAAATTTGCAAGGGAATACACATTGGCGTTGTTGCAAGCATCAGGTATTCAACAGCAAATGCACAACTGACAACAGATGAAGATGGCATTATCATTGGAGAACAATCACCAGAACACATGCAAGGCGGTAACATAGCAACGGCACTTGCTCGTAAAGCCCTCCTATATTTACAACTTTGCTCAAGATGAATAGTCCTAAGATGAATAGTCCTCCTCATGAAAGGTCCTGAGAAGAATAGTGCTTCATATGAATAGTCCGTGATGAACAATCCCGAGATGAATAGTCTTGAGATGAAAAGTCCGCATACTGATCGTTTGAGTAAATTTACGTAAACCTGGAACATGTGAAGAGATGTAGTTGGGGCAGAGGGAGTCAGCCAATCAAGGCTCAGGAGGTGAACAGACATCGCTTGACAGTTATGTGTTCAGGGACATGAAATCACTGAAGCTTATCTCAAAGAAGTGGTGTTCCATGGTCTTCCAATGACAGCCAGATCAGATGAGCAGAACCATTCAGAACTGATTACACAGACGGTTGATCTGAGTGTCCAGAAGGTCAAGAAGTTTGCAGTTGCAAAAGTCAATCCAAGATAGAACAAAATCAGTAGTGAATTGAATCGTTGCTGCCAATGTTAAGTAGCAATGAAGCCCGATGTAATCAATTACTCTTGGTTCGACTGGGAGAGAAACAGCTAATATAAAAGGCAAAGAAATTTTTTGCATACAGCACCATTATGCCAAATTGTGGTTATGCCATCATGCCACTTTAACCAGCTGAAACCTCCTGTCTAGCAGAAATCTATGCCAGTTCTTCTAGCAAATGCCTGTCGGCAAAGTAAGATCGTTAGTTTCCCATGCCAGTAATAAGCCACAACATGCAATGTTAGTTACCCCCGGTAATTTCATTCTAGAAAATATTTCCAAAAATAATACAAAGCCAGATTGAAATTATAATGGTTCATAGATTAATAGGTTCATATTAATAATATGAAGTCAGATGGTCTATGGAGTCTAGGATCTTTGGTTAGGAATGGGTGGAGGAAGTATATCCTCCAAGCAACTAAACTGCTACTGGTTGAGGCACATGTAAAAAAGACTGTCCAAATACCGGTACATGAAAAAATATATTAAATATTAAATATATATTCTGCAGAAATAGGTCACAAGAATACCTGACAAAGTTGTCAACAGATTGCCATCTTCAATCAGTAAAACAATGAACAAAACAAGTAAACACACTATGAATATGCATAAAAACAGATTATGTATTATTGTAACTTATCAATGGGTATATTTCAGTTACCAACAGGAGTAAATTCAACATTTATAAATATCGTTAAAATAATTATTGGTCAATGGTTGATAAATAAAATCTTCATGCAACAATTGCATTGCAAAAACAGCTTTTCTAACTAATAAATATTTACAAACTTACCGCAAACAAATTGATTTGACAATTTCGTCATCTAAGCTATTACTTTCACACATATGCAGATGGGTCAGTCTCTTCACTGCACTGTTTTCAAATAAGTTTTTAAGAGCATAAGCAGTAAAAAAGTGACCTTTTCCAAGCTTCAGAACTTCTATGTTTGACAATTTCTGTGAAAAAGGAAAGTTAAGGAATGTAATTTATGCATTTCAAAATTTCATTTCTTTGATATATACGGTAATCAGAAATTCAAACCTGATCAATCAATCTATCTATTGACTTCAGTTAAACAAAAGATATACGTGTAGTGAAAACCAAGAAATCTGAATTTAGTGTAACTGTAGTTAATAATAACTAATCATAGCACAGAATTAAAATTGAGTAGACAGATTGCTCCATGGAAAGTAGCAAGATGGGCTCTTCATCTAGCAAAGTATTGTGCTGACTGAGAGAAAAACAGAAAGCATTAGCAAATTCAATCCTGTAGCAGACAAGTTTTATTTATTCAGTTATATGATTTCAAAAGATCATCATAAGTCTTTAAACAGATAAATCTGCCAGAATTTACTATCAATAGTATCACTATAAGCAGATTTCTTAAACAGGACTGGTAATTCCAGACAAGAGGAATAGAACAAAATGTACTGGTACACAAATAAATATCTAGAGCAGTGGTTCTCAAACTGTTTAGGATTTCATACATAACAGTCCCTTAGAAATTTTGTGATGACTCGTGGACCTTATAAAATTTGAATTTTAAATTAACTGCACAATTAACAGATAGGCTACTTGTTTTGTCAATCAATATTCAATCAGAAAAGTGCAAATCTTAGTCATCAAATTTAAATTCATAAGGAATCAGCACTCTTAGAGCCATCAGTGTGTTTTGTGTTCTGAGGTGTTGATGGCATATCATCAGAAAGTAATCCCTTTACAGTCCCTCTGAAACCACTTTGTGGTCCCCTACAGACCACGGACCCCAGTTTGAGAACTGATGATCTAGAGTTAGCAATATCAAAGTCATTAGCAGAGTTATGAGGGGGCATGGGGTGGGCCTTCCTATTCTGGCTTAGACTGGTCATGAGATGTAGCAAACAAAATGTTATCAGCGAGGGAGGGGTAGGGTGACTGCTGATAGACCGTCAAAGTCTAAAAATGATCCAAAAGATAAATTATCACAGCCCTTTGCATTACAAAAATATCAAATTGAAAACTCAAGATTTCACACGAAGATTAATTTAGGTTCATCATAAAGGTGTACATCCAATTTTTACATAGAATCTGACTGGTAATTAATTAGATTACTTGAGCAGGATTGATAATTTTAAAATTGTGTACATTTCTGATTGGAGATTATAAGACTATTTATTGTGGAGGTTTGCAAATAAATCTAAAACATAAAGGGAACATCAGCACAGTGTCATTTAGGGAAAAGGGCTAAAGTTATGAAAGTTCAATCATCAATAACCAATATCAAGCAATTCAGGAAATTTCACTTGCCATTATATTAAATATAAAACTGTCATTCATGTTGGAAGCATCTGATATGCTCAATGTACGAAGTCCATTGCATTTTGAAATGTATGCCAGGTCAGTTAGTAGTAAACCATCCAGGTACAAATGCTCAAGGGTGTCTGAATGCATTCTAACCACAAATTCCATAGATCTAAAATGTATAAAGGTATTCAAATAATACCACAGTTTAGACATAACCTTTTATTAGAAAAGTAACCACAATCATTTGCAGTATTAACCAGAAAAGAAAAGCATCAGAGGTTACTAACAAGGTGGCTATTGCAAATTTTGAAGGCAGGTTGACAAAAAATATAAAACTGAACAATAAAAGTTTCTACAAATATTGGAATAGAAAATTTAGACAAAATGACACAGTCAGTACCCTCATGGATAACTCAGGATGTAAAAAAGAGGATGTAGAAACTGCACAGCTTCTAAATAACTACTTTTGTTCGGTATTAAATTACAGAAGAAAATATAAAAACTATGCCAGAAGCCGAATTTGTGTTAAATGGAAACAAAGAAGAAATGCTAACAGATATAGTGTGTACAAAAGAATATATCATCAAGGTTTTGACCAATTTAAAGACAGACAAGAGCCCAGGATTTACATCCGAAGTTTCTTTATGAAGTTCAAAATGAAATTGGACATGCAATTGCATTGATTATAATCAATGCATCACTCAGAACTGGAGAAGTACCACAAGACTGGAGAGATGCATTAGTCATTCAAGAAGAGAAAATGAAGTGAAAATGAAGTGAACCTATCTGATATTATAATAAATAACCTATGATATACATGCTCATGCTATTGTATTCATAATACTGATTTGACTGACCTATAAATTGATATATCTTGAGGCATATGCTTTATTACTTAGGTCTATTAATTAATTCAGAAAGAATGTGGCATGTTTGAATTATCCTGTAGTATTACTGACTTAATCTATTGTTTACTCTTAATGTTGAGTAAGAAATAAAGGACTTCATTGATTGATTGATTGAAATGCAAATTTCCCATGAAATTTGTTACATAATAAACAAAATTATGCCACAGAGTTTTCAGAAACACTACATTGAAATACCTGTCAGTTATTGACGAAATTCCATCAATATTCAATGAACGCAGACATCTTACGCCTTTGGTAAATGCAATGATGCCATTGTCTGATATGTCGCAGCATGCAATGCTCAAGGATTTCAGATCTTGTAACATACAGAGCTGCTCAATGCACTCATCATTCATTAATATACAACCATCTACATTCAGACTTTCCAATGAAGAACTTATCAGAAACAACGAATTGATAAATTTTAAGAAGAGAAACTGGTAATGAATGAAAATTTCTGCAGTACCAGTGATAATGCACACAAGACAAGTTGAAATCAGCCAGTCATTCTGCTTCACAGTAAGAGTCAGATCTTTCACCATTGTTGTCCTCTTGAATAAGTTATTCAGTGTGTCTTCACACTCAGCATCAAGATCTAACCTCAATTCTAATTTCTTCCATAGAACAGGATCGTAGGCATAGCTTCGCCATCTGCGGCAAACCGGAGCAATGTTCCTGCAGAGTTCGTACTGAGAGAGATACGAGAATATCTTCAACAGCAGTACGAAGGGAAGATGTTCGAACAGCCACAGCTGTTGGTAGTGATGGCCATTGTCGTCTCCTCTGATTGATCCACGCTCATCCAGATCCTCTACCTCGTCTATGCTCTCCAATTGACACTCCACTTTAGACATAATTTCTACTGCTCCCTATTTGGTGTACAATTGTCCACATAAAAATTGTCATTATCCAGTTATTTTGATTCAGGTGAAATTATGCAACTACGCAGTACATAAAGCCAGGGCGGCTCAAGACATTCGATCATTTGAGGAGCAGCAATGCTTCCTGTTCCATGCCCATTTAATTCTACCTTGCCCAGGCTCTTTCATGTGGATCAATGCATATTGCCAAAATTATTGAAATGGAAGAAAATAGGACACTGTCTTATACATTCATGCTTTATAACTTTCTTGCTGTTTGCCATGAAGATAAATTGACAAAACACAATTTTGGGGTGAGGACAAATGCCTCTGTAGATCTGCTCAAAAAGTGGGGTGGCTCGAGCATAGAGGCCTAATAAAAGTTTACTTCTGTCAAGTGAGAAGCCCTGCACAAGAGCCCCCACCAGCCCCCACCACCACCACCACCACCAAAAAAACCCTTGCTACGCTACTGCTACCACTCAAACAAAATTTAATATTTACCGCCATATTTTTAGCTAGCACAAGTCATATATACAGGCCCCTGGAAAAAGTAGGGGGCGTGCTGCACCTCCTGGAAAAGATTAGGCTGGTTTTTTCAAGGGACTTTTTTGCTTGTGACTTATCCCAAAAGTAAGTTGGCTGTCAAACGTGTTAAAGAGACCTTTTATCTTTTTGCTTGTCGCTTGAAAAGTTAGACAAGCGATGACCTGTTTTGCTTGTCGCCTCTGAAAATCTGCATCCCTGCTACAAATTCGTTCCGACGTGCCTGCCTATATACTTAACTCCATTATTTATAAATAATTTAACAAATAACTAATATCGTTAATTTGTACATGTATACTGCCTACTGATTTATACAGTAAGCATTATTTCATTATTTCAGCATTTTAGATTAAAGTAAGGAAATCTTTACATCCGATACAAACCGCTCAGATGTTGCCACATAACATGAAAGAAGAGGATTGGCGTCGATTGTTTGTAGAACGCGCCAATTCGTTTTACAGGAAAAGAAGGCTGACCAATCACAAGACGTCAAATTAGTAATGACCAATAACAAAGCGCTCAACCGACTTCTTTAATCAGTGGCGGAGCCAGGGTTCAAGCATGGGGCACCATCCTTTCTACAGACCCGACTAGGGGTTTCGGGAAAGCGTTGTGAGATCCCCGGTCAATGAAATGCAGGGTAACACCGTAACAGTATATTCCAATTTTGAGTAAATCTGATGACTCGTGACAACTTGACTACCGGCAATCACCCTACCCCTACCCCAACCCCAACCATGGCGTCCACAGAATATTTCCAGAGGTTCAAAACAGGGTCTTGTGACGAAAGAAATGAAAACATTTTCCAGCTAGGGGGTGCAAAACAGGGTCATGTGACCAGTGGCGGCTCTAGGATTTGGCAAGTGGGGGGCCGTTGGGGTGGCAACTTCTAATCATGAGGGCCAACCATTTGTTGTTTAATGTATGTAGCATTAAGTATAGGGTCCCAACTGGGTGGCCACTGGGGGGCCAGGCATTCAATAGGGGGCACGGGCCCCCTGCCCCCCCCCCCGGTGGAGCCGCCACTGCATGTGACGAAAGAACAAAAAGTACTGTACAAGATTGTGAAGATCTATTAGACTAATTATAAATTATTTAGCGCTACAAGAAAGTTCGTCGGACTCTCATATAAATTCATATTTTAATCTAGTACTATAGGTTACTTTTTAGTAAGTTTACTTTTTTCATAACTTCACAATTTTACCAGGGGTGCAATTGCACCCCATTGCACCCCTCCGGGCACCTATACTCCAACTGATACAATTTTCGCAACGGTTTTACACGATCTCATAATCAGTCTAGGCCCAAAAGGGGGCCTGCCACTGTGCCCCTCGTCGCTACGTACCTAGTCTAAGGTTTAGGCTCCGCCTAAGACCTCGCTGAGGAAAGGGGGCTCGCGTCGCTCCCAAATAGTGGCGTAACTAGGGTCAACATGGAACCCCGGACAACTGAGCTACTCAGCAACAATCATTAACTAAGCCTCAGTGTAAATTGCAAGTGCCAATATTAACGTCATGTTCGTCAATTCGACTGTCGAAATATACTAAATGCTTGAACGTGGCTGTGTGATTTCTTACACCAACAATAATAATTAATTGATGTAACGCTGCCACGTTAACCTTTACCATTCGATCTGCACAGGGTGCGATTTGTGACCTGGAGCAGTGAATGGGGGATATGTCGAGCTTGGGGGATGTCGTTTTTGGGGAAATATAGCAGTGGGGGATGTAGCTGTGGTGGATGCAGCAGTAGGGGGATGTAATTGGGCAGTGGGGGGAGATAGATTGAACGATTCCCCCCTTTTCCCCTACAAATCGTGCCCTGGATCTGCAGAATCTATCCATAGCAGCTACGGGTGCTTTATCTGAGTAGCTGGTGCACAATCACAGACACAGATCGATTGGAAGGAAAAGATTCTCAACATGTTTACGATTCTTTTTCTATTCGGCGTTATTTGCCCATTAGAACCTGCAAAGGAAATGACTCAGTTGCCAATGAGTGGATTGGGTTTTAGGAAGAAAGGCAATACGGCGAGAAGGGACACGACTGACCAGTTTCATCATGCACAGTATAGTCTGGCTGAGAAACGTGACTGTGCCGAGTCTCGACGCCTCTTTAATGTGGTTCAATTATTAATTAATTCGACGCAACAGTTTCGAAATGATGTAAGCATGTTGAGTCTGATACAAATAATAAGTGATTGCATGTTATGTTATTAGCCTATGATTTTCTTTGCAAGTCACAAGTGTGAATGAATTGCCATATAAAAGGATTGAATCATAACGATAACAGTTCCATTTATATCGTACTCGTTAATTGGGCGATGTGTTCGATTCAAACAGGGGCGTCATATGGGAGGGGAGACAGAGAGCCGTGCCCCTCCAAGGAAATGAAGAAATAATGTATAATGTATTAAATAAATAAATGTGAAATGTGCAAGAAAGCGCTAAAATTGCCAAAAATTTGCCAAAAATATCAAAAATTTGCAGATTTGCCAAAATTGGCCCAAAAATTGCCAAAAATTGCCAACAGATTAGCTCGCTCCCAAGAAACGTGTGAAATGACGCTATCTACTGGACTCAAACAAGCAGTTGGTTGTCAGAATCCCTCGCTCCTGAAATTTCGGCTCCAGTGGAACTTGGAGAGCCAATGCCCTAAATTGTTGTCTTCAACGGAGGCGTTCTCGACCGATGGGCTAAACCCCCACTCAATTCCACGGAAAATCGAACATCGATCAGACACCGACAATCAATTGGTAAAGCAAAATTCGTTTAAAAGCAATCCGGCGTCTCTTGCGATTACCTTTCAGTTCAAGCATTTATTAATATTTATTAATAACATCAACGCGTAACAAAATCGATCTATAACAACGATATACCAAGATATGGGTCTAATTAGAAATCTCATAGTGTATATATATATATATATACTGTCTGGTGAAACGCAACTGTATACAGATAGACCCTAATGCTTTAGGGGGCTTTAGCCAACTTTTTGAAAATTATTAATCCTCAAGTCGCATCATAGTCAGAATTAGGCCTATTTTCTATGATCATTTGAAGTCATTTAATCACATGATGCCATACATTTGTCAATAGCCTTTGAATTCTTAAACGTTTGTGATGTCTGTTTTCTAAGTGTCATGTAGATTAAGTCAACCAAATTCTGCGCTATAAAACGAAGCCAAATTATTGTGATTAAGCAAAGCTCTTTATCAGTGGTTAAATTACTTTTTCAGAGGTGCCGGATCTCCTTGTTTTTTTCTCCGGCCACAAAATTTCTTCGCAACTTGTAAATTCATGTTTGTTGTAGCAGTAGGCCTACTATAGCCGCGGAATTTAACGATTAATTAATCGATAATCGTTGTGAAACGGACCTAGTTTCCCCCTGGTCACTAGTGACCAGGGGGAACTATAGGTCCGTTTCAGTTAACATTTTTTATTGAATAAAATTCGTTTGATCGATTATTTTGATTAATTGAAAACATAATGGCATCATCATATAGCTGTAGCCTTTAACAGTATTGCTGTATTGGGTAATTTCTGTTGCACATCAGTTGACAGCAAAAAAACGTACCCGATCTTCTAAAGTACGTTCCGGATCTGATGCCAGACGTTCCGGATCTCATGCCAGCCGTGCCGGATTTCTTTCCAGACGTCCCAGATCGGAGATCCGGCAAGATCCGGCTCAAATTAACCTCTGCTCCTTATCTGTGCGCCTATGCACTTTCGATGCTGTCGAGACCTATTCATAAATACTCGGTCACTGCGTAGCTTCGTTGTCAATAGATACAAAACGTCAGATTTCTCGCGAAATAAATAAATTTCTCTGTTTTTCTCTAGGGCCTATTTATGCTGCAATCAATCTTCAATCAAGGTTCAAGCACTGGTCAACAGTGGCGGCGCCAAGCATGTACTCGTGAGTCGTGACCTAGCTCTCTCTCCTCCCCCCAAACCCCGAACAAATGCGTGTCAGTAGCTCAGCGTAGTTGAAATCGTTTTACTTGTTTGCACCTAACTAAAAGAAAATGTCGAGATTCAGCTTTTAGCTCTCCGTCATTTGAAAATTAAACTTTCTGGCTTCACAAATGTTGACCAGTTTTGCTATAATTGGCGTAGCCACGAGAGGAGGAGGGGGATCGGACTCCCCTATTCGGACCTGGACCTGTCGTAAGATTCGCACCAAACCGTTGATTAGTTGTGTGGGAGGAGTTAGTTAGTAGGCTATATATGAGATCGAACTGAATGCAAGAAATTTTAAAGTGCTACAGAAAGGGATGACGTCTCTATTTGCTCGTCAACATTTTTATGTTTAGCCCAAAAATGAAGCTATGCCCCCCTCCCTATATTCCGGAGTTCTGGCTAAGCCACTGTTTGTTCGCCGACGCAAATCGCCGTCATTTCGAACATATTGCTCAATCAATCACTCAATAGACTTCTATAGCGCCACTGTCATAATGCCCAGGACATCGGTCGATGCCGCACCAACGTGTGCAGTCCTTTTGTTGGCCTATCTCTGGGTCTCACCCAATAAATTCAACCATAACGCTTCCGTTTATTTTGACATACGTGTTTTGGTGAAAATAATATTAGGCCTACTTTGCGAGAATTTGTGACCATCTGTCAAAATTTTTTGATGTTTTCAGTTAGAATTTCAACTGGTTTGAAATGCGTTGACGAAGAATATTAACACGGCCCATTCAAGACAACGAATTCAGACTGTACGTTCGTAGCCTAGGGAAATCAATAGAATTGACAGCCTTTTAAAAATGAGGGCGTTTGTGCCAGGGGTATTTTCACACCCCATAACACCCCTAAAACCCCCCGATTTGAGACCGACACTCCCCAACACCCCTCCATCTCAGCTATGGGATGACCTTTTTCGCTTGTCAGACTTTTTTGGCAGGGGACCCTCAGAATTTACGGACCCCCAAATTAATGCTCCTAGAAATAACTCTGGTTCGTGCTGATTGCAACTGAAATTTTTCCGACACTATTTAGGTAATACTTGAGGCCTATTTTCAGTCAATCTTGTATGAGCTTCATGTCAACTAATTATTATTATATTTAGGCTTTATGAAGATTTCGGGTGTCGTGATTACAGTTGCCGAACCTCAACTGAACTAAGCAATATAGTTATCATTTTGTTTTGACCCCTATACTTTCACATTTTACTGCATAATCGGCACATGGGACCGTTCTCTTGAATCTGATCCCCCTCTTTACAGCCTCTAGGTTAAGAAATTTTACGATACAGTTTCACATTCTGTCAATTGTTTTTTTTTTATAGAGATGCTCACATTTTGAAACAGATCATTTCATCTCGAATTGGCTGTTGCATGTCTTTCCGACCATACCCACAATGCCTTTCGCGCCCCATATCTTGCATCGCACTGTTGCCGCGTTGACCTTTCGAGTGACGGCGATGCCACAGACCTTTTTCTCCTCAGGCCATAAGTATGCAGTTATACCAATCTAATTTTCGGCTGCGAAAAACGGTTTCTCTTGGCGATGTGCAGTCGAAGGCTTCTTCGCCGTTCCGATCCGAAGAAGACATACACTTAACGCCTCCTTTGACGATGTCCGAGAACCGTCGAAGCCTCCTCCTCCTCCCTCTCCTCCTCCTCCTCCTCCTCCTCTCCCTCCTCCTCCTTCATCGCCTCTTTGCCGTCGTCGACTGCGCCTCCGCCTCCGCCTCGCCATTTCCTGTGGAGAACCAACCCATTTCGCTTGAGACGCGCGCCCGAAATGGTCGTTCGACCGACCGACCGACCGACCGACCGATCGACCGATGGCGTGATGAATTATTTCGACCAGAAGTTCCGTCGTCCCGGGCGCGACATTCGTCAGAAGAAGAGGGGGCGGCGCAGCGGTCCACGGCGTCAGTCAGAGGGTGGGAGGACGGGAAGCAGGGGGGGCGGCGGCGGCGGCGGCGGAGGCGAGGCGAGATAAACACGATTTCCTTCACAAAGGAAGAAATTCTCTCGAATCGAAAAGAAGGCGAAGAAGAAGAAGATGCTGGCAATGCCGATCGTTGAAAGTTACGAATGCGCTGCTGTTAGTGTTAGACCCCTATTTGGTTAACTTGCTAGGCCAAATCCACGTCATGTAGGCCATATAGACCGCCTGATGGTGATGGCGACGATTATGACGGCTGATGTTTCTACGGTTTTCGCACCGATCCACATTTTTGGTTACCTTGGGAACGAGTGATAACGACGGTTGCTTGGCAGTTGGCGCTCCGACGACGAGACGGTTCTCGCGATGGCAACGTCACGTGACGTCACGATCGACAGCCGGCCATCTAGCGAGTGGGAGAGAAAACGGGCAGACACGAACGAATTCATCGATCACAGAACAAGTTGCGGTCTCCATCTGGCGAATAATAAGGCAACTAAGGCGTAGCTGGTACGGGCGAGCGAGATCGTCGGCGCGCGGCTGAAGTACTCGTCGTATGGAGCAGACAAAGAGCACTTGGTGAGCACGGTCGTTCTCGTCTGCTCGACGAGCGGCGTAATGTACAGCTGTTGGTAACGACCGGGGGCGTCGCTAGGACACTTGCCGCCGATCTGCTTTTTAATTTCGTGAAAGCACTTCATGGCTATGCTGACGACCCTACAACAACAACAACAACAACAACAACAACAACAACACAGACACGATTTCAAACAGAACAACACACTTACCACATCAGTTGCAGTAACAACGACCGACCATTGACTATTCCGAGTGAGCAATTGAAGAGAATGACGAAATAGCGGCGAGATAAGACAACATGCAGACAGGGGCGTAGCCAGGAATTTGATTGGGGGAGGTATAAATTTGAGGGTATATAGGGGCCTATTTTTGTGTATATTATACATCATATATGCATATCTATTATATATTATGTATATATATTATATATGTTATGTATACAGTATGCTATATATACTGTATTATATGTACTGATTTTGGGGCATATAAACCGATACAGTGTTTATTCTAGGCCTGGTTTTTTGGGGGATTCCCCCCAGGTTTTGAAATTCTCCTCCCCAAATTTGTATATGTTGGCTTGGGGATGGAAATTCCCCCCCAAAAGCGTGGAGAGACAAATCTTGCCCCCAACATTTCAAACTCCCCCACTGTCAAGGTGGCTAGAATAAACACTGAACCGATACATTCTCCCCGTTGCTACGCCTCTGCATGCAGACTAGATTGGCATAGACTGAATTAATAGATGGGTAGCTTCTTGTCTTGGTGTAGCCATGTGGGCGAAACCGTTGAATAACTGAGGAGATTGATAATACGAAACACAGGCGTAAACTTCTATTTGGCCTCTAGGCTCGAGGAGCCCCAACCTTTTGAGAGACTACCACAGGGAAAGGAGAAGGTATATACCGTATATGGGGTGGGCTGGGCCCCATTTTTCGTCCAAATTTACGCCAACGGTACGAGACTGAGAATAAACGAACGGTGTTCAAAGTGCCGGAGCTGGATGAGACGACGCTGTTTTTGCTCGTCAAGAATTATTTTGTCACCTAAAAACTTGAAAATGTCGACGTGCTCCCATTTCGAAATCCTGGCTACGCCACTGCTTTTCGTACCCTATAAGTTCGATCTGCGGGGTCAAATGAGACGACGCAGCGATGACTAATGATCACCCATCAACGAAAATGGCGCATGGCCAGAGAGAGAATAGTCTTATACCGTGACATACTGTATCTATGCCTATTAAAGACCTACTTGAAGGCGGAAGCATGGAAAATAGACCTAAGACGTAAGCCTTAGCAAACGTAAAGCAACAAAGGCGTACATTTAAATTTAATTTTTTAATTTATTTATTTCAAACTCAACTCATTTTATTTATTGACAATTTATATGGCGCAATAGAACAAGGCTAAGGCCTACAACAAGAGCGCTTAACACAGTTCGTATCCAATATTAGAGGTCTAAATAAATGTGTCTTCAGATTTCATATGAATATCCCAGCTGAGTCTGCTCCAGTCACATAGTCTGGAAGAGAGTTCCGTGCACAGGGCTGGATTCCCCCGCGCGAATGATCTTTCCCCAAACTTAGAGGTCTTGGACGGGGGAGGGACCAATAACTGCACTCTCCGACCAGACCTGAGAACCGACCTCCTCTCGTTCGCAGTCGATCTTCGAACAAGCACAGTTAGATATTCGGGACAGAGCGGATCGTATAAAGCGGGCCCGATACGTTAAAGCCAACAGCGTTTGTAGATAATGCATACATACATAACAATAATGATAACATATAACATGGCATACATAACATAACACATATAGGCCTACAATTATACGAAACAGACAACGGTCTGACTGAGGAAAGTTAAGTATTTGAACTTTGAAGTCCTAAATTGAAGACTGGACGCCGTTTAAAGTGAAATTAAAATGATGTGCCAAACTATTGAAACTAATAATTCAACACACAGGTCTATAATAATAATAATAATAATAATAATTATTATTATTATTATTATTATTATTATTACTATTATTATTATTATTATGTGATTTTAAGTGGTTTAGGAGGCTAAGTAAGCCTGTGTGAAAACCACTGATGTAACCATCTGCATTCAATAACCTAGTTTATCGACATAAACATATTCTAATGGGAATAAGAGACGTATAGTGAAGAGGCAACATAGCTTAATTATTTTGTAAACAGGTGCGCAAATTATCATCCGACTCTTGAGGCCGCCACCTCGTCAATTGACAATAGCAACCTACAAGAGTCGCAATAGCAATAAGCTTATAGCAAATGCATGAACTCTTTCGATGCTGGTGGTTTACCATTGCTCCGCAAATTGCTTCATAAGATTCTGGCAATTGGAAAAATAATTCTAAAATTGAGAATCTTCCGAGTCAGTTTTCCCGCAGCATAATAGATTACTTGGATTTGCGCAAAATGTGAATTGTGAAGTCGAATTAAATTAAGCAGTGTTTGTGTCAACGCAGATTGGCCTTCTCCTTCGTCTTTTTCTCCAGTTCAACGCACTCGTGCAGAGACGCTGACTCCGCGATAGGCCGATCTGTGTAATATGTGAAACTATAATATTTCGTGTTTCATTAGAGAAACGCATTTAGGTCAAAAAATGAAGGAAAGAGAGACGATCGAGGAAGAGGAGGAGGGGCAGGGAAGGAGACGGTCAAACAGAGACCAATTAAGTGGAGTTCAACGAGTGCGAGGCTGGCGAAACTAAAACACGGATGCGTTCGATCGGAAACGAAGCCAAACAAGTCGACGCTAAAACCTAAAATATCGAATTTAATCTCAAGTTCAACTGCACGCCAAGAGCAAGTGCCAATGGAGCGAGCGAGGAGAGAGAGGGAGAGAGAGAGAGGAGAGAGAGAGAGAGAGAGAGAGAGAGAGAGAGAGAGAAAGAGAGAGAGAGAGAGAGAGAGAGAGAGAGAGAAAGAGCGAGAAAAAAAAGAGAGAGAGAGGCAGAGACAGAGAGAAAGAGAGGCAAAGAGAGAGACAAAGAGAGAGACAGACAGACAGAGAGTAGAGAGGTAGAGACAGAGAAAGACGCACACAGAGAGGGAGAAATAGAACGAAAGAGAAACAGAGATAGGGGGAGACAGAGAGACAGAAAGAACGACACATTGATAGAGACAGACAAAGATAAAGCCAGAGAGTAGAGAGGGAGAAAGAAACACACAGAGAATTTGAGAGAAATAGAAAGAAAGAAAGAAAGAAAGAAAGAAAGAAAGAAAGAGAGAGAGAAATAGAAAGAGAGAGAGATAGACAGAGAGAGAGAGGGAGGGAGGGAGAGGGAGGAAAGAAGAGAGGAAGGGAGAGGAAAGGAGATAGAGCGATATGAATGAGGTAAGAGGAGGAAATCTAAAGGCGTCGAGAAACCTTGATCGATGGACTCAGTAAGTCAAATCGATCTCGACTATTTTACTGACAAATGTGTGAGAGATGATTCTTGGTCGGACGAGTCCTTGACCCGTTTCGAAACACGCTACCATCGCTAATCAAATATCTTCGTCATGATCGTCGTCTTCGATTCTTTCTGCTCATGGGGAGAGGTTCTAGGGGGTGGAAGGCGGTGGGGGTGGGGGTGGGGGTGGGGGTGCACTCTGATGCGTTTTTACTGGTGGCCTTGACGCTTCCGACAGAGCAAGATTCGTGACTGCTAACCGCTACAATGTATATTTACAGAAACTACGTACGAATCCATGAAAATATCAATTGCGTAATATCATTCACCGACTGAAACTGTTAAACAGCTAAAGTTTGATCTTCGCATCGAATTTCTGTTTAAACGACAGAAAATGCATAGAATGACACGCAACGCAAAGGAACACGGCGTTTACATAGCGCCTTTTCCGGACGAGCACTCAAGAAGAAAGATGGCTAACCCTAACCCCCCACTTGCCAAATCCTGGAGCCGCCACTGGTGGGAACATGTTAAATAGACATTTTGTCAGTACCTGTGGCCAGGTGTCGCTCTTACCTGCATGCGTTTTTAAAATGTTTCTCGGCGGCGAAGTTTCGAAAGTACTTTTCAAAAGCCTCTGTGCACGAATGAGTTGGCTTTAGATGAGGTACAAAGCATTCGATCAGAGAACGCCTCTCTACAGAAATCAAAAAGAACAACACCACCACAGTCCACGGTCAGTTCAAGGGACAGCCAGAATAAAATACAGCAGAGAAACTAGAAAACCTTGCACTCTGCATAACCCTCATGCTCAAAAACCATTATATTATTCGTCGATTATCGTCATACGAATCATCGCCATCTTATCTTCGGCGTTACTCATTTACCGTTGTCATCATCATCATCATCATCATCATCATCATTGTTGTGGTCGTCGTCATCATCATCATCAGCAGCAGCAGCATCTCAGCATCATCAGCATAATCATTGTAACCTTTCTTGAATTTGAAAAGAAAGACGGTCGTCGATTTTTACAGTCTAGTGCTCCGTACTTTTTCTTGATCATAACTTCTATAGCGCCTAATTCGAAGGCGTTTGGTTTTCTTAGCGCCTTCATATTTTAGAGCTCGGCATTCTCTGCTTCGTTAGTCGGCTACCTCTTTTACAGGGATATTTTTACACCCCCTAAACCACCACCCCCCCTGTTTGAGGTCGACACCCCACAATTTCCTAATTTAAGAATGGTATGTACCCTAAATAGCTCCCCGAACACCCCCTCCCAGAATTCGAGAAGTAGCACCCCAACTTTATATCTCTGATGACCTTTTTTTGCTTGTCAGAATTTTTTGAGATTTGATAAGGTTTTTTGGGGTTTTGCCTGTCAAATCTTTTTGTGGGATGATTTTTTCACACTTATTCGGCAGAGACCCCCAAATTTTACCGACACCCCCTAAATTCACAATCCTAGAAATAGTCCTGCTTCTTTAACTTCCTCTGTTTGCGGGGTTTAGTTTTAGTTGCTGACAAGCGCATATTAATTTCTTTATTGTTGCATATCTGCATATTATCACATTTCTTGACTGTCGGCCACGGGTAATTTTAGTTACATTTTCTCAGATTCAAATTTTAGCTATAATTTCGCTAAAATGCTTTCTTCTTGACGACCACAAGCGTCCATTACTTGTCGAAAATCGGAATCTTCGTTTTCCCTTCTTCGTCTTTGGTGTTTTTTAAAAGTCAGTTTTGTGGCAATCCAAGTTGTCCGATTGATTTCTTCGGTCGACGGGCGACATAAATCGGGAATCGTAAATCGTCGTCCGAATGAACAACTTTAAAGCGCGCCAGATTAGAATTTTAGGAAAAAATAATTTGGCATTAAGACAAATGAACACTTTTAATTAACCGTGGACGAAAAATAACGAAAATCAATGATTGGAACACCAGGCTGAATTCCTTTTGGAAGCCTATTTTAAATTACACGCACACAACCACGCATGCATATTATATAGCCTATGTAGTATATATATATATATATGTGTGTGTGTGGTACACAGGCATGCATATATATATATATATATATATATATATATATATATTAAAGGTCAAAGGTAAATGTAGGTCCCGTACTTGAGTTAGGTCCGGCTCTTATCTCCGGTGTAGACAATCAGTGACGTAGGTGCATGGTGTAGGTCATTTATCTGGAGTAGGTTGCCATCACTGTCCCCATATCCGCGTTTAACCTCGAAGCTTAGAGCTGCTCCTCATTTTACCACTGCCCTCTAGCGAGTAATGCTGAGTGGACCTTAGGGCTCCTTCTGCTCCATAAATTCTTAGGGAGCAAAGTACTGAGAGCAAATATATATATATATATATATATATATATATATATATATATATATATATATATGTGTGTGTGTGTGTGTATATGTATGTATATATATATATTTGTGTGTGTGTGTATATATGTGTGTGTGTGTGTATATATATGTGTGTGTGTGTGTATGTGTGTGTGTTCATGTATGTATGTGTTCATCCATTAATGCATTGTCTATTAAAATGTAAATACTGCGGTTCAGTTTTCCTATAACAATATTTTATTGAATTTTCGTACGTTTCGACTTCTAACGGAACTTTATAATCCTGCTCACTAATCCTTTAAATTCGACCTTCGTCCCACTTTTGATTTGATCCTACCCGCATTTCAACTCCCTCCCTCCCTCCCTTCCTCCCTGAGATCGGAAATTGACGCTCGAAGCCGGACGACGACCATCGCCACTGCACGGAGAGGGAGTCGAGGGCAGCAGACCCCTCCGCCTCCCCTCCTCCTCCTCCCCTCGCCATCACCACCGTCTTTTTCGACGACTGGTTCCCTCGTCAACGGTAAAATCGAAGACGCGCTTTCTGTTTTATTAAAAGCTGTAGTAAATGTAAGGGGCGTGCAGTTGGCAGAGTGGCAACAACGCTGGACGATAGAGCAGAAGGTTACGGGTTCGATATCCTAAGATCGACCGACTCAACCTTACTCGCTAGAGGGCGGTGGTAAAATGAGGAGCAGCTTTACGATTTAAAATGCGAGGTAAAACGCGAGTATGGGGAAAGTAATGGCTTGTTGGCAACCTACCCAGATTGATGGCTTACACCACCAGTGATGGGAAACTAACTAAAAACATTAGTTAAATTGTAACTAAATTTAAACTAGAAATAAATAGTTAAACTTTTAGTTGCAAACTAACTTCTAAAATAGTTAACTAAACTAAAACATATAGTTAAACTTTTTGCAACTAATTTTACAACTGTTTCCTAGGTATCAGATATGTGTTCGTGAAAACATAGACGATGCTCGCAACATGAACATATCAGTCAATGAACCATTGAAATCATTAATTATTGTCTATTTAATATTAAGTCTTAGTCTAGACTGCAGGAACACAAGTTTGTCAAGTTTGTTTGGAAAAAATGACCAAGAAAAGAATAGATTGAAAAGGGACTGTTAGGCCTATTGAAAATTCGGGACACCAGCTAAAAAGTTTTAGTTAAACTATTTAGTTATTAACTAAAATTTTTCAGTTAAACTAGCATTTTAACTAAACTATTTATATTTAATTAAACTACGGAGATAACTAAAAAAATTCAGTTAAACTTTTAATTAGTAAGCAATTAGTTAACTAGTTGCCCATCACTGTACACCACCTACGTCGCTGATTGTCTAGACCGGAGATAAGCGCCGGAACTCAACGCTTGGACTCGAGTACGGGACCTATCTTTACCTTTTACCTTTAATAAATGTAATCAGGGCAGATTCGAAACGATTCCGCTATCAGGCTCAGACTGCGATCGCAAAGCCAAACTAAATGAATCGAATCATCGACAGAACGGCTTCTTCTTTTTCTTCTCCTTCTCCTTCTCCTTCTCCTCCTCCTTCTTCTTTCTCTCCTTCTCTTCCTCCTACTCCTCCTCCCCTTCTTCTTCTTCTTCTTCTTCTTCTTCTTCTGCTCCTCCTTCTTCTTCTTCTTCTTCTTCTTCTTCTTCTTCTCCTCCTTCTTCTTCTTCTTCTTCTGCTCCTCCTCCTCCTTCTACTTCTTCTACTTCTTCCTCCTCCTCTTCTTCTTCTTCTTCTTCTTCTTCTTCTTCTTCTTCTTCTTCTTCTTCTTCTTCTTCTTCTCTTCTTCTTTTTTTCTTCTTCTCTGCTTTTATAAACCTCATGTGCATAAGGCGCATCCCTACTTCTTTTTGTGGCGAACCTTCGCCGTCGCGATGAAAGATATCGAACGCGCAACGGTCGGGGAGAGAAGAGGAGGACGAGGACGAGAAGGAGGAGGAGGAGAAGAAGGACGAGGACGAGCAGGGGAAGGAGGAGATTTATCTTTTAGCAAGAACGAAATTTGCAAAAGCGTCACATACTGGGGAGGGTGCGCAAAACTATTTCGGGTGACGGTCGTTAGACGCCGAGATACGGTCGCTTGGGTTGAGCGATTTACCCCCCGTCGGCAAATCGGTCATTACAGATACACGCACAGACGAAGACACGCACAGGGAGAAAGACAAGGCGAACGTTACTCTTCTCTGTCTCTGTCTCTCTTCCTCTCTCTTTATCTTCTGCCCTTCTCTCTCCCGCTCTGTCTCTGTCTGTTTTTCTCTTTCTGTCTTTCCGAGTTTCTGTCTATCTGTCTGCACACACTCTCTCTCTCTTTCTTTCTTTCTTTCTCTCTCTCTCTCTCTCTCTCTCTCTCTCTCTCTCTCTCTCTCTCTCTCTCTCTCTCTCTCTCTCTCTCTCTCTGCTGGTCATGCATCGCGGACCGTTAAGGGCGCTCGAATAACTAAACGAACGCGGTAAAAGAGTTGAACGATGTTCGGATGCGTCTACAGAAGCAGTAAAGCGATCGGAGATATTCTTATTCTGTCCTAAGAGATACTTCGTTAAACGAGGAGAGAGAGAGAGGAAGGGAGATAGGGAGATAGGGAAATAGATAGAAAATGATATGAAGAGAAAGGAAGAGACAAGAAAAGAGGGGAGAGAATGAGAGAAAGGGAGAGAGAGTGACAATTCCCAACTTTGAAGTTTCTTATTTTAATTTAGATCGACTGGAACGCACAACACCATTATTTTAAACATCCCAAAAGTTCTATAGGCCTACAGTTGGCTACGCTAGAGAACATAGATTAGACGTGATAGAAACTATATATCAATTCATCAACTGGATCAATGGAGAAGAGGGAGTTTGCGGTTTCTCTTACAAGGGCTGAGCGAGAGCTCGGATCTGATGCGCTTCTGTAAGAATTTAACTCCAACGTCAGCGGTTCAGAATGTAACCCGAAGGTTAAGGCATATTCCATGGGTTTTAACGCCCTTCCGAGAACCGAGAAGGGTTAGCGCCTTCAGTTTTTTTTGTAGCCATGTAGCAGTGTGGTTTCAGTTATTGATTATAATTATTTTTCAGTTACAGTCACAGTTACAGTTATTGATATTTTTCAGTTATAGTTACGGTTACAGTTAACTGATTAGTTGTTTTCAGGTAACTGATATTTCAGTTACAGTTACAGTTAACTTAAACCACATTGAACCCTAGGCCCAGTGGCGGCTCCACCTGCGGGTCCGGGGGGCAGTGCCCCTTATTGAATGACTGGGCCCCCACTGGCCCCTTGTTGAGGCCCTTATACTTACTACCACATACCTAGCGACAACTAGTTGGCCCCCATGCTTAGAAACTTTCACCCCAATGCCCTCCCCACTTGCCAACTCCTAGAGCCGCCACTACCTTTGCCCTAACCCTACAATTTCGGAATGAACTTCAATGCTCATCCGAATCAACCAATTGAAAGGCGAATTTCGGAGAAGGTCTTTTGAAACGATGAACTTATGCGGATCGTGAATCATGTTATTATCCCATTCCCCGTTATTCACTTGACAGCGGTCGACTGCGACCGCATATATATATGAACGTACAGCATAGCATCGATCAATCAACACTGGACGATTATCAAGATACAAATCAGTGGACAGACCAGCGAACTGAAATTACTGAATGTTGGAACGTCCGTCATCTGGATGGCGAAACTGCGTCACAACAATAATTGTCGCGTTCGCAAATTTAATTCTGATCTTATTTCCCGTTGGCACCAGTGTTTAATCTAGACTCTGGACTCCGGGGGGGGGGAGGACTGACTAGGCCGGCGGAAGTCAGCTAGGGGGCTGGTGTTAGTTGATGTAGTATGCCAAAATTTCCGGAGGAATTTTAAATTTCCTGGAAGGAGGAGAAGGGCAGTTCCCCCGGAAACGGCCTAGATTAAACCCTGGTTGGCACTCGTTCGCCTCGAAGCTTCGTGAAATTTGCTCAATTTGAAATATTAAATCCAGTATGAATTACAGTAATTTCGATACGAAATATTATATAGCGACTAGCGACTATAGAGACTAGAGGCATTCGAAAGGTGAATCTGGCGAAGAATGAATAAAAATCAGCTGGACGGTAAGAATAACAAACGAAGAAGTCTGGAAGAGGATAGAAGAGAAGAAAAATGTAATAAACACTATTCGTACAAGACAAAAGAAGTAGATAGGCCATGTTCTGAGAGAAGAATCAAACCTACTAAGAGAAGTACTAAAAGGAAAGATGAATGGGAAAGCACAGAAGAGGCGACCAAAGACATCGATGCTGGAGTGGATGTTCGACACTACGGAAAAAACAAGTTTTCAGCCCTGAAGATAAAAACTCAAGATAGAGAGGAGTGGCGACGCTGGAGTATGGAACCTGTCTTTGGACAGAGCACCTGAAGAAGAGGATAGCCTTATAACTATAATTACCAGGTATATTTGACATCGGCAGATTTTGAGTTTTGCCTTATAATAAATATGATTCAAATAGGTATAGGCTATATTACACTCACGAGAATATGCATTAAACATTGTATTTGAATGCATTTGACATGTCATCGATATTCTGGCGTTAGCCTACGTGGCAATTCTTGCAACTTGACAATGATAAAAAAGAATTCACTTTAACAATGCACTGTTTAGAAAATCAATCCAGCGAGTAAAATACATAACACTGTCATTTGGCCCTTGGGATTTTGCCGCCCTGCATGGCAATTGCTTAAGTTTGTCCCCGCCATAAACCGACCGACCGTGCTCTCAACGAATATCATCAATTCCCAAAAGACCAAAGGTTAAACGTCTGTACGAGCATGCGTGTGCCTGTGTTTGTGCGCGTGTGGAGTCGTAAAAAACGAGACAAAGACAGTCGAGACAGATATTTTCTATGATTTAGTTTTAATTATCAAATTAGAACAGTTGATGATGGATTTCTGGTGCGAATGCACGCGACGAAAAAAGAATCCCAGTGGAACTATAAATAGATCCATGGGTTATTAATTGTTGTCATTGAGTGGAGCGAAACGTTTTACGCCCTGTGCGTTTCGGACGCCGCTTCTAACCGAAGCCAGGCGGCCAGGAGAAGATATTTATCGCTCTAATTTAATCAATTCGTCGCAAACGGGTTCTCCGGAGAATCATTCTTACAGCCCCCCTCCCCTCCCCCCGTGTACGAACGGCAAATAGTCGCTCAACTGACGACCGGACACCGCGCCATCCTTATACTCAACCGCAGCTCCCGTATTAAACGCCCCACCGTCTGCCCCAATCGGTCTCCCTACCGCCGGCCGGCGCCCATCGTGACACCAACACCGGCCCCTCCGTCGTCGTCTCTTCGTGCCGGGCTCTCCTCGTCGGCGTCGCGGCCGGTCGGCGGCCCGACCCGTCCCCTGTGTCGGTCGCCGCAATTCGATCGCGGCCAGAAGAGGCGCCGAGGACGAAAACGAGGCCTTGAACGGCCGGGAGCCCCGAGCCTCGTTGTCGTCGCTACACGCCGCTGCGGTCGCCGTCGCCGTCTGAGACAAAGTGCGTCATCGGGGCGAACGGATTCGCGTCTGTGACGTCATCAACGTCGTCTGCCTCTGAGTTCCTTTGAAGTAGTCGTTAGTTTTTTTTATCGAAGATTGAAAACGGTAGACGGGTGGGGATGAGATGGGGGAGGGGTGGTGGCGGGGTGACGGTGGCGGTTTCGGCGCTGAACGGACATTAAATTAAGCCAAGCGTTTTGCCAAAGCGACGGCGAAGTGAACGAGAAAATGGATCGATGAGATTGAGTTGAGACAGACAGACAGTTAGACAGACAGAGACCAGAGACCAGATAGATAGATAGATAGATAGATAGAGAGAGAGAGAGAGAGAGAGAGAGAGAGAGAGAGAGAGAGAGAGACAGACAGCCAGACAGGCAGACAGACAGACAGACAGACAGACAGACAGAGAGAGGGGGGAGAGAGAGAGAGAGAGAGAGAGAGAGAGAGAGAGAGAGAGAGACAGAAACAGACAGACAGACAGAGACAGAGACATAGAGTAAGTAAGAGAGATGGTTGAAATCGTCGTCGGCTTAAAAGAGCCAAAGCCAATTAACTGATGCAGAGGCTATCAACAGTCGGGCTGATCAATTCGGAGATCCGAAAATCAGATTAGACTTCTTTATGTCTCAAGAACTGCAAGCCGTTCCATGAAGCTGTTGAGGACAAACAATGCGGAGAAGGACAAATCAATTATGGCAACGAAGGACACGATGCGATGAAAGGCCGGATTTTAAATGCTACCAATAAAATGATAAAAACCAAGTAGATAACAGGTATTGGCGTAAGTTAACGCTTTCTTGAGTGAAATCTGCGTTTAGCGTAGACGATAAAAGTTCACAGGATTTATTGAGGGCATGTTGTTGTTAGAATCATCAAGAGCTCCTAGACATTATTACGTTCAACATGTTAGCGGAAATTTGCAGCGGTTGCCAGGGGCGTAGCCAGGAATTTGATTTGGAGGTATAATGTTATTTGGGGGGATATAAATCTTTGAAAACTATGAAAATCATTTAAAAACACATTAAAACCTATAAGGTAGTCTACTAATTTTGGGAGGGGTATATATGCCGAATTACCCCGCCCCCGTCGCTACACCCCTGGCGGTTGCCTATTAGGTAGAAAATTCCGCAGTATTTCCGCCAATTAGCTTACGAGACGTTGAGTGATAATGCCATACAACGCAATGGGTCAAAAATCCATTATCCTAACTCCGTGTTAATTAATCACCGGACCAGCTTGATTTGGCGCTTCATTACTCAACGCAGTGAGAATTGACATTACAGCAGTTGGCCAAGAGAGTTAGTTTCTTCTGCTGTTCGTCCAAAAATTCCGGATTTTTCTTCGTCTGTTAGAAATTGAAACACACTCACTGTCTAACATAATCGAATTTAAGCTAATCTTAAACTTCTATAGCGCCACTTTATAATCATCATCATATAGTAGCATCAGTCCACGACACGCCAAATCAAAGTCATTCAAAGTCCTTCAGATCCAAACTGAAAGCACATCTCTTTCTGTCTGTTGACTATAATTAGACAATGACCAGTATACAGCGCTTCAATTACAATTATTTTTATGTGTTTTGACCGGATTTTAACCGCAATTTTTTTAGTTAGCCGAATTTTAGCCGAAAATGTCTCCAACCGAATTTTTCATTAGCCGAAATTTTCTGTTGGAAAAATCCGGCTAAGGGATATAGGTCTGCTTCACTGCAGCTCATCCATTTCCAGCACACACTCCACCTATGCTTCGCATATGATGGGATATATATATATATATATATATATATATATATATATAGGTTACGATTTGTGACCTGGAGCAGCAGGGGGGGATATGTCGAGCTTGAGGGGATGTAGTTGTTGGGGAAGTGTAGCAGTGGGGATGTAGTGGTGGGAGATGCAGCAGTGGGGGATGCAGTTGGGCAGTGGGGTGAATCCCTCCCCTATACAAATATATATATATATATATATATATATATATATATATATATATATATATGGGGGTAATATATTGCTTTTGATGACATTTGGCTGATGTGCTTCTGTCTGGATTCGTATTCTCGTGTAAACAACACACTGGTCCGCCTAGCGTCCGTCTATTGCCCTCTGGGACGGAGACCCTTCTCTGCTGCCGTCAATCCTGTTCCTCCGGCGGCTGTACTGCACTTGACACTCCCTTCCCCGTGGCTTTCCCGCATCTTCCAAGTGCCGTCGACGATATTGCACGCCTGACTCCCAGAAGCCTTTTGCACTCCTCGCGTCTCCTCTGCGTGTGCGTCCGCCTTTATAAGGCAAAACGCAAGCACAACCACATATCCAAGGATAGCATTCACCGGGTACAATTTCCCCAAATGCCTTATACATACACACACACACACACACACTCACACACACACACACACACTCACACACTCACACACACACACACATATATATATATATACTGTGTATATATATATACACATATATATACAGTATATATGTTACAGTGAAACTGTGAAACTAGCGATTTCACGAAATCCCTAGCACAGTTAGTGATTTCGTGAAGTCGCCATTTCACTTAGTGATTTCATGAAAACACTATAAATACTCTATGGATTTCGCGTATTTACTGAAAAAGTGGGTGTGGCATTACACAATTTCACTAAAATCAATATCAGTCACTTAGGGATTTCATGAAAACACTAAAAACTTTTGGGATTTCCTGTATTTACTGATAAAGTAAAACCGAAGTTTCAGTGAAACTGTGAAACTAGTGATTTTTGAAAAATAAAACTGAAGTTAGTAAATATGCGAAATCCCAAGAGTATTAGAGTTCAGGAAGTCGGTCTTGTCTCCCTGCACTTCGATTAACATACATGTAGCTGGTAAGAATGGATCAGTCAAAGCATAGAAAAGAACAGTTAGGGTAAACAATGATTGACACACGACACTTGTATTATTAGTCTTAGTTTAGGCAGTGACTGGTTGCAATTATTGAGCATCTAATTCTAAATAGGCAAGCTGGCCTGTCGATTCTGCCAGTCAAGGTTTGAAAATGGCAAAGTCTACATAGGAGAGCTGCGAGGAAGACTTTAGGAAGAAGTTATTTGAAAAGTATGAAGCCTGTCATGCAGAAAGAGGTAAATGTAGGCCTAAACTTGAAACATGAACACCGTAGTTATAGCCTAGTTCAATTTCTTGTGCATGTTAATAATAAAGTCGTAGTTATAAGCCTACTCCAATTTCTATATTCTCAATAAGTAGGCTATGAAGAACTGACCTGTGGCGAATTGGAGAAATTGATTTGGAAAAGAAAATCACCTGAAGACAGATCATTCTCTACTTCGCTACTATAGAAGACACCTACGACATCATTAGCAAAGCACACGTAGCAACGGGTCACGGTGGCCGTGACAGGATGCTAAAACACCTTTGCCAAAAAATATGCCAACGTCACGATTGAAGCTGTTGAACTTTTCAAATCCTAATGCCCATGTGTCAAGAAAAAAGAAAGCATCCCAAAACCACCGGCGTTGTCGTAAAGCCTATCCTATCTAAAAAATTCAACTCTAAACGAAGTTAGTGATTTCGTGAAATAACTGAGGCACATTTTCAGTAAATACGCGAAATCTCTGAGTATTTATAGTGTTTTAATGAAATCACTAAGTGAAATGGTCACCTCACGAAATCACTAACTGTGCTAAGGATTTCGTGAAATCACTAGTTTCACTGTAACATTTATATTGCAATTCAATGATCAGCCAGCAATAAAATTGTCGTCATCATCGTCTTTGTCATATTATTTTTCCTCATGATGATGATGATGATGTTAATGATGATGATGATTATAACGACGACGACGATGATGATGATGATGACGACGAAGGCGACGACGACGACAACGACGACGATGATGATGATGATGATGATGACGTTGATGATAATGGTGAAGTTGATTATGATGACGATGATGATGAAGGGGAAGAAGAAGAAGACGAAGAAGAAGAAGAAGAAGATGATGATGATGATGATGATGATGATGATGATGATGATGATGATGATGATGGATGATTAATGGTGTTTAGATTCTCTGTTGTTATTGGAGTTTCAGAAAAAGGGCGCTTTTTTCCGAAAAAAAATTTGAATGGCGGCCCACTTCAGCGGTTTTTAACGTTCCGAGACCCTAATAAATTAATAATTAATAGCATGTAATATTTTTAAAAATGCATTAGGCTATCTGGCTAACGTTAATTGAAAAGAGAACCTTCTGAGTTTGAATAAATGGCAAAACAAAAGGTCTGATTCAATTCGGATGCAAATTTGGCAAATATATTGGGCAAAATTATTCGTATTTTGCCAAATGAAACAAAAGAATAGAAGTAGATATTGAAATTTTTGGAAAATCATCTTTTAAAATTTTTTTCAATAACATACCTTTATTACGCGTCCTTGAAATCCTATGAGTAAGGCAAAATCGCTTAACCGCTAGGTGGCACACCCAGTGAAAGCGAGATTCTCTGTTGTTAGTGGAGTTTCAGAGCAAAATGGTCGGAATACGCTTTCTTGCGTCATTGCGAAATAAGATTAATGTTTGAAAGTTCTTTAGGCCAGGGTTTTCAAAACTGTAGTACGAGAATGAACGAAGGAAGTTGAAAGCGCTGTCTTTTCACGACGAGGTTTCTTCACCTGAAACCCTGAAAATGTTGACGTGCCCCCCTATTTACGAATCCTGGCGACGCCACAGCAGACATGGACATTGGTCCAATTTTTTCAAACCCAACCCAATCCATAATGATTCAGACCCACCCCACGAAAGCAATAGGTTTACTTTACCCAACCCACCGTAATAGGCCTACGTTACAATTTCTTACAACTAGGCCTACTTATTTTCTGACGCAACCCACCATAAACATGAAAATTTCTGACCCAACACATGTTTGCGCCACAGTTCACGACTGCTAAACGGTAGCGACGACGACGACGACGATGATGATGATGACGACGACGATGAAGTCTTGAAGTTGTTCTACTTTTGATGAACTGGTGGATTTTGAACCGGTTAACATCGAAAACGAACAAAAACTGAATATTAACTGACTCTTGGGAAATTAGCGATTTCCGATATTCAATCGATTCTCTGCATTAGCCTTGGCCTCGTTAAACAAACAACAAGAGTGCGTGCTCGTGTGCGCTTATATATATATATATATATATATATATATATATATATATATATATATATATATAATTTGATGGACGCCATAATTCTGATGGCATCTTGCGGCCGTTATGTACGTGTTTGTTCAGTATGGATGCATTGTGTCTAAATGATATCTATGATCGTATATCGATGATCGCCCGTGGGCATGAACGCGTGCTTGGATTGCACTGCAAGCGGCGCTCCACACTAAATCATCGACGTCACATCGATTCGAGCTTCAGCCCCCCCCCTAAGACGAAGGAACGCTGCACTAACAGTGACGCTCTCCCTGAATTTTATATTCGCCGCCAAAGGAACGCTGCACTAGCAATGACGCTCTCCTAGAATTCTGCATTATCCAAGCGATTTCGAGGCTAATCTAAAATTTGAAAACTTTTTGCATTGTATTACTTCCTTTCCGCAAAATCCTCAATTCTTTGCGTCACCTGTATCATTCCAGAGAATCTGTGACGGGATTTGTGCAAAATATTGGAATTTGGAATCTTGTACATCGTTTTCTAGTTAATAGTCGATGTTCAGATATTGGCAAGCGGGACTCTGAAAAGGGATCTAGAAATTTACGACGGTCATCCTTATGCGTGAGAAACACTGGAGTGGTATGGGCCAAATTTTCCGCATATTACGCTAACAACCATCTGCTAGGAATTCAGTACGACTGCTTTTGCAATTTTTCAAGAATGCACATGGTTTATATAGCGCTACTTTAAGAAGCAGCTGCCGCCACTCTGTCTTTAGCATCCGTGGCGCATCGTATCTGGTGCGGATTGTTTAGAAAGCTGTTCTAAAATCAATATTCTAGAATCAAGCGTCCATACATTATTCACAACCGAAGTCAGCATCTTGAAGGGGTTTCAGATGCACCGCGAATTCCCAATAGGCCCGCAACTGATGCCAAATTCGCCATCAGTTGATCAGTAGATTAATTAATTGTCATTTGCTGACTTTTGGAATATCCTATCAGCCAATTCTCGAAATCTCGTCACGTGACCGTCCGAGAAGAATAATAATTATTGGACTTGTGATGAGGAGTTCATATGCCGCACAGGTATTCAGTACTTACGTTTGAGCTGATCACGTGAGCATGTCAGAGAGTAGATCCAGTATCTATCGAGATGTTGTTGCAGTTCGTGAACCGATCTGGAACTATGACGGCACTGCCTCATGAGCTTCTGATAACAGGTGTCCGTCTGAACCCACAGTCTGAAATTTCAACATATAGGCCTAATCAACGCTCACTTTCTACTTGGAAATTTAGAAAAGAAACCGACGTAGACGGCAAATTAGTATTCATTATTATTATTGTTTTGCAAAATATTTCAATTGTTGCTTAGATGGATCATTCTTCTGCAGATGAGCGCAGAATGGACGTTCGATGTAAGGACAGATAATCAGGGGACAGTTAATCACGGGACAGTAATCACGAGACAGTTAATCATGGGACAGTTAATCACGGGACAGTTAATCATGGGACAGTTAATCACGGGACAGTTAATCACGGGACAGTAATCACGAGACAGTTAATCATGGGACAGTTAATCACGGGACAGTTAATCACGAGACAGTTAATCATGGGACAGTTAATCATGGGACAGTTAATCATGGGACAGTTAATCACGGAACAGTTAATCACGAGATAGTTAGTCATCTAGGTTTGGACATAGGCCTATTATGTGCCTGCTTGGCTATTATATCATCTAAAATCTATTCTCGATATTTCCCTGGATTACTGAAATAAAAGAGATAACAATTTCAAGAAATCTATTTACCTAAATTCTCGATATTTCAACGTCTGAATTTATTTCTCCAGCCACACGTGAAAAACTGCCGGCCAGCGTGGGATCAGTGCTCGTCTAGCTGTGCATTTGACTGATTGATCACGTAAACAAAATCTAGTAATTAAGGTGTCTAATGTACATCTGCCTCCGAGCGGTTTAGGTTTAAGGATGGAGCGAGCGAACCCCGCAATCTTTGGTTAAAGGTTCAGCGGTCAGTATACATAACAGGCTAAAGGGAATAACGATGCAGTGTACTTGTTGTACTCGTTGCATTGGATGGCATAATAGCCAAACAGGCATATTTGTCTGAACCAAAAAATGGAGCGCACAAATTTTTGAAATTTTCCCCTTGTTAGCAAATAAGTAATGTTGATTACTGACAAATTCTTGGCGCGCACAAAAGTTGATTTTACGCGTAAAATTTTGCACACAAGAAATTTCATGCGCACACAAACTACAAAAAATTAGAGGAGACATTGATTACGTCAGGTGTATTACATTAGGTTTTTGCATAATAATTTACATTACGTGAATTACAGTACCATGTAGGCGCTTTGTATAACGTGTATTATATTACGTGTATCTGTTCGATTGGTCATTGCGTTTAAGTATTATTATTATCACGACAATTTATATAGCGCTGTAACCTGGTTAAAAACCAAAATCAAAAGCGCTTTGACAACGCTGACATGTCAATGATGGTCGGAAGGTGGCGATCCACTCGGATGATAGAAGGATCGCGCTGCCGTGAAGAACCTTCGCGAGAAAACTGCAGCCACATTGACACGCCAACGAACAACGGAAGCTGATGCATGTTAAGAGTCCGCGAGTTGGTTATAGGAGTTCTCCGCTCGGTAAGATCGGCGGCGAATTCCGAATAAGCGATCTTCCGCAAGAGATTTCGTCACCGAAATCGGCAAATCCGACGAAGATGGAAGTTCTACTCGATCCAGAAGTTCTATAGTCGATCACAGTCACGTTGTCACGCAGCCGCCATCTTAATGGCGGACTTTGGCGTGATTACTCAACAGCGGCGGCGGCGGCGACCGACTCCGAGTCTCCGACCCTCCAGAACGACGTAGAAAAGTAGAGGACAGCAAGAAACTCTACGAAGAACCGATGAGTAGAACGCAGTCTTCGCGCTTGGCACAAAATCCGAGCGCCGAACGTCGATAGATGCCGAGAACGGCGACAGTCCGTGGCACGTACAAACAAATGCTGGCCGCCATGACGGCGCCAAAACCGGAAGTCCGGCTCCAAAACCGGAAGACCCGTGAGTAGTACAGGGTGGCGCTATAAACCGGACTATATTAGATGCAAACCTAAATGTGACTAGTCCGATTTTTGCGCCATCCTATACACGTTGATGTCTCCTTAGCAGATGGAAGATTCGCCTTAATTGACTGAAGAGACCGCGTTACTTGCTTAGACTAACAGTCTTAAGCAACACCTCGTTTTCTCTTTGATCTTATGACCTTTGACCTTATGACCTTATGACCTTTGAACTTGTTGACACTGAATTCGAGCGTTTATTTATTTGTTCACGAAGCGACTGGACCGATACTTCTAAGACGCGCTGCTAACAGAATAATTATATAGAGACGAATCAGCGCTCTCACAGTGGCACCTTCTGACTGCATGTCTCGGAGGGTTTACTGGCCACCTATCTTTGACGGTCTCCCTGGGGGGCGGAAGATGGCAGAGTGGGGGGCTGCGCGCTGGAGCGGCAGGCCAACGGAGCGAGTTTGAAGCCCCGTTAGCCTCCCTAGTGGCTTTCACACAGATTCCACTTTAAATCAATCAATCAATCAACTTCTATAGCGCCACTATCATAATGCCCAGGGCATCAGCCGATGGCGCAATCACGCTATGTTTATGTTTTTATGTCTACCCGTCCGATCCACCGCCCACCCACCCACCCACCCACCGCCCACCCACCCACTCGAATGTTTTCGGGTGGGAACAGTTATGCTTGCGAAGTATTTTTAGGGAAAAACTCAAAACGCGAAACTCCGAGAGACGAATGAACGGAAGACGCCGAGACGCACGCGCTGCACGACGCACCTGTCCACGTGTTTCCTCTTCTGTCTTGGGTCAAAGGTCAGTGGCCGTAAGTGGTCGACCTGTCGTCGCCGCCGCCGAAGACAAACGCACTTATGAAGCAGAAAAAGAAGGAAGAGGAGAAGGAGGAGGAGGAGGAGGGAAGGAGTTGGAAAGAAGAGTCACGTGTCCATACTGGAGTAGGCCTATGTACACACGCTCGTTTGCGCACATATACAAATCGCAAAAGAAGCCAAAAACACTTACTTACGAATATATACACACACTTCATAGACTATATAGAATATATATGTATATATATATATATTATATATAAGTATACTGTATATATAAATACTATATATAATATTATATAAATACTATATATAATATTATATATATATAGTAGGCCTATATATACACACACACACATATATATATATAGTATTAATATGTTTGTACGATCAATATGTTTCTTTGGCGACAGCACGACATCCAACGCTGACGGAGATTAATGTCTTTTGCCTCTCCAAGTAAAGACCCGAGAATCTACAGACGCCGATCACAGCCCCCAGCCGCCGACAGTCCCCCTCCCCGACGACGCCCCATCGTCTGGCGCCGGCAATTGCATTATTCCAGCTGCATCCCCTAATTGGTCAGTAAGTAAGTAAGCAATGTGAGTAAGTAAGACTGAAGACAGCGAAAAATGAAGCAAGGAAGAAAGAAGCTAGCGAGAAAGTGAGTGTTGTAAGTAAGAAAGAAATCGAGTAATTAAAAGATCTAGTAAATAAGCAAGGAAAATAAGTAATTGAGCAAGTAAGTAAGTAAACAGGTAAGAATATAAGCAAATGAGCAAGAAATTATGTAATCGGGCAAGTAAGTAAGTATGTCGGTAGCTATTTAGACAGCTAAATGTGTATTAGGTAGATAGAACAGATAAGAAGCGGTCTTCGTTTATAAATGAACAAATATGTGATCACACAAACTAACAACGCAGCTGAACTTAAATTAAGGTTGTGTCGAAACTGTAAGTAAGTAAGTAAGTAAGTAAGTAAACAAAGTCGTCAAGATTAGTGTGGTGACTAGTCGATTGACTGCGTGAACACATTACATAACTAAATAACTAAATAACTAGTTCTGGATAGCCCAGCTTTGAGACGTTTCTTGAATGTGTCGAGTGATGGGGACTCTTGGATGTCAGCAGGAAGTGAACTCCAGGCGGGCGCAGCAGCAACTACCGGGAAAGCTCGATCATGCCGAGAGTGACGAGACGCGTCCTAGAGGGACGATTAGTGTAGCTCTGGTAGCGGATCTCAGTCGTCTCCGTCCTTCCAGATCCGCGCAACTCGTTCGACAGCTAGCTGCTCGGTCCTGTCCCGTGCAGGCAACGATAAACGAGCGTTGATAATTTGAACTTAATGCGCTCTGGCACAGACAGCCAGAGTGCAGATCGATAAGTAACGGAGTGACGGTGCTCACGCCGAGCTGACCGATGGATAAGACGAGCAGCCCCGTTCAGGACTGACTGCAGCCGACCGAGTAGACAGGGAGGCGATCCGGCGAGAACGGCGTTGCCATAGTCAAGTCTATATTGAGAACTAGAGCTACGACCAGCGTCTTAAGGACGGCTTGCATGGGAGACTGACCGACGTAGACTCTTGATCAGCCGGAGAGAGGCGAAGCAGCTGGCAACGGTTTTAGCTGCATGCAGCTTCATCATCGCTGCACTGTCGAGGTAGATGGCCAAATTCCGTACTGAGGGGACTGGGCGTAGCTCAAGATCATTGATCCTCACGACGCAGGAACTCAGCAGCAGCAGTTGTTGCTGCCGGTCAGTGGCGGCGAGAGCCGGAGGACCTCAGTTTCTTGGCGACATTGAGCTGGAGCCTGTTAGACTTCAGCCAGACTGCCATCTCATCAAGGCACCGAGTGAGACGCTCAAGCAGTTGCTGCGTCTCCGACGGCCTGCAGCCTCCGTATATATCTGGGTGTCATCAGCGTACAGGTGTCCTTGGAACCCATGTTTACGGATGAGGCGTATCAGGTCAGCCATATATGGGGTAAACAGAATGGGTCCCAGAACAGATCCTTGCGGGACACCGCAGATAACGTGGGAGGGGTGAGTGTTGGAGTTGGCGCACCGCGCGCATTGAGTATAAGCGATGTCTCTCACCAAATCACGGCCGCCTATAAGAGCTATATTCAGGGATACATTTGACGAACAATAGATTTCACAGAATTCTTAATAATAATAATAATAATAATAATAATAATAATAATAATAATAATAATAATAATAATATAAAGGTTGAGAGTGGTTCAGTCAGTGGCGTAGCGAGGGTATCCGGCGCCCGGGGGCGGCAAAGTCTACCGTTGGCGCCCCCAACACTGCTGAGGAGCAAAAAGGTCGTCACATCGTTCTCGGCGCCCCTCAAGTCTTAGAGTCTTACGGACGCCCCCTCTCCATATAGTGGCTGACACGAGCAAAAAAGGTCATCGCGCATATTTCTTCTTCTTTATTATGCATTTCACTTGCCCAAATACCCGATTTTTGGCGCCCCCGCCCCAGCCCGGCGCCCGGGGGCAGCTACCTCCACCCGGACCCCCTCGCTACGCCACTGGGTTCAGTAGGGCTTGCCCTGCGTAAGAAGGTTCTTCAATTTGTAGAAAGATGGCTTCGTAACTGGACTGACAAATCAGGATTTCCTCGATATATTGACTACCTGGAGAAGATGGAAGACCGTGCGGTTCTCCAATCGAAATCGCTAAATAAGAGAAAGAAGAGAGAGAGAGGAGGGGGAGAGAGGGAGAGAGAGAGAGAGAGAGAGAGAATCACCGAACCTGATCTGAAATCTAAATTAAGCACGTACGGAAATGAAGATGTAAAACATCCGAACAAGAGGAAATACGCAACGGAACAAGAAGACAGACACGACGAGATCCTCGTAGTTGGGTGGGTGGGTGGGTGGGTGAGGGGAGGGGTGGTGGAAAGGAGTCCGCTTGGAAGAGACTCACGAAGAGGCGATCATCTCCAGTCGGAAATATCCGGACAGGATGCGCGTCGAATAGTCCGATCGATCGACGGAAAGAAGACAATCGGACAAATGTTTTCAAAGGATTGGAAAACAGCAGATTCAGTTCAAGAGTTAATTGCCGAGACCGGCGTTAAGCGATATTGCCTTCAAAACAGAATGACCCCCTACCCCCACCCAGCAGTATTAATAAAGGGAGTTTTTGAAAATTCAGTCGATGAATTTTACAATTCGATCGACTCATTCTATATGCTGAAAGATTTGTGAAAATCGCGTTTGAATTGGATTGAACTGAGTCCTGCAAAAATGCTTCAGTACATTCGCAAGAATTTTTAATTTTAGATAATTTTAGACCAGAGGCAAAAATGCTTGAACCAGTCTATGATGCGGACGAAAAATAACGAAAAAAATATTCATTTCTCAGTCTGTTTTATGGCCAATATCCTAGAAGACAAAAATTTGAAAAGCTACATATATTTCTCTCTTAATTTAATTACTAATTTTTTAGAGCGAGAATTACCTTTCTATATGATATTGCAAGAAAATTAGCCTACAGACGAAAGCCCTGCAGACCAGTGGCTATAATAATCGGCTTCGAAATTAATCGCTTGTTAAAAACTCAAATGTATATGCAATATTCTTTTCCAGTTGCTTTCCGCTGTTCGTTAACTACTGCCAGAAGCGCAGTGCATGGCGGTCAATAGACGTTAACAGAGCATCGACGCGCGTCTCTCGTAGACGACAGAATCGATGTCCATAACGACATCATTCGTGAACATAGAAGCCATTCGTTTTGTGCGTTCCTGTTCTTGACTGCATCAATTTCACGTTGATTTTCAAATGTTTTGCTGATCATGTTCTTCTTCTTCTTCTTCTTTCTTCTTTCTTTCTTCGTCTTCCTCTTAGTTTTTGTTCTTCTTCCCCTTCTGTTTCCTCTTCTTTACCTTAATTATCTTCCTCTTTACCTTATTTTTCTTCTGTTCCTTCTTTTTTCTTCTTCTTTTCTTTTTCTTCCTCTTCTTCTTTTTCTTTTTCTTCTTCTTCTTCTTTTTCTTCTTTTCCTTCCTTTTTCTTCTTTTTTTTCTTTTCTTTTTCTTCTTTTTTCTTCTTTACCTTATTTTTCTTCTTCTTCTTTCTTCTTCTTCTTCTTCTTCTCCTTCTTCTTCTTCTCCTTCTTCTTCTTCTTCCTTTCTTTTTCTTTTACTTATTCCTTCTCGTTATTCGTTATTCTTTTTTCTTCATCTTCTCCTTTTTCGTCTTCTTTTTCATTTTGTCTTTTCTTTATTCTTCTTTTCTTCCTCTTCTTCTCCTCCTCCTTCTTTCGTCTTCTTTTTCTAGCATAAGGACCGATGACATCTTGCCGAAACCAACGACCTTAATGGAAAGCATGCAGGGCTCGGGAATCATACGATAGGCCCACGGGGTACTAGTGTCCCGGCCAGTGGTCGAAGGTCATCCATCTGGGTAGCTGATTATGCTGAGCTATCGGGGGAAGGAGGGATGATTCGTCCGGAAGCCGTTATAAAGAGCTGCTGGCAGACGACTCTGGTCGGTGGCGGCGGCGGGATTGCGGGATTGTGTGTGTGGGGGGGAGGGGGTTAGGCACCAAGAGGAACAAACAGGGTGAATATCCGTCATATTTTTACGACCACCATTAACTACGAGTGGCGCATTCGTTCAGCGCGACGAAACCAGACCCCCCGCCCGCAAGGGCGAACTTTCGCTACTGCTGCTGCTGCTGCTGCCATAGAAACGCGTTGCCGACGGCGACCGACCGACCGCAGCGTATCGTCGACGGGCGGCGTTGTCATGGCAGCCAATTTGCGCATTATCGAGCGGCGCGTAAAGATGTCATTTAAACGACGATCGCAAGTTCGCTGAATTGCAAAACGCCAGAACGAGGCGGCGGCGCGTCCTCGCTGCCGCCAGAACGAGGCTCTGGGCAGACGATCGGCGCTGTCCATACTTCGACGATGTCCGTCCGGTCTTTGTGGGATCAGACGCGGTGTCACGGGTCGCCATTGAACGGAATTGATTGTTATAGCGCTATAACAATGAAAGATCGATCGAAAGCAAATATCAGAGGCCAGAGATATCTTGTCGGCTGTGTTGTGTAGACGGAGTCATCTTCCAAGGTCATTTCGGGTGACCGAAGGACATACGATTACGCAAATCCGACCTTCGGTGGTTCGGAGGGAAGGTCTCATAAACACATCGCACTGTTCTTCTCCAGAAAACTGTCAGCAAAGTCACATCACGCCAACGCAAAACTAAATCTTCATATTTAGAATTATTTTAATTTAGGTATTTTTTTATTTTTCGCGCGGAATCACCAGAAGCGAGAAATCATCGGTGAAGGGAGAAAAGGGAAAGAGAAGAAACAAGGAGTTAAAGAAAGAGCAAAGGCAACCTGCGAGGGCTTCTTGGTCACGTGATGACGCTAGCGACAGGGGCGGTTCTAGGAATTTTAATTTGGGTAGGCCAGTCAAAGGCCATGAAAATTTTGGGTAGGCCAAGCTTGGACCGTGTCGATGTATCAAAGTTCATAAGGTTAATCCCACCCGAAATTCTGTGGTTATAAAATACAATAGCGCAGCATAATACGGATGTGTGGTGATATATATATATATATATATATATATATATATATATATATATATATATATATATATATATATGAGGCGCTGAGGACCAGGGTGACCTAACCAAGAAAGTAACATTTTGAGAAAACGGATTTGAAGTATGGAAGGAATCTGTAAAATCACCAAGTTGTAATTTATTAGCTTTGACCAAATATAAGTGCATATAAACATGCAAAAATGAGTGCTTGCAAACTATGTCCATTGCAATGTTCAAGGGTTCAAGGTCAGGAGAAGGTCAACTTGACAAAGTAGCATGTTAGGCTGAGACTCCGACAAAAAATTTGCCATGCTGCCAGTTGCATCAGTGTAGGCCTACTTTTGTGTTTTCCACTATGCAAGAGCATCAGAATGCATCACGCTTGCGAAATGTTTCGTTTGCTGTCAATATTTTCCTCAGTCTCCGTTAAAGCAGATTCATCATTCTTGGTATCCTGATCGTGGACAAAAATGACGGCAAAAAACAAACTCTGGCATTGCTTGCAACTGAATATTCCAATAAATGATAGGGGCCTACCTGTCATGCAACGAAAAGTTAAATGCTCGTGAAACGCTGACCAAATTTTGATTTTGGAAAGACGCGCAGTTTAGGTTGCGCAGGTTTATCTTTATAATCCTTGCTGATATCAGCCACAGTAGTATGAAAACTTACGCAGACCACCTGAGTCAACTGGTGCTAGGCTTGTGAAATTGATAGGCCTACATCCGTTGAGTGATGTTGAACGTCTTGAGATTCTTTGTAGGTCCAGTTGAATCGTCGTCACCATGTCTTCTACTTCTTCGTTGCCACTAACTCGAGCGCGTTTAACCAGAAATTTATCCATCAAGTAATTTCGATAGGCCTAGACTCTCTTATATGAGTTGCAAATTCCGCAATCTTAAACGGACTGAATGTTAGCACTTAGCTTAGCGTCGCCGTCTTACACGATAGTTACTGCGGCTTTCCATCTCTGTTCTATACATTAGATTACACCAGATGTCCGACGACGTTGAGAATTGATTATCAAAACAGTCATGTCATCCATGTCATCAACCGTCAGATAAGGCCATTCATTAGAGGGAACTTAATTATGGACAGCAAGAGGAACTACTCCCATGGCGAAAACGCCTAAAAGTAGCCCCTAAACTCTGCAAAACTCGCCTGGCCTAAACTCTGCAAACTCGCCTGGAAGTCTGGTAATTCTGTGGGGATATGGGGGATGAGGAAGGGAGAGGGTAAGTACTACCAATGACAGTACATCAAACAAATTAGACACTGAGGAGGGTTTTGAACGACCATTGATCAGTCGGTGATGGTTGATCCAAGCACTCCTAAATATACAGAAGTCCCTGGTTGATCAATTAGATAAAGCTTCTTGAGACTTGACATCTGGAAACCGAATGGAAAAGATGAGTGGCTGGGGATTCAAATTGGCCTTACACTACACTCGACAGCCTCAGCGTAGGCCATAGCACTAATTACCCAGCCACACAATGCATTTTGGAGAGAGGCCAGCTATACTGTAGGTAGGCCACATATTTTTTCTTCGTAATTTTTGGGTAGGCCAGACAAAGTTTTGGGTAGGCCATGGCCTACCCGGCCTAGGCCTAGAACCGCCTCTGGCTAGCGATGACGACGTCATGATCTCCGAATTATCAGATTTCGATCGCTGATTGGCAAATTCAGAATCTGAATTATTATTACGAACATTAATTTTATAAAGCGTAAGTTCGCATGCAGTGCAGCAAATGCGCCATTCTGAAAGGGAAAGAAGATTCTGCTCCGGCGAAAGTCTCGAGTGCTCTGCTTTTGACAAAGTCCATCAAAAGTTCGCACCAAAACAGCTTATGGTCATCGCATTCATTGCCAAGGCAAATAGCAGCTCTCTCTATTTCTATCTCTATCTCTATCTCTGTCTCTCTCTCTGTGTCTATCTATGTCTCTCTCTGTGTCTCTGTCTCTGTCCCTCTCTCTAACTCTGTTTCCGTCTCTGTCCCTCTCTCCTTCTCTTCATCTCTCTCTGTCTCTCTCCTTCTCTTCCATCTCTCTCTCCCTGCCTCCTCCTCTCCTCTCTTTTTCTCTCCATCTCTCTCCTTCTTTCTCTCCCCCTCTCTCTCTCTCTCTCTCTCCCCTCTCTCTCTACATATAAATATATACATGTGTATATATATAACTCTCTCTCTCTGTATGTCTCTGTCTGTCTGTCTGTCTGTCTGTCTGTCTGTCTGTCTGTCTCTGTCTCTCTCTCTCTCTCTCTCTCTCTCTCTCTCTACTAGTTCTATCTATCTCTATCTCTGTATGTCTGCCTGTCTCTGTCTGTCTGTCACTCTGTCTCTCTCACACTCTGCCT
>CM030850.1:8246093-8306093 GCA_018105865.1 Metaphire vulgaris
CGATTGTCGTCTGCCGTTATTGCCATGGCAACCACGTCCTGTCAATTAGCCTCGGACGCTCTCTCTCTCTCTCTCTCTCTCTCTGTCTCTCTCTCTCTCTCTCTCTCTCTCTCTCTCTCTCTCTCTGTCTGTCTCTCTGTCTCTCTGTCTCTCTGTCTGTCTCTGTCTCTGTCTCTGTCTGTCTCTGTCTGTCTCTGTCTCTGTCTCGGTCTCTGTCTCTGTCTCTCTGTCTGTCTGTCTGTCTGTCTGTCTGTCTGTCTGTCTCTCTCTCTCTCTCTCTCTCTCTCTCTCTCTCTCTCTCTCCGCAGCTCGGACAACTACACATGAATGGAAATATGGAAATCAGCGAACGATTACCCGGCTAATTAGTGGAAGTGGGAGTGTCATTATTAATAAGAGGACATCGAAATGTCACTCCATGTCATGCCGAACAATGACGCCACTTAGTATAGTGATGGTCTTTTGGTCAATTCAACCAATCCGGCGTATTGTGAGGGAAGTATGGATAGAAATGATGTTTCTTGTCGGAATAGTATAGTAGTATAGTTGGTTAAGACTGAAGCGCGTCATAGATTATATCTGGTTCACCCTATTTTCGGTTTATTTTACGGTTTCAATTGCTACTGTATGACATTCTAATCCAATCCATCCATCCATCCAATCTATCTATTCACTCATTTACTTCTATAGCGCCACTTCATAATGGGAGTGACAGTTGAAACAGTAAACGGATTCAAAGGCTATCTCGATAAACTAGGTTATTGAATGCAGATGGTTACATCAGTGGTTTTCACACAGGCTTACTTAGCCTCCTAAACCACTTAAACTCACATTATTATTATTATTATTATTATTATTATTATTATTATTATTATTATTATTATGAAGAAGTCGTGTTTTGTGATATATTCAAACTTTTAGCTGAACGACGTCGTCTTTTATTAACATTAGACCTATCTCTTAACATTAAAGGCAGGTGACTTGACTAAAATCTAAACTGTCCGACTGTTTTCGTTTTCTTAAAATCAATTCGTCAAAATTAAAATATCAGAAATACGAAAAATGAATGATATTCCAAGACAGCGAATCGCTATTTTCAGCCAATGGAAAGAATGTTTCACCGTCGATAAAACACCCAATTTGCATGTATAAACGTTCTGTGAGTATATATATATAATTATATATATATAATGATATATATCATGATATATGACATAAATCATGATATATATATATATGATATATATATATATCATTATATATATGATGATATATATATATACATATACATATATAATTATATATACAGTAGATATAAATATATACTTATATATATACTTATATACAAAATACATATATATATAATACATATATAAACATATATATGTATATATATATATATGTATATATATATGTGTGTGTGTGCGTGTGTGCGTGTGTTCAAAGCAATTGAGGCGGACAAATCACGAGAACTCACAAATCACTGTCAAGAACTCGCCCTTTGACATTTATCGTGAGAAAATCTGGAGCAGAAACAATTGTAACGAAGACTGTCTGCGTCCATCGGTGCTTTGCTTCCATTGAGCATTGCACCTACGGTACTACTCGGCGCTGCGCTTTCTTCGTTCGACGGTGCCAGGTATTGTCATCCACATGTATACCTGGCGATATAATCGTTCGTGCTTCACGTCTGCACGGCAAAGGTCTCTCTCGCCCACGCTCGCTCGATGTGCACTAGAACTGGAAATCTGTGACGTTGAAACGTCGTTACGTGCAGAAGGACTCTTCGAGAGGACTCAAAGGTTCTCGCATTTCTGAAGTACTGTACTTTAAGGAATTAGGACATGGAACTCTAGAAGGGGGGGGCAATTAAACAAGAATCTTCTCCTTTGCAGTGTTACTTCACTGAAAACTCCAACCCGAGCGCTCTCTTAGACTCGAGAATAGATTCATTGCACTGATGGCTAATAATTGATTGAAATTTCGATATGCAGATTTACTTAATTTCAGCGTTTTATCTAGTGTAAATTAATTATGGATCATGTTATGAACAGTGGCGGCTCTAGGATTTACGTTGGGGGGCAATTAATCATGGGGGCCAACCATTTGTTGTTTTTATCATTAAGTATAAAGGCTTAATTATGGATCATGTTATGAATAGTATAATTAAATGCAATAACTATAACTCCTCTTCCTCTAACTTCCAAGGTTCTGTTAATTAAACTAATATTAATTAATCTATTATTATATACTGTTAATTTCACAACTCTAAAACTGATAGCTTACTTCATTATTTCGTTATCTTATTATTGCTGTATCAACTTACTTTATATTATTTTCTACTACTTGTGTACTTTTAGGCCTACTTTAATTAAGACTTTAACTTGATGTTTAATGCTCTGTCTGCTGCATTTAACAATGTCAATGCATCAGGTTGCCTCAGTGTTTAATCTAGACTCCTGAACTCCGGGGGAAAACTGACATAGCCGGGAGGAATTCTGCTAGGAGGCTGCTGTTAGTTGATGTAGTATGCCAAAATTTCCGGAGGGGAATTTGAAATTTCCGGGGGGAAGGGCAATTTTCCCCCGGAAACGGTCTAGATTAAAACCCTGGGTTGCCTCCCAGGCGGGATATATTTCCCTTTAGGAAACCTTTTTCTTCTCAGCGTACCACTTATAACTCTTTTCTACTATATATATATATATATATACAGTATATGACTTTTCTGACCCAACCCAAACCATCATTGATATGGAAAAGTCTGACCCAACCCAATCCAACCCAACCAAACCTAACCCAACCCATGGACATCTCCGGCTGGATCAGAGGGTTTTCGTGACTTCGTAGAAGTATTACCAGTTTCAGAAAATGAAGGCGGCTTCAAAGTCAAGTTTAAGCTACAGGAGATCAGTCGAAAGAGACGCCGAAGTAGTTCATTCGCTGCAGAAATTTATCATGGCGTGCTCACTCGAGCGTCAAGACTTCAGAAAACTAGAGATTCAGCCCAACTTCATTCTTTTAATGGCTACTACGCGCAGTGGCGTAGCAAAGGGAGGTTTGGGCGGTTAAAAGCCCCCTTGGATGGCGACGAAAAATTTTTTGATGTGTCTCCATACATTTTTTCGGACGCGGTTTTGGGGTCAACCTCCCACCCCTTGGCTGTCGACCGAAAATTTTTAAGCGCAATAGAATGTAAAGGTGTAAGGCGACGACCTTTTTCGGTTTTCAAGATTTTTAGAAGTTGGTCACGAGACGATCAAAACCATAAAAACCAAAAAACTTCCGGAAATCCTGGCTACGCCACTGACTGCGCGTTGAAGGACGAAAGAAAAAGAACTTCATGATACGACATTCTCTCTCTCTCCCCCTCTCTCCCTTCCTTATCCTCTGAACCAAGATCGAAATTACAAGCATTAATTGTGAATGAAATTTCTAAATAACTTTGTCGTACACTTCGGTTTTCTATTAAACCACTTCATTTTGTCAAGCGTATAATAACAGAACGTGTAAGTGTTAGTTAAGAAATAAGAATGATGTCTATCTTATGTTATCTGCGTCTGCGAATAAAGATTTCTATTAGTACGATCGTGTGCTATAATTAACCTGAACGCCTGAACTCTAAGTTATTGATAATAATATTATTGTTGTAATGGTTCTATTTGCTTCTGTCTATTCAATATTACTCACCGCTGACAGTGTCCAATGACAGTCCGCTTCTGTTGTTGCCGCTTCAGCCTTTGATGTCTCAACAGACTGCGTTTCTCTCACGTTTCGTCGCCATCTTCGGCGCTTAGAAGCCAACAATATTTTAAGCGGATCTAACTGGTCGTCAAATCTTGCGATCCTTACGAATAACGCACTATAGAATTCCGCGGTCCCTAATCTGTTTATGATTAGTGATTACGTACGCCTGGAACAAGTATAAGAGATCGAAGTACCCTCCACCACGCTTCTTCTTCTCCTCCTCTCCTCCTCCTCCTCCTCTTCTCTTCTTCTTCTTCTTCTTCTTCTTCTTCTTCTTCTTCTTCTTCTTCTTCTTCTTCTTATTCTGCTTCATGTGCCATGTATTTCTACGTCGGCGACCATGGATTTCCACTCTTCACTGTTTCTGGTTTTCCTTATCATTTCAATGTTGTCTTTAGTTCTTGTTGCTTCTCTTAGACTGTCTGTATACTTTATTCTTTGTCTTCCTTCTTATCTTTTCCCCTCTATTTTTTCTGTTATGGCTAGATTTTCCAGTTTATCCTTTCTAATTAGATGCCAGAAAATTCCAACCGTTGCTTTCTTATGGTTTGTAACAATTTTCTTATTGCACCAAAGTCTTTAGTACTTCCTCATTGGTTATTATGTCCATGAAAGTTTTTGCATACGTCTGAGAAATCACATCTCTGCTGCTTCCAGTTTCACTTCTGTTGTTTTTGTCAACGTCCATGTTTCTGATCCGTACATCAGAACTGCCCAGACAAAGCTGTGAAGAATTCTGAGCCGTGTTGTTGTTGTTGTTGTTGTTGTTGTTGTTGTAATGTGTTTAATAGTGAGGATCTTTTTAAGTTGTGTGAAGGCCGTCTTTGCCATTCCTAATCTGGTTTCAATGTCCTTTTCACTCCATCAATCGCTTGTGAAAATGCTTTCTAGACATTTGAACCACGCAGCATACCCTAATTTTAATTCGCAACCTCTTGTTCTATCGTCCAACGTTGTTAACACTCTGGACTGACCTTCGGATTACAACCTCGATTCACCACGGACAATGATTCACGACTACGATTATTCACTGAAGCGACCATCGACTGGTGCTGATGTACGACAACAATCGCTAACTGGTGCTGATGTACTACTACAATGGCGCTAAAGAACTGCTACTTACTACTACTACTACTACTACTACTACTACTACTACTACTACTACTACTACTACTACTACTACTACTACTACTACTACTACTACTACTACTACTACTACTCTGCTATCTTTCTGCCCCTTATTAAGGCAAGCAAAAGTCTCTAAAACAACTTTATCTCCGGATCATTCTGTGCACCTCCACAGCGTCCTTCAAGTACCCCCCGGCAAGGAGTACACGTACCCCGATTAAGAACCACGGCATCACATTGCAGATATTTCAACTCCATAATAATAATGATCATTCGGCTGAACTAAAAAATTATAATGAGTTGTAATAGGCCTATAGTTCGGGATTTGTTCCGATTGCAGCGAAAGAAAATGTTTTGCGATGAGGTATACGCTGTTAGGGAGCTACCACATGCACGAAAGTTGTTTTGGCATTAAATTTGCATTAATTGAAGTCTTATGGCAATTAATTCGTTTTATTCTGATTCGGACCCAAACACAATCAATCGTCACTCACTCAGTCAATAGGCTTACCTAGAGTTTTTACATAGGCATGCCTAACACCTTCAATAGACCAATCTAACATCTTTAAGATAGACCTACCTAAAGCAGTGGCGTAGCCAGAGATTCCCGAAGGGGAGGGGGTTATGACTTCTCAAAAAATCATGACAAACAATAAAAAGGTCGCCACTTGTTGTTACGTAGTTATACAGTATGAGCGCGTATGCGACAGCTATGCAATTACAGTATATTGGTATTATGTGCTTCTTTTTGCTACCTAAAACCCAATTTACGATTTAAAAAAACCTAAAGAATAATTTTTTGATCCGCTAGCCAAGGGGTGTTTAACCCAAACCCCCTTTTGTCTACGCCACTCAACTTAAGTGTAGAATATAGTTGACTCAAGATGTTTGAAACGGCATCAATGACCAGTGAGCATATAATTCTGTAATTGTGACAAATTTTCCGCAATCCTAGTAGCCTATAGGCGGAAGAATTCTTCAGGTGAGCAATGCTCTGGTTCGTCGACGTGTCAAAAGGTCATTGGAATCAAGACGGCAAAATGGTGAAAGTGACGTCATTTTTTGCCATTTCTCACGTCACCGGCGTTGATCCTCTCAGCGTTCTGCATCCTCCATGATGTAATGCCTGATGCCTGACCCGTAGGATGACTCGAGTCTATGAGGAGCGAAGCTCAAGAGGAAATGAATAAAGTTTAGAGAGTGCCTATTTCATCCAGGAGCAGGGTTGCCAGATGTCCGGTATTTTGCCTATTTGTCCGATGATAAAATGGAGACAATGCAGGACATGCATGTGTCCGGTATTTACTTGCAAGCTACCAAAATACAGCAAGAAAGTCACTCCAGGCTTAGTACAATGCAGCATTTTGGCTACAATTCTCACATACAGGGTGTCTACGAAAAAAACCCAGCAGGAAAACTTTGATTTCTTAAAAGTTCCTAAATATATTTCTATCAAAATTTTCATACTTCTATAGCGCATATATTCCCACCTTTCTGCTAATTTTCATCTCATTTGCATGTAAGGTGGCCATTTTGTGAGATATCAAAGTCAAACTTCGATTTTTACTACTCAGTCGCAGCATGACAGGCCTAAATATCTATAGCTTCACATAAATTTGGCTTCATGTCAATTTTGGTGGTATTAGTAGCAGTTGTTGTTGTTGTTGCAGTAGTAGTAGTAAAGTTTAAATCGAATGCAAATTTGTAAACATGTCTTTAAATTCACAGAATTCGACATAACAATAAAAGTTTGATTTAAACTTTCAAAATGGGTAAAATATCGAATGAAGATAAGATGCGAATTCAGACATTCCGGAAGCTTGGCTTTGGATACCGAACAATTTTTGCAATTAAGGTTAGGTTAGGGTTAGGGTTTGCATTTATGTCCGATAACCATCTTGAACAATTGTGGTTTAAGTTGAAATTTCTAGACAATCAATAAAATTTTGTCTGCTGATTCGTAAAAATCGAATTTTGACTTTGATAGCTCACAAAATGGCTACCTTAAATGCAAATGAGATGAAAATAGGAAGAAAGGTGGGGAAATATATGTTGTAGAAGTATGGAAATTTTGATAGAAATATATTTAGGAACTTTTAAGAAATCATAGTTTTCCTGCTGGGGGGGTTTCATAAACACCCTGTAGATAATATCATATGTTTGGGAAAACCCAAATCCCAAATGTGTAGCCTATTATTATGCAGTCTAAAGCAGGGTTTCCTAAACATTTTGGAACCGCGGCCCAATTCAGCGGTTTTGCAACGTGCCGCGACCCTAATCATAGCATGTAATATATTTTAAAAAGTATTAGGCCATCTAGTGAACGTTAGTTGAACGAAGAATCTTCTGAGTTTTGAATAAATAATTCGAATGAAAAATGTGACAAATATATTAGGCAGAATTATTTATGTTTTGCCAAATAATACAAAAAGAGATAAATAAGTATTGAAATTTCTTGAAAATTATCTTTTATAAAATTTTGCCAGGAACACACCTTTGTTACGCGTGTTAAAAATCCTATGAGTATGGCAAAATTGCTTAACCGCTACGTTAATTTGCTCAAATAGCTGGAGTTGCCCTATTGTTGGTGGGGTTTCAGAGCAAAATGGCCAGAATACGCTTTACTTGCGCTATTGAGAAATAAGATTAATTTTTAAAAGTACCAGTATTGTCAGCTACAGTGCATACTTTCATTGGCTCATATCCTTATATGCTGTTGGCCCACTTGAGCTATTGAATACACGGAAGAGAACTAGTGAGATGCAATTTTTAAGTATATATTATACAATAGAAAAAAGCAGATAATAATAAAAGCAGCCGAGTCAAGTAAATAAATACAAAGTCGTGTAACAGTTTATTTTATTGCTTTATTTTAGATGGTACAGTTTACATATATTTAAGATTTTCTTGGTTTATTTGTAATAGCCTATATGCTATTTGAGACGCTAAAGACTAGAGTGGCCTGTCTAGAAATGTAAATTTGAGAAAACGGATTTGAACTTTGGAATGAACTTGTAAAATCACCAAGTTACAATCTATTAGCTTTGACAAAATATGTAACACAAATTTTTTCTTTGTCCATCTTGTTACCTTTGCATTCTTTGCCACCTACACGGGTGTCCGGTATTTTGGAAACAGGGATGTGGTATCCCTATCCAGGAGCACTCCGGTTTCGTTATTGCAACATTTCGATAAAAGGTAAGTAAGTATATGAGCAAAAAGAAATTTCTATAGCGCTGCCCGAAAGCTTGACGCAGTGCACCAGCTTATTCACGAGCACTTAATCTGGGTAAAATGATCCATAGTCCGTATAATCCGTAGTCCGTGGTGGCCAAGGTTCTAGATCCAGGTAGGTAGTCGCAGCAAAGTATTTATTTATTGAGGATGATTTGTCTATATATTTTCAAGGTCTACTCCGAGTTAGCGGTGCCCGGAGAACATCGATCAACTAGAAACGTTGTCAACGCGTGTATTTGTTCCGATCAGTTACACGCAGAGTTGTCCGCGGAAATGATATTCCCGTGGGAATCTCATGGGAATTGTTCCATAGGACCCATGGGGACAGTAACCGTGTCTTAGCAACTTGATCTACGTCACAGCTACTCTAATTTTTTTAAATCTTTTAAAAGCGTTTTGCCCTTTTCTCCTCAAATATGTTCATCTATATTTTGTGGTAGGACATTAAAGTTAATCGAGTTAATAAATTCTGTAGTTTTACATGTCTCTTTGTACAGGTAGTCCTATTTAGTAGACACTAAACCTAAACTTTCATAAATTTAATCTCATAGTTTCATTTGAGTGGATTCCATATTAATATTCCATATTTCTATTATCAAGGGATCCTCATGAGATGGGATAAGATGGAATAGGCATAAATTGCCATGGGATGGGTTAGGATGGTATGGAATGGGATAGGATGTGATAGAAAAATATGTCCCATGCAGGTAACGATTTGTAGGGGAAGGGACTCCCCACTGCCCAACTGCATCCCCCTACTGCTACATCTCCCACCACTACATCCCCCATTGCTACACTTCCCCAACAACTACATCCCCTCAATCTCGACATATCCCCCCCCCACTGCTCCAGGTCACAAGTCGCACCCTGGTCCCATGGACAAGCCTGGTTATCCGACGTTCAGGATTAAATTGCTGTCGTGTCCGAATCTGTTTGTTGGGGCACAGTTCAGTTATCGCTTTGGTATGCAGAAAACGCACGAGCGAAATTGATTTTGCCTTCCACATCAAAACAGACTCAGCCTCGCGAAGGAAGCGCCAGTATCGTGCGTCAAATGCCATGCTGCTGCTGCTGCTGCTGCTGAGTTAAAAAGCGTTCGCCGTACTTGTCGTCACTGCCTTAGCAGCTTTGCGTGTCTTCCGATTAATAATAATAATCGTTAAGTCTTCTGTTACTCGGCTTTACTGTACGTCTTCGCAACGTATACGCTTAATTGATTCGAATCGACACCAACCGACGCTGCTGTCGGTGTGAAGTCCCTTCTTTATTGGGTCACACTCCGTTTCGTCTCTCTTTAACTCTCCCTGTCTGTCTCCGACTCTTTGTCTGTCTGTCTGTCTGTCTCTCTGTCTCTCCCTCTCACACACACACACTGTCTCTGTCTCTGGTCTCTGTCTGTCTGTCTGTCTGTCTGCTTTCTGTCTGTCTGTCTGTCTGTCTGTCTGTCTGTCTGTCTGTCTGTCTGTCTGTCTGTCTCTCTGTCTCTCTCTCTCTCTCTCTCTCTCTCTTATAGTCAATTTAGTCGATTTAAACTACTCTTCTGGGTCAACGTTCAGTTGGAAACCATTGGAACATTTGCGCCTATTACACTGAAGATCGACCAAACCAAACTTAGGCCTACTAATTAGCAGTGCTTTTGTACCGGTACTTTATTATTATTTTTTCTCGCATCAACGCGTTCATAATTTATTTAGAATGTTTCGTCTTTAATTAACTGTATTTTTGCCGTCTCTCTTTCCTTCTGATTTAATTATGGATTTAATTATGGATTTAATTATGGATTTAATTATGGATTTAATTATGGACCAAGCATGGTCGTGTCGACTTCCATTATGATCGCAACATAGAATATTGCATGCACGCTTACATAACATTGCTTACCGGAAAATAAAATATTATTTCCAAAAGCACTGCTTACTAGGTTCCAAATGAGGTCAACTACCAGTGTCTTATCCAGACTACAGGCCTTGGGGGGATTGAGGCTTTCGGGGGGAATCGACTTGGTTGGAGGGGGAAAACACAGTTCAATGCAAAATTTGTGTAGGCCTAAGTGCTGGGATTGGGGGGGGGGTATTTTGATTTTTTTGGGGAGGGGAAATCTCCCCTCCTAACAGGCCTGTATAAAACACTGGTCAACTACTAAAGAGAATTTCTACGAGATCTTCTCACTTGCGACTTTAAAAAAACTTGCTAAATTTTGGCTGATGGCCAGAATATTAGGCCTGTTTCCTTTGAAGGCATGGCAACATTTTAACTACTTAAAGCTGGAAGAGCAAATGCCGTTCCAGTGTTTTCTTATTTCTACCTGTATATCAGCGGTTTAACCGTGAAATCGTGCGTTGCAAATTGTCAATTTCTTATTTAGGCCTATATTGTCTAGCCATCAATACGTTTTCGAAAAGCCTTCGATCCTATCATTTAGCTTAACCCCTTAACTGGGCAACTATTTGTAACTCAATGTAAAATGGACGAACGTTACTCGGGGCACCCAGATAAGTGGTTAATGCCGGGCAAAAAATTAAGCATTGCCTCGGAATATGAGACGAGAAAAGTCACTGGAACAGCAAGTATCTTTGATCTTGCGCCACATAAACTGCAATTCGACCAATATAGGCCTATCAGATACTGCATGTTTAGAAGCGCTTATTACAGGATCTGAGAAACAAGATTACTTATTAAACAGGCTTTAAAATTACTGTTATTCAGAGACAGAAGTTGGATCAACACTCTATGAATGGTCTAGCACTATTCTGAATGCTCACAAACTAGTACTTCAGATTGACTCGGTTTAGTGTTTCACCATATTATTCCATATTGCTTGAGGTTTAATTTTCTTACTTTCAAAATGTCTAATTTCCAGCAATAGTGATAATAATAATAATAATAATAATAATAATAATATAAAATAATAATAATAATAATATTAATATAAAATAATAAGGTGCTAGGACAAAATGTCAGCGGACAAAATGTCACGGACAAAATGTCAAGGACAAAATGTCATGGGACAAAATGTCATCCTAACTCTAACCCTAACCCTAAACCGTGACATTTTGTCCGCTGACATTTTGTCCCCATGACATTTTTCCGTGACATTTTGTCCTCGGACATTTTGTCCGGCCACGAATAATATTAATACTAACGATAATAATAATAATAATAATAATAATAATAATAATAATAATAATAATAATAATAATAATAATAATAATAATAATAATAATAATAATAATAATAATAATAATAATAATAAAGAACTGATTAGAGTATCAAATCGTGAAAGTGCTGCTAGGACACCTAACATTTGAAAATAGCCTACAGCGTATCTAAAAAAGATCAACCTGTAAAGCAAATACAATTGATGCGTCGCTTTCAAACGCCTAAATGTCTCCCGGTTACACGCGCTGCACAAAACCCAATAGAATACTTTTCACCTTTTGCCGCAAACGGATTGTGAAAACGAACTCCTGAGATGTTGTCGTCAATAGGAACTATATACGGCGATGACCTAATTTTTGCGTTCTCCGATCTCACCTTTGACAACGGGATCGATAGGATACATTTCAAGGGCTAGAAATTGATTTCGCTTCTAATATTTCTTTGGCAACAAACCGGAGCAATCTGCACTCAGAACCCACGGATTGAATGATCGGTGTCGCGTATGGACACAACGTCGTAAACAGCGCTAATATAATGCAACGAACAACTCCTGGTCTTAGACCAACACACACCAAAGATACGAAAACAATGCCGCTCGTTCGATTTGCGGTGTTGCCGGCGGAACGTTTGACATACATGTAGACGCCTATACAGTACTAGTCTCTTATCGATATTTCTTGTTTTGATAGTCCAACCCTTTCTCCTTCACTGGTGACCTCGGGTTGTGATCCTTACTTCTTTTGATTAGGACGAGCAATGCACTGCTATAACGTGAACGTAGCTCATGGTTGGGACCGTTGAACGACTCTGGTCTTGTGTTTCAAACGGCGATCATCTGTGCTGTCTCCCTCGAAGACCGCGGCTGTAAGCGTTAACTAAGGTCATAGTCTCTGTCCGGGACAGATGCGTGGACGTCTGTCCAGGTGGTCACGTGACAGTGTGAGGAATTTCTCGATAACGAAAAGTGCCAGCGATGACTTCGGCAAACCAAAAGACATTTCACAAATCAAAACAGAGAAGTTAACTCAAAAGCAATTCTAAGAATGTTATTAATTAATTATTAGCACCAATATATATATATATATATATATATATATATATATATATATATATATATATATATGCACATATTATAGGCCTGTGTGAAAATAGAATCAGATGAGAAAGAGAGAGAGAGAGAGAGAAATAGAATCAGGTGAGAAAGAGAGAGTGAGAGAGAGGTGCTTAATTGTTCTTGAATATCCGCAAAGAGACAGACCAGCAAGCAGAACAAGAGAGAGAGAGAGAGAGAGAGAGAGAGAGAGAGAGAGAGAGAGAGAAACGGAGAGAGAAAGAGAGAGAGAGAGAGAAGGAGAGAGAGAAGAGAGAGAGAGGAGAGAGATAGCCTGAGTATTCTTGAAGCTTTGGTTCAGTTCTTGGAGAGCTCTCGAAGCTGTCTTTTGTAAGACTCTATGGAACCCTAGTGGTGCCTATCTCTCCTCTTCAGCCGTCTTTAGGAGCCTGTGGTTGAACAGTACAGTCCTTGAGAGACTGTGAGATATTTTTAGAATAATCCTTTGTCTTAATTAATCAGAGTTCGGTCAACTCAATTATGCAACGAATAAAGGAACCCGATCTAAATTAAGACTCAGTGGTTGTCCACGTCGAGTCATAGCGCCTCAGTCTGAGGCATCTGTCTGTCTGTCTGTCTGTCTGTCTGCCTGCCTGCCTGTCTGTCTGTATATCTGTCTGTCTGTCTGACAATATTTCATCTTTAAATGAGAAGATATTTTGACTTTGTCATGTAAATCATGATAGTTAATCGACAGTCTTGAATCTTAACGTTTACTTATTCGTGAACAGCTTTGACCAATTTTACCAAGAAAACCTTCCGTATGTAAAATCTTCGATTAAAAGGCGCGCAGTAAGTGCTTTCAATACACCAACTTATGCGGCGTAGAATGTGTGCGAAAAACAACCAGAATGGCGACTGTGTGCCAACATGCCACGTGACCAGCGAAGTCTTTGCGACGTCGAACGTAATTCGCCAATACCCGCCATCGATCGATGTCCTGCATTTATTATTTTCGAGACGTGGTCGCCACTGGAACGATATTTTGCTTTGTTCAGAAGCAGTTGTAAAGCTATTAAAGAGATTGTTATGCTAAAAGTGAACGAATTCCATACTTTCGACCCCGGCCCTGGGGCATAGCCAGGAGTTTCATTGGGCGGGAGGGGGCAATAAGTTGGGGGGTATATATTGTTATATATATATATAATATCATATATTATATATTACATATTATATATCATCATCATCATCATGCCAACCCATGGCAATATATTTCCAAGAGGCATCGTCACCATCCTGCCCTCTGCCAGCTCTTCAGCGGCAATAGCGAGACACAGAATGTTGATCCGCCTCCTGTTCCCGTCTTGTGTCCTTCCATGACCCTGTTTTCGCCGAGCACTGGTCATGATTTCTCGGTATATCGAGCTGGCCGCAATGCCCCATATACAGTAGTTGGACACGCGCCCTCTGCTGGCACGACAGCGAACGAAGATCTTCCGCCAGTGATGCTGTTCTTCCATGCTCTTCAGTTGAATACATCCACCATCCCTGCCGTTGTCTTCTGGTACAGTTGGTCCACGGCACCTTATTCCGTATTATTCGGTGCAATCCCAGGAGGTTTCCCAGCCCAGGACTTCCCCCCATCCGCCACCCGGGGGACGCGCCTCTACGCCGTTGTACCCCAGCGCGAGGTATATTATATATATATATATATTATATTACATGTTATACTGTACAGTGTATGTGTGCAAATGTGCATCCCCCCAAACAACAGCCTCACTCAGAGCGCTCGTTTGGAATACACACACCAGAGCGCAGTCAAATTAGGAACATTCAATTGCCTTCAGTATATGACGATACATCTAATTCTGGCTAAATCCTGCCGGCACATCGTCACTGGCTAATGCTGATATAGGCCTATTACGATAATGATATAACACGCTATCCCCTGGTCAGTCTAGTGGACAGACTAAGACAGAATTTCCAGTTTCTTTCTCTTCAGACTGCTGAAGGCAATTGAAGGCTCCTAATTTGACCTAGTTCTGGAGCATGTATTCCAAATGAGCGTTCTGAGAGAGGCTGTTGGTTAGACGGAAGAAAATACAAGTACCGCGGTACATGCGAGAGAAGGAGCCACCAGCACCTTCATTAGCCGATCCAGATAAAACCAGAGGGCGCTGGTGTCGCTTCACAGCCACTCAGTGGCTCTCTGAGGAGCCTCCTGCACTTGAGGAGGCACTTTACAGAACATTTCTTAGAATTTACAGACCAGTTATGATCTTCGATGACTTGCAAATTGCCCTCGACATGCATCGACTGAAATTCGTGGAAATGCTGTGTGGGCGAATATTTCGAATCTGAAACTTACGAATCTGCTGTTTGAGCTACAGTGAGATCAGAAGAACAGGACTGCAAACTGCAGCATCCATTTAAAGCTAGTGTTCGATTTGAGAGGTGGTTTGGGGTTTAACAACAACAACAACAACAACAACAACAACAAAAACAATAATAATAATAATAAATAATAATAATAACTACTACTACTACTACTACTACTACTACTACTACTACTACTACTACTACTACTACTACTACTACTACTAATAATAATAATAATAATAATAATAATAATAATAATAATAATAATAATAATAATAATGGTTAAAGTGGTTCAGTAGGGTCTGCCCTGTGTGAGAGCCACTAAAAAGCAATTTTGTCCCCCTTGTCCTCATCAGTTGTGAACGACTGTTTCCGGGAGTGCGTATTCTAGCAGTAATTTGTTGATCCTAATGATTTCACAATTTCGACCAGCAAGTAATAAATGAAACATATTCTGTCTTATTAAATGTGCTGTTCGTAAACGTAGTTTGCAGGTCTTTGTAAAGTACAGTGTACTTTGAATCTCTTTGTGGCCAACAACAAATTTAAAGAACCAGGACTTAATACATCGTAAATTAATAGAAATTTTGAAACGTTAGTAATCAGAGAATTCTGCAGAACACACAAATTTAAGCCAATCACTTTCAATTAAAGAGAGATAAAACAAATTTGAAAACTCACGTGAAGATTACTTGCCTTCATTTATGCATCTGCCGATATAGAATTTTGATTACTCGTTTAACTTTTTCATTCAAAACACGTACATCCCATCGACCTATACAGGGTGCGATTTGTGACCTGGAGCAGTGGGGGGATATGTCGAGCTTGGGGGGATGTAGTTGTTGGGAAATGTAGCAGTGGGGGGATGTAGTGGTGGGGGATGTAGCAGTAGGGGATGCAGTTGGGCAGTGGAGGGAGGGAGATTCCCCCTTCCCCCTACAAATCGCGCCCTGGACCTATAGTCGAAATCTAATAAATACAAACTAGCGAATGCACGATGTTAGATGCAAAAGATCAAACTTGCACTAAAGATCAAACTATCAGACAGCGAATCATAACTGTTTTCATTCGTTCTGGCGTATACAGTAGAGAACCGATCAAACGAGCTCTTTCAATAATCTCTCTTTGTTTTCACTATCTGTTAAAGATGCGTGCATTTGTAATGACCCCAAGAGCACAATATTCAAAGACGACTGCGTTGATATGACTGGACGCATATAACTCCTTCAATAATACGAAAGCTTATAATCGCAACGGAAGATTTGAACGCTCGGTGTGACCAGTCCTTTGGGGCTGTCCATTAATCATGTCAACAATTTTTGGGCAATTTTGACCCCCTCCCTCTTGTCAACAACTGTCAATTTTCACTTACCCCACCCCCATAATTACGTCAAAACTTTTGGCCCCTCTCCCCCAAAGATCAATGACAGGTCCCAATAACAAGGTTATTATTTTTTGTGGTGATGACCATTTTCCCCTTGTTTGTTCATTGAGTGTCAAAATGTGGTGGTGATGACCTTTTTTGCCATGCTTTTTCCATTGTAGTAAGTAGCATTCCATGAAATTTCCTATTTTTTGATTATTTGTAAAAAGTGAAATTGTTGACGTCAACTTCTCTTTATAAGACTGCGATTTCCGCATCTCAGGGTGTGTTATTGGGAACTTACTGACGGGTGGATTATCGCTGGCCATATTTTCAGGCTCCCCTTACTGTCTTTGTTAGTCATTGACAGATTGTTTGGCACTCATATTCACACTAGTTGTTACACTAATAGTGGCACTATAACAGAGAACCTATTTTAAGCTGAAATAGTGACACTAATCCAGACATTAAAATTCAACTGGGCTAGACTAGACTCGATGTCCAGTACACTCTCCTATAGAAATGTGGCTCTATATAAATGGAAGTACCTACTTGACGTTTCAGTTAGTACGAATACAGCAGATGCTAAAATGGATAGCAGAGCTAAAGAAAACACGTTCAAAGCACAAGTAGAACAACTTCGTGCTAGCAACAAAAAGCTGGATTGCTAACTAAACAGAAATACTTTAATTTGATCAAGGAGCCGTATAATTATTAGACAAACTTCGCGTGTTTTGATAACACGCGAGGTTTGTCTGTTGTGTTAGCATATTTGGTTGGTAAAGTCTTCATGTCTTCTTGTCCCATCTTCCGTGCCCAGGACTCTGAAGAACGCGCTTCACTAAATCAGCAGATGTCACGGATCCATTGAATGTCAAAATAAACATTGAAGTGAACAAGTAACATATTTTCATTTCACATATTTTTGGAATAACACGAACATATTTTAATTAACATTTTCTCATTTCTCGTTCGATCTTAGTGTAACATGGGTTTATTCAATATTAAAATGTTACATTGATTTTAATATTTTTTGTCTTGTAGGATTATATTAATTTTGTTTTGTTCATTGATTTTACATAGGATTATATTAGCGAAAATAGCGGGTCAGTCAAAGTGTGAATAAATCATTGGAAAAGTTAGTCATTGCATGAAATGATTGGTTATTTTAGTCATTGCATTAAACCACTGACCATATGGGGCATTACACGCAATGATTGAAACTTTTAGTCATTTCGTGTAATGACTAATTACACATTTTGACTGTAACACATACACTGTACATTGTACAACTGCACAAATGTCGGCGCGCAAATGTCGGCGCGCAAATGTCGGTCGCGCAAATGTCGGTGAACCGAACTTTCAAGTGGTGCATTTTTCTGTTTACAGTATGACTGCATATTCTGAAATAATCAATGTATGTCCGAAAAATGATGGACAGATGACATCATGCATTGGACTGGAAGGACAATGGAGAAGACGATCCGAACGACAGGAAACAAAGAACAGAGGAAACAAAGAACAAAGTTCATACATGCTGCGGTCTACCCTACAGTAGTAGCGAGGATGGCCAAAGACAAGACAAGACAAGACAATCAAAGTATCGTAATATCAATTAAAATAATGTATGAATAGTGCAGTGGCGTAGCCACGGGGAGTTTTGGGGGTTAAAACCCCCCTTGGGCGGCGTAAAAATTTTTTTATGTATTCCCATGCAATTTTTAATTTTTGAGGCGATTTTTGGCGAATTTTGGGGTGAAACCCCCCTTGGCGGTTATCGACGAATTTTTTTCAACCCCCCTTCCGGAAATCCTGGCTACGCCACTGGAATAGTGAATACTAATATTGTTGCTATAGCAGTAATACTGTAATAATAATAATAATAATAATTATTATTATTATTATTATTATTATTATTATTATTATTATTATTATTATTATTATTATTATTATTATTATTATTATTATTATTATTATTATTATTATTACTACTACTACTACTACTATCGGCTAAAATGCAAAAATTTATAAGCATCGTAGAGCAGTACTTGATGAACTCTTGCATGATCGACACTGGCGGCTCCAAGATTTGGCTAGTGAGGTGACGGACTTTAGGCATGGGACCAGCTATTTTTCATAAATCAGCACAGAAGAGAAGAATATCATCCCCGATGGGGTGGGGCACTGGAGGGCCAGGCATTCAATAGGGGGGGGCACGGCCCCCTAGACCTCCCCTATGGAGCCGACTCTGATAACAATCGAACAGCGGTCGTATTAATTCATTTCCGCTTTGGTGTCGCATGCTGATGGTTTAATGCTATTTCTAGAAAGTTCCATTCGGTTTTATTATAGTTTTATTTTCTATTCGGTGGCGTCAAAGTCGTACATGTGGCACAACGCTAAGCCACTCTCTCTCTCTCTCTCTCTCTCTCTCTCTCTCTCTCTCTCTCTCTCACACACTCACACACACACACACAACCGGGGCGTGAAATTGAGGCTGTCCAAATCAATTCGCGCAGCTATTTAGAAAGCACCGCACTGCCTCATGACGCGTCGGGTCACATATAGGAAAGTCAATTCTTTCCATACGAAATACCAAGCTCAGCTCCAAGAAACCCCATCTCCTACACAACCCATCGCCTATTCTACTCAACGGGGGGGGGGGGGTACCATGACAGCTCAACTCAACCCCTGCGGTCGCTTTCACAACGTCGCCTTTCAGCGCCCCCGCCTATCGAGACCGGTCCTTGGATTTCGCATTTAATCCGGTTCTGTTTTGTTAAAATCAAGTTACGATATCTTTTGCGGATAGAGGTCGGATAGACAGATCCTGCTGTTGGTTCAGACTCAATAAACTTTGAAATGCATGTAAGTGCTGTTATTTGTCTCGATATAATAATCGATCAATCAATCAATTTCTATGGCGCCACTATAGAAATGCCTGGCGTATAAGCCCATGGCGCACCAAATCCAATCCGAATAAGAGCCAGAGGTCAAGCTGGAAAGGTCAGTCAGATTGGGGGCGGGGAGCAATCTAAGGGGAATAGACCAGGCCAAAGAGGCGCGTCTTAAGACTGTGATATCTAAATCTGGATCTAGATTGCTAGCTCTGAATAGAGGACCATCACATTTATTCATCGGTTTGCAATAATAATAATAATAAGACGACGACGATGATGACGACGATGACGATGACGACGACGACAATGACGATGATGATGATGATGATGATGATGATGATGATGATGAAACAATTTATTCTGAAGAATTTATCTATTGTCTCTGTTTTCGGCTTTAACGGACGAGTGTATACATCCATTCATCCATCCATCCATCCATCCATCCATCCGTCCATCCATTTCGTTTCGTCCGTCCCTACTTCCATTCGTTTGTTCCCGTAGAACTGTTCATTCCTGTGTTCGGCTAACTTTTCCATCTTTATTTCCACGTCCATTGGCGATTCCCCGTAAAATACAGTCATTGTCCCCATTTGAACTTTACTTATTTATTTGAAGACATTTTCCATTCCATTGTCTCACTGTCTCAGCCGTTCCACTTCGGCTCTAGAGATGTTCGATAGCTAATCGTCTATACACTGATTAACGCACGGACCTCGTCAGTGGCGTAGCGAGGCAAAGTGCCGCCCGGGGCGAGAAAAAAAGTGCCACCTCCAAAATTTCAAAATTTCCTGGAAATAACCTTATCAATCAAGTCTTAAAAGTGTGACAAGCAAGAAAACAACGTTATCAAATCTCTGAACAAGTCTGACAAGCAAAAATATATAAAAAGTTATCGAGTCTCTAAAAAAAGTCGGACAAGCAAAAAACCACAATAATTATTTTAAAAAATAGGAAATCTCGAAAATGCCGCCCCTATGGCAAGTGCCGCCTGGGGCGCTTCGCCCCTCTGTCACTCCCTCGCTACGCCACTGGACCTCGTAAGATACGACATTTGCTATCTTGTCAAAACTAGATAAGTTAAGAAAAACATTATAAGAGTCCTTGGACGTTAGCCATTATTACAAATCTGTGAGAACAATGTTAATGTGTTGTTATATATACACTATTTTACTGCTAGCTATCGATGACATTGCATTTTCCGCAGAACGCTATATATTTGGTCTAATGCCGGGTACGTTATTATCAAAGCGCTATATAAATCGAACGGGTTCTTTCCCGTTATCCGGACCCCAGTAGAGGGATGGTGTAGTTGGCTAGGGAGGCGTTAGGGTTATGGTTAGGTTAGGGTTAGGGTTAGGTTAGGGTCAGGGTTGGGTTAGGGTCAGGTTCCCGACCGAACAGCCATAACACTTAACTGGGGTCCGGATAACGGGAAAGTACCATCGAGTGTTATTACATTGCAAGTAATATCTATTCAATCTTTCTCCTCCCTCTCTCTCTCTCTCTCTCTCTCTCATTATTATCTCAGACGATGACACAAGAGCTTTTCAAAGACTTAAATTGTTTGGTCGAATCGAATTATGACGTAACAATGACGTCACTGGTCAGGTACGAAAGGTTCAGAGAGACGTGGATGAAGGTGAGCAGTGTCAAAGATCTCAGACCTTGCGCAGCCGTGATGCCGTTAACGCAGGTATGATCTTTTTTGTCTTATCTTATCATCTCTACGGTAGTTCTCTGACATTGTAAGTATAAAATTTTAGAAGTCTATCATAAGAGACGAGTGATTTGAAAAGAGGCAGCGACACACCATTGAAGCATAGTCTTGTACTCTCTCTCTCTCTCTCTCTCTCTCTCTCTCTCTCTCTCTCTCTCTCTCTCTCTCTCTCTCTCTGATTTGTCGTCATCGCCGGCTCTGGAAGACAGAACTTGATCCTTTCATCCTTTCAACTACAGGAATAAATAAAATTGAGTCTTGATTCCCGTGAATACCGGACTTCGCACGAAGGAAAGCAATCTAAACGCAGGTGTTTTAAAGAGGGCGAGACCCGTTCGGGAAAAGACAGATTGATTGGGGCGCCACACCCTATAGGGCGCAGGTTTCGTGCCAGGGTGGGCTTTTCAGACAGCCATTTTAATTTGTTGTCATTCGTCCAATCAGTCCGCGAACCATGAAACATGGATGCGGATTCCATCCGGATTCCTCGGTGATCTCTGTTGTTTTGAGGCATTAAATCCGCGGAATAAAATAACAATTATCCGGCTTCGGTTATCTTTTAATTTCATCCTCTGATGACTTAAAAAATTACGCGGCTGGGGTGGGTGGGTGGGTGGCTGGGTGGGTGGGAGCAAATTGTGCTGTTTGCCCCTTCTACTCCTTCAGCTGAATTAGAAATCTGTTTTTCGAAATAGTTCATGATAGGAACGGATAATCAGAGAGTAGGTCAACGAACTAATTGTAAATTGTAATCGATAGTATTCGTTTACATTACAGCTTCTTTTATGGTGCTGCATGCGTTAGCTATGCCAATGTAAACAGCCTTAGATTAGAATTGACCAAATTCAGCTGATCGAAGCATTGCTTTCGCTAAGACATGGGAACTTGTCTGTCTTGAAGATTGAAATATACAACTTCAACAAAATATATATTAAATTTTAAAATAGCTTTGCTGACAAATCATTTGAGAATTGCTAAAGTTATTTATTATTATTATTATTATTATTATTATTATTATTATTATTATTATTATTATTATTATTATTATTATTATTATTATTATCATCATCATCATCATCATCATCATCATCATCATCGTCATCATCATCATCAACATTATTATTGTTGTTATTATTAAGACAATTAATATAGCGCTATAGTCAACCATTTATTTGAGATTTGCTAAAGTTATATATTATTATTATTATTATTATTATTATTATTATTATTATTATTATTATTATATTGTAAGTATAAAAATATTACATTGTAAGTATAAAACATTGCTTACATTGTAAGTATCATCATCATTATCGCCATCATCATTTTGTTATTATTAAGACAAATTATATAGCGCTGTAAACGCTAAAATGCCAAAGTTAACAGCGTTTTTGACATCGTTGACATGTCAATGAAAGGTCGGAAGATGGCGATGTCAAAAATTCTCTCGGATGGCAGAAAGTTGTCTAAACACTTCATGAAAATTTTAAGAGTCCAAGAGGTCCCTTATCATTAGTTATCAACAATGAACAAAACGAGACACGTCAAACAAAGGATCGAATTTAAGACTTGTGACGGACTGTACACTGGATTTACAACTTCGATTCACCACGGACAACATCACGACTACGATTATTCAATGAAGCGACCATCGACTGGTGCTGATGTACTACTACAATGGCGCTAAAGAAGTCTACTACTACTACTACTACTACTACTACTACTACTACTACTACTACTACTACTACTACTACTACTACTTGTCTAATATTTCTATAAGGTGCTTAGGCCCTATGTACCGCCGTTTTAGATTTGCGACCACGGACTTTCATTCTGAGGCGACTATCGACCAATGCGAAATGCATTACTATAGGCCTAATGGACTGTGTAGGTGAATGGTCTTCTTGATCGATTTCTTCATCTGATTAAATAGACACAGAAGTAGCGCTAACACCTACTGTCATGATTTAAATTGATACTAAATCCCTCAGTCATTTTCTGACAGGTATCTCCTTCTGAAGTCGCGACTTAATCCACCTCGGAAATATTTCGATTACGTCATCTTCGTCATTAGCGAACGTTTCGCTCGAAGGGAATTTGCGATTTGCGCCGTCTGCTGAGTCGATCAGCACCTGAGCTCTCCCAAAGGTGCGTGGCTCAGATGAAAGACGGTGACCAATTCGACGACGGACGATGGATTGATGCGTTGGGAGGGAGATCGGGCCAAAGGGGAATGTTGAAAAATCAATCAGAGATATCAAACGACAAAAGAAAGACATCATAAAAAGGTCTTAACCCCTTAACTGTGTATTTAACTGTAACTCAATGTAAAATGAACGGATATATCCGGGGTCCTCAGTTAAGGGGTTAATAATAATGACGCGGCATTCTAAGGCACAAAAGATCCAACTGACTGCGACGGCATAACGTTAAAGACTAAATGACAAAGCAGGTATTCTTAACTGAAAGCTGGAACATAGCAGAAAGACTCTTAGGGAGCTTATAGAAAGACGCTTAGTATGAGAGGATTAGAACTCAGAAGTTATTTAGCAGGAAAAAGGTAGAGGACTTTGGCGTGACTGCCAGTGGGACGGAGGTTCAGCCCCCCTATTCGAACCTAAACTGAAGTCGTGCAAAAGCGATGGCATTTTATCGGTTGGGGGAGTGGGAGGTGGAGGGGGTTAGAGTAACATATCAAAATCTCATGATTCTGCAAAGCGCTCATCCGGGTTCATTCAGTTTTTGCTTTTTCGGATTCAGTTGGCATTTCTAGGAATTTGAATTTCTCCAGCTTCAGTTTTCCGGATTGTTCAGTTTCAGTTCTAGTTTCAGTCAGTGGCGGCTCCAGGATTCAGCAAGTGGGGGGGCGTTGGGGTGGCAACTTCTAATCATAGTGGCGCCAACCATTTGTTGTTAGGTATGTATATTAAGTATAGGGTCCCAACAGGGGGCCACTGAGGGGCCAGGCACTCAATAGGGTTGACCTTTATACTGACCTTTATACCAAAGATGTCCATTTTTGGGTTAACCGGAACCCCCTAGCTGTGGAGCCGTCACTGGTTTCAGTTAAGCTAAGGCTAATTTCCTTGTAACTGCTTGCTGACCTGACATGTCCCTTCCTCATCTAGCGAGGAAAAGGGGAACTAGCCTAGGGATATTGCAGTCTGTTTCTCCCCCACCCGACTGACCCTCAAATGCCAGTTACCCTGAATTTTAGTGTAGAATGATTTTTCTTATAAAATGCAAACTCGCAAAACTGACCTTTATACCAGAGATGTCCATGGGTTGGGTTAACCTCATGGGTTGGGTTTGGTTAGTTTGGATTGGGTTGGATCAGACATTTTCATATAAATGAGGGTAGGTTTGGGTTGGGTCAGAAAATAAGTCATGGTTTAAGAAATTGTAATGTATTATGGTGGGTTGGGTTGGGTTGGGTCAAATAACCCTACTACCGGCATGGATTGGGTTTGTTTGGGTTGAAAATTTGATGAGTTGGGTTGGATTGGGTTTTAATAAATGGACCCATGGACATCTCTGCTTTACACCTACGAGGTAACAGGCGACGAAAATATTTGTTTAATCCTGTTTTTTTCTAAAAACCAAGTGACATAATTCAACTGAAAACGTAACTTAACTTAACTCAACATTCGAAAAGCAATATTTTCTTTCGACATAACCTAACTGCATTTATTCTAACCTTTGCGATATATCAAAGGTTTTACCTGCTGACAACCAAACTGGTTATTATTTTTATGGGAATCATATTTCCATGTAAAGTTTATAGCGAAGTCGAATTTGTCAAAAATGTTCAAGTTTATCTATGGAATCATTTCCTGACGAAGATAAACCGAATTCTCAGCGGAGTCCACCGAAAATAGGAATTATAAAATATATATATATATATATATATATGTGTGTGTGTGTGTGTGTGTGTGTGTGTGTGTGTGTGTGTGTGTAGGAAACCTTGGTTCTCAGCTGGTAATTAACTGCAAAACGATCGGAATATACGGCGCCTCATAATAAGAATACAATGAAATTTACAAACCGACGCGGCATAAGGTCAAACGGGGGTGGTCACATTCATCGTTGCCATGAGAACGGAGGTAGTTGACAGAGCGCGATTGGTCACGTGACATATTAGGACATTCTTCAATCGGAAGGAAACGAATCGCCGGATGGCCGGCAGGACAAGGCTTCAGGCAACTTCTTGGGCATCAAAGGCAACGACCGTTTTATTGAGCAAATGGTATGGATCGTCGGTATTATGAAGAGCGCATGCGTGCATTGTAAACAGGAAATAGATGCTGCACTTCTGATGAATCGTAGGTATCACTCCGGCGAAAGCCTAGGTGCAGGATTTAAGACCAAAGACGAAAATTAAGCAGCGAAGTGGACGAAGCCAGTCGAGCGTCTGCCAATATCTGTATTATTATTCAAAGACTCGTGTATGGATGGCTTTAGTGTCAATGTCTAATTTAACGTTATTGAGCGCTTTCATAACGATGCGCTGTGCATCAGTCCACAGACCAACTTAAAGTTCCATGTCACGTCGTCGGAAATACAATGCTGAAAATGATTCCTGGATTCGAACCCAGGCTGACTGTTCATCGTGGGTAAGTAAACCAGACGCTACCAAATGTGCTACTCCAAGCCATTCCATCCTGTGCGTCGACGACCTAGGCCTATTTAATTCCATTATTCCGAAATAGGCTACTATATAGGCCTATATATTTGCGACTGAATAGGCCTACTATATGTATTTTTGTGACTCCAATGCCAGGAGCGTCTCTGTAGATAGAGAAATGATAAGAGGCACTATACAAATGCTACATTATATATATATATATTTTATATATATATATATATATATATATATATATATATAAAGGGCGTTTCAACGCTCTATATCGACCTCGATTTCTTTTGTCCGTCCGGTCGAGAAGAAGAGACCTCCCTCTATCTGCAAGCAACCCCCCTCCCCCAGGTCATTGATCATAAGCGGCGCCACCTGGCAACGCGCCGTGCCATTAGCGTCGTCGTCTGCTGCCCTTGTTCGCCCCTGACGCCGTGCCTTGATCCCCGCGGATTAGACCCTCGGCTGGTCTCCGTCCGGATGAATTGCAGTCTTATCTGCGAAGTCGTTAATTAAAACTCTCGATCGCTGAATGTTAACGAGATGATTAATATTAATATATTGATATATTATAAATTATATATTATATATTATATATTATATATTATATATTATATATTATATATTATATATTATATATTATATATTATATATTGTATATTATATATTATATATTATATATTATATATTATATATTATATATTGTATATTATATATTGTATATTATATAATATATTATATTATATATTATATATTATATATTGTATATATATATATATATTATATATTATATATTATATATTATATATTATATATTTTATTATATATTATATATTATATATTATATATTATATATTGTATATTAATATTATATATTATATATATATATTATATATATATTTTATATTATATATATAATATATTATATATATTATATAAATTATATATATCCATATCTGGTCGTGTCGTTATAGGAGAACCCACAATACTAAGAGGCAATGGCCAATTTAGCGAATTAGGTTCCAAGAATTCTTGGTGAGCTGGAGGTTCAATGAATTTCTAGGAAGTAGGCGGAGGGGATTCAATGAAATCCCGAAAAAGGCTGACAACTAAAAAAATGTCATCAGCTCTGTTTTGCACACAAGGATAGCGGCTCAGATCCGGTAAACTTTGAAAACTGAAAACGCTGACAAGCAATAAAAGATCCTCAGTGGAGGACGCATCCCCAGTCATCCACCAACGCGTGGAACCGCCCCTGTTAACAGGATACGGATGCAATAGAGAAATTCTCGTAACTTGGACGGGTCGAGGGTTGAAAATCCAGAAGATCTGAACAGTGGCGTGGCGCAGCAATTTTTTTCGGAAGGGGGGGTGCCCATTCCCAACACTATGAATCCTCTGATATAAATTTTACTGACGTAAAACAGTTTGGATTCAAAGTGTCTTTTTACTCTTTAAAAAGTGAGTCTGTCTTTTAATAATTAAGTTAGAGTTGAGTGCAGTACTACATGTAGTGAACGCAAACGCAACAATTGTAAACGATAATTAATTAATTACAATATTCTCCTGTTTGCGCAATGCTATAAATAATTATTGTTTAGAACCAAGATTTTTGAGTGGATGCCCGACCATTTCCTGGTTTTCATTAGGCGACACCTCTGGTGATCTGAAACGAATTCAGATTAATTAGTAGTAGTCACTGGAATAATTAAATTTTAATCCGGCGTGAAAAAGCAAATCTGCCTACGCAGGCAAGGCATCAACAGTGTTTCTAAGTACAACAACTGCTAAAAACTAAAGGCTAAAGATTCCACAGTTATAGATAGAGTCGAACTTACAGTAGTGGCCATGTTGTGAGAGACAACGTTGTAATTAAATCACAGCGTAAAGTCTACTAATGAAACTGTTTCAAGACAGAAACCCCTTAATCAACTTTAGCGCAAATGGCAAAAAACACTAACTATATGCTTCTAGTTAATTAATTAACCATGATTATAATTACTTCTTCGTAGTATTCTGCCCTTAGGCAGATTTTGTATTCCAATTTCGCCATTCATTCCTGTTCATAGCTTTCTCCTTTAAGTCTTTATAGTCCTTTTCCATCATCCAGTCAAGTAGCATCTCCAGTGGTCTTCCTTTGGTCTTTCCCCCTCTAGTTGTCCTTCTATTGTTTCCCTTAGGAGTGAGTTTCCTCTCATTATATGTCCCATCCAGGTCTTTTGTCTTTTTCTTATTGTGTTGATCATCTCTTTCTTTTCCTCCACCTGTTTCAGCACTTCCTCGTTTGTCTTTATGTTTGTCCAGCTGATCTTCTCCATTTTTCTATAATTACTAGTCGCACCTAAAAACACTATTCAATAGCATTGGCGAAGCCACGGTGGTGGCACGAGGGGGCTGGCCCCTATTCTAGCTGGGATCCGTAGTGGGATTTACTCAAAACCGTAGAGGAAGTTTTCGGGTTGGGGCAGTGGCGGCTCCAGGATTTGGCAAGTGGGGGCGTTGGGGTGCGTTGGGGTGGCAAATTCTAAGATGGGGACCAACCATTTGTTGATAGGCATGTAGTAGTAAGTATAGGGTCCCAACAGGGGACCACTGGGAGGACAGGCATTCAATAGGGGGCACGGGCCCTCATGTTGAGTCACCACTGTGTGGGGGGAGTGAGGTATGGTAGGATGATTGCAAGAGAAACAATAAAAAACGGGCGTTAATGTGCCAAAAGCTCGTCGATGACCTTTTTGCTCCTCGTCGATATTTTTCCTGGGAAATGTCGGGGCTTGGTGTTCGAGCCCCCTATTCCGGAACCACTGGTCTACACCACTGGTCAATAGCATCTCTCGACAAGAGTAATGTTTTAGTAATGTTTTACTGATCATCAGATTTGTGGATTTGAACTCAACGAGATCTCAGGGCTTAGGCCATCTACTACTTTTTTGGTCGACATATGGTCAACATATAAAGACTCGTGTCGATCATACTGTACCTACAATTGGTGCTATTCCAGTTAATTAACAACCGGGTCGCTGATATAAATGTTGGGCTGTTGGCAAAGTCCATTTAACAGAGCGTCATCCGTTATAGCAGGGGTGCACAACCACTGGCCCGCGGGCCAAATCCGGCCGCCGAAGGGTTTTTTCTGGCCCGCGGGACAATTTCGAGCAACACAGAAAACCGGCCCGCCAAAGGTTTCTGTCCTGCCCGCAGTACAATTTCGAATAACAGCAAACTGGCCCGAGAACAGTAATTTTGGTATAGAAATTAGGTATCTGCTGACTGACCTATTCATATATGTTGGACTACTTACAAATGTGCGACCTATAACAACGTGACACAGAGACGGGCGATAATAAACTACTTCGATAACGTGCTTTATACATTTAAATTGTCTCTGCAGTAAGTCTAGAATGTCTAAATTCGAGACTAAAAAACGTAAGACTGATGATGCAGAACAGCGACATTTCAGTGAGGAATGGACGCGTCTGTATTTTATGGACACGTTTAATGGGTTAAATCGGTGTGTTTAATTTGCCGTGAATCACTTAGAGTTTAATATGAAAGAGTATAACTGCCGATGACACGACAAAACGAAACATGCGCTTCTTATGATGAACTGCAGGGTGAGTTGCGGGAACAGAAAATTGAACTGTTAAAGAAGACTCTGTCAACCGAACAGAGTTTTTCACAAGGAAGTCGCAAGAATAAAAGTGTTTTACACGGGCCAGCTGCAAAGTGGCCCAGCTAATTGCAAGGTCATCACGGCCTTTCGCAGACGGAGATTTTGTTAGAGATTGACTCCTAAGCATCTGCACTGGAATTTGCTCAGAAAACGCCAGTCTTTTCAGTAAAGTTCATTTGTCAAGAATGACAATTCAACGCCGAGTTGATGACCTTGCAACAGACGTTACTGAGCAGTTGATTGGCAGATTAGCTAGGTGCAGTGGTGCACATATTTTTCAGTAGCTTTGGATGAGAGCACAGACAACACTGATACTGCACAGCTCTTAGTTTATGTGCGGGCAGAATTAGATTGTGCAGACTGAGGAATTACTGTTTGTGTTATAGAAGGTAGTAAGTAAAAACTGGTGTTTTATGAAGCATTGTTGGTAGTTCAATATAGCATTTATTAAAGTTAATTTTGCTTGATTTGCTGATTTATAAAAATATTATGGTTATATACAATATATTTTATATAAAACATGCATTTTCGAAATTCTGGCCCGCGAGTACTCAGGGAATGTTAAATTTGGCCCTCGGCCTAAAAAGGTTGTGCACCCCTGCGTTATAGCAATATAAATAATACATTGATACATATATCGTAATAATAATTTGTTGGCTAAATTTAAAAAGCAGGCATTTCAGTCTGCTAATCCGACTCAATAATATGCTTGAGTAGGATCCAGTATTGAAGAGGACGAACTATTTGTTTTCTAGATCATCATCCTGTAGGCTTTCAGTCCATTCCGCGGACAATATCTCGTTCTCGCCATAGGAATTATGTATTGACTTTCAGGATTTTGGCTCATGGCTATAAAGGCAAAAACTAGTGCCTAATCTTCTTCACGACACCTGAAGAAGAAGAAGAAGAAGAAGAAGAAGGAGGAGGAGGAGGAGGAAAAAGATAAGGAGAAGGAGAAAGAGAAAGAGAAGAACAAGAATCTTTATAGCAAACAGTTTGCGCGAACCCTACTGAAGCGGTTCTAACGTACTCCTTCATACTGTACATAGGCCTAGACCTACATGTACAAAACACGGATGTCTGTGGTCACCCTATACATATATGCTATTGCTTTGGTCTCCTTATATAGTCCGATCATAGCAGAACGTAGTCGAGGTAGAACTGAAACTAAGCGCTTAAACATTTGAAGAGACGCCCCTGTTGTGTAATCCTGGCTACGCCACCGATAGAAAGCACCTCTTCGAAAGACAAACTGAATCAATTTCCATCTCTGTCCCTCACTTCAGAATCTTGTCCCGTGTATCCGGTTACTAGTTGCAGAGAAGGTATATTGAACGATTGTCCGACCTCATGTCTTGTATTTTGACCTGAATCATTTGCAAACTGATTAGGAGTTGGTTTGTCATCGGTTGATGCTTCTATGCATTATGAAGTGACGCCCATAGAAGTCGACGATAAGATTAGATTAGAAATTGAGGCTGTTTGTTCATAGTTCTATTTTAGCGATTTCAATCTCCGAGAAAACCAACGGATCAAGTATTTCGTACTGATTTGAACTCGCCTTAAAAATCCAATCCTGTTGTTCTGTTTCAATGTGAAGATCGACTGGACGCCTTTTTCAGTGCGCACAATGCGTGTTATCAATTACTGAAAGCGTTCAGGCGAATGGCAGGGCAGGACTATCTGGCTGCAGTCTTCTACATCGAATCCGCAATTATATAGCAGCTTCAGCGGTCGCGATCAATAGGATTTCTCCTCCTCCGCGGACTCCCAGAGCCCTACTGTGTCACCTGATATGGCGAAACCCTTCCTGTATCTACCATGCACCCACACGGCAGCATAGGGGCTATTACTGACGGGGGTTGACAGTCGAACCTGTCGATCGGACCAAAACGAGTTTCTCCGTAGAGAGATAGAAAGAGAGAGAGAGAGAGATTCTTTATTTACTCTTAGGAGGAGATTCCCGTCTAATCTAACGACACAGGTATACCGATGGCAGCCATTCATCAAAAGATGTCACCGGAGATGTACCATTTGTACCGTGGTAAATCCGTCACTGTACAGAAATGTATGTACGTATGTATGTATGGACGGATGGACGGATGGATGAATGGATGACGCTTCCTTGTACTTTGCTTCTTTCTTTTTTCATTCCTCTGTCAACTGCGGCTGTTTACGTGTTCGTCTCAGCGGATTGATCACTCACAGTGGTGGGTCATTCCCATCAATCCTACAGACGATCGTCGCCCTTCGGTGCCCGTGATTTTACATCAACTGTCATCGCACCTCCAACTCTTAGATACAATATTCATTTTCGTCATCCATCCATCCATCCGTCCATCCATCCATCCATCCATTCATCCATCCGTCCATCCGTCCATACATACATACGTACATACATTTCTGTACAGTGACGGATTTACCACGGTACAAATGGTACATCGGTACCGTGCCTATCTGCAAAATTAAAATTTATGAGCCTACCTTTTCCATTATTAATTTTTAAAAATAAATTTTAATTATACCTTTCTTTAAATAAATTTATTTTCGAAATATAGACCTGCGGACAATATATACATATATATATATATATATTGGTTAAAATAGTGTTAATAGTGTTATAGTGGTTAAATTATTTTTTCAGAGGTGCCGGATCTCCTTATTTTCCTCCGGCTACAAAATTTCTTCACAACTTTTTATTCATTTTAAACGAACATTTACAGTACAGTTCACGTTTTATTTTCTTTCCCGTGCATGCAAAGTGCTAAAGTACCCAATAAAAGATCACAAGGAATAAAAAGTACGTTCCGGATCTCTTGCCAGAGATCCCGGCTCGGAGATCCGGCTCAATTTAACCCATATATATATATATATATATATATATAGGCTATATAACTTGATTTTTGAATTGAATTAATGAATCTCGTTCTCTGTGTAAATTTCAACACGTAAACGACCCAACGGGCAGTTTTCTGTAATGTTGCAGTGGTAACACTGCCACCGCGCACATTTCTTGCGATGGCGTAACGTTACGTATAATATGTAAAGTAGTAAAGTAGATGAAAAAATTAAATGATCGCCACAGTGTCGGTTAGAGTCCATCGAAATGTGTGTACGGGTCTTTAAAAAATGTTAATCCGCAACTGCTTCTGTACTGTATATTTATGCATATTGAGTTTGTTATTGCTAGAAGGTGTGACATGCGTCAATGTTTCTGCTATTAAAATGACGATAACTGCAGAACTCAAGGCCAGGACCAGGACCAAGGACTCAACCCTCAAGGCCAGGACCAGGACCAAGGACTCAACCTCAAGGCTAAGACCAGGCCCAAGGACTTTACAAAAAAATTAGCAAGTCCTTGAAACAACATGTCCTGTCATACTAATTAAGCCGTTATTTAAATGCCAAGACGATAAACCATTTTTACTAATTAATATTATACAGTACAGTTGACATTTGAAGAATGGAACAGACCAAACATTGCTCTTTTGCATAGTTAGGCATAGTCAGCTATTAAGCTTAGAGCTGCATTTTAAAAACACCAATGTTTTCAACAATGAATCTGACATTCTTGCCTAAGTGGGCGCATTATGGTTTTGATTCCGTTTTGAGAGAATATATACGCTCCACTGGGGCAGGCGTCGCAGGTGTGCATAGAATTCTCTGAAAGAGTGGTTGCAAGTGGACAAACAGTTGTGAACAGGCAGCTGTTTCAATCGTCATTTGTGAGCCTGGTGATGGTGAATTGTTAGCCAGTATAGATATTCTCCCATTTGTCGCTGCGGGGTCACCCAGACTAAAAATAAATAACCTAGAATTCATTCACTAAACAAACATTTTAGCTAGATTTTATATGGCCATGACTTATTTCAAGGACCATTCAAGGCCTCAACCCTCAAGGCCAGGACCAGGACCAAGGACTCAGCCTTTAAGGCCAGGACCAGGACCAAGGACTTGAAACTGGCCTTAAGGAGTCCTTAAGGCCAGGACCAAGGCCAAGAACTAACATCCCTGAATAACTGGATTTAAAGTGGCTTAGTGTGTCGGGTTCTGAAAATTCGGAGTGCAGCGGATGTCTCTCTTCGCCTTGCGGCAAATCAGCGTCTGTGTCGTTCGTTCCTTTGGTCGTGCCTATCGCTTCTGTTGACGGTAAATTCGGGCACTTTCTGCTCTGTTTTGCCACTCCAATTGAACAAACACGGTCCGCTCGAACACGTTCTCGCCCTGTATCCCATATGAATGCGATCCATACTCGGAAAAGCGTCAACGCAATTGCGATTGAGCGACGGGGGTGGGGGGGGGGGGAAGAGGGGAGAGGAGAAGGTCGTTTGGTTCAGAGGCAATGAACAGGATCATTGCAGGTGGTCAATACTCTGAATGTCTGTCGGGAGAAAAAACGTGAACGACTGTAGAATTAAGAAACGACGACAGGAGATTATCTGGAGGTGATAAATTGTAGTCGTCATTATCATAATCAATATAATCAATGATAAGTATGATAGATTAATAAGAATAATCTTGAAAGTTGAAAATCTAGTAAGAATCTTAATAGGTTCTTGTTATTATCGATAATAATTGTGTCCGATAAACGGTACATTCCTCTCCTTCGTGACGGGTTTTCGGTCAAACCTAATACAGACGTAAACTTCTATTACACCTCTAGGCTCGAGCCCTCCCCACTTTTTTGAGAGGCTGTCATAGGAAAAGGGAAGATATAGGGCTGCCCTCCCCCACACACTTTTTTCATCCGAGTTTAGGCCAATGAAACCAAAGCATGTTTCGTTCAGAGATTGTTTACGTCGCAACAGACACGGTGTCGTTTTGTCTTCGCGATCCACAGCCCGGCGTTCGTCGCCGTCGCCGTCGCCGACGCAGTAGGCCGGCCGGGCGGCCACCGGCTGAGTTAATACATAGCCTCCTCTAGCTCTCGGTGTCCCCGGTTAATAGGCGCGATCGATGAGTGAGTGGGAGGGGGTGTCAGCGACGTCTGTGCCACTCGCAGATTCATAACGCCGATAGAAAAAGCAAGACAAATGTCGGTTGGAAATGGCGAACGACGGAGGAGGAGGAGGAGGAGGGAAAGGAAGGAGGGTCGACAGCGACAGAGGTGAAAAGAAACAGCAGGACTATTAAAACGAATATAGAAGAGACATCGGTGGACATGAGTGTTATCGATCAAGAAAAATGGTTCAAAAATAAGCATATAATGCGGATTCGCGGTGCGGTTATGCATACAATAGTCGAGTGTCGATGGTTGTAAATTTTTTCACACTTAGTATTTGCCAGATTTAATGTATTAAAGCTTCAAAAATATTCAGAACTCTATTGTTCGAGCCATCACCAAGGCTCCCCGACACAATCGTGTTAAACTTGGTCTTTATTAATTATTGCGCTGTTTGGTCCTAGAACAGAGAACTGTACTACTAAAGTTCTGTTTTATGATTCTGTTTTTTGATTTTACATGTATATAGGCCTACAATGCAGACTGGCCAACCTCAACATTTGAAGTCGTCTAAAACAAACATTCTCATTCGATGATGATTTAAATGCACATGCACCTTAAACAAACACTGAAAAAAATTGGCAAGAAAGCGCTTTCTATTGAAGGCCCAAAAATCTATACCACCACCACTACTACTACTACTACTACTACTACTACTACTACTACTACTACTACTACTACTACTACAACTATAATAATGTGATTTTAAGTGGTTTAGGAGGCTATGTAAGCCTGTGTGAAAACCACTGATGTAACCATCTGCATTCAATAACCTAGTTTATCTAGATAGCCTTTGAATCCGTTCACTGTTTCAACTGTCACTCCCACCTCGTCCAAACTGTTCCATTTGTCCACAACCCTTGCACTAAAAAAGTTTTTCTTTCTTGGACCAACCCTCTGCTTAAACATTTTGCACTTGTGGCCTCTTGTGCTGCTATAGTGTGCCAATGTAAAGAATCGATCATATGGCACATCTACTTTCCCAGTCATTATTTTGTATGTTTCTATCAAATCTCCTCTTTCTCTTCTCCTTTCTAATGTTGTCAGTCCACAATATTGAAGTCTTTTTTCGTAGCTTAAATTATGGCACCCATTGACCATCTTCGTTGCTCGTCTTTGCACTTTTTCTAAAAGTTCTATATCTTTTTTCAAGAATGGATTCCAAGCCTGAACACAGTATTCCAGATGAGGCCTTACTAATGACTTATAAAGTTTAATGATTATCTCTTTGTCACGACTCACAATTGTCCTTTTCACCATTCCCAACATTTGGTTTCCCTTTTTTGCTGCCTCCATGCATTGGTGAGATGGATTCATACTTCTATGGGTGATTATCCCCAAGTCTCTTTCTTTTTCTGTTGTGGTTAGAACCTTCCCCCCTAAAGAATATTCATTACCATTATTAGACTTCCCAACATGCATTACAGAACATTTATCAATATTGAAAAGCATCTGCCAGTCCACAGACCACTGAAACAATTTCCTTAGATCTTCTTGTAAAATTTTTGCATCATCCTCCGAGTCTATATTTCTGCATAACTTTGTGTCATCGGCAAACTTTGAAATTTTGGACAGTAATCCTTCATCGATATCATTTATATATATTAGAAAAAGCAATGAGCCCTGAGGCACTCCACTGATAACTCTTGCCCATTGCGAATGGCCTCCCTAATGCCAACCTTCTGTCTTCTTCCCTTCAACCAATTTTCAATCCATCTGAGAATATTGCCCCTTATTCCACAGGACTTCAGTTTGGCAGCCAGCCTTATATGGGGTACTTTATCAAAAGCTTTGGCAAAGTCTAAATATATTATGTCTACTCCTTGCCCTTGTCTAGCTTATCAAAAACCTCCTCCAGAAAGTCCAACAGGTTGGTCAGGCATGAACGCCCCTTTGTAAATCCATGCTGACTATCTTTAACAATTTTATGCCTAGTCAAATGTTCCAAAATGCTTTCTTTCAGTATTTTTCCATAACTTTACCGATTACAGATGTTAGGCTCACTGGTCTGTAATTGCTTGGTTCACTTCGTTTTCCTTCTTGAACAGTGGGCTGACTAATGCGTCTCTCCAGTCTGCGGTACTACTCCAGTACTGAGTGATTCATTGATTATCAAAGCAATTGCATGTCCTATTTCATTTCGAACCTCGTAAAGAAACTTTGGATGTAAGCCATCTAATCCTGGGCTCTTGTCTGTCTTTAAATTGGTCAAAACCTTGATAACACATTCTTTTTACACACTATATCTGTTAGCATTTCTTCTTCATTTCCATCAAACACAATTTTGGCTTCTGGCATAGTATTTGTATTTTCCTCTGTAAATACTGAACAAAAATAGTTATTTAGAATCTGTGCAGTTTCTACATCGTCTGTTATTGCACATCCTGCGCTGTCCAAGAGGGGACCGACTGTGTCCTTTCGTCTCAACTTTCTATTACAATATTTGTAGAAACTTTTACTGTTCTGTTTTATATTTTTGCTAATCTACCTTCAAAATTTGCAAAGCCATCTTGTTAGTAACTGCTGATGCTTTTCTTTTCTGAGTATACTGTTCCTCCAAGATCTTAAGTCTGTGCTGATTCTGCTCATTTCCTTTACTTGCTAATCTGAGTTTACTTAGTTTCCTCCACGCTTTGTTTTTCGCCCTTCTTTTTCGTTGCACTTCTCTTGTTATCCAAGGAAGTTTGTTATTAATTTTCTTCTGTTTGGGAATGGTCAATTCTATGACTTTGGACATACGTAAATATGCTCCAGCCTTCCTCGGTGTCTTTTCCTGTTATCTCCCCTCTCCAAATCCATTTCTGTAATCATCTTCCTTGCCAGGTCATATTCTCCCTTAAAAAAGTTACGTCTATCCAGAAACTGCTTTTGTTGACCAATCCCAAAGTTAATAGTAAAACTGACCATTTGGTGATCACTTGTTGCAAAATTCTGCCCAACCTCCACGTTGGAAACTATATTCTCCTCTCTTGTTAGAACCAGGTCTAATATGTTGTTGCCTCTTGTTGGCCTTGTCACATGCTGCAACAGAAAATTATCATTGACACAGTCCAGAAATTTCCTATCACATGATCTCTCTGTATCCAGCGTTTCCCAGTCTACATGATAATTAAAGTCACCCATTATAACAACATTTTCTCTTGATACCCTGTTCAATAAAGCAAACATTCCATTATCTGATTCTTCCATAGCACTTGGTGTTCTGTAACAAACCCCTACCAATATTTTCTCTCGGTGACTTCTGATTTCACACCATATATGCTCCTTGAAGTGATCATTTTCTATGTCTGGAGGCTCCATGGCATGCAAGCCTTCTTTAATGTAAAAGTAGTACCCTCCTGCTCCGTGACCTTTGCTGCTCTGGTTTCCCTATCTTTTCTAAACATAGCATATCCCTGTAAATTTAGTTCGGTATCATCAATGTCACACTTGGCCCACGATTCTGTGATTCCGATAATGTCTGGACTCATAACTTTTACTTGCATCTCCAAGCCATTTTAAAAACCCCAATCAAACTCCTAGCATTTACATAAAAACAGTTCAGTGGTTTTCCATACCCTGACATACTAACTAATTACCGTTATTAATAATTTCACCTGTATTATAATTGTGACAGCTAGAGAAACAATATTCTATGTCACCCCTAGATTTATGCCTAATTACTTCCATATTATCTCTATATTTGTTATCACCTTTACCAAATATGGCTTTGTCTCTAACTGTCAACCTACTTAAAAAGCCTTACAGCAGCATTTAACACATGCAAATATTTTCCTAGCTATTTTATCTGCACCATACCTGTTGAGATGCAGCCCATCCTTTCCCAAATACCTGTCCCAAACATCGAAGTCGGCGTTCAGAAACTCAGCTCCTTCGCTCTGGCACAGTTCCCACAGTTCCTCGTTGACGCTGGTCCTCTTCCTCTCCATTTCCCGTGACAGTCTTCGTGGCAAGATTCCCATCACCACGACTCGTCTTCTTCTCTTCTTTAATTCCTGCAAAATAAATTGAAACTTCTTTATTATATCTGCCTTCTCATCAGAAAAAAAGATTATTGGTTCCCACTTCGATCACACAAGTGTCACCATCCTTGTGGGTTGAGTCCAGTATCTCCTGGACATCCTCGAGCTTTGCTCCCGGCTGACAAATGGTGACAAATTTGTTGGACTGCTCCGCCAAATTTTGTCCCACTTGTCGAACATTGGAATCCCCAATGAGCACTACCCTTTTCTCAACACTGACGCTCTCAGCCTCTTCTCCAACGTAGACGAAGGTGTTCCTCGGTCTTCTTGGAGCTGGCGATGTCTTCGGCTCCTTAGATTTCACAGTAATCTCGCGGATTCCTTCCTTCCTCGTCTCGGACGGTGCGCTTTCCTTGACGATCTCCGCGTAGGATTTCGTCCGTTTTACGCTCGCTCAGAGACTTCACGATGTGCTTTGAGTCTTTTCTTGGTCCATCATCGTCTTTTCCATAGCCGTGATCTTTCGGCACTGCATGCAGATATCTTCCTCGGTGAAGAACTCCGCCAGGCCGCTCATGCTACAAGTATCGCAAACAGCCAAAGTATCAGCCATTATTTCCAGAAGATGAGAGATGTTTAATAAACTAAATTTTGTTTTGAATTTATTACTCCAAATGTTATTTATTGATCCAAATGTTATTTATTACACGTGATTATCCTTATATCGCTCACTGCGATTTTTTTAAATCTGCTTAGAAATTTTTACAAAAACACTTCAACTTTTACTTGATCCTCCAAACACTCGCTTGTCAAAACGATGTCAAAACGATGTTAAATACTGCAAAAACCGCTAGTTTTTCCACAAACTAATTCGCACGTATGATAACGCTCAACGCACCATAGAATTCCTACTACTACTACTACTACTACTACTACTACTACTACTACTACTACTACTACTACTACTACTACTACTACCACTGCTACTACTACTACTACTACTACTACTACTGCTACTACTACTACTACTGCTGCTGCTGCTGCTGCTGTTACTACTACTACTACTACTACTACTACTACTACTACTACTACTACTACTACTACTACTACTACTACTACTACTAATAATAATAATAATAATAATAATCTCTAATAATAATCTCCCTTTGTCTTAATGCACCGCTTAATTTCACTATTCGATGACTGCCATTTCTAAACTTCTCCTATGCCTTTTTCTTGGTGAATTAGCATCGTGTGATTTGTTTCCCTCTCGGCTCTGTTTGCCAGAGCGTCTTCGTCATTCTGTGTCCGTGAGGCAGAGATCCAGTTCCTTTGCGTTCGTCTGCAGCGCGTGTCTCGGAGATTCCGGGGGCGGCGGCGGCTGTTTTAGAACGCCGCCCGCTGCAGCATAATTATCATTCCTCTGCAGTCGTCTAATGTTCACGCTTCCTATTTTCGGCGCCGATGCTGTCGTGCGTCGGTTCACAAACTTGTCGAAGATGCCGACGGAGGAGGAGGAGGATGAGGAGTTGGAGGAGGAGGAGGAGGAGGAGGATTCTAAGGATGGAGAGAGGTCGATCAGCAGCGGCAGTTCCGCCACGCCACGCGATCCGGAACATCGGACGCCGACCCTATCTTCCGAGCGTCAGGAGGGACGTGAGTCCCCCTCCTCCTCCTCTTTCTCTGTCTCCTCCTCCTCTTTCTCTTTATCCTGCGCCTCCTTTTCCTCCTCCTCCTCCTCCTCCTCCTCCTCCTCATTTCCTCCTCCTCCTCCGGACTCCCAAAGACGACGTTTAAATAGAAGCGCATCCGCTAGCTTAGCGTTCCGTCGTATAGCAGGCGTTAGCGTCGTCGTTTTGATCGAACGGTTTCCTGTCCGACCCCCGGGGGCTGTGGGTGGGTGGGTGGGTGGGGTGGAGGGATCAACACCGACACAGGTGACTTTAGGACGACCCCTTCCTAAACCCACCGGACGAACCGTTCATATATTCCGAGCGAGGAAGGCTTAGCTTCACGATGTCTCTATATCGGATAAATAATTAATCGCAGAGATGACAATGCTCGTTAGATATTTCAGTGAAAGTGAAATGACCGTCAGACTTTCAAAAGCTTCTAAGTTTACACATTATGATGTTACATTGTTAATAAGTAGTCACCTTGCCTTTTCACCTGTGAAACAATTAGATCATTTTACTATACAGGAAATAGTTGTTGGTCATGTTGTCCAAACCAGAGTTGACAAAGAGTTGGTTGTTTTTCATAGTTGTTCGTAACGTTGTTTAAGGTTACGTACGATTTTGAAGAAAAACAGGGTTATCTAAGGTTATTTATTTTGTGAAGGTTATTTACCTTTTTCAAGCGTAAATTGAATTTCTAAATTTCTTTTACTTTTCAACATTAACTGCCCCGTTTTTTGTTACTTATTGACTACAGTAATTTTGATATTCTATGATGATTATAACGTCACATTTTTGCTGAAGTAAACAGCTTAATAACTCGGGAGTTAAGTAAATTATCTTACCCAGCGTTACTGTAGCAAATAGTAATTACAAGACAACGGTGGGGTGTTGGGAGTGTTAGGGGGTGGAGTGTAAAAATATCAGTGCTGAATCAAATAGGTAAAGCAGATGGCAAAGGATTTGAAAGTTACACTGGTCCGAATGGGGCCCATTATGAACACTCTGTTAAATTAATTAATAGGTCTAATCTACAGTTGCCTTTGACTACAGGGAAGCGATGAAAAATCTATACTGTTTCCCTAATGCGTTAGAACTGACGCCCTCTGCAAAGGCTGAAAATAAGGTCAAACAATGGGGCGATTCTCGGTGCACATACACTGCAAGTCAACAACTGGACTGTGGACGCCGTGCTTGTATTGTAAGTTCGGCGTAAATGAGATAAAATAGGCCTACAGGGTGGCGCAAAAAGTGGACTATATTAAATGCAAACCTAAATGTGACGACTAGTCCGGGTTTTTTGCGCCACTCTGTATAATATGAACGGAATTGAAAGTTTTGCTCGATGTTCTAGGTTTTTGCGCAGTTGATTCCTTCAGATTATAGCCTATTAGTTGAGGTGCAGTGATCTGACGACAAAATCAATCGCGTCAGGGTCGAAGGTCTGATCTTCACGTTTTACTTGTCTTGGGTCACTGCTTAAGGAATTGCATTTTTGCAAAACATTGGCGTAGCCAAGGAGAGTCACGGGAGGGGCGGGTTCAGTCTGGGAATTTCCACAAAAACTGTTGAGAAATTTTTCGGCGGGTGGGGTGGGGTGGGAGTAAGTAAAATGAGTGGAACAGAATCGATGCACGAAGAATTCCCTGAAGACGTTTTTATGCTTGTTTTCTTTTTCTTTTTACTCGAAAATGTCGATGTGCACTCCAATTCCGGAACCTTGGCTACGCCACTGTTGCAGAAACAGATATTTGTGTGTGCGTGTCTATGACCCCCACTGCTCTCCCCTAGCGAAGAAGTTCGGGCTTTCCACTTTCGTTGACGTCTTCGATCGTTCGAAACCATGTAAAATTGTAAATGATACGAAAATTTATTCTGCTCGACGTGTGGGTCGACAGCCGCTTGCTGTCGCCGCTAGCGATTTTTTAACAGCCAAACACTCAACTGTATTTTAGTCGGAAAAAAGCGCCGATATGAATCCGATTAAAAGACGTCGGTTCGAATAGAACATTGAACCAGACTGATGGACAAATATACTGTCGCAAGAAATTGAGCGGTAGACAATGTAACGCACTCAACCAGCCTACAGTGGCGGTTCCAGGATTTCTTGGCGGGGGATAAAATAAATTCACTGCAAGTTGGTGGAGGGAGGGGGGATGAAAGGAGAAGGAAAAATCAATAAACTTTGCCAAAAAACTGACAAAAGGGAATTATTTTCCCCAAAATTTTACTACACTTTTACCGAAAAATAGATTGAAAAGCAAAAAGGTCATCCGCAGTTTTTACCCGTAGTTTTTACTAGACCTTTACCCAAAAATAGGTTTGACATGCAAAAAAACAAGTCCGGTGGGGGAATGCAAGTCCACGTGGGGGAATGCAGTCCCACTCATCCCCACGTGGAAACGTCACTGGTAGCGTACATAAGCAGAGATAGAAAGGAGAGATGCAGAGAACATAAAGAGAACGTCACCGTGCAGTTTGTCAGCGTGTAACTGTCCATAGTGCAAGTACAAACATAATAATAATAATAATAATAATAATAATAATAATAATAATAATAATAATAATAATAATAATAATAATAATAAGTAAGCGGGCAGTATCTATAGGACGGAGAGTGACTCCCAACAGAACAGAGAACGCACAAATGAACGCAAATAATACAAGATAGGAGAGAAGAGAACCTAATCGGATAGCTGAATACCTTCTTCATCAGCAGATGCTAACGTAAGAGTAAGATGCCAGATGCGACACCAAAAGCCCACGCAAGAACAGAGGGGACCAGTTGGCATCGGGGGACTTCAAACAGAGATATTATAGGCCATCATCTGTGGTATTAGACCTGAAAGCTATATTTGAAAAAAGATTAAGACATATAAAGACGACTGATGCTTAATATTATAATAATTGCTGCCATGGGCGTCCACAGAAATGTTTCTAGGAGGTGCAAAACATAATGGTCATGGCTATGCCGCATAAATTTTTCCAAGATGGGGCAAAATACATCTTAACACAATGGTCACGGTTAATATTTTAGCAAGGTTTTCAAATTTCAATGGGAAATATTGGCACTTTTATTTTCCAGGAGGGGCAAGTGCCCCTCTTGGCCCAATGTGCGGGCGCCCGTGATTGCTGCGAAGTTCGTTCGAATAGAACCACTCAACAATAAAATAATAATAATAATAATAATAATAATAATCTTTGTTCGTGTAAAAACACAGTAAACATACGAACTTATTAAAATAAACAATAATACAGAGTGATTTGGTATGTTCTGCCCTGTGTGGGAACGTCTATCGGGCACTTCTGCCAATCGATACATTTTAGGGCCGTGCGTTCAATGCGATTATGCGATCGCATGTTTGATAAATTTTTAAAGCGCCGCATTTCAGCCGTTTTTTGCGCATATGCGATTTCTACATAAATATGCGGCAATGTTATCCTCATGTTCTCTGTTTTAGTCACACATGCAGCTCGATCTCTTATATTCCTACTGCAAGCATAGATTTATAACGGACTAGCGTCGCTTTGAATTATATGGACGACCTTTATCTTCGTTAGCCTTTTTACCGCAATTATTTATTCTCCGCATATCTAAGACCGCATATATTCCGAAAAATCGCCGCATTAAACACACATCCCTAGAAAATAAGTTAATGGTATAAGGACTCAACGAACCAAATTACTGTTTCCCTCAGGTTCGGTTTGCTTCCGTATTGTAAAAGGACGCTCGTTTATGATTGGAACGTGTAAAATTATGTCGGAAAACAGTTTTTCAGCGAAATGCGCCATCTGTCGCGCGGGAATGCATCTGCCGATTGCGACCGCGGTTTGGGAACATATGTCTCTGGTGGCCCTTCCGTCAGTTACGATAGTATCGATTTCTATGGCACTTTTGCAATTGAACCACAAAGAGTTGTCAGAAATATCCATTATCCAGACGAACCCAACCATATTATGCGCACATTCCATCTCAAACGACGGCATTCAAAACAATTAATTCATTTTTATATGTACTAATATAATATAATAATTGACATGTTAGCATTGTCAAAGCGCTTTTATTTTGGTACTTAACCATGTTACAGCGCTATAAAAATTGTCTTAATAATAATAATAATATATTTATTTATGTTTACTCGACTTTCTGGTTCAAGATTTCTGCATATTTTCTTGGTCCAATGCTGATCCCGTCCCATTAAAAAAGAAAGCAAGGAAATAATTTGTGAAGCCACTTTGCTGCCCTTCCTAGTAACATGCCTGAAACTTTAAAGTCGTCGGGAGAGAATCCACACATGATTGGGATATTTAATCTTTTGTAGTACAAGCTGCAAATTGTCGTATAGCTTTCTTTCTGATAAATTGAATGTGCCGCAGGCAATGAAGAATATAGATTAGTATTGTGCAAAAGAACAGTTTCTAGGCATCTCTTGAATGAATCAGTGAAGAGTCTCTAATCATCGTTATTGTATTTGATCCCAAATTCTTCTACTAACCCAGATATATTGCCAGTGGCGGTTCTAGGAATTCTTGGTGGGGGAGATGAAAAAATTTATAGGAAGTTGGTGGGGATGCAAAGTGAAGAAGAAAAAAAAAAGAAAAGAGAGAAAAAGGTAATTGTTTGCCCACTAAATGTTAATAAACCTTAAAAAAAGGTCGACAAGCTAAAAAAAGGTCATTCGCAGTATTTTTCACTATTTTTTTCTAAAAACTCATCGGAAAATAGGTTGACAAACAAAAAAGGTCATCCGTAATCCAGGTGGGGGATGCGTCTCCAGTCATCAACATGGTGGAACCGCCACTGTATATTGCTGCAGAATACTAGATCACATTCTTTCTCAAAATAGGATCACATTCTTTCTCAACATTTGTTTTCTCTCTTGTCCTATACACACAAAAAGATGCTCCAGGAGCAAGTAAGTTCTCTTCTTTAAACCTGGAACCAAAAGTTCAGCTTTCTCTCTGGTTAAACAGAAGTCTCATTCAATTCACATTTTGCTCAAACGGTTGAGATGCGCTGCTTTAAAATTCGCAGTCAGTTCCGGCGTCTCCAGCTCCTCACACTCAGACTCACTGTCAGTTATGCAAACAGCTTGCAACGAATCCGGAGGGAGAGGAACAGAATAAATACCTTCACCAACCATGAGAAACAGAGAAAAAAGGATGAGTACAGATTGGGATATGAAATGTCTTCCTTGTTCTTTAAAAATGCACCCACTGACAGTGGCGTAGCCAGGATTTCCGGAAAAGGAGATTTTGCTTTTGATCGTGACCAAACTTTGGAGAAAAAATTTTCTTATTTTTCCTTTTATAGGAGCTGACGAGCAAAAAATGTCGTCACCCTCGTATTCTTTCTAGTTTTTCTATTTTCTATAGCACTTAGAAAATTTTTAAATCGGTAGCCAGGTAAGGAGGTTTTGACCCCCAAAATCGCGTCCGAAAATGAAAAATGCATGGAAAACATTGAAAAAATTTTTCGTCGGCAGCCAAGAGGGTTAACTCCCAACCCCCTGGCTACGCCACTGCCCACTGACATCGACACTGCATAAATACCGGCAGACAGTGCGGTGTTTTTGTTCTCTCCATACCACTCGAACTCCAAATCGAACATATTTTTCCATGTTACCATTGCAGAAAATCTTTTACACAAACATAACACACTTTATGTGGCGCCCAAGACGAGACAGGAAGATGACTCAGAAACAAGAAGAGGAATGTCAAATCAAACGACTTGCTAAGCTGGTGCCGTTTGCAGTCTGCGTAACAAAAACTGCACGTGATATGAACAATCTGTGCCCATTTGCGGATTCAGACTGCCAAAAAAACACACACAATAAAAGAGCCCAAAATTATGGGAACAGTTTTTCCTATGTTGACCTGTGTAAGTATCCAAGTCAGATATTGATTGGACAGCGTTTCCTTAAATAATGTAAATGCAACCTTCAACAGTGGCGGTTCCACCATGCTGATGACTGGAAATGCATTCCCCCCACCGGGGTTCCGGATGAACTTTTTTGCTTGTCAACCTATTTTCCGGTGAGCTTTTTAAAAAAAATTGTGAAAAATACTGCGAATTACCTTCCTTTTTAGCTTTTCGACCTTTTTGCAAGGTTTATTAACATTTAGTGGGCAAACAATGACCTTTTCTCTCTTTTCTTTTGTTTTTTTCTTCTTCACTTTGCATCCCCAACACCAATTTCCTATAATTTTTTCATCCCCCACCAAAAATTTCTGGAACCGTCACTGACCTTTGATCACAATTTTCCATATTTACCAACAATGTTGGCCTATAACGTGTTCACTTAAAATAATGCCTCAAAAACCATTTGAAATCATTCAAGTCTGAGATGTCCATGGGTTGGGTTGGGTTGACCCATGGGTTCGGTTGGGTTGGATTGGATTGGGTTAGGTCAGTCTTTTCCATATTAATGGTGGGTTGGGTTGGGTCAGAAAATAAGCCATGGTTTAAGAAATTGTAATGTATTACAGTGGGTTGGGTTGGGTCAAGTAAACCTATTACCGGCATAGGTTGGATTGGGTTGGAGATTTGATGGGTTGGGTTGGGTTGGATTGGGTTCTAAAAAATGGACCCACGGACAATTGGACATCTCTGATTCAAGTCGCTCTGTTTCTAAGATCTCATTCGTCCAATAAATTCCTCTAAAACTGTAAGTGAAGCGATTTTGCGTTTCGATGTTCACGGCATGCGCCTTCTAATGAATATCGTTTCCATCTCTCCACCGCCGTCGCCATCAGCTTCTGTTTCGTACAACAATAATTCTCTTCCGTCTCGTCCTCCCTTCTTCTTCTTCTTCTTCTTCTTCTTCTTCTTCTTCTTCTTCTTGATGATCTTCTCTGCCGATGGCTTCTTCTTCTTCTTCTTCTTCTTTTCTTCATCAGTGACAGAAGACATCTTCATCATCTTCATTCTTTATCTTCGTCTTCGTCTTCTTCTTCTTCTGATGATGATGATGATGATGATGATGATGCTCTGCCGATGGCGGATATGTATGTGCATGCTTTCCATCAGTGACAGAAGACATCATCATCATCATCATTATTATCATCATCAGTCGTCATCATCATTTGGCTTAGCAGTTACTCGAGCGAACTCATTACGCGCGGACGAAACTCGATCCGAAAGAGACGGAGGACATAGTGACAGAGGCCGGATATATATATATATAGATATATATATATATATATATATATATATATATATAGACAGAGAGAGAGCGACACAGAGACAGAGACAGAGACAGAGACAGATAGACAAATAGACAGACAGACAGGCAGGCAGGCAGAGAGACAGACTGACAGACAGAAACAGAAAGACAGAGACAGACAGACAGCAGACAAACGGAGATCGTCGTCGACCATGACAGACCCCGGTGCTGTGATAACAGAAGCGCAGCAATGATAATTCTCTGTATACGCTGTCTTCAAAACAGTCATAGACAATGCCATTCACTGCTTATTACATAGCATCCAAGAGGATGATCTCAAGGACACTTCGACGTACTGACTGACTGACTGACTGACTGACTGACTGACTGACTGACTGACTGACTGACTGACTGACTGACTATAACTGACAGACGAACTGCCAGTCAGACTGATTGATTGATTGGCTGGTTGGCTGGCTGGGTGGCTGATTGACTGACTGAGCGATACGAGTCCAACTTATTTCCCGTGAGAATTGTGAAATGAAACAGAAATTGATCGTTAATAAATTGGCGCCGAAGTTGCCAGATGGGAACACCGCGCCGCCATTAACCGCTATACGGCATTCACGAATGAATTATTTCGTAGATAAGTTATTGCAAACAGTCAGGGAGGGAGGGACCACGTGCCCATGGCAATCGCAAGACCGTCTCTCTCAACACAGTATCGTTGACATAGGCCGCTGCTGGAAGCGACTTGCATATGCCGGAGGTACTGATGCAAACTTCAAGCACTTCATTATACTTGACTTAATGGTGCGCGGACTGTTCATCTCCGGACTGTTCATCTCCGGACTGTTCAACGCGGACTATTCATCTTCGGACCATCCATCCAGTGGCGGCTCCACAGGGGGGCCCGTGCTCCCTCTATTGAGTGCCTGGCCTCCTAGTAGCCCCCTGTTGGGACCTTATACTTAATGCTACATACATAACAACAAATAGTTGGCCCCCATGATTAGAAGTTACCACCCCAACGGCCCCCGCACTTGCCAAATCCTGGAGCCGCCACTGCATCCATCTCCGGACTATCCATCTGCGGACTATTCATCTCAGAACTATTCATCTCTGAACTATTCATCTTTGTACTATTCATCTCGGACGAAGTATTAAACATAAGAAAAGTAAAATATGTGGCGTCTTATATTAAAATATGTGAAGTAAGAAACTAGATAAATGTTAGTTGTGCGACAAATGCGCAATTGCTTTCGAATATGGCAAGAGACCAGCTCGGCCATGGTCAGCTATAGTGTTCAAATCTAATTGTGTAATTTCAACCAGTATTCTCCGATTACCGACTCGAATTCTGACGGTCTCGCTGTCATCCAGTCTCGCTCGTGTCTATTCCGATTCAAAATGTATACAATAGTTACTGTTATTATTGTGCTCAACCTCTCCCCCATCTTTGCTCTTTCATCCTAATTCCCTAACAACCCGAACCTCTTGAAATCTAATCTGTAGGCCTCTTTTCGCCAACGGCGGGTCAACGGATGTCAAAGGAATGCCCTGATAGAATAGAAATTCTCAAATTTCTGAAATGGTAGCTTCAGAGATTACCTGTCCTATATAACATCACTAGTAACAAACCTCGTTTCAGTCTAGATCTAGAAATTCATCCTAGTAATTAATAAGGCATCTCAATTCTATACAATAGACATTATTTAAAAAGGGTTGAGAGTGACAGTTGAAAGTTGAAACAGTAAACGGATTCAAAAGCTATCTCGATAAACTAGGTTATTGAATGCAGATGGTTAGGCCTACATCAGTGGTTTTCACACAGGCTTACTTAGCCTCCTAAACCACTTAAAATTATTATTATTATTATTATTATTATTATTATTATTATTATTATTATTATTATTACTAATTACTATTACTATCGGCTACGATGGCGACAGTACAGTTCAGTACAGTTGGGACTTTCAAAACGCGGAAAACGAGCGCTATTATATCGTAGCTACTAATATCGGAATTACCGTAACATTTTATATAATGCTTCATATAATTATTTCACTTTTATTATATTTAATACTTCGTCCGAGATGAATAGTCCGGAGATGAATAGTACTCTTGATGAAAGGTCCGCAGATGAATGGTCCTTGATATGAATAGTCCACAATGAACAGTCCTGATATGAATAGTCCGGATATGAAAAGTGCTAGAATCGACTTAATACGCCTACAGTATCCGAAACAATGTAATGGAAACAAAGATAAAATGCGATCACGCAAAAAGCAATAAGTAACCTCGCCCAAACAAATCGCGTTACGTATGAACATAGGCAGCTTGCAAATATGTTGCAGGATTTGGTTAATATGCCATTTCAAGTCCATAACCATCGGTTTGAATGTGCTCCCATGTATTGCTTTGTCATCATCATGTTCTCTGCAGTCAAGGGAGATGGGTTCAGGGCTCCATTGTTTCTATTCCTCTCTGCGTCTTGCTTCCTCCTTGACTTCTGCATAGGTCTTGTGACGCTGTGTATCTGTTTTCATCTTCCAGTCCAGTAGCATCCTCCTTGGTCTTCCTTCTGTCCTTCTTCCTGACATTCTTCCCTCGATTACTGTTCTGAGTAATTATTGCCTTGTACGTGAAACTTTTAAAAAAATTAGCAGTTAGACCATCTCAATGATTGCTATTATTTAATTAGTTAACATACGGCAGATCTCTGTTAAACATTCGACTTTATTAATATTGAATCAGAAATCTGATAATGCCGTGAAAAATTTGTACGATTATCTACTCATTTGTTTCTCCAAGACCATGTCTTGATCAAACTTCAATTGCCGCGTTTCGCATAGTGATGCGCGGTTTGCCGGTAAACAGAAATACCGCGGTAATAAAAGTGACGGTATTCTATACCGTGGACTTGCTGAACACCGCGGTTTATCGTCAGGCGGTATTGATTTTAAGTAAGCTTTCCTAGATAATTATAATAAATGTCACATCTGGTTTTCGATTCTTATATCTTTTATGGTGACGTAATGACGTCAGCGACTGACGTCATAAAGCAACTCGTAAAAACGTTAAAAACCGCGTTACTGCGCAAATCGTTGTAGTCATAGTCCGTTAGTTCGTGTTACAGTTGTTAGTTACTTGCGATAACAGTAAATAAGTCAATAGTAATTGACTAGAATTTGTTTAACAGTGATGACGTCACGAAATACCGTGATATACTTTGGTTTAACTCTACTTTTTACTCGGTTCATTATCGCCGAGTATTTTCTAATATCGCGCATCGCTAGTTTCGCGTAGGCATATTATGCAAACAGAGGGTAACATGAACGTACACTGCAAACATATTGGTGCACCGTTGGTAGTCTAGAACGTCTGGAAACACGCAGAAAACCGCAAGCCCCTGCACTAATGACCGCCTCTCAGCATGCCAACAAAAGGTCACCAGCAGTCTCTCTAGTTGCAGCAACTGCAGAGGACGACGACTTCCGACGACCGGTCAGTAGCTAGGTGGCGCCAGTCGTCACCAAATACGGGGTTGCACGACACAGTGTCCACAGATACGACTATTAGACGGCGACCGACCGACACAACTGCAGCAGGTTCCGCGGCGAATAACGGAAATAGATTGCTAAGACGGATTTCAGAAAAGAGACAGTAAAGTGCTACTTTCTGCCATCTTCACACAAAAAATCGTCGTCAGCAATACACAATATGCAACGCCACAAAGTCAAAGCCGCTTTCAAAAGTTATCTAGTGAAACGTCACCAGATGGCATCTTGAGTTGGAGATGGAGGGAGAGAAGCAGAGAGGGAGGAGAGGGAGGGAGAGAAGGAGGGAGGGAGGGAGAGAGAAGTGATGACGGCATCTTTATATAGCGCCGCGTTATCAACTACTGTCTGTTTTCGTTGGAGAGAGAGAGAGAGTTTATTACGGTCGCCATGACAACGGTAGCGATGACAAAATTCGTCAAAATTGATAATTACAGGAGATGCGCTGCGTGCGCAGTTGATGTCTCGGCGAAGGGAGACAAGAGAGAGACGCTGTCGAGAAGCAACCGACGGTCGATAGATGGCGCTGCAGAAGCAGCAGCAGCAGCAGCCGTCACAGCAGACACGACAAATTATCGTCGACGAATGTAAAGTGTGCACTTCTTCGCTGGACGTATAGAATTTGGGGGGGGGGAGGGTGGAAGAGGGAGAGGAGAGGAGAGGAGGGGACATGAGGGGAGAGTGGAGTGGAGGGGAAGTGTGTCACGACACGAGACATCGATTTCGAATCCGATACCTTAAGAACAGTCGAGCGGTTCTGTGAGAAAACCAACGCGTTTTCTTCTAGCGCTCGAGCGCATTCAGCCGTTCCGCGTGCATCTGTTGTCCGTCTCCTCCACACCAGCTGCTGAAACTGTTCACGTAGAACTACATGTTGTCTACTCACCGATGATCGATTAATCTTCTTGTGATTCTACTACTGGGATTGGCAGACATTCTAAACGGTTTTGATTCGATACTAACTGCTGTAAGATTCGCTAAAGATTTAAGCTACTGGTCGTACTAATGACCAGGGTGCGATTTGTGACCTGGAACAGTGGGGGGGGGGACATGTCGAGCTTGGGGGATGTAGTTGTTGGGAAATGTAGCTGTGGGGGATGCAGCAGTAGGGAGGGATGTAGTTGAGAAGTGGGGAAGATTCCCCCCTTCCCTGCCTACAAATCGCGCCCTGCTAATGACAAACACATATTTCGCCCTATATAGGCACGTGTTAGCTTGATATCGAATATAGATATAATGTTATTTTAAAATGTACTATGCCTCTCATGAACTGGATATTAGCTAGGCTCGGTGCAAAGGTAGCACGTGGTGCTACCTGTGGCAGATTGATGTAGCGCAATTCCAACTAATACTGCAAGTAAACTGAAATGATCCGGTTTGAAATTCAAATGGTATTCGTCTGAAGCCTTGTGCACACTGAACTATTTTTCGTCCGAAATTGAGTTTCCGAATTTCGCAGACATTTCGGAGATGGCTTTTTCCCACTGTACCGTCAGTCAGTATTGGACTGAATTAGCCTACGCAGCAGCCGGATGAGAATAGAATAAGCTCTGTTCTTGTTCAAGCCGGAATTCTGGAGGAAAGGAGCAATATGTTTGGCCGAAATGGAGATGGCTAACCGGACAGGTCGGAATTCGTCTGGTGTGCGCGAGGCTTAAGTTTTTAATATCACATAAACTCTGGTTTGTGTTTTTACATGAGTTTTTGAATAATGCATACGATCAAACGCTGCTATGGACTGCTTAGCCTATATATGTTTAGTCTTGAGAACGTCCAGCATTTAGACCATGGATGGGACAACCGGCGGCCCGCGGGCCGGATGCGGCCCTCCGGCTGTTGAATGGCGGCCCTCAGGGCATCTTTCCAAATAAATTTTTGGTCCTATTTATGCATACAATATTGAGTCACGATTAAGACTTTTAGTTCCTTTACTTAATTTAGTAAAATAGTAACTAACTTTAAACTGCTGTTCAACTATAGCTGTTACTAGTTACTATACCATTTCGTGACTGCAGTGACTGTACTACTGTCGTGAACAGTGTGTTGTGCAAAGAGGGCCCTCCGCTTGTTGCAAAAAATTGGCCACTCCTGATTTAGACATTGTGGATTATTATCCTCTTGCTATTACGTTTTCCATCTGCAAGCATCGTTCAAAATAACATCTCCCCGGAGTCTCAGATAAGAAAACCGAGGTCCGCAGACGGGCTGTTTCTTTTGTATTTTAAGAGCTAGATAATGGTTCACTTTCAGAGATATGATTAACCCCTTAACTGGGGATCCTGGATATATCCGTCCATTTTACATTGAGTTACAGTTAAATACACGGTTAAGGGGTTAACGATGACTTTCAAAGACGTCGTTTGTTCGTACATTCAATATTTAACAATCTAAAATACGAAAGCTTTCAGATTATTACATAGCAGGATGCCGAAAATACATGTCGTTGGAACTGGTTATACGAATACATCAGATAACACGCCGGTCAAACATTAAAAACCTAGAAGACAGCGCTTGTATTCTTCTTCTTCTTCTTCTTCTTCTTCTTCTTCTTATTATTATTATTATTCTTATTATTATTATTATTATTATTATTATTATTATTATTTTATTTTATTATTATTATTTTATTATTATCTTTTTTATAATTTTATTATAGCCCTATTCCTATTGGTCCGATTGTAATAAAAAAATATCACGTGACCTTGCTGTCAACACTTACACAGTGTCCGAATATAAAGGTGCCAGCTCTATTTTCACTCTACCTTAATAAAACTTGGCCGATTTCTATAAAAATTTGCAGTTTGAAAGAGGAATAAGTTGGCTTCAAACAGATGCACACATTATCTTTAGAAGACTATAATGAATATTCAAAATGTCCACGGAAAGAAAATGATGAACGTCATCACCACTAGTGAATTTCTGCAATGACGTTGTGATCAAACTTTACTCACTCCACTCACCACACTCACTCACTCACTCACTCACCACTCACTCACTCACTCACTCACCACCACTCACTCACTCACTCACTCACTCACTCACTCACTCACTCAATCACTCACCACCTACTCACTCACCACTCACAGTTCACTCACTCACTCACTCACTTCAGTTTTGAAACGCACTCACCGGTACTCACCCTCACTCAGAATCACTCACCAGTCCAACTTTAGTTCTTTCAGACTGGTAGATTTCAGAGTATTTCATCGGGTTCATATCTGATGAGTTTGGCGACCACAGTTTTGGTGGTTTGAAAGCAGGAGTCGCCCTGTGCAGTCATTCAACGGTGTCACGAGCATTGTGTCAAAAAAAGAACTAAAGGGCGGGTACACAATGGTGCGATTTTATATCCTCTAATTTCAAAGTCAGTCCCAAACAGATCAACATTTTTTATAGAAATCAGCTGAGTTTCCTTTAAGCTGCAATGAAAATAGTGTCGGTCTCTTTTATCCGGACACGGTGTATGCGCCGAAAACGAAAAGGGTTCTCTGTATAGATATCGAATGAAGTCAGCTTACCGGTTAACAACACTGTTCCAATAGCCATGAATTGGGTCCATGTGATGGCGGTCCAGTCCATAGTCGCTGTGTGTTTCCGAAGCCCCTATTTACACAAGTTTTGCTGTATCGTGGCTCCTCCTCCTCCTCCGGGGGCTGCGAAGAAGGCGCCGAAAGAGAGACGGAAACTATAGCGAGCGACGCTTCGATCCCGAAAGACGACGACGCGAGACGGTTAAATCCTCGGAATTAGCGGAGCTTAAGGAACGGTCGACGACGTAAATTTCCCCGCGAGAGACGGCGTCGCGGCCGGCGGCGATAGCAGGGCCCCGGTCGCCGACCACGACGACGACGACGACGATCGACGCGCATCGGCTGCCGTCCAGAGGACATCACGGCCGTCGAAATTCTCCAGTTCGCCGCCGCCGACGACAACGCAGAATGAGGAAGGATCCTCTTTCTCGCTCTCGCTCTCTCTCGCCAAAAATCCGTCCGGACAGCAGCCGCCGCCGCTGCTGCTGCTGCTGCTACTGCTCCTGCAGCTGCCAAGCATCCGACCCTAGCCTGTCTCACGTGACCGTTCGCTCGCCACGTGACTTGCTGCTGCTGCTGCTGCTGCTGTCGAGTGCGCGAGCGGATGAGACGGAAGTGGATCGGATGTCGTTTGCGTGCTCCTCTCCTTCGTCTCGGTTCTTCAAGGTCTGCGGATTAGGGAGTCGACCGACAGGTGGCGCCGCCGCCGCCGCTGCTGCTGCTGCTGCTGCTGCTGCTCCGGTCTTTGTGCAGACGACGGATTCGGGCGGCGGAAGACGCCGCCGCGGTGAATCGGCCTCGACCACGCGTCGCCTGCTGCGATGGTCTTCATCGCCCGTTGGCTTTCTACGCCTGTCTCCTCTACCCCTCCGCCTCCCCCGCTCCGCACCCTGCAGAAGAGACGCCGGAGGAAACCTTGACGCCCCCCCCACCACTTCCGATTCGGAGTCCCTCTCGAAACCTGTTACGAGACAGATACGCCTCAAACTGTCAACCAACTGTCCTGATCACTCACTATTCCTTCCGACGATAGATATCGACAACTGAGGACTGAGCAAAACGGATATAAGATATTATACTCCAAGGAAGAGAGTTCTGATCGTTAGGCACAGAAGTAAACAAAATATGACGTCATAACCGACAAAGACTCGTCGCAGATTACCTGCATCTTATGAGGCGCAACGCAAGAGCTAGAGGAGCATTAGCATTAGCCGGCGTTAATTCTCCGATCAGCTAACGTTCTGTCTCAGTATAGAATAGAAATTGACGCTTAGACTCCATCTCAGACACGCCTCAGGTGGAATCCGCTACTCTCTCATCACCTGGCAACTGAAACTCAGCTGAAACAGTCTGTCTTCTGACGACACCGATGCTTAACTCTCTCTCTCTCTCTCTCTCTCTCTCTCTCTCTCTCTCTCTCTCTCTCTCTCTCTCTCTCTCTCTCTCTCTCTCTGTCTCTCTCTCTCTCTCTCGCTCTCTCTCTGTCTCATTTCTGTCTCTCTCGGCTCTCTCTCTCTCTCTTCTATTCTCGTTCGCAGATCGTTCCTCGATCGTATGTTCAGACAATGTTTCTTAATAAATCGGTGCGGATGTACGACAACAATGGCGCTCAGGTAAATCGCCCAACTGCTCCTCTTAACACAATCGACCTGAGCGCCGCCGTTCTGCTCAGCGCGGCGCTCACAACAGCAGCAGCAGCAGCTCGCGAACTCCGCCGCCGCCGCCGCCGCCGCCGCCGCCGCCGCCGCTGCTGCTGCTGCTGCTGCTGCTCGCCACGCAGTCGCGTTGCACCGGTCGACAAACTCATTCTCTGCTGAAGAATTGTACTGTCATTGAGGCTGTTAATTATTCACGGACGATAAAGAAAAACAATTGGCCGACGGCGGCGGAGATGGCGGACGAGGGACGACGTGGTGTCCACGGGGCTTCCCCCGCCGCCGCCGCCGTCCGCCGCCGCCGCCGCCGCCGCCGCCGTAGGCCGCGTATTGCTGCTGCTGCTGCTGCTCTCTGGTGGACGGAAAGCAATCGGAGCTTGGAAGAAATTTCGTCGGAAATGAGAAATAATGTTTACCTTGCAGATATGCAAGTCTCAGAGACTGGAAACCAGATTGATTCCGTCTATAATTAATAAATTCGCCGGTCCCGATGTCAACTGCGGGTCACGTTCGCAGCGCAGACGCACAACGCACGCACGCACGCACGCACACATGGATAACTGATCACCAGGTCACACCGCTGACGGTGTGAACTATATAAGAGGGAGGGAGAGAGACACCCGTCTTCAATGGCATCAAATAATTAATCGACGCTGGAAGTCAGAACAGGCAATTGGAGAGATGACATCTGCAAAAATTGGCGATGAATATCCGTCGGACATAGATTGGTAAAGAGGTGCGCGGTGGAGCAGTGGTTAGCGCACTGGTCTGCCAATCTTGAGGTCCGTGGTTCAACTCCCGGCCGCGTCAGAAACTGTTCGGTTGTCTCTGTCCGTCCTAAGCGCCCCCAGTCGACTCAACTGTGAATGAGTAAGTAAGTAAACTCTCGTAAATTTATATAGCGCTTTGGAAAGTAGTACAGTACATCGGATGTTAACTCGGTGGAAGAAAAGGCGGCGAGGGAAAGGCTGGCAACCGCCCTCGTTCAGCCTTTGCCATGTAAAACTGAAGGCGCTAACCCTTCGGTTCTCCGACGCATACCTTTTGCCATCACTTCGCAAAAGCGCCATACGAGCCACATTCGATATGCCTGGGGTTGCTTGGAGCTGGGGTGGGTGCGAGTTGACCGACCCTCTCCGCCCCGGTCGAGGACCGCCCTCAGTGAAGGTGTTTAGCCCTCTAGACCTGTCCCTTCCCCCCACTAGTAGTCGAAAATATTGCGGCAGATTAGCCACTCCGTTAATTTTTGAAAAGTTGATCGTCGCATGCAATGTATATATGAGGGTAGAGATGGCAATGGATCATAGGTCATGGCAGTGGCGTAGCCAGGATTTCCGGAAGGGGGTTTGGTTTTTATTTTTACCGTGACCAACTTCAAAAAATTCTTGACAAGCAAAAAAGATCATCTCCTCATGTTTACTAGTTTTTTCTTCCGTGCTGACAAGCCAAACAAGGTCGTCACCTCTTTCACCATGTTACCACCTATAACCAAGTAGCCAAGAGGGGTTTTGACCCCAAAATCGCGTCTCAAAACAAAAAATGCGTAGAAACTCATTAAAAAATTTGTTATCCAGTCAAGGGGGAGTTTAACCCCAACCCCCAACCCCTTGGCTACGCCACCTGGTCGTGGGCAGAGGCGTAGCGAGAGTATCCGGCGCCCGGGGGCAAAGTGTACCGTTGGCGCCCCCAACACTGCTGACGAGCAAAAAGAGGTCGTCACGTCGTTCTCTCGGCGCCCCTCAACTCTCTACAACGCCCCTCTCCTTATACTCCTGACGAGCAAAAAATGGTCGCCGCACTTGTTTATTCTTATTTATTTCTCCATGACGATGGTCGCCTTGACTTGACTGTTTATTCTTATTTATTATGCATTTAACTGACCCCAAAATCCCCCTCACCACCTCGGCGCCCGGGGGCACATGCCCCCAACTGCTCCCCCTTCGCTATGGATCACCAATGCTCTACGGATAACGTTGGTCAGTGGGTCATTATGACTGACCCATTGCCATCTCTGTATCAGGGAATTCGGTGTTGAGGAATAATGAGGATAAACCAGTGTTTTATTCAGACCTGTTAGGATCAATCAACGAAATTCAAGCAAAAACCACTAATTTTGGGTTCAAGTTCCATGATGGGGAAACCTAATGTCCCTTAAAACATCTTCTGTGTCCTTATCAAGTAATAAATGGCGTCACCATTACAATTCTGCTAAAGTATTGCTCTATTTGGAGAATATGCTGGGAATTTCAAACGTTAATATAGATAAGAATATACAAAGCATGTGATATATTACTGTATTTTATTGAATATATTTAACTGTGCATGGAGCTATAATAAGAACACTAAAATCAGATTAAATGCTAATCTACCAGGATGACTGACGTCGGAAGAAAAGGATTATCTGTTGATTTCAATTGAAATCGATAGGTGGGTATTCGAGGTAGCTTTTGGCTAAGGTTTTATTATTACCCGTTGGCTGATTCCGTCTCTCCTCCTTCTATCTCTCACACCGCCCTCCCCATATTACCTCGATATCTCGGCTCAGGTAAAGACCTCGATATCTCTTCTGTCATTTACACCTCGCTCTTCTTGCTCTCTGTCAGGTTTTCGTGTCGCCTCTTGCGTCAGGTACATGCACGGTCGTTCTTCTGCATCTTCAGGCGCTGTTGTCTGCGACCTTATCGCTGGTCCGAAACCAACAGGTTCTACCTAGGGATTACCGGCCTTTATGAGGCTCCTTCCTCTCCAAACGCGCCGCGGTCTTATAACGATTTTGACGGGCACAACGGTAAAGATTTGGGAACGCTTTTTCCGGTGGATTGCCACTTCCCTAGCGGAAATGTAGCCGATACCTCGAAGGTACCTCCACCTACTTGGCACTCCAAGTCGAAACTCAGTATACCAGCCCCGATTGGCCATCTAATCGGGATCTCTATTTATAGGACTCTGATACTACTTTTAAAGAGGTGTGCTATACTGCAACTACCTATCGGGCTATAACTCAGCAATACCTAGCGCCCTCTACTGGATATTCTATGTCTAACTTCCCTAGGCCTTTAACCTATTTATTATATAGTTATTATTATTAAAGGTCCTTAATTATTATTATTATTAATTTATTCCTTATTTAAACTACCTTACTGGCCATCAGCGCCATCTAGCGATTGCCTTATAAACTATCTTATATTTTATTATTGGATCTCATACTTGCTATTATCAATTTCGCTACACTATAATAAGAACACTAAAAAATCAGATTAAATCATAAATGTTCCGTGTCCAAGAAAAGGTCAATGAAGAAAAAACAGCGCTGTTGGTTTCCGATTGTTTGAAATCGATAGAATTACGGGGTGAGCGCAAGGTCGCTAGGCAGGGCTAGGATCAGATTCGAACCCGCTACCTTCCGGTTGCGTGTCAAGAATCCTGCCACTATTCCACCGCACCCCCATAAACCACGTTATATATCACATTAGATAAAGACACCAAGAAGTCCTATCTCTATTTACACTTCGGCGATTAGCTCGGCCACTGTGGAGGTTTTCGTGTCGCCTGGATGCGCCACCGTCCATGCACGGTCGTACAGCTTCAATGCATCTCTGAGTCGCGCTGTTGTCATGGCGACCGATATCGCTGGTCCGAAACCAACACGCATTCTTCGCAACGAGGGTTACCGTCATTATGAGGCAGTTCAAGCACACGAAGGCGATTCCAACGGTAAAGATTTAACGATTCCGGTCAAGTATTTTGAACGATCAATTGAGCGAATTACTTGACATGAATTAGGTAGAAATGCATTTTGCAGAAAGTTTTTGAATTCGTATGCGATACATTTGCCGTTGGTGGATACGAAACTGGGAAAAATTTCATAAGGAGACAAATCGGATGACTTACTGTATGTAATGCTTTGCTGCAATGAAACGGTATTCCTGTATGCATGCGATTTGCTCTATAGTATGCTATCGTGAACTGAAGGCATTAGAGATTTTAGTTAAGATCCGTATCTTATGAAATTGAGAAGCTATTAAGCCTATTTTATTCCTCATGTGCCCACCGGGGGATATTTTTTTACCCCCACGTCAATTGACATTACGATATTCTACATCGAACGCTATTCCCTAATTGTTTTGCTTACAAATGATGACAACAACTAAGCGAAATGAAGGTTCTATGCAGTTTTTAAGTACTATCGAATGATGCTTAGCGATCCATGATATCTAGCACTCAGCACGAGATATCCGTTGGGGGGTGGGGGTGAGGGTAGCTTACCCCACGGTGGTTACGAACGGGCGTTTAAAAGGTGGTTATATTAAGGTTAAGAAATTAGAATCAATCAGGAACTGCCAGACACTTACTGAAATTTTGCCAAATAACAAGTAAAGCCAGAAATGGGACATTTTTCAGAGGAGCAAAGATGCTGCGGCTCATGACGCTGAGAAAATGACACTGTCACTCGAAATGACGTGCT
>CM030850.1:8308593-8461093 GCA_018105865.1 Metaphire vulgaris
ACACTTATTATTCAATTTCTCAATTAACAGCCATGTAATAATAATAATAATAATAATAATAATAATAATAATAATAATAATAATAATAATAATAATAATAATAATAATAATTACAGTGTGTACAGCCTTTCATTAAATAAAATAGAGACCCATTTGTATCATGGTTATAACTTTTCCAGATGTAGGTCGCTTTTATTTGTCTTCATGTCCATTGGCGTAGCAAGAGGGGGGCTACAGTTTGGGGTTTCTCTGATCAGACCAAGACTTGACATAATTATGACTCTTAGTGAAACGTTAAGACATTTTACTGTATCTAATGGGGTGGAGGAGGATGATAGCCGAATATCTGTCATATTGTCTGCAAAAGTGCTCCGTAGTTCGAGACTTGAATCTAGCGTTGCCATAAAATTGGAGTGGCTTAAGCTCCACCCAGACCCCGTCGTTAGGGGAGCAAAATGAACGTAGCCATTGGGGCTGGGGTCACTTTTGGGGCCTATATTGGTCGTCAGATTCGTGCAAAAGACGAGTAAAAATTTTATCATTTCGAAAGAATGGTGATTAACAATATGCTGTCATTTATTAAAAAAATAGGCTAACATCTGAAACTTTGGGTTTAAAATTATCTTAAATTTGTCGACTTGGAGTCAGAGGCGTATCTAGGGGCGGAGGGTACATATATCCCCGGGCGCCGAGGTGGGGGGGGGGCTTCGCCAAAATGGGGTTTAGGTAGGAAAATAGTAAAAAGAAGAATCAATATAGCGACATGTGACGATTTGCTTTATCGGTTTTTAGCTTACGATCAATAGTGACGACCTTTTTTGCTTGTCAGGTATTTTCTAAGCAGCATTGACGACTGACGATGGTGACCTTTTTTACTTGTCAGGGTTTTTCTGAGATTGAGTTTTTTAAAGTTTAAATTTAAGGGGGCGCCATCAGTATGTTTTGTCCCCGGGCGCCGGACACCCTGGCTACACACCTGCTGGGAGTCCCAGGCTGAGACGAGGGGAGCTCACGACGTTCCCCAAGCCCACTAGTCGGACCTGAAAATGTCACTCTGTAGAAGCCTTGTGCCGCCATACTCCGGAACCTTGCTCCGCCAGTGTTTCTGCCTCAGGTACTCTAGAGCTTTAGATAATGAAGCGGCTCCAATTAATACGAAGGTCACAGACAGAGGTCCTGCCTTGAACGGTCAGGTATTCAGTATACGATCGACAGGTATCCAGTATACGATCGACAGGTATTCAGTATACGATCGACAGGTATCCAGTATACGATCGACAGGTATCCAGTGTACGATTGACAGGTATCCAGTGTACGATTGACAGGTATCCAGTGTACGATTGACAGGTATCCAGTGTACGATTGACAGGTATCCAGTGTACGATTGACAGGTATCCAGTGTACGATTGACAGGTATTCAGAATACGATTTTTCGAAAATCACAGCACTTCGCGGACCAAATTTTGCCACCAATAATAGGGTTAAAAGGCAAAAACAAAAGTTTTTACCACCAGTGGCCGGCTGAACCTCCAACCCTAAGCTTCCCGTCAGAGAGAACACTACAGTCACTTCTCGTTTAAACTGTAATCGTACCGAGTTAACGACCATTCATTAACTGAGTGTAAATCGTTTTAAAATTGTGAAGGATGAAACAACCCAGTGGCGTACCCAGGATTTTCCGAAGGGGAGGATCATATGGTTCCCATGATTCCGAACTTCAGAAAATTCTGACAACCATAAAACCAAAAACAAAAACAAAAAAGGTTATCATCGTTGATTAACAGCAGCACGGACAAATCCTGACAAGCAAAAAGGTCGTAAATTATTCTTATGCTTCAAAAATCGAATTATATAGGTATATGAGCTCGTACACAGTGGCGGCTCTAGGATTTGGCAAGTGGGAGGGCCGCTTGGGGGGCAACTTCTAATCATGGGGGCCAACCATTTGTTGTTTAATGTATGTAGCATTAAGTATAGGGTCCCAACTGGGGGGGCACTGGGGGCAGGCTCTCAATAGGGAGGCACGGGCCCCCCTGCCCCCCCCGGTGGAGTCGCCACTGCTCGTACACTATAATTATAGTGATCGCAATAAAAATATTTGGTCGCCAAGGGGGATTTTAGCCCTCAAAACTCTCCTTCCCTGCACTGAGAACAGCCAAGGGGGTTTAACCCCCAACCCCCATTGGCTACGCCACTGAAACAACCAAAGCCTAAAACTACAGTATAACAAACAAAAACCGATTCCAAAAACTACAGACGCTTCGTACCTATTGCATAATTATCAGTACAATAATTGAGATCGTCTTTGTTGTGTACAAATGCAAACCTAATAATGTTCGGTACTTTGGCATAAAGCAACGTCATTCCGACTAATACAGTATATAGGCACATAGGCCGACTGCGCTATTTGAGCAGAAAAAGACTGTTCTTATCTTGAAGATTACGACTTTGTATGTAAACAGTGCGGTATTTGATAGTCAGACCGGTGGGGGTGCGGTGGGGGAATCAGACGAGCGTGAGGAATAATTAGCAATTTTATTGTATTAAACAGGTTAGTCAAATAAGTTAATGACCGCATGAAACTGCCCCTTGCCATGTGGATCAGTGGTGTGGTAGGGTGGGTTGGGGTGGTGGTCAGTAAGCAGTGACCAGAAATATCCCATTCTGCCCCCCATACAAATACCACGCTGACAGTAATGTCCCTTGATATTGACATCAGGCAATACGACGCATACAATACAGTACTGTACATTGTCAGTTCAATAATAATAATAATTAATAATAATAATAATAATAATAATAATAATAATAATAATAATAATAATAATAATAATGTTTGTATTTTTGAAACCCAGCCTTTCAGATGCTTACAAACATGCTTAAGGTATTCACACATTCACAGAACGTAAGTAAAATCTTGTTAATTTCTATAGCGCTTTTTGTGTAGCATCCTAGTAACAGTAGTAACTTCTTATTCTTAGGCGCCCAATAGCCAAAAGGTGGGACTTAATCAGGCGGGGTCATTTAATCCAAAGGGTCATTGTGTCCGAGAGTATTTATTATTACGTCAGCAATGGACATCGTAAAATCGCAATATAAGTCCGGTTGAGAGAGGACAAACCGCGCTCGCGCGCACACACACACACACACACACACACACACACACACACACACACACACAAACACACACACACACACAAACACACACAGAGGCGCTCATCCATCGTCTTTTTTATACGGACGCGTCTATAAACAAACACAACACACACAATTTCAGACATATAGGAACATATCTAATCTTTTTTTCCATAAAAACTTAAAAACTTCTATAGCGTCACTTCTCAAGACACGAATCAGACGACACTTTCGAATGTCCTGATGCTCTGACCACCGAACGAAGCCTCTGACCGCGATCCTCCGAAGCGGGCGGAGGCGTCGAATACAGGCGCCGAAATAACTGACGCCGACGACAGCGACTGGCCGACGACGACATTCTGACAGGCCTGGAAAAGAACAGAAAATGCCAAAGTAAGCATTTGAAGGAATTACTGAGGAAAATGCGACCACAAATTAAATTCAATTACCAGAATATCAACTTAAGAATTAATTTTTTTCCAAATGACCAACTTGCAGCCATACATCCTATCCCGAGATGACGATGTTGTTGTTGTTGTTGTAGTAGTAGTAGTAGTAGTAGTAGTAGTAGTAGTAGTAGTAGTACAGTAGTAGTAGTAGTAGTAGTAGTAGTAGTAGTAGTAGTAGTAGTAGTAGTAGTAGTAGTAGTAGTAGTAGTAGTAGTAGTAGTAGTAGTAGTAGTAGTAGTAGTAGTAGTAGTAGTAGCAGTAGTAGTAGCAGTGTTTAATCTAGACTCCTGGACTCCGGGGGGAACTGAAAAAGCCGGGGGGAACTGATAAAGCCGGGGGAATTCTGCTAGGGGCTGCTGTTAGTTGATGTAGTATGCCAAAATTTCCGGGGATGGGAGGAATTTTAAATTTCCGGGGGAAAATGGCATTTTCCCCTCCGGAAACGGCCTAGATTAAACCCTGAGTAGTAGTAGTAGTAGTAGTAGTAGTAGTAGTAGTAGTAGTGGTAGTAGTAGTAGTAGAATTTGTTGTTGTTGTTATAATAATTAATAACACACTTTCATAGTGCCAAATGTTAGGCTATATTTAGTAATGAGCAACATTGTCTCTCATAGCCAACGTTATGACAAGCGAATTAACTGACATAGTCAGAAAGTTTAAACGAACAAATAACTTCATAACGCAATAATTTAATATCATATTCAGCGTATCCACTAAGTATCTGATATGATATTATGTATATATGTATATCTGATAGATACCTAGATATGAAGATATTGGCAAAGCTTCAAAAGACTCAGACTTAACTTTATTAATATAATACTAATGAATCAAAATATTTAGAAAATATGACAGAAATCCTGACAGGTAGTAAAAACGGAAATTAATTCAAAAAGAGTATTCGACGATGATGACTTGCGTTGATATTTACTGAACGGTTGTAGAGATCTTTGTGGTTGACCGTAGTCCGAACAGAAGGGTCAGTTGTATTCCAAGGGTCGACCACAAATCCGTCAACGTAGTCGATCAGTTTGCGATGTTTGACCAACGCAGGACCCCAGTAAACGGAGGGCAGCGATAGGTTACGCAATCTCTGCATTAACCCCCCAACCAAACAAACAAAGAAATAGACGATTTGATGAGCACAGACGCAAATCGCGCACTTCGATCCATGGGCTGTCCGCACATTAGGGCAAGAGGGGGCACTTGTCCCCTGAAAAATGCAGTTACCAATATTCCACATTGAAATTTGAAAACCTTGCTAAAATATTAACCGTGATCATTATGTTAAAATGTGTTTTGCCCCTCCTGGAAAAATTTCAATTTTCTGTGAGCACCCATGCTTCGATCGACAGAATATCACAGACAACCAGCAGGACTAATAAATATAATAATAATTATTATTATGCACTGCCATTTCTAATACCTTTGACGGTACACTGCAAATCCCAGAGATGTACTTGTACTTGGAGGTCAGGTACTTGTGTTTGAAGTATTGTGCAATGCTTGCTACATATCTGGCAAATCCTAGCCGTAATAAACCAGTTCATATCTAGTGACCATTCAGCGGAAGACAGAAAGGCACCGCTATGGAGGAACAGCTATCTGAAGGTGATGAGTTTTGAGCCTTGAATCGAAAGTGCTCAGTTTGTTTCAAAATCTGACAGATATCAGCGGGAGAGATTAGAGCACAGATTACAGTGCAAATCTCGAACCGTTTCGCTGTTGGCTAGCCATCGTTTTATTGCTGTTGGTTTCTTAAGTATTAACTTTGTAGAACATATCGTCTTCTGAGCAACCGTTTAATCCACAGCTTCTAGCTGCACAGTGTTTCTCAAACCGTGTGGCGCGACTAGGGATGTGCGGGTATACCCCCGGTACCCCGGGCGGGTATACCCGGGTACCCGGGTACAGCGCTACCGGGTATGGGTATAGCCGGGTACGGGTATACCCGTTTTACCCGTTATATTTTCATTTCTCACCTATAGCAAACCGCAATGGGTATAGGGTAAGGGTAGTGGGTACACATTTTACGGGTACGGGTCGGATACGGGTACAGCGCTCACGGGTATGGGTATACACTGGATGCCGTCTATCTATGGCAAAGTCGGGTGAAGCCAGGGTATGGACCCGTTTTACCATAATTCTTTAGCGAAAAGTTTATATTTTCATTTCTCACTACTATAGCAAATTAGCAATGCAGTAATAGAAAAAATAATATTATCGTAAAGTGTATTAGTATAACGTTTTGTACATCGCGTTCAGTTTGTCAGACAGCATGCATTTTACTTACTGAAAAACATAAAGGAAATACAGATGACGTCATCTGACATCATCAGTAATAAATCTATAATGGCGTACCCTCTGATTCCTCCAAGGACTCTTTGACCGAGAAAGTTCTTCTGGTAAAGTTTTGTGCTTTAACTTGAGCTCTAATGCCTGCTCATAGATAAATGATATCTACTAAAAATTTTAAACAAGCCCATTCATGTCGGCTTAGGCTACCTGACTGATTATCCTGATTCCTAAGTACTAGATCTGTCCTAATCTAAACATGCGTGCTATTTACAATGAATAGTTATCCCAATTTCGTAGCCCCTATTTCACTGTTGCCTCTCTATAGTCTCTATGAACGGATACGGGTTCACGGGTCCATGTACAGGTCCTTGTAGTACTTGTACCCGTAAACGCACCCGCGGGTACGGGTCCAAAATTCCAAATCCAAAAACTCCAAATTCCAACCAAAGTCGGTTACGGGTACGGGTCGGGTAGGTATAGCGCTAGCGGGTACGGGTAGGGTAGGGTAAAAAAGTTTTTCCACGGGTACGGGTAGGGTATGCATTTTGCTGTACCCGCACATCTCTAGTCGCGACCCAAAAGTGGGTCGCAGGGCTAGGTCTAATGGGTCGCGCGTTAGATTCAAAAGTGCCATTTTCTAACCGATACCACAATGTCACAAGCCTTGAAATTTGCAAGCAGGTTTAGGTTTTAAGAAATTTTTATATCTGCAATCCTCCGTAGACGGCCTATATTAAAATGATTAGCGTTTTATCCAATTTTAGTTCACAATAAGTTTGCAAGGCTGCAGTATGTTACAAAGCCGCTGAAGTAGCAACAGTCCCAACAATTTTAGGAAACCCTGGCTTACTGTACTTTTAAAGATTAATCTTACTTTGCCTTAACGCAAGAAAGCGTATTCAGACCATTTTGCTCTGAAACTCCACTAAAACAGGGAATTTCTGTTTTTAGGAGGTTATCCGCCTAGCGGTTAAGCGATTTTGCCTTATTCATAGGATTTTTGAGACGCGTAACAAAGGTATGTCCGTGGCAAAATTTAAAAAAGATAATTTGCAAGAAATTTCAATATATATTTATTTCCTTCTGTCTTATCTTTGGCAAAATTATAAATAATTCAGCCTAATATATGTGCCATAATTATTTTCATTCGGATTGAATCAGAGTTTTTGTTTGGCCTTTTTATTCGAAACTCAGAAGACGTTCGCCAGATGGCCTAATGCATTTTAAAATATAATACATGCTATGCTTAGGGCCGCGGCACGTTACAAGGCCGCTGAAGTGGGCCGCGGTTCCAAAAAGTTTTGGGAACCCTGCTCTAGCAGATATAAAGGACTTTAGAATTACTATTCTGTTTTTAAGTACTTCATTGAATAGTGATAATGAAATACATAAGGGTAAAAAATTACGAAAATCTATCAGATGATTTTAGCATGTCACTTTATCTGAAACATCACTCCGATCAAAATCACAATCCAATAAAAATATAAGTAAATTACTTAACAGAACAAGCAAGTAAGTAGGCCTACCTGTAAGAAACTTTTTTTGAATTTATTAGCGCTTTCAAAAATAGTACTATAGTAACTGTTTATTCTAAGGCAAATTTATCTCCAGTAAACTTAAAATAACTATTATTATTATTATTGTTATTATTATTATTATTATTATTATTATTATTATTATTATTATTATTATTATTACAAAATGAAGAATCATAAGCGCAGGACAATTAAGGGAGAACAACTTAGGTTGTCCAATGTCGCTGCGCAATGGTTACTGTAGAGTCAGATTCGAACCCGCTACCCTCCGGTTGCATGGAAAAAATTCCTACCACTACTCCATCGAGCCCCTCCCCCCTTCCCCCTCCCCAATATCCACCAAACAGACAGGGAACGAATTGCAGCGATGAGTTCAAGCATTTATCACCTCACAGACGGTGCCGTCGAATTCTCTACAGACTTTATAAACAGCGATAATTGGGATCCAGACCACGGATGAGAAAGTTATCAACCAGCCAATCACATCGGCCCAGGCGGGAAACCGATAGCTGCCGTAACTCGCAGGTGAATAGTCTGCCCACGTGAAGACTAGAATGAACTAAAATATCGGATACAAAGTAGTCTACTAAACTCGGATATAATAATTAATTAGAAATTAATTTAACACGAAACTGACATAGAACCTGCAGCAACCAGGGATTTTTTCAGTGGGAACGCACCTTTTTGCCAGATTGTGTATATAATTATGGATATGTAATAATGCGATCGGGAATGTACAGGTACGGCGTTCCCACACCCATTTTTGTCGAAGAGTAAAAAAAGGTGCACATGAGTTTCAAACCTTTTTATTAGAAAAAGCCCTGGCTGCAACAGATCTTGGAATTTAAGCACTGTCGCGGCCACGGAGCACAGAGGCTGGACCGGGCTGGGACCGGTCGTGGGGACTGGCGCAAAAACCCGTTGAGAAATTGGGGGCGGGGGGCGTAGGTAGCATGATCGAAAAGTATGCTTGAACGTGCGAAGAATAATCCGTGGCGAGTCTTTTTGCTCGCCAGAGACGCTTCCTCGAAAGCATCGATGTGCCCCCTCTCACTTTCAGAAGCATGGCTACGCCACGGAATTCAAGGGCACTTAATCAGGGCGTAGCCAGGAATTTGATTTGGGAGGGTATAAATATTTTGGGTGGGTATAAATCTGAACTATAACCCACATAAACCATATAAACCACATATAACCACATGTAAATCACATAAAAACTTTAAGGTAGACTGATTTGGGAGGTATATATATACCGATAAACCCCCGTCGCTACGCCCCTGGGCACTTTCTGTGGTCATCCAATGATATGCAAATAAAATAAAGACCTATCTAAAAGGATAGAACTGATTGTGATTTTGTAGACCATCCTGCCATCGAAGGTCCCGACAATCTAAGCAATGGGTAGCAACATGTTTTCATTTAGGCGTCATTTTTTCGAATAGCGTCTAAACTCTAAACAGATTTAAGCCAGTTCAACGCTTAAACTTCATAAAGTTCGTCCTTTATTACATGTATACTGTACATGGAGAGATCAATTTGTCAATTCTTCGTATAAGACATCGAAGCGTCACTCCAGGGAGCTTCGAAATATTGAAAGCAACGTGGAAAAATTAAAGCAATACGTCTCGGATTAATGGGGTCCGACCTTTTTCATAGCTACGTCAAACTATTAAACTGTGTTACATCTCTCTCTCTCTGTCTGTCTCTCTCTCTCTCTCTCTCTCTCTCTCTCTCTGTCTCTGTCTCTCTGTCTCTCTGTCTCTCTGTCTCTCTGCCCACGGGTTGACAATCACTGGCTTAGATTAAACGATTTTTGGTCAACAATCTTAGATCGAATTCGTTTTAGTCACTCTACCAGGATTAGAACCGGAGTGAAGAACTGCCAACACAAACGCCACCAGATGCTCTGCTTCCTTCCGAGCATCACTCGAATATCGTCCAGAAATCGAGAACATCCTTCAACACGAATAGAGATAAATAGATGGATAGAATAGATGATAGATAGATAGATAGATAGATAGATAGATAGATAGATAGATAGATAGATAGATAGATAGACAGACAGATAGATAGAGATAGACAGAGAATTGCACTTTTGAACTACCAAATAATTAACTCTTGAGCCTTCATTATATATATAACGATAGAACCGGAATCTATCTATCTATCTATCTATCTATCTATCTATCTATCTATCTATCTATCTATCTATCTATCTATCTATCTATCTATCTATCTATCTATCTATCTATCTATCTATCTATCTATCTATCTATCTATCTATCTATCTATCTATCTATCTATCTATCTATCTATCTATCTATCTATCTATCTATCTATCTATCTATCTATCTATCTATCTATCTATCTATCTATCTATCTATCTATCTATCTATCTATCATCTATCTATCTATCTATATATCATCTATCTATATACCATATATATACCATATATATATATATATATATTATCATCGAGACGCTAGGCCCCATCAACAATGACGCTCTCTGTTTTCTTCGTGAGCTGGGTCGACGGTTAGCTCAACAATCCGGAGACAAAAGGGAAGGCAGTTTCCTCTTCCAGCGTTTGTCAGTCACACTACAACGCTTGCAATCGCCTTCCGAGGTTCTTTTTCCACACCTCGAACCGGACGAGAGTTAGCACACTATTTCTATATGTCTCCGGACAATTTTTTCATAAGTCCATCGGGAATGAAGTACCGAGGGCATAATATATATATATATATATATATATATATATTTATATATATTTGTATATATATATATTATATATACATATATATATATATATATATATATATAATTAGGCCTATGTAAATTTGTGTGTGAGAGTACATATAGCCTAGAGCTGTACATTTTCAATATTGAATTGTCGGCTGAATTTTATGAAGAGTTCCTGTTTTATGAGCGCAGAGGAAATAAATTGACCGTCGTCGACGGATCATATGAGAACTGAAACCTACCATAAACCCAAGAGATGGAGATGCACTCTATGACCCTATCATCAGGAGACCCCATCCACTGCAGTAGGTGTCCATCAGCTGAAGTAGGTAATTCCCTCCCTAAACTCAAAAATGATCACCATTGGCTCATCAAAAGGCTGTCATCGTCGTCGTCATCATCATCATCATCACAATCGTTAGCCTAGCAATAGTTTCATCGTCGTCATCGTCATCATCATCATCTTTGTCGTTGTCGGAGTCATTAGCAGCAGCGCCATCGTTCACAACATCGTCGTCGTCATCATCACTGCCATCATCATCATCATCATCAAAATATTATCATAATCGTCGCCAACTTGGCACTCCTAGGCCTAGTCGCTGGCGTAGTCATCATCACTATCCAAATTGCGCTGGATGTTGAATATCAAACGAATCTTCGAGTAAACAGCGTCGTATCTGGATTAACTTACGTGAGCGCACAGAGGCAAGCCTAGGAGAAAGAGTATGACGCACATCGACAAGATGATCTTCGTTTTGTGAACTCGCACGTCCGGAAACAGGTCTAGTATCGAGGTGAGCACCGTCTCCAACATTGCAAACTGTCAGATGGGAAAAACGGATATTAGACCATTTTGCATTTTTACATATTCATTTACCAAACCTCGCTAAACTGATCACTGAACAAATATATTATATAATTGATTAATAATATAATTAATTAAGGACTACATGTCTCGATGTTAGGCCTCTTTGTCTTATATAGTAGCTTCAAAACGAAAAGATCCACACGGAGAAAAAACTATAGAATCCATCTTAAGCCTTTAATAATGATCAATCGGAACCACAGTGTTGGCTAATGGCTACACATGGCTACATCTGGGTTTATCCAGAAACACAAAACTGGAGAGCCATTCTTTTATCAATCATACACATTCACAGGTCCAATAAAATGTTTTAATGCCAACGTAGAGTAATAATAATAATAATAATAATAATAATAATAATAATAATAATAATAATAATAATAATAATAATAATAATAATAATAATAATAATAATAATAATAATAATAATAGCAACAATAATAATAACTAGGTTTTAAGCTAATAATAATAATATCAATAATAACTAGGTTTTAAGTTACTGATGATGATGATGATGATGATGATGAAGATGATGATGATGATGATGACGTTGATGATGACGATGATGATGATTATGATGATGATGATGATGATGATGATGATGACGATGATGATTATGATGATGATGATGACGACGACGATGATGATGATGATGATAATAATAATAATAATAATAATAATAATAACACTGGTCTACATTTTTAAAAAAAATTTCTGCTGACCTAAGTATTTTTGCTGATTTTACCCAATTGAGAGGTGCTGATTCAAGATATGAAGTCAAAAATTATGCAATACGTCAAATTTTTTCGCAAATGAGGAATGCTTATTTAAAGGTGTTAAAGTCAAACATAAGGGAAAATGGAAATTCTGAAGAACTGATAGCACGTAATTTTTTTATTCAGCCAAAAAATTAGTCTGTCATCTAACCAAGAGAGCAATAAGAACAATTGCTAGTTGCTTAAATTTAAGTTTTGAGGCAGGAATCTTCTCTTTTGGAATATAGTTATGATCACAGTTGTCACGCTGTAAACACCAGCCATCTGCCATCATGTTTGAGTTCCATCTGCCTTGATATCTACGTTCCATGGTCTTGATGTCTTGATGGAAGCATTCTCCTTGTTCTTCACTCATAGCTCCAAGATTTGAAGTTCAGGTAGCTATGAAGGCAATGCAACTTGACACTCATTGTTTGCTCCCAGCCTTCGAAAAGCAATCTTTGAATTTTGAACTGAAAGGTCATAATTTCAGCTCTGAAGTTGCCAAGAAAGTCAGTAATCCGGTTGTAAAAAGCATTTTGTCTACAACTATAACATCCCATTGATGCAATAAGTCCTTTGATGTTGATGCAGTATGCAAACTCCTCCTCCACATGGAAATTTTTCAGAAGATCATTCTCTGCCAAGATACATAAGCGTGGTTATCCGGAGTCAACACTCAACAGGTTCTTTTTCCTTCAGTCTTGAACCCAGTAACTATGCTGACGACTTTGGCAGATCTAGATCTCGTACAAGGTCATTCAACTCAGCTTGGTTGAATGTTTGGTGCATTCCAGCGTCAACTTCTGACGCCACGAAATCTTCACCATCGGTGTCTGTTCACAGACAAAATTCATTGTCATCGAAAACTCCCAAAGTAGTGCAAATAGGCACAGGAACTTTTACAGTGAGCAACCGGTCTCAGAGCAGAGGGGAGATTTGGGTACTGGATGGAAGATTTTGTCTTTGTGGACATGCCCGCAATAGTTACAAAGCAAAAGTAGCAGTCATCAACATAGTTTCGAGGCTCTCGCCACACCATTGAACTCCAAAGCTAAGACTTTTCTCTAACCTTCAGTCCATTGTCTGACCTTTAGTCACATTATGAACTGTCTGAGGCTTTCAACACATGTCCTGCACACTTTTGGTGCCCAAGGTTGTCCTGATCACCCAATTTAACTGAAATTTGCATTATAAGCTTTATGCACAAATTCAGACATATCTCTCCTTTGTTTAGGTGTTGTAAAACAACCACATATGTACCCAAACTTGTCAGGATAATTCCTGCACTGTCTACGAAGTGTTCGAGTGCTGGTTGACATATTCCACAGAAACCCATTTAAAAGAATTAATTTTTCTGCGACTTGTAAGCCTTTTGAATGACTGAATGCTGCCGTCGGTTTCACGTTGCTTATATAGGCCTATATCCATAAAATGTTGACGTCTGCAGTTTAAAACTGATTAAACTGTTGTATTATTAAATAGTTATGTCCACTGCATATTGCATATCTTTTTGCACATCCTTATCTTTTGCATATTCAATATAGCTAAAGAATTATAATACATAATGTTACGTTATTACTGTAAATAGTAAATCAGTAAACAGCGTTTTGCGGAAAAACTGGACGTGATAGGAGGAAATGGGTGTGATTTTTGGATTCAGCACACCAAAATACATAAAGATCACATGTTGTCTTCAAGTCAGCAAAATTGACGTAGACCAGTGTAATAATATCAGCAATAGTAATAATAACTAGGTTTTAAGTGGCTTAGTTGGATTTTTCTTGTGTTGCAAACCATTGTCACTCATGCATCCCTCTAATATTCCAACTTCCTGGAAGTTAGTCCGCTTGAGCTGTTACCTTTGATTCTAGAAAAGGAACCAAACCCAATTCGCAATAGAGACAATACCAAACAGCACACATATTACATTACAGTACAGTTCTTTGCACATTTTTATAAATGTAAATCAACTAACACACAAACGTCTAATCTAATATCCCACTGTCCTTCGGTTACTTTTTAAAAGCATTCACACTGGTAGCTGATACTGTCAACTGATCGAGAAACACAGAATCATTGTCATTTGAGTAGCGCAATGATTTATTTCAGGGGTCTCCAAGGTTTTTTAGCCAGGGGCCACATTGCCGTCTTCTGAGGACTCGGCGGGCCGCAAACACAAGAAATTAAATTAAGTAGAATCGATTTACTACGACTTGCGCACGGTCCTCATTTTTTCCGCGGACCGATTATAGACCTTGGCGGGCCGTATCCGACCCGCGGGCCGTACTTTGGAGACCCAGATTTATCTAATCATGTGCGCATCTAACTTGGCTGTCGAGACCGAGCGTCAGCAGCATCATGAAGAAGAGAATCGCCCAGAGCGGGGCCGCCGGCATGCGGGTCACTGCGTCCGGGTATACGATGAACGCCAAACCAGGCCCTGAAACAAAACGCCATTGGTCCATTGCCAAAGCCAACGCAGAACACAGCTACCTGCACTGAATGATGTGGAGATGGCAGATTTTTCTGACTCAAGGGACCATCCATAAACGACGTCACGCACTTAGGGGAGGGGGTTCAAACATTTGTGACGATGTGTGACGACGGGGGAAGGGGTTTCCAGAAATGTGACGTCACATAATACTAAATATTTTTAAATTAATACCGCAATGCTATGTTACCGCAAATTTGAACGTATTTTACACTTATAATTATTATACTTCATTAAAAAAGAATTTGCAAAGTTTCTGAATATTGTTTCAACTATAATAAATATAATGAACATATTCAAACGAAGCATTAATTTTGACATTTGAAAAACGACAAGATGACGGGGAATTAACGCCTTGTCACGTCATATTTGAGGGTCTGACTTTTGTGACGATGTGTGACGAGGAGGAGGGGGGTCAAAAACTGCCAAAATCGCGTGACGTCATTTATGGATGGCCCCTAAGTAAGTAAGTAAAATTTCGTGAATTTATATAGCGCGTTCTAAATAGTATTGTAGCAACTGCTGTTATACTTAGACGCCAAGTCTAGACTTAGCCTAGCTATCGTTCTTTGCAGTAGGTCTATCATCATCATCATCATCATCATCATCATCATCATTGCTTTCTGCCAACCCATTGGTGGCAATAGCTGGGCACAAGACATTTCCAAGAGGCATCGTCACCATCCTGCCCTCTGCCAGCTCTTCAGCGGCAATAGCGAGACACAGAATGTTGATCCGCCTCCTGTTTCCGTCTTGTGTCCTTCCATGACCCTGTTTTCGCCGAGCACTGGTCATGATTTCTCGGTATATCGAGCTGGCCGCAATGCCCCATATACAGTAGTTGGACACGCGCCCTCTGCTGGCACGACAGCGTACGAAGATCTTCCGCCAGTGATGCTGTTCTTCCATGATGCTTTTCTTCCATGCTCTTCAGTTGAATACATCCACCATCCCTGCCGTTGTCTTCTGGTACAGTTGGTCCACGGCACCTTATTCCGTATTATTCGGTGCAATCCCAGGAGGTTTCCCAGCCCAGGACTTCCCCCCATCCGCCACCCGGGGGACGCGCCTCTACGCCGTTGTACCCCAGCGCGAGGTCTAGGTATATTAACCCACGAATAAATCAGAAAGCATCAGATAGAGTCTAGACTTCTATAAGTATACAGTTGTCCAAGCGTTCGATGCATTTCAGTGCAAGAAAAATCAATTAAAAAGTCAAAAATCTATTATCTACTAAAGCGCGATATAAAGTTTATCCGGTGTCAAAAGACCTCCTTAGTCACAGCCCTTGTACATGTATATCGATATATCGTATATATCGACCATTGCCTAGCTCAGGGTTTCCCGAACATTTTGGAACTGCGACCCACTTCAACGTTTTGTAACGTTCCGCGACTCTATTCATAGCATGCAATGTTTTTTTAAATGGCCACCTGGCGAACGTTAGTTGTAAAGAATCTCATTAGTTTTGAATAACTGGAAAAACAAAAGCTCTGATTCAATTTGAACAAAAATATGACAAATATTTTAGGCAGAATTATTCATATTTTGTCAAATGAGACAAAATGATAGAAATAAACATTGAAATTTCTTGAAAATTATCTTTTTCAAAAATTTAGCCAGGAACATACCTTTGTTACGCGTCTTGAAAATTCAATGAGTATGGCAAACTCGCTTAACCGCTAGGTCCCTTAATGTTCTCAACAGAGCTTCCAATTGTTAGTGGAGTTTCAGAGCAAAATGGTCGGAATACGCTTTCCATACATTATTGCGAAATAAGATTAATTCTTAAAAGTACTATAGGCCAGGGTTTCCCAAATATTTTAGAACTGTGCGGCTCACTTCATCGGCTTTGTAACATGCCGCGACCCTGCAAACTTAACGTCAACTAAAATTGGATGAAACACTAATCATTTTAATATTAGTCTATAAGTCGTGTATGGAGGATTGCAAGCAAATTAATTTCCTAAAATCTAAGCCTACTTGCAACTTTCAAGGCTTGTGACATTGTGGCATTGGTTAGAAAATGACAATTTTGAATCTATTTTCGCGCAACCCACGACCCACTAGACTGGGCCCTGCGACCCAATTTTGGGTCGCGACCCACAGTTTGGAAAACACTGGCCTAGCTCACCAGTCACCTTTCCCACGGTCTATTTTAAAGAAAGGCTAAGCGTCTACGAATAAGCAACAACTGTGATACTACTCTGGAAGCGCTATATAAATCCACGAGATTTTTTTACTTACTTATTTAGCCCTACGATTGTGAAACTAGATTGTTGGTATTGGCCGGAGTTGGAGTCTATTGAAACAGATTTCGTATTTAAATGGTAAAAGTAAGTAAAGTAAAGTAAAATCTCGTTAATTTCCACAGCACTTTAAAAAGTAGCACCGCATTAGCACCTTATAGCTATAGCCAAAGGTCTGGGTTATTCAGGTAGGCAGTGACGTAGCCAAGGGGGTTGGTGGTTAAACCCCCCTGGCTGCCGAAAACAAAATATGTTTAATGAGTTTCTATGCATTTTTTGACGCGACTTTGGGGGTCAAGCCTTCCTTGACTATAGAATTGACGGTTTAAGAGCTGAGGACCTTCGTTTTTTGCTTGTCAGGGAAAAATAGAGGAGATAACCTTTTTGTGCTTGTCAATATTTTTCCAAAGTTGGTCCAAAGTTGGTCACGGTCAAAACCAAAAACCAAGCCCCCCCTTCCGGAAATCCTGGCTACGCCACTGCATGTAGGGAACATTTAATCCAAAGGGTCATTGGTGTTTAGACATATACAGTCTATTGAAGGCTCTTTTTAATTAGCCACAAGCAAATGGCAATTTGATATTATCGAAATGTAGCGCCCTCTTTTGAGTAGTTGTTTCAACTTTCACCGCTCCGTTGTATGGTTATTTTTTATTCAAATTTGTTTCCGTCTGATTGAATGATTTAAGTTAATTCACTCCTCAAATACTATTAAATAAAAGCCTCCCTTTAAACCCAAAAGACGGATTTTATGCATCGATTTGTATCGCTAGTAAGATGCAGAATTTGTGAAAGTTACAGTGTCTTGATACTTTTGACTGGACTAAATACTCTTGTACCGAAATGTAGACAATCGACTATTTGAAAATAATCAGATGTGCACTATTTGAATAGTCCGGCGCTATTATCTATTCAATGACTATTTCAATTAGGCCCTAGTTGTTTAAACCTATTATTTTGACCATTTTGTTTCATAATTTCATCTTTTATTTCGGCCTCCTGGACAATTGCATCATTGGTCTCGGCAGCATTGCATACACTCTCCTCTGCCATGGTGGGATATATGGCAGTTCGTGGGGTGAGGGTGGGGTGGGGTGGGGTGGGGACAAATTGTCATCGCATTATACTGTAGACTGAAACGCCTGTCTTAACCTTTACATTGCCGTTATTAGCCTACTAGTCCTAAATTATTGCAATTTTTCTGAGGGATTCTGAGATTTCGGTGGAGAATTTCCCCATATTTGGCCTGTATGCCAGGAATATTTTTACACTCCCCAACACCACCAATTTGAGGTTGACACCCCTCCCCCAAATTTGGTAAAGTGACAATGGTATGCATACAAAATGCATACTAATTACCTCTGAACACCCCCACAATGGAGAAGTACACCCCCAACTTTTATTCTCGTATGACTTTTTTGCTTGTCAGCCTTTTTCGGCAGAGACTTCCAAATTTCGACCCCCCCGCCCAGATTTTCCCGACACCTTCCCCCCAAAAAAAGAATCCTAGAAATAACCCTGCTGTATGCAACACTGGCTCTCGGCATTTACTGAATCCAGCAAAAGTAATAGAACTTCTGTAACTGACGACGATTCGTTTCAGGTCAAATGACTGATCAGTTGAAGAAAGAGAAGACAGACCGCTGTCCACAACAGCATCCACTGTGGTCGCCATGGTTCCCGCCATGAATCCAAGGAAGCTGAAGATGACGAACCCGGCGAAGATGCCGGTGAAGAAGTTGCACAAAGACACCAACACAGTATCTCTACAAGACCAATCGAATGAATACCGAATAATAAATGATAATAATATAATTAAAAATTAATAATAGGAGGCTAAGTAAGCCTATATAATAATGATAATGATGATGATGATGATGATAATAATAATAATAATAATAATAATAATAATAATAATAATAATAATAATAATAATAATAATAATAATAATAATAATAATAATCTTATTATATAATATCCTTTGTCTGCTTTGTCAGTCACGCTACACGGCAGATGTTGAAAGACAACGTTCACATTGACAACCAGTCTATATAATCGATGGAGCGTTTGACCAGTTTCATTGATGGTGTGTCTCACTTAACGATTTAGTCAGCGGACTGTCGTTGATTTTTTGGCAAACCAATCCACCGACGTTGGAAACAAGAAATATCGTACAAACGCTGATGTAACTCACATTTTAAGATGGCTGACGAGTTGTTTGACGCTTTGTTATTAATTGATTGTCTGATTTTGCGGTTATTGCATCTGCGACGTTGCATTAGTCGCTGAAATTCGAAAAATTAGAAAGGTCTAGGTGAGACCCTGGATACGGTGTAGGGAACAGGAAGGCTTATAGTCTAATCCAGAAGCTCACCGAGATAGAAACAGGTCTTTTACAATTTTGTGCGGACGGGTTTTATCACTTTTTACGATAGATTATCGCGACAGTTTATAAATGAAATTGTGCCGCGAATCACTAAGATTCAAGGAAATTCTTGTCCTAAAAGATCAAACAAACACATTTCCTCGTTTCGCTGTTGTTATATTAAACTCGCGTGACCTTTGGACTGAAATCTGATTGGCTGACAAGTCAAATAAAATCCGACGACGAAATCGGAAGATCGTGTATTCAGATTATCTGGCGGACGTTTACATTTCCCACACCAAACGTCCATGCTGACAAAGTCAAGCCAGTGCCTGCAGCTGTCCTTTGCAGCTGGCTTATCATTCAGGCGGATTCGGTCGCCGATAAGTTGGCCGACAGATGTTGACTAACATCGTTCAGTGAGGCAGCAAACTATATAATCGCATCTTGACGAATCGTCCTGATTGCCCGAACGTTGTACTGCACCACTGAGGGCGCAGCACCCCGTGTGGCGCCGTAGGCCCTACTGGGGCGCAGTCCCCCGTCTTGGGCCGTAGCCTGTAGACCCTACTGGAAGGGGGCGCAGACTCCCGTCGACAACGAAGCCCCAACCGACATGGGGCCGTAGGCCCTACTGGGGCGCAGCCTCCCGTCGGAGACCAAGCCCAAGCCCCCGAAGGAGGCCGTAGGCCCCCTGAGGGGTGCAGCCCCACGTGTGGAGCCGCAGGTCTTACTGGGGGCGCAGCCTACCGTGGGAGACCTAGCCCCAGCCCCCGTGGGGGAAAGTATGTTCCACTGGGGGCACAGCCCCCTGGGATAAAAGTCCCAGCCCTTTGTAGGATACAAAGCCCCTTTGGGTCCGTAAGCCCAAAAGGAGCCGTATGACCAAAAGGGGCCGTAGGTAACACTGGAGGGCGCATCCCCAGTGGGAGACCAAATCCCATTGGAACCGTAGGTCCAAACCGTAGTGGTAGGTTCAGTTATGGTGTGTATGGTGTGCAGCCTCATGTGGTAGGGGGAAAGACCACCCAGTGAGAACATAGGAAAAATTTGAAATGATGATCCACGCATTAACATTACATTTTCAGATTTAAAAAATTGTTATATGTAATAATATGAACTTTTGCAATAAATCGGGGAAGGAGATAGCCACTCTCCCCCGTCATTTTGACGGGTTAACAGCTAGTAATAAATAATAAGATAGTAATAATAATAAGAGGCTAAGTAAGCCTGTAAAAACACTATAATAATAATAATAATAATAATAATAATAATAATAATAATAATAATAATAATAATAATAATAATCAGTGTTGCCAGTGAACATTTTGAAAAAAGATCGTGCCTTTAAAAATAACCAGAAAAAACCAGGTTCCCAAAAAGGTCGAAAAAGATGATAAAATTCATAATAATTGCGACAAACCTAAAAATTTTTGGGAAAATTTTATAGTACAACGTTTCCAGAAAGTCTTGACGAGCAAAAAAAAGGTCGTCTCGTTGTCTTCAAGCAAGGTAAAGAGGTAAACTTTAAACTTGTAAACTTTTTGCAAGCAAAAAAAGAGTTTTCAACATGCTGAAAACTGAAAACTCCTAATTTTTTCTCACTCTCACTGCGTAAATCAGGCAAATTTTTTTAAATTTTCGCAGATTTAAAAAATAACCAGATTCCGCCAAAAAATACAAAATAACCAGACGAGGCCCAAAAAACCAGATTGGGTAAAAAATAACCCACACTGGCATAATTAATAATAATAATAATAATAATAATAATAATAATAATAATAATAATAATAATAATAATAATAATAATAATAATAAGCTTGCAGGGTAGCGGCATGTTACAAAGCCGTCGAAGTGGTCGCAGTTCCAAAAAATTTAGGAAACCTTACCCTAGCCTATAGGCCTAGTACTTTTAAAAATTAATCTTATTTCGCAATGACGCAAGAAAGCGTATTCCGACCATTTTGCTCTGAAACTCCAATAACAATAGAGAATCTCTCCTTCACGAAAGAAAACCCTAGCGGTTAAGCGATTTTGCCATACTCATAGGATTTTTAAAACGCGTAACAAAGGTATGTTGCTGTCAAAACTTTAAAAAACGATTTTCAAGAAATTTCAATATATATTTCTCTCATTTTGTCTTATTTATGGCAAACATATAAATAATTCGGCAACATAATTATATTCACCACATTTTCATTCAAATTGAATCAGAGCCATTTTGCATTTTATTAAAAACTCAGAAGAATCTTTTCAAATAACGTTCGCCAGATGGCCTAATGCATTAAAAATATCAAATGCTATGCTTAGGGTCGCGGAACGTTACAAAACCGCTGAAGTGGGCCGCGGTTCCAAAATATTTGGGAAACCCTGTTCTAGACTACATATAAAATACAACTATAATTTTATAAAATAAAAATATGAAAATAATTTAGAATGTTGAAGATTGACAACTTATTTTGCCTATTACAAAACATCTTACGTCGAACGTAATCAGCAAATTAAGATGAAAAAAACGACGTGACGAAAGACATCAAGAATTATAGACCAATCTCACTGTAATAACAGGCCTACCCGAATAATAATAATAATAATAATAATAATAATAATAATAATAATAATAATAATAATAATAATAATAATAATAATAATAATAATAACAGGCGAAGAATTATAGACCAATCTCAATAATAATAATAATAATAATAATAATAATAATAATAATAATAATAATAATAATAATAATAATAATAATAATAATAATAATAATAATAATAATAATAAGCGAAGAATTATAGACCAATCTCTCTGTAATAACAGGTCAACCTGAATAATAATAATAATAATAATAATAATAATAATAATAATAATAATAATAATAATAATAATAATAAAGCGAAGAATCATAGACTAATCTCTCCGTAATAACAGGCCTACCTGAGACAGGGAGAATTAAATCGGTTGTAACTTGCTAGAGCTATAACACCTCCGTAGCTGTTATTCATTGCAAAGAATATCTGTGTTGCGGCATCACTCCAAACCTAGCATCGAACAAGAAGTCAAAGCAGTGGCGTTGCCAGGATTTCCCGAACGGGGGGCTATGATTCCCAACTTCGGGAAATTTTGACGAACAAAAAGGGTGCTGATTATACAGTAATACACTGAAAATCCTGACAAGCACAAAAGGTCATCGACTATTGTATTTTGCTTGATTAATGGAATTACATAGGTACAGTATATGAGCGCGTACAACTATACAACTAGCCTACAGTATATTGATCCGCAATAAAACATTTGGTCGGACAACCAAGGGGGTTTAACCCCTAACCCCCCTTGGCCACGCCACTGAGTCAAAATAACTGTACACAAAGGAGAATACAGGAACAACCCATACTAGAGGACAAGAGGGCAAAGATGAGATTGCACAGCTAGACCATAATGGGTGAAAGTGACTCATAGTGACTTTCAAACAGGGTACACACAGGGCCGACCCTACTGAACCACCATAAACCTCGTTAGGCTTATTAAATGTTAAATGTTTAAACACTGCGGCCATTTGATATTTTCATTAAACAGTTCGTGGCAGAGACATGCTAGGAACGGGGCTTTTCCTCGCATATTTTTCATTTAACGTTGGGAAGTCACGATCTAATAGTCATCGAATAAGACAACGCATTTGGCCTGACCAGTTACATTACTATCGAATCTTTACATTGGCACACTATAAGCAGCACAAGGGGCCACACATGCAAATTGTTTGAGCAGAGGAGGGGGGATCCAAGAAAGAAAAATTTTTAATGCAAGGGTTACCGGCAAATGGAACAGTTTGAACGAGGTGGGAGTGACAGTTGAAACAGTAAACGGATTCAAAGACTATCTCGGAAAATTAATTAGGTTATTGAATGTAGAGAGATACTACAGTGGCTTTCACGCAGGCTTACTTAGCCTCCCAAACAACTTTAAATCGTATTAACGGTATTATTATCATACTATATTACTATATTAATTTTTACTACTACTACTACTGCTACTACTACTACTACTACTACTACTACTACTACTACTACTACTACTACTACTACTACTACTACTACTACTACTACTACTACTACTACTACTACTACTCATTACTACTATTATTATTATTATTATTACTACTACTACTACTATTATTATTATTATTATTATTATTATTATTATTATTATTATTATTATTATTATTATTATTATTATTATTATTATTATTATTATTATTATTATTATTATTATTGGAAGCGTTCCACTCACTCGAGCGTCTTTGAGTCTGTTGAAATCCGGATAGATGTAGAAGAGAATTCCTTCTCCTGCGTTTGGCAGAGTGACTCCGCGGAAGAACAGGATGACGAGAACGACGTATGGAAAAAGAGCCGTAAAGTACACAACCTGATCAATTAATTAGACACATTAACTGCAGCTTCTCAGAGGCGTAGCGTCCCAATGGCTACTATATGGCTCTAGCCATGGGCGGCACACATTATGGGGGGGGGCGGCAAATTTTGGAAGCGACCTTGTTTTGCGTTTGTAGGGTTGTTGAGGAGTTTTTGGCGAAGGCGAAGGGGGCGGCAAAATGTAGAAGGGACGGCAAACTCAGTGATGACGGCCTTTTTTTGCTTGTCGGGCGGGCAAATTCAGTGACGATCACCTTTTTTTGCTTGTCAGGTATAGTATAAGAGCAAATTGGGGCGGCATTTTTTCCAGGAGCCATGGGCGGCACGAGACCACGCTACGCCACTGCAACGTCTGAGCAAACTAACAGAACGCCTCATTTTTGCATTCGAGTAACCAAAAAACGAAAATGTATCCGATGTTTTACGCTATCACCCCAGAGCCGTAGCTAGGGGCGGGGGAGGAGAGCTGCACCGGGCGCCGTCTTGGAGGGAGGGGAGCCAGAAACCATGGTTGTAACAAGCTAAACGCCCGTCGATGGTGTTGCCAATATGACAAGCAAAGATACTCGCCCTCTGCGCTACTTCTTTATCCTGCTCAACGTCGTGGAAAGCCTGATCAGCACAAAAAGGTAATCACCAGTTTTTAAACTGTTGGGGGCGAAAAATGTATACCGTGCCTAGGCGCCAAATACTCTAGCTACGGCTCTGTTTCAACCCCACTTTATATCTAGTTCCATAATACAGGGAGAAGGCTGGCCCACAAAGTTCAAATAAATTTAAAAGTACATCTCAGATGCATGCATATGTACAGGTGGTCGTTGCAATCGCGTTATTTGAAGACCCATAACAGAATGGTTAAACCATATTCAATGACGTCACTTGGAACCCTCAGAGCGTGGTGACAACATCAAATATAATTAAGTGGCAACCTGTCTAGCTCGTATAACTGCAAGACAAACATTTGATGCGACTTCTTCCTAAATTTGAACGCCTTTTTCCTCAGTTGTTTGCGTTAGTATTATCAATGATTCAATAAACGCATCTGATTTTCACCTGTCTCTAATTCGGATTGTATTTGGTGGGGGCCATCGGCTGATGCCCTAGGTCGGGTCAAGGTCAAGCTGAATATTTTTCATAGCACTTTGCAGCAACAAAAAGTATTCAGCGCGATGTATGAAATTCGTTAGTAACAATTCGAAAAATACGATAGCTTTGGACCTTGCCAAGGTCCGTTCAGGAAGCCACAGCGATCCGGACTCCGCCATTTGAGTAGCCTTCCCTAAGCATTATAATAGTGACTCCACAGAATTTGATTGATTGATTGACTGACTGACTGACTGACTGACTGACTGACACTGACTTATTGATTGATTGATTGATTGATTGACAAAGAAGAAGAAGAAGAAGAAGAAGAAGATGATGATGATGAGCATGATGATGATCATGATGATCATGGCGATGGTGATGATGATGATGATCTGTGTGTGAGGAGATTGACGCATGGAACTTACCTTTCCGGTGGTTTTGATGCCTCTGGCCATGCAAAGAAAGGAAATCACCCAAGCGAGAAGCAGCGACAGCACAAGGTCCCACTTGACAGGACCAAAGTCATCGATGCCGGAACTTAGACTCAGAACTCGGTTGCTGAAAATATTTAGCATAATTAAATTATAATACATATCAATATTAGTCAGTAGTAGGCCTCTAATAGTATATGCGAATGTCAGTTGACTTTTTAACCGAAACCAGTAGACTAATCCTAATGATAGCTGCCTTACGAACGATCTCAGATTCTATCCATCGGTTAAATTCATAAGTAACATCCCTTATTTTGCATCGGTTTTTTCCCAGCACCAAAAATACTGTGCGTCAAAAGGAAAATGAGTCAGAATTTGGAGCTATGGCTCTCTTCCTGCAAGTACTGCAATCTACAGTGTATCCGGATAAAACAGGGTCCCTAGTGAAAATGATGAAAAACACTCCATCAGTTTTAAGGATTTAAAAATTAATTTTAGTCCTCACATACTTACCAAGACTAATGACTGATCTGTTATCCGGCATGCAATATTAAGATCATTACACATTTCAACAAGACGGTGCACTCGCTCTTGAGCATCGGAGGTGCACCGAGATGGTGCAGCGAGCTCGCGAAACTGTTGAACAAAGGAAACTCCTGATTCCATACCTCATAATCGTTGGCCGTCAAAAAGTACTGACTTAATCCCAGCTGGTTATAATAAGATTTGAGAGGATAATGCAGGAGACGGTTTACAGAACAAAAATCAAAACCATTGAAGAACTCCGTGAGCGAATTGTCAATGTATAGGATGAACTTGATCAGCTGGCTATCAATACAGCTATTGGTCAATGGAGAGCGCGTCTTGAAGCGTGTGTTGGAGCCAATGGGAAAAACACTTCGAACACAATTTTAGTCGAATGACAATTAACATTCTGTCAGGACTAAAATTAATTAAAAAAATTTATGAATACATACTAGCGTTTCTCGCCATTATCGCCAGGGATCCCGTTTTATCCGAACACAGTGTATGCCTATATAGGAGCGGAAGATGGCAGGGTGGGTTAGGCGCTGGAGCGGTAGGCTGACGTAGCAAGGTTCAATCCCCGTTAGCGCCCCCAGTGGCTTTTACACAGTCTCATAAGTCAATTTAAATCATGCTATATGGTTCACGCTATGGTTATAAGCTTACTGTACGTGTACATTTGTACACACATGGGGTAGTATCTGATAGAACATCATTGCAACTCACTTGTAATATTCTTCGCTTGGAGAAGTCCTTTGGCGTCGAGTGACATTCTCGAAGACTTTTACGTCCCAAAGACCAACGAACGCTGTTCCGTTGAAGCAGGTTCCGTTCGAAAATCTGACTGAATTCGTCTCATTGCAAGCAACGTCACGTACATTCCAATAGCAGACTTCACATTCGACATTCGACCGTCACATCCCAGAAAATAATAACACAAGAATAATAAGCTGGGAAATTTGTACAAAATAAATTTTGCACATTACAATGTTCTTCGAATTAATTTTCGATCATAAAAGCGTCCCAAGATCTTTTTAAAAAAGCGACTTCCTTTCGATCCGTCGACAAAAGTCGACCTTGAATGCAGGAGACTCGGTCTCCCATCTACAGGACCAAAGTCATCGATGCCGGAACTTAGACTCAGAACTCGGAGACTAGGTCTCCCATCTACAGATTCAAATATTTTATTCTTTAAAACTTTTTCCACGCTGCTAACAAGTCTTCAGAGCACTCCCAATATTTCTAAATGAAACATCTTGCGTCAAACACGTCGTAGGAAGTCCCGTGATCGAGTGGTCGTCACTTGATTGATATTAATTCTATGCTGCTTCTGAGCGCAGCTTAAAGACAATATCGATGGAAACTGCAGTGATTATTATTATTCTTGTGCTTTTTCAGTCTAGTCTTATGTTCTTTTGATCTTTCGCGTTTTAATTCTACAAGAGGATCGAGATTCGAGACTACAATCCTACCCTAACTGCGCCACTGTTGCAGATTTAGGCTAATGAATCTGTTCTATTCTTCGATTAGTAGGCCTAATTAATAATTAATATAGAATTTACCCTGTGTTGGAGTTGCCGGGGCTTGGGGGATTGAACCCCCCCCCGCTAACTTTGCAACCCTCCCAAAAATCGCATATCGGGTACATGCAGTTTCTGTCATTCATTGAATTTCAGTCCTCACCCCCCCCCCGCTCAAATTTCACAACTCCAACACTGAATAATATCAAGGTAAAACTGATCTGTGGTATTTACAGAATTCATACTCGAACTAACATTCGGTGTTCCACGAATTGTTACAGGATTCCCAGGGCAGTCCCGTGACGTGTATAAAGGAAGCGAACAGGTAAAACAACGACCACCCAATTATGACGTTATAGTAGATAGCCACCTCAGCCGACACAACCAGTTGCGCCAATCCAAGACCTGAAACATCGTTCACAATCTCTGAAGCCTGCACATATATGCTTAGGAAATTCGAAGCATCTATAATAAGCGGATTCTTCAGACACAGAGGTGGAGCCAGGGTGTCCGGCGCCCGGGGGTCAAAACATACTGATAGCGTCCCCAATTTCCGAAATTCCTGTCTAACAATCAAAACATAGGTCGTCACTTATTTCGCTTGATTAAGTCGACCTATACAACTATATTGATCTTTTTCGTTTTCTCCTTTGCTTCTTTTTTTCTTTTTTTCTGCCTTAAACCAAATTTTGACGCCCTCCACCTTGGTGCCCGGGGAAATATGGACACCCTTCCCCTATAGATCCACTTCTGGTCAGACATGTCCCTACCTCCCTCCCAGAGCTCGAATTGCTGGGGGGGTTGGGGGGGGGGTTCAACCCCCTCTTTAAAATGGTATACCAGTGGTATTTACATAAGGCAGTGGGGCTGTCTCTGATAATACTCGCCATGACCCCCCCTTTCATTTTCTCACAATTCGAGCACTGCTCCCTCCTCTATATAGCCAATCACGCTCCCTAAAACTACGCTAGAAGTATTTGCTCTTCGATATGACGTTGCCTAGGAACAGCCGTTAGAATGTTGCCCCATTTCAAAATTCCGACTCCGATTATAGGATTATTAACCCCTTAACCGTGTATTTAACTGTAACTCAATGAAAAATGGACGGATTTATCCGGGATCCCCAGTTAAGGGGTTAAGGATCAATCATCGATGAATTACGCTAACCGGATCAAAGAATGCGAACAAAGAACTTCATTGTTCAACAACTGTAAGTTTTTATCGGCGTCGAAAAAGAACCGTTTGTTGCATTTCTGTTCAGTGAATAAATGCGCGCTCTCCTCGAAAAAATATTCCTGCTCCACCCCCAGATAATAATAGTGGACGACTTCTATTGCTCGTCAGACTTGTCCAGTTTTTAGCAGTTGGGGAGTGTTGGCGGTCAGTGACTAGGCCACTAGGGCATAGCTCCTAGTTTCCCCCGGTTCGAACCGGTACTGGGCTACATAATAAAATGTTCTGCACTCATAATGGTATCCTTTTAACAAGACAGCACTTAACATGACCTGTGATGTGATTGAGGAAATTGCCTGACATGGATTCTTATCATCTTAATAGCAACGGCGACATTAGAGAAAAACGAAAAGTCAAATGATTCTGATTATGCTGACGAGAAATGCAAACTAAGTCAGGGTTTCCCAAACATTTTGGCACCGCGGCCCACCTCGGCGGTGTTGTAACGTGCCGCGACTCTAATCATAGCAAGTAATATAAAAAAGGCATTAGGCCACCTGGCGAACGATGGCTGAAAGAAATCTTCTGAGTTTTAAATAAATGGCAAAACAAGAGCTCTGATTCAATTCGAATGAAAATATGGCAAATATATTAGGCACAATTATTCGTATTTTGCCAAATAAAACAAAAGAATAGAAGTAGATATTGAAATTTCTTGAAAATCATCTTTAAAAAAATTTCAATAACATACCTTTATTACGCGTCCTTGAAATCCTATGAGTAAGGCAAAATCTCTTAACCTCTAGGTGACATATATAAGGAAAGAGAGATTCTCTATTGTTAGTGGAGTTTCAGAGCAAAATGGTCGGAATACGCTTTCCTCCGTCATTGCAAAATAAGATTAATTTTAAAAAATACTATAGGCCCGGGCTTCCTAAACTTTTTGGAACTGTGACACTTCGGCAGCTTTGTAATAGGCCTATGCCGCGACCTTGCATCCTTATTGTCAACTAAAATTTGGTAAAGCACTAATCATTTTAATATATGCCGTGTATGGAGGATTGCAGATATATAAACTTCGTAAAATCTAGCTTACTTGCAACCTTAAAAAGTTTGTGACATATTGTGCTATTGGTTAGAAAATTAACACTTTTGAATCTAATTTCGCGCTACCCCGCGACTCATTAGACCGAGCCCTTCGACCCACTTTTGGGTCGCGACCCAAAGTTTGGGAAACACTGAACTAAGTCATCTCTTCAATGACTAAACCTTTGATTAGGTCAATCAGTTATTTGGCTTACAAGATTCACACACACACACACACACACACCATAACAGTACTTAGTCTGCAATCAACATTTTAATGCATTGTATGAACAAAATTCGTCACTTGTTCTAGACGGCCTATTGGCACGTTCAGTCAGTCAGTAGCAGGGGCGTAGCGACGGAATGTTTGTATATCGGTATATATACCCCCTAAAAATCAGTATTCATACTGCAGTACGTACGCCTATAACATATAAATTATATATAATATAAATATAAATATATAAATAAATATATAATATAACTTTAGTAGCATGCACTATCGCCCTACTATTATTAAATGAATAAGACCATTCTCGATGTGAAGTGTTTAATGATCATCGGTCGACTGCCTCCGACCAATCGTCTACTCCGTATATTTAATATTTAACTCTCATCAAGCTACAACATACAACCCCTGACGTCATAAGTCAGGCGACAGGATGCATGCACGCTAGCTAGCAGATTCCTATGAAGCATTGCTCGATGGAAGGGAGTAAGAGGAGGGGGTAAATGGAAAAAGACCACCCCAAGTATTTTAAACATAACATCAAGGTGATGCTGGTGCTACATAAATTCCAGTTCCTAATGACTACTACTAGCAACTACCATAAACTCTGACTAAGCCTAAACTCATCTAACTATCTCGTACTCAAAACGCTATCCACTAAATATCTCTTACTCTAAACTCTATCCGCTATATAACAATATATAAGCCTCCAAATTTATACCCCTCCAAATCAAATTCCTGGCTACGCCCCTGGTCAGTAGACCCTAAGTCTTGTATTTCAGCGCTCGTCTAGAGGCAATCGAATCGGACCTTGAAAGAGTGGAGCGAACTCCCAGCAGGTGCTCGGTCCTCTGCTGGTGAACTGGCCGAGGGCGATCTCCATGAAGAACATCGGCATTCCGATGAAGACCAGCATCACCGCATACGGAATCAGAAACGCTCCCCCGCCGTGCCTGTAGCACAGGTACGGAAAGCGCCAGACGTTACCGAGGCCAACTGCGTACCTGCAATTACGGGAAAGATTAGGTTTTACCGCGCTTCAATCCAGTGGCGTAGCTAGGGGCGGGGGTGGGGTACATATGTCCCCGGGCGCCGAGGTGAGGGGTGGCAAAATCGGGCTTAGGGGGTGCCGACATGGGGTTTATAAAAAGTCCTTTTCAGCTTACGATCATAAATGACGGCCTCTATTTTTTCCTTGTCAGGATTTTTCTGATATCGAGATTTTTATGAAGTTCAAAGTTCAGGGGGCGCCATCAGTATGTTTTGTCCCCGGGCGCCAGACACCCTAGCTACGCCCATTCTTTAATCGTTTAAACATTACTACAGACTACTACTATTCTGGGGTCGCCTAAACACTGCATTGGTCGTGCGCATCAATTCATGCCGCTGCGTAAAAGCGCATTTGTCACTTTGAGCTAAATCAGAACATGTTAAAACTAAAATCTGAAACTACACAAGTAAAAAACTCAGAAGTGACAATCTCAGTATTTTTCAAACGCAGGATTATTTCTAGGATTATCAATTTGAGGGATGGGTGTTGGTATATTCCGGGGGTCCCCTGCCAAAAAAGTCTGACAAGCAAAAAAGTCATTCGGCTCTCAGATTGGGGGTGTCGGTCTCAGGTTGGGGGAGGGGTGTTAGGTGAGTGTAAAAATGTCCCTGTTTAAATCAAGGCATCGAATTACATCACACAGCGTATCGTCAAATGACCCAACACGTCAATTCCTTGAGAGATCTTCACACGTAAAGGTGGATGTTCGACGGTTTTAGGCGAAATACAAGAATAAGACTGGTTAAACTTGTTACACAGAAATGACTGCCAACAGCTAAACGACAGCTAAATGCATACAGACGTTTTCGTTCGATCTGTCACGGCACAACAAGACCGTGTGGGGGTGAGGGGGAAGAAACGAGATACTGACCCGAGTAACGAGAGAAGGAAGTCCATGTTTCCAGACCAGTTCCCTCTCTCGACGTTTTCATCTCCACCGCCCGCGCTTCCATCTTTTTCCCGACTGACTTCACCGGTTTCCTTTGATCACAAAAACGTAAAACATCTGATCACCGATGTCACAGACCCCGGTTATATAATCCATTTTACGTAGTTACAGCGAACGGTTAAAGGGGTTAATTGTGCGGGAATCGTTCATTTACCATTAAGATATTTCCACTTCCACGTAAAATGCTAGAGTAAACTTCGATTAATTATTTACAGTGGCGTAGCCAGGTCCCAGAATAAGGGTACCATCATTTCTACAGGCAATATTTTGGTCAGACGAGATTCTAGGATTGGGGGCTTGGGAAGTTGGGGAGGACGAAAAAATTTAGGGTAAAATTCGAGTCAAATGTTGATATTTTGAGCATATTTATTTTCAGATTGTATATTATGACAGCATATCGGTAGTCGCCCTAGCTACTCCAACTGCTACAATGTTCTCGGGGACGGGGTTGCACTATTTCCACAACCAGTCGGCGCCAGAGAATAATGGGGGGCGGGGGTTATCTGCGTCCCCGCATGGCTGCGCTAACGAATATTGTCTACGCAAAGAAACCAAAGACATTTCTCTACTAGAAACATAATTAACGATGCTATCTACAGCGCTGTTTCGATACGCTTTGGCATAGCGATAGCCAAGTTATCAATATTGATTCTGGACTCGACTGGACAAGATTTCATCTGATCTGTCCCTCGTAATGTATACAGAACATGTATAACGCATCTAGAGCATGCAACTACAGTGTATACGGGATTCATGCAGCATGCTGCACAGCACGGTTTCAAAAACTTCTTGCAACTGCGACCCACTTCAGCGGCTTTATAACATGCCGTGACCCTGCAAACTTATTGTCAACTAAAATTGGATAAAACACTAATCATTTTAATATAAGCCGTGTACGGAGGATTGCAGGTAGACCTATATAAATTGCCTAAAACCTAAGTCTACTTGCAACTTTCAAGGCTTGTGACAAACAGTGACATTGTGGTATTGGTTGGAAAATGACGCTTTTGAATCAAATTTCACGCTATCCCGCCACCGACCCACTAGAGCAGCGGTTCTCAACCTATGGGTCGCGACCCCTATGGGGGTCGATTGACGATTTGCCAGGGGTCGCCTGAGACCATTGCAAATATGGAGTTGCCTCTTTTCTTATGTGCAAAACTTCTAATTGTACAAGATTTCCACATTGGTAATTACTAGATTTTTAAAACTGTGATAACTGTGATTGTCACTCAAGGATCGACATTGCAGACAATTGCATCAGAATGATTTCAAATATTTTAATTGTCGTAGCATTATTATTTGTAACACTTTACATTACTGTATGAACACAAAATAATTTTACGGTTGGGGGTCGCCACATCAAAAGGAATTGAATTAAAAGGGTCGCGGCACTATAAAGGTTGAGAACCGCTGCACTAGAGTGACTAGACTGAGCCCTGCGACCCACAGTTTGGGAAACACTGCTGTACAGCATCAAATTCTAAGATGGTCGTGGAGCTGCGAGACCATTCAGACCGATATCATATACATCGATGACCCAGTGTTTTATCCAGACTCCAGGCCTTTGGGAGGGAGGGAATTGAAGCCTTTGGGCGGAAATTTGACTTGGCTGGAGAGAAAGACACACAGTTCAATGCAAAATTTGTGTAAGTGCTGGGATTTTTTTTCGGGGGGGATGTTGAGGTTTTGGGGAATCTCCCCTTAACAGGCCTGTATAGGCCTATAAAAAAACTGATCGATGGATAAAGGCTAACTGCAAGAATTTATAGCGGCTTGTATGTACGAACATTTCGGAAATATGTAGAAACTCCGCATAAATAAAGCATCGATGCCTATGTTCCATCTTTGTGTTCTTAGGAATCGAATGGAAAGTGAAATTCCCGATAATGTTCAGGTTCTACGATTTAATCGCGGATTTGGAATTTTCCTTGACCTTTAGCCTACATTTTCCATGATTTAGTCTATTTATTTAGTTATTTTCATAGTCAGTCATTCTACCTACTAATTTGACCTACTAATTTGACCTACTAATTTGACCTCATTAAATTTTGGCCTCACGTTAGGCCTGCTGAATATAGGATCGTTCGATTTGTTCAGGTCGCCGACAGTTTGCCAAATCAATGCCAATTGATTAAATCTGCATTAAACTTAGCAGTCAACGGTCTAGCATTATGACGTTTTCAACATTGGATATTGGATAATATACCGTGACACCTAACCTTAATCAAATCATCGATGAAAGAGAAATTGGCTAAAAATTCTAAGTGTATGTCCGGCAGTTCCACGGTAAGTTAATTCCATCGCCAGCCGCTTTAAGTAGCAGCCGAATGCGCATAATTTGAGTTGTTAGGCCTAAGTGGCAGCCACTAGGGACGTATCCAGGGGCCGATAAACAGACAGCACAGGGCGCAACTGCCAGGGGCGTAGCGACGGGGGTATATCGGTATATATACCCCCTAAAAATCAGACTACCATAAAATTTTCAATGTCTTTTTTAAGATTTTCAATGTTTTGTCTTTTCTTTTCTATCAATAATTAATTTTAACGTCATCCAGAAACCCGCGGCAGAATACTTTTGGACCAGTCCCTGTTGAACGTCTCAGCCTGTTTTAATTGTTGTTAGTCCTATTAATTTTTCAGTTTGTAACTCGATCTTTCTTTCTGCAAAAACGCATTATTGTTCTTATGTAGGCTAACAAAATTATAGAAATTCGAAAGAATTAGAAATTGTCAAAAACGACTTTTAATTATTAACTCACCCGAGAATCCACTTCTGTCTTCATGTTATATTAATTTCTTTTCTGTGTATTCCTTAAAATTTGAATTAAACGGTCTCTTCATACGTTAACGGACACTGGCCTACTTACGCATAAAGGTCTGTTACCCTCTTTTCTCTTCATGTACTAGGCCTAGGTCTAATCCTCTCCGCAGCCTATGAAGATGGTTGGTCAATCATAACAAAGCCGTTTGCGAAGACTGGGTTCATAACTTCATACACAGCTCTGCAGGAACACACACACACACACACACACACACACACACACACACACACACACACACTGCGGAACAAATAGCCTAACCACAACCACAAGTAGGAATGACTCAACGTCGAAGCTTATTACTGCTGCTTAAGATTTCTTCTCTTGGACCTACTTTGCGAATGGTTCACCGTTCGAGGGACATTGGTGCAGAGGAAATTTACATAATAACGCACGATGCTACAAGGCGCTATATAAATCAACTAGGCATACAGCATAGCGTACTCGTTTCGTTTCGTCTACGGTTCGTCGCTGTGTTTCAAAATCCCTGTTCAGCGAGAATTTATAGTGATCAGAATTTCCGTAAAGGCTTCCACGCCGCACAGTCCTATGTTAGTGTATATCCACGTTGTAGACCTAAAGCAGTAGCACGATTTCTGAGACGTGAATCGCTCAAAGTTGGTTCGACATGACGACTATAGAGCGCCATAATTCAAACTGAGCCCAAAGGTACAGTCTGTACCGTACAGGTACCTTTGTCAGTCACGCTACACACCTCCCTTTTCACGTTCTCATCAAATCACCTGTTAGTCTATTCAATTTATTCCGGTGGAACGACTCATATATGTTTTCTATCAACAATGTACTATAGACATCCGGGTACAGTGTAGACTCTATAGAGCCTATACGTCTTTAAAGACGAACTCGTATATAATCGGACATTTGAGCAACGTAGACGCTCATTTCTGAGCAGGTGGACACACGTGATCGTTGAGACTACCTCGCAGCTACCTGTAGCCACCTAAAATTTGAATACCTGTCAATAAGCGCTATTAGCATAATACGACCCGTCGTTATTGTCATAATGCCATTAGGCCTAAAGCGTAGCCACAGGGGGGTACACTGGGGCGTGGCTCTATTGGGGCCAGGGGCGTAGCGACGGGGGCATATCGGTGTATATACCCCTAATCAGTCTACCTTAAAGTTTTTTATGTGATTTACACGTGGTTATAGGTGGTTTATATGGTTTATGTGGTTTATAGTTAAGATTTATACCCACCCAAAATATTTATACCTCCCAAATCAAATTCCTGGCTACGCCCCTGATTGGGGCTGGGACCCAGCCGTGGGATTGACATAAAACCGATTAGAAATTTTTCGGGTAGGGGTGAATGTCGACAGAATCAATGTGGGTCTACTTAGCCTCACTGCCCTTCGAAAGTTGACTATATTGCCTGGCTGATCTCATACCTTTCCAATGGCTATTTTGAGATAGGCTGAGCGCCTAAGAATAAGCAGCTACTGTTATGCTGCACCAAGGCGCTATATAAATCCACGAGATTTTACTTACTTATTTATTTACTTAATTGTACTGCTTTACGTCACTCAACAACAAATTACAATTAAAAGTAAGCTTATTTAAAGTATGTACCTGAGCTCACGATCTTTAATCTTACTCAACAATTCGGCTTTTTGGAATTTCCCAAATATTTTACTGGATCGCTCACAAGGTTGCCAGTGTGGGTTATTTTTTACCCAATTTGGTTTTTTGGGCCTCGTCTGGTTATTTGGTAATTTTTGGCGGAAACTGGTTATTTTTTAAATCTGCGAAAATTAAAAAAATTGCCTGATTTACGCAGTGAGAGTGAGAAAAAATTAGGAGTTTTCAGTTTTCAGCATGTTGAAAACTCTTTTTTTGCTTGCAAAAAGTTTACAAGTTTAAAGTGTACCTCTTTACGTTGCTTGAAGACAACGAGACGACCTCTTTTTGCTCGTCAAGACTTTCTGCTGACCTTGCTTGAAGACCTTGAAGACAACAAGACGACCTATTTTTTGCTCGTCAAGACTTTCTGGAGATGTTGTACTATAAAATTTTCCCAAAAATTTTCAGGTTTGTCGTAATTATTATGAATTTTATCATCTTTTTCGACCTTTTTGGGAACCTGGTTTTTCTGGTTATTTTTAAAGGCACGATCTGGATTTTTTCAAAATGTTCACTGGCAAGTGGCAACACTGATGATTCGCTCACGGCGCGCGTCATTTTTTTCTGCAAAAAGCAGAAGGTTATATGAATATTTATGAACCACGTGACGCTCTTAGTGTGAATATTTCTAAAGCAAAGACAACTTTATGGGTTAGGGTTAGGCTTAGAGTTAGGGTTAGGGTTAGGGTTAGTTAACCCTAACCCTAACCATAACCCTAACCCCTAACCCTAATAACCTTCTGCTTTTTTGCAGAAAAAAAGACGCTCACGGCGCCCCTCCGCCATTTTAGTTGCAATATCACCTGATGCTGTAAGGTCTATTAAGTCCAATTGGGTGTATAAGTGATGCCAAGAAAATATGATGAAGTGCCTAATCATCTAATGTCAGCAAAAGAAGGCATCATTCATTTCCTTACGTCATTAAACTGTTTCTTTGAATCCGTTACTTTCTTGGGAAAAACAGGAGAGAAAACACAGGAATAATGATAATACAGGAATGCAAATAATTTTAATATAAGCCATGTATGGAGGATTGTAGGGATACAAATTTCCTAAACCTAAGCCTTAGCCTACCTGCAACTTTGAAGACTTGTGACATTGCGGTATTGGTTTTAAAAAGACACATTTGAATCAAATTTCGCGCTACCCCACAACCCAGACTAAACCCTGCAACCCACTTTTGGGTCACAACCCACAGTTTGGGAAACACTGGCTTAGGCAACATCTGTACAAAACAATGGTAATGGAATGGTGGTACTGCAAATGAATGATGTCAATAAGAATATGGGATCAATCATGATGACAAAAGACGGATACAAAGGATTAAAGACCCAAGCTGCTGACAGAGATAGATGGCGCCAATGGGAACCAGGACCTGCTTCCGGGCAGAGAACTTAAAGAAGAAGATCAATCATTGTAAACTTTTGGAACAGGCCAAATTTTAAAATTTAAATGTTAATATATTAGATGATTAGGCACTTCATAGTATGCATTTACTTCTTACATGTTGCATTCTGTTAACCAATTTCCATATCACCTGATGCTGTAAGGTCTATTAAGTCCAATTGGGTGTATAAGTGATGCCAAGAAAAAAATATGATGAAGTGCCTAATCATCTAATGTCAGCAAAAGAAGGCACAGCTAGCAAGTGCAAAGCATTATGTTTTGGCAAAGCACAATATATGAGCAGATGCCCAAGACAGTGGAGAAAAAATTTCCACCTGAAAAAGTCCCTCAGATGAATTAAACCAAAAACTATATAAATGTCACAAATCTAAATGATCAAATCAGAAGATTAGAGGCCTACTTTCCAAATCTTTGATAGAAGTTTGCAATGTGGGGAATGTGACATTATTCCTCAAAAGTCTCATTTTAATCAGCCCCTAATTTAAGTTTTAACAAAAAGCACTATGGAATAATCTTCAGAGATGATATTAATCAGTGATAAAGAAAAGTGATAACAAAATGTCTTTAATGTCTGGTTCAAAAGACCAAAAATGTCAGCCATGTCTAACAACAGCAACACATATCACAAGTTGACTGTAGAGTAAATTATCATACAACCGTCACAGGCATATGACAAAGCTCCGATTAGGCCAACACAGTTCAGGAAATAACGTTGAAACGAACGTAAATGCAACTATTTCTGAAAGTCAAAGTGGTTGCAAACTACAGTAAACAATAAACCGAGCATAGAATCAACTTGTCTTAATTAAAATAACCTCAATAAACACAACATAACATGTGTACTCACGTGCATACATTTTCACAGGAAAAGTAAAGAGATTTAACAATGCATGATTACCCCGGTAATGTACACCATGCATTCTGAACTGCAAATGAAGCAAGTGGTAACTGCTAATATTCCCTTTCTGGAGCCAGCCTGTATATACATATGTATTACAGGCTGGTTTTCTAAACAGTTTCTTACAACTATGTATAGTACAACCATTATAGCCACAAGGGGCAGACCCACACTATTTGGGGTGGGACCAGTCAAGCGATTGTTCAAAACCATGGAGAATTTTTTTATATAGGGGCCGTCCATAAAGTAGGTCATGCTATTTTTGGCCATTTTTGACTCCCTCTCCCTGTCACAAATCTCGGACCCCCTTAAAGTGTTGTCCATAAATTACGTCACTCAGGTACTCAATTTAATATATTCAAGTTTCCAGTTCAATTTTCTGCAACAAAACGAATATTTAACTTCCAACAATGATTAAGAATATGTTTGAGACCTAAAATTTAATGTATCTCAGACAAAAAAAGGTGAAAAACCGAGCAATTAAAAATGTCTTACTATACCTACTCTCAGGTAATATATAACATTTTACAGTATTTATACTTAAAGTTTGACATCACACTGGTGCCTACCCCCTTCCCTGTCACAAACTTTCACTTTCTTAGACCCTCCTCCCTAGAGCGGGACGTACTTTATGGACGGCTCCATAGGGCTGACTGTCATTATTAATATCAAGACTTTTATAGTGCCATGGGATGACGGAGACCAAAGTGTAGGGCACTTTAGCAAATGTCACTTGTATGAGTTGTTCTACAAGCAAGTCTTTAGATTATTCCGGAATGATACTACAGTATAGAATTGGTTTTCATAACATCCAAGGAGAAGAGTTCCATAGAACTGGATTACCACTTGAAGGCGATCTATCTCCGAACTTGGCAGTCTTGGCTTGTGATGGAACGACTTTTAAACAAGTATTGAGTACCGACTGTCAACGGAATCAATAAATTTAGTTGTGTATCAGTTGGCCAACTTAGTTGGTCACTCAACATAACAAACCACTACTAAAATCTGTCAAATGTGCAAAATCTGACTGTTTAATCTAAATTTCACTTTCATTTCATTTCATTTATTTCAACTCAAGAGTGGTTACATACACTATACCAAGAGTACATTATAATAACAGAGCAAGATAGAACCTTAATTAATGGAATAATTGAAACAGAGTGTTAGATACTCATAACACATTGTTTTCCATCCAAGGTAATGTCAACAAAGCTGGATCACAATCCTTGACTAGTTGAATAACCAAATAACAGAGTAAAGAAACATTGCTCAGTAATTATAGCATTATACAATGTGTATGTACTTCGAACACATCAAATTTAATTGAGATGAAAAGAAGATACCAAAAGGGAGCAAAGTTCCTGCAAGAAGGTATCAGTAGCAGATAGTTTCAAAAGATATAGGTACCAGTATGCAATATTATAGAAAGCAGCATAAATAAATTCTGAAGGTTTGCATTCTAACATAGACATGTTGATTTTTTAATAATAATTCATATACACTGATTGAGTAGCTAAATCTTCTATGGCTCGTGACGCTCGCACAAACCCCTAGTCAGACTAAATGGGATGTATAATTGTACACGTCTGTCTTGGGGCACCAAATCTCAAATCCTGGCTCTGCCAAAGAACCTGTATACAGTATAGTGATTTTGGCTTCTTCATTCTAAACATTACAAATGCAAAAATGGAAGCAACTCAGTTTGCCTCACTAAATAATTAATCAAAAGACAGGCCTCTTGAATGGTCAAGCTATTAGCTTGGCATGTAAATGAAAACACATACCGGTATATTTAGGATGTGAGCTAGCCATTTAGTATCTGAAAGCAAAATTCATAACTGAACTGCAAAGATTTTCATAAGTGGTGTAACTAAATTAGTAAATTTCAAATACAGTCAATCACTACTTCAAAATGTGGAAAATCATTTTCAACTCTGACTTGACCTGGAAAAAACAATCAACACACACACACAGAGGACAGAAATGGATTGAGGATGAGAAAAGCGCTGGAGAAAAAGCTAATTCCCGCAAATTCAGCTTTCACAAGCGCTAAAGAACTTCACAAAACATTACATTACACATACACATAAAGAAACATCAACAGTAAGAATTATAAATCATGAAGCACTTACCCAGATAAAACAATTTTATGCATGTAAACAATACATGCTGTCAAAGGTTTTTAATACTTAGCACACTAAAAACACTTAACATATGCCGGCTATAATCAATGCATGAACTACAAGTGATTAACTGGTAAAGTGGTAAATTTAATGGTGTTCCAAACTTTACTTATTATTTTACATCACAAACTGTAAAAAACATACAAAACAGTTATAAACACATTAAAAAAATTCTTTTACAATTTCATGCTTTGTCCCTGAATGCCCTTGTCAAGAAGAGTGCAAAATAAATTCACAAAAACTACACAAAAATTTTTAACCAAAATAACAAAACAGTACAGTTTGATTTAAACTTCACTTCAGCATAGAAAATAAACAGAACAAAATGTCAACTTTAAATAAAAGTCCTTAAGGTGAACGAAACACAGACACAATTCAACACTGCAAACAGAGTGGCCACCAATACATTGAAGAACAACCCCAGATATCAGACACAAGCAACAATTGTGTAGCAGCAAAACAGAGACCAGGGAGAATGCAGTTAACAATTGGAGATTTAACTATTTTCAAATACTCAAACCTAATGTAATCATAGCCAAGGGTCTTTAGTTTGAAACTGCAATTTTAAAAAGGTTCAGCTTATATATATATATATATATATATATATATATATATATATATATATATATATATATATATATATATATGTATATATATTTATGTACATTTATGTGTACACATACATATATGTATACAGTACAGTATATGGTGAAAACCAACCAAAACCATGATTAGAAATAGTTGTTTCTAATCTGTAATTCACTGTTTTCAGATGGACCTGGTCCAGTGGTGTGCATCAGTATGATTCGTCGACCACAATAACATCGCTGCTGCCAAAACTAAATCACAAGTCCTCAACGTTGCAAGGTCGAATTAAATAATCTGCTATTCCGAACCAGAGTCACTGCCTTCCCTGCCTTCGGTATTGGCGAACATGCCGATGTACGTCTGGTGCGCGTCCTCCATCGAACCGGGGTCCGGTGTTTGCCGGACATCTTCACAGCTTTCGTTTTCTTCCTGGTTTTGTTCATCGGTGTCATCGCTCAGCTTGGAGAGGTTTTTTGACTGTTGCACAAGTAAGAAAGAAACCTGGTATTAAAAATTAGCGCCTGATACTGTACAATAGAAATATCCAAATAGGAATGGGGTAGCTCATGACATTTAGAACGTACCTACTCTAAGAATATCTTATTATGCAAAGCAAATACACTCAACTGGTACACATGAACAGCAAAGTGCAATAACATCAATTTTTCATATTAAGTAAATATTATTAGACATATTGAGATTGTAATAGAAAATGTCAATTTACTAATAAACCAGAAAGAGTAATCAAAGGGAGAGAGAAAATATATCTATATAATTCAAATATAAAAGAACATGTTTAACACTTTACCTGTTTGCCCCGAGAATACTTGCCCGTTTTACATTATGGTACAAATAAATGAACAGTAAAAGGGTTAATATGAAAGAACATCTGAACAATGATTAAAATTGATATACATTGATTGGGATAATGAAAATAATATGGTATAACAATATGCCTGAAATGCATCAATTTAAAATACAACCATCATTCATATGGATGACTCATGTCAAAGCATCCTTGATTTTGGTTTACCATGCTTATGGTGCTATATAAGTTGTCTCGATAATATTAATAAAAGGATGCAAAAATTAATAAAACTTTAAAATTCTGTTCTACCTCCTGCAGGATATCATCAACTGGATGACCAAACTGCTCAAGACGTTCCTTTAATTTCATTATTATCAAATCCTAATAGAAAAACATCAAACAAGAAATTCCCTTTAGGTATGACATAAAAAAAGTCAGAGCTATGTACATATTAAAGCCATCTCATTCCATTTGTTATTGATCCCTCAATCAATAATGCAATGCAAAGGCATTCTAATGAGAGTGCAAGACAATAATGGCATTCACTTATCTTCAGTACTCAGAAAATGCTGCTAATATGTAAACTTTGGCGAGGACTTGGACTATCATGCAAAGGACAAGAATCTTCACAGTGCAGCGTCTCTCACTTTTTTGGCGCAATCCCTCTTTAACTTCAAAAATGCACTTCTTAGAGCATCCTCTCCTTCCTGTACAAATTGACCCACAGATTTAAGTACAAGCACAGACATAAAGTTACATCCTACATCAGTGAAGCACAATGTTTGTTTGGTTCATGGCAAACTGTCATGTGACCACAGAAGTACAATACGAAAAACAAACTAATGAGATCTGTCTAAAACTAAGCAGCAAATGAAACCAACAATTCTAAAAATCCAAATACTAAACCTCAGTATATTAACTTTAAATAACTTTAAATAATTAGTTAATTAACTGTTAACTTTATATAATTAGTACTTCACTGGCACTGATAACCAGGTTCATCCCAACACAGATGTGATTTGGGTTGTAAGAGCAAAAGCATGCAAACAAGGCAATTAGAATTCACGAGAGTGTGAGCCAATTATACATCAGAGTGCGGAGAGATAGAGCTATGTCATTTACAATCAAATGGGTCATGTATTCTAATAAAAGACGCTTTTCAAACATCAACATTCAAAGATTATTCAAAAAAGATAGCTTCTTGGAAGTCTTGAAATATCAAACAATGAAGCTAATTTCCCACCAACTGAAAATTACTATTAAAACCTTAACTGGGGATCCTGGATATATCCGTCCATTTTACATTGAGTCACAGTTAAATACACGGTTAAGGGGTTAATCATTCAGATAATCTCAAAACAACAGCAAACTAGAATTTTAAAATGGCATAATGACTAGCCAAAATTAAGACTGATCATCAAACTCGATATGCTATAAGCAGCTACTCATATAAGAAAATGATCTTCATTTTTAAAGACAACCAACCAGAGGAACTAGCCTTGGACGACCTCTTGGTCTTTTCGTCGAAGCATCCTGTCATGCAACAGAACTAATAATGAAGTAACGCTTACAAAAAAACACGATTTGACAACATCATCAAATGAAAAATATCACCAAATCATAACTAAAACACTAGATGAGAAAGTGATGCATACAGAAAAAGTCTCTGTTTATTGGTCTTCAAAATCAGAAACATACAAAGCTTTTTCATTTTAACTTATCAGAGACCCATGCACATACTAACTCGGGTCAGATAGGGGGTTCACCTTCCAGTGGCATCCAGCCATACAAGCAGTTCCCAACACATTTCTCCATCATCCTTGATCCTTGGCGATCTCCTCAAGCAATGACCATTGCTGTTCAATTGTTTTCTATAAGCAGTTGCTCCAGCTTGGCTAAAGTCTTCTTCTGCAATGCTGACCCACCCTAGTTGTGTTTTCTACCATGTTTTCTTCTGCCTTTTGGCTGCCATTGATACACTTGTCTGGCGATCCAACTAAGGTTGTTAAAACCGCTGGTTTTAAAAGACCGGTTAACCGTTCAAAAAAAGACTGGTTAACTGGTTAATTGGTCATTAGCAGCAGCCTGGTGTCGCACCTACTTCAAAGCGCTCTGAAGTTGCCAGCGTTGAAGCCGGCGTCCTGTGTGGCTACATCAAAGTGCTTTGATGTTGCCGGCACCTATTCTGGAGTCCTGCAGCCTACATCAAAACATTTTGTTTTCAAATTGAAATTACGCTTAACCAGTCAAGGTTAAAAGGACCAGTCCTTGCTCCTAGGACCGGTTAACAACCTTAGATCCAACTGTAATCAATTCTCAATTCTTAGTATAGAAGCCCCATCGATTTCATCGCAATTTTAAAGATTCTTTCACACAGTGGCATGTGCTGCGCTGACTTCCTATTTCTTCATTTAACACGTTTCCTTGCAACTGATTTCATCGTTCTTTTCATTCACCTCAATTCGCATTCATCATTTTCCTTCCAGCGCTCTCCTGACAATCCAGAATTCTCCATCATATGTTAATAACTTATCCAAGATTGCTACACAGTGATTACGGTCAGTTTTGAACTTGCAAACCCCAGATGTACATCAAAATTATCACACATGACATACATGTATAATAAACATGACACAATCATTCTGCCATTTTCTGCTTAACTTTTGCAACATTCACAATATAAACACAACTGCATAAATTAATGGTACGTTTATTTGTCCATTAAATTTTTTTAAAGTATGAGTGAACTCAAACAAAAGGCTAACCTTAGGTGGATGTATCCTTGGCCGGCCACGAGACTTTCTGATAGAATCCTAGATATAGACGAGCCAGTGATAAAAGCAAGTTCATAAAGGCACAAGCTTAACTATGCAAACCTTAGGTTTTCAATGGTGATGCTCAAATAAATGCAATATTTCTTTGAAAAATTCATTTGTTAGGTTCTTAATCATAAATTATTTTTATTAAATCCTATCAACTACAAAATCCCCAATGAAATTGCTTCTTGCCATCAGTGTTTTAAAAATTATTTAACAGAACGAAATCCAACAAGAAAACCAAACGTGACTTACTGTTTGCTGAACAAGAGGAAAAAGAGAAGCTTCATCCTGTAAAGTGAATTTCATTTAAGTTGAAAAAATAAAGCAAAATATGTCAAATATCCCAGCAAAATACAACTTAGAGAATGCACATAATGAAGCAATACATTTACCTATCATTTAAATAGAGTCAAAGCTAAATTAATTAATTAATACAACTGCTCAAAGTCAAACTGTCTTCATATACCACCAACAACCAAGTCAAATATCTGCATATATATATATATATATATATATATATATATATATATATATTTTTTATATATATATATATATATATATATATATATATATATATATATAATAACTACTCACAAATGGTGATGCTTTATACTGTCCCTCAAATTTAATAGGTGCTTCTTCAAAAAAATATATTTAAAAAATTATATTCAGCAAAGATTGATAATTGACATGATCACAAAGCTTATGGCACTGGCCACACTAGTTGAAATCATAGAGGCATAAGAATATGCTAGAAAACATACAGGCATAAGAATATGCTATTGTTTAAAAGTATAAAGGTTTTTAAAAAATGCTAATACAGATATTCTAAATTCAGCAACTGCATTTCCATGAAGATAGCAACAAATTGAACAGGCATTCATGCATATCAATATGTATGCAAATGGGCATAATTTACAAAACAGACTTCTAATATTACTATGATCAAGAAAAACAGAAAAATAAAATGCTTAGCCATTTGAAATAACATATGCAAAAAGGTGACACAGACCGCAACAGGTTCTACTACAATATAAGTAATAAATATTAGGAATTTAAAATGTTAATCATAATTATTTAAAAATATATTTCCAAATTTCTGATAATTATAAACAGATTGGATTTATCAACATGATAGCATAGCAATGGATGGATATATTAACCCCTTAACTGGGGATCCCGGATATACCCGTCCATTTTACATTGAGCTACAGCTAAATACATGGTTAAGAGGTTAATGTGAAAATGACCCAGCAAATTCATAGATTCCATTTCCAATATTTCATAGTATTTTGGCAGAAGTTGAATGGAAAGCATGCTTGTGGTAAACATAGACACTCTACAGTAAATCAGATACTGATAAAGAATCTCATTACCAAATAAATATATAAATAGTAAAAGACAACTGTAGCTATGATCTCACATTAGGTGTCACGGCTTCTGTTCGCTGAAACTTTGGTGATTTAGGGCCTAGAGCTATCTATAATGAAACAACAGTCAATACAAGGAAGTAGCACAATTCAAATGATTTACCGAGAATGAAATTCTATGAATAAAAGGAAATCTATGTTACATAGCCAAACAACACCGATGTGCTTCAAGTTATTCCCGTGACATACTCCCCCGAACTACTTCTCTATACAAACTATTACTTGAAATTCGGTACTTTCCCGTTATCCGGACCCCAGTGAAGTGTAATGGCTGTTCGGTCGGGAACCTGACCCTAACCTAACCCTGAACCTAACCTAATCCTGACCCTAACCTAACCCTAACCCTAATGCCTCTGTAGACAACTAGGCCTACACCATACCTCTACTGGGGTCCGGATAACGGGAAAGAACCTGAAATTCATATAGCTGTAGCCATTCATAAAAGGAATGAGTCAGTAATTAACAGTTGCAACAACATTTTTTCCTTTAAAGGGAAAACTTTTCAGTTCCATACATGGTCATCTGTGAACATCAATGACGTTTATCAAATGACCACAGTTCACTACTTACTCATAATTAATATATAAGGTAAAAAGGTAAACGTTCATCCATAGGCTCACTGCCTGTAGCGGCCATTGCTGATCCCCAGTTTCATGCCCATCAGCCCATAGCTTTTAAACATCAACTTATCTTCAACTGTCAACAAACTGAAAATGAAACTCAGATTCACTACATGAATTCCCAAAACCTTAATTGTTACTTAATTGATTTCCACCAGCAAAATATCGACGAACTGAATTGAGTGAAATGATTGTCACAATGATGGGACGCATAGGCAGTGACAATAAAACAGCTCAAAATATGAGTAAATGTCATAACATTAATATGCAAACTCACACGAATGCCAGTCTTTGATTGGTTACTCTAAAAATAGAAAATTAATTTGTTAAATTCAAGCAATAACAGAGAAAACTGCAAATAATGTTACTTGTATTAATTGTTTACAAACCCAAACAATAAATAATAATTTAAGAAAGTTTTCTGTCACACTAATTTATTTCCATAACAAAATGATCGGAACTATATTCATTCTGTTTTTATTCAATATAGATAGGCTCACATATTTTTACATATTTGTAAGATGACCAAAGTTATCCTTTTTATTAAAATAATTTAAAAATCATCCCAATAAACTAATTGACAGAAAAGTGTGTCATAAAATCATAAGACTTACAAACTGGGAATGAATTTCCAGAAAATACTTATACTAAAGTTATGCAGTAACAGATTTTTTTATAATTAGGCAAAGGCAGGCCCCGAACTCGAGTTTGAGCATGGGGTCTGGTGCTTACCCCCAGTCTAGGAAATCAGCAATGTAGGTGGTATAAGCCACCTACGTCGCTGATTTTGTTATCTGGGATAGACTGCCATTACTTTCCTCAGACCCACATTCTACCTCACAGCCACAGCTTAGCACTGCTCCTCATTGTTACCACCGCCCTCTAGTGATTATGGCTGAGCCGACCTTAGGGCTCCAGCGAGACTCGATCCCGATCTGTCAACAACGTGTCTCTCTAACAAGTTACCTCTCTGCAATCTTCTTTGCCCCTTTTACACAACTGACAGGTGCTACAAATAGAAATTTAAAATCAAGAAATACTTTTTCTCGGTCGGACTTCGGTGGTCTGCAACGCTTTTTCTGACTGTTTGGCGTCGCCAAAGCACCATTACTGCCGTTATTGTAATCGTAGCTGTGGTACAAAGCACCAAGAGCAGCCAATCGAGCTTCTTCAAAGTCTTCTTTAGGAGGTCGACCTCGCCTCTTTTGGACGCTACGATTGCTCACAGCCAATGTGGTAATTTGCTCGTGATTACCAACGAAATGCTGATCTTCATTAGTTTCAATAATTTCATCCTCCTTAAGTGAAAGAAAAACAGTTTAACGCAACCACCTGAAACACTTTTATCATGAATACGCTAAATTAATACTTCACACGGTGCAACAGAAATATAACTAGCAATAGGCAAAAACTGTTGGTGCTGAATGCTGATACATTGAGACATGCTACCCACAAGCTCAGCTTAAAGGAGCTGCAGTCTGACATCAGACCTTAATAAACAGCCAAGACAGAAGTGCCACTCAACAGCAGTTGACATCCTGAGTCTATTAATACAAGCAAGCCAAATTTTTTTAATAGCACGCAAAAGCTTGGCATGGTGCACCAACTTATTTACAAGCACTCAACTCTGGTTCATCAATAGTTAGTTAGTTAATAAGCCAATTTATATAGTGATATAGTCATAGCAGGCCAAGATCAAGAGTGCTTTACAGATTGCACTTAAATGAGATATTGAACAAGTGCGTCTTTAGTCTGGTAGCGAACATTTCAATACTAGTTGCGTTGGTCACAATGTCGGGCAGCAAATTCCAGAGGAGGGGATTCCCCCGGGTGAAAGACCTCTCCCCAAATTTCACTGTCTTAGACAGAGGGGGTTCAACCAAACATCAAGACATGATAATGAAATTTTATTAGATTTGCCACATGCACACAGACAAGCACAACTAGAAGAAGAAAATTAACAAATGCATTAAACAAATCACCAAATTTAAATAACACTCACATTATAATATTCTCCAATCACAACTTCTTCATAGACATTTATAGACATCCTTGCCAACAACTAAAAATGACCACACTACAATGTTCAAATAAAAACCATTACAGATGGGTATGCGACAACTGGGTACCGCCGAGTGGGCCCCGGACAGCTGGGCCCCGCATTTTGGTAACTGGATATTTGAGTAATGGGACATCTGGATACTGGACATCTCGGCCCTGCACCATCAAACTGGACTTAATATTAACTGAGGGTTCATTATATAACTGTGGGTGGTCTTCTTCTTTAAGCCCTGTCATCGGCTACAAATTGAGTACAAATTCTTAATGGGAAGTGCTATTTCTTTGATCGTAAATGCAAAGTATAGTTACTATGGGCTTATATGGACTTAAGAAGAACTGAGGCTTCGCTGTATCCCTGTAGCTGTGAATAACTGCAGGAAGTCTTCTTCAACCCCTGTCATCAGCTACAAATTGAGTACAATTCCTTGAACTCACAGCCATTTATGATGCTAAAACATAAAACCGGTATACAAGAATAGTCATTGCCTATTCTGATTTTGATAGCGCAACCAGAAGCAGCATTACCAGTATGGCGGAAAACGATCTATTGTACGGGGCCGAGATGTTCAGGACCAAGATGTCCCATTACCCAAATTTCCCGTTACCCAAATGCGGGGCTCATTTGTCCAGGGCCTAATCGGCGGTATCCAGTTATCCTGATCCGATTACAGATGAATCATTTCAAACAAATTATCAAGACAACTAATCCTCATTTTAATAAATACATGGTGAAAATCCTAGTTTCTAAATAGACTAGATTAAATAGACTTCAGTATAATAACTGGTGCTATAAAGCACATCATTATTATTGTTATTATTACAGCTTATCTAATTAATAAAAAAACTGCAACGGGTGCAGAAGTTCAGAACTCACTGGCTGGGACTGTTTGCAAAGTGTGCCTAACAGGTACACCGATCACACCGATCCTTGCTCGTCTCCACTGGCTACCAGTACAGTACCGTATCCAATACAAGATTGCGCTAATCACATTTAAGATGATTACAACACACAGCCCAGCTACCGGGCAGATGTCATCCAACTGCAAGAACAGTCCAGACTAGTGAGATCGAGTGGTGCTAACAAACTACTACAGGGGCGCACTCGCTTTTTTCTAACCGACCGTTCCTTAGCCAATGCTGCTCCGTCTGTTTGGAACAATCTACCGCTTTGACAGTTGTGTGCGGCTTCATTATCAGGTATGTATTATAGGTCATGCTAAATTGTTGCCGGAACAGTAGACATATCAGAGATACCTGCGTGCATGCTCAACTGTTTCTCGCCAGGCGATAAATTTCACAAGCTTCGGGAGACTCCATTTAATAAACAATCCAAAATATCCATATTTATTTCATTTGCACAAATGTGCGTAAATTTTTTAAAAGTAGATATTTAAAATAAGTGGTCGGATGATACCTGAAATCAATCGAAACTCGAATCTTGTTTGCAATATTTCCTGAAAATCAACAAAAATCTTAATCGAATTTTCACCCAAGATGCGTCGCCAATGCCCAACGACAAATGTTGCACAAAAGCCTCATTTAATACGCCCAAATTATTGTCGCCGTCTCAAGTAATTTTCTCAAGCAAATTTTCACAAAAATATCGTCTAAATTCTAAAATATATATGCAATATGCGAAAGCATAATAAAAATTCCTATTGGTGCCAAGTGAAATTCTTAAATAGTCTTGCTAGGAAGACATGAAGACACGCATCCAGTACAAGATAATAATAACGATCACATAGGCCTACAGTTCACTCACGAGCCGGTTCTGACAAATGCATTAAACGAAATCATGTGGCAAACTTTTAATCTGCGATCCTTTCATCTACGGGCAATTGATTTAAGCCGAAAATTTCATAATTGCCAAAATGTTACCAGATCCTCGGATAATCCGCATCCGCCAGCCATTTTGGAACTCGGATCCCCAGCGGTCCGCGGATCCATGAAATTCTTGCAGATCTGGATCCGCTGGCAGATCCATCCGCGATCCGCACTTCTCTGGACTCCAACTCCAAATACCTTTCCCTTTTCCTATGATAGCTTCTCGAAAGTGGGGGAGGACTCGAACCTAGACGCCTAATAGAAGCTAACCCCTATGTTATAGTAGGCCTAATCATTTCAACAAACAGTTCGCCCGAAGTTCCGGACCGGTCGTTGTTGTAACAAGCGGAGGGTGGAAGTGAGGAAGCAAGCAAGGCAGTCTTTGACAAGATGTAGGCCTAGAGTTTAAATTAAAGAAAGTCCAGTTGTAGGCCTACTTCGGCTCATGCAGCAACTCACGAGTTCAGGACAAGACGAATATTGCCAGACGATGTTAATATGGAGCAATTAATTAATTAATTAATTAATTAAAAACAACGACCTATTAAATTACTGTTTGAAACGTTAATGGATTCAGCGATAACAGATTAAATTTTAAAATGTAATTATAAAGCCGAACCTAAATTCCAACCAAACGAGAGTACATCAATAGGCCTATAGGCTAATCCAGAATATGAAAAGTTAATATTAGGGATTTAGGGCCTAAATTACACATTTCTCTAGCGCAGAAGAGAAAATTTAAAATTTTAAGTAAAATCCAACGATTCAAAATTTGAATAGGCCTAGTTCAAGGTTGCGTCACTGCTTCATCAAACCTCCACCTGTTTATTCTAGTCACCTTAACATTGGGGGAGATTTTGAAATGTTTGGAGGGACAAGGTCTGAGTCTCTAAAAACCTTGACAAGCAAAAAAAGGTTATCCCCCTTTTAAAATGTGGTGACAAGCAAAAAAGGTCATCCTATCCTACCCTTCTCACCTTCCTAATCTTTAAATTTTACCCTTCTCAAATTCTCAAATGCCCTGGCAGACAAGAAAATTGTCATCCTTTCATTTTCCCCTACAAAAAAATTAAAAGCCCCCCCCCCCCGTGGTCACTGGTCACACTTTGGGGGGATTCCCATACCCTCATGCAACATATCAAAAATTGGGGGGGGGATTTTTAAACTTGGGGGAATTTACCCCTCCCCAGAGAAGGCCTAGAATAAACACTGTCCACATGTTGTAATAACGACGGGTTCTAAGACTGAAATCTGTAAGAAGCTGCAGTGAGAAGATATCGGCAAGTTTTCTCTCGCCATGCTTTTGATGGCTATATCTGAAGACAAAATCAATGCCTTTGATTCTTCTAAAACGCTAACATTCACTGTATAAAAATGTGTCTTGCGCAGCCTTCACCGATTAATTACCAGTTATAATCGTTTCTTTTGCTTAACTCAGGCTCGTCCAAAGAGCAAATTAGGTGAAGGGCTGAAAGCGCCGTTTTCAGAGCGTAATCACAATTATTAGTGTCTCCTGTCTTCACTCTTTAGTTCAATGACGCGGCCAGTGTTTAATCTAGACTCTGGACTCCGGAGGGAAACTGACAAAGTCGGGGGAGTCAGCTAAGGGGCTGCTGTTAGTTCATGTAGTATGCCAACAATTTCCGTAGGGGAATTTGAAATTTCCGGGGGAAGGGCAATTTTCACCCCGGAAACGGCCTAGATTAGGCTAAACCCTGGACACGGTTATCGAGATACTGTGCAATTGTTTCGTTTATCACTGATGCAGATACATCCACTACCCCTTCGCACCCTTTGCTTGACGGAATGCCATGCCAGCGATGACCAAGAATAAAGGTCATTGTTAGATAGCAGAGATTCGTATGAGGTGGATTGCAGACGCCTTCTATAACGACTGTTCCAGGTTCAGAAAATATAATATTAGAAAGTCCTGCTCCGTGCGGAGCGACGACCATCACAGCGGACTGAAACAGGACCATCGTTTCGTTAAGAGATGGCGTTGGGTTGTCGGGGAAGAGGCTGTAACTGAGTCCATGGGAATTCGCTGCCGATTTAACGACCTTTTCGATTCTTTGCTGCTCGGCGAACCTTCTGTTATGTGATCTACGAATCAGAACAATTTTGTCACGCGGTGTTTTTCGAAGATTGGTCTCGATGTAATCTCTGTAAAGTGTTGATAAAAGTTGAATTTCAAGTGCATTCGAATAACCGCAGCGCGTTGCTCGAGGCAGATAGACGATTTTAGCCCGGATCAGTCCCGTAACGAGGCGGATTTTGCCTATGCCCAATACTTTCAGCAGTTCAACAAAAGTTCCCTGGTCCGTAGGACTGTGTATTACAATACGACTATTTCGACGAAGAAATTCTAGGAAAATGGATATTCTTGGAATGTCTTCAACTATGCGATGAAATACCTCCTTTCCCCAATATTGGGTAATAACGAAAACTTCATTAAAAAGAGGAATATTGGAAGTGCTTTCCGGAGGATTTATGTCGAAGTTTGGCAAGCAGCCGTTTGGAACTATCTTTATGTCTTTACTGTAAACTTCGCCAGTATCTACAATTAGTCCGTGCTGAATCATATGCACGTAGGTTAAAATATCCGGTGGCTTGCGATAAAGCTGGTCAGAAAATGTCTTCCTTTCATCATCTATTTGAGCGGAACTTTGAGTGATGTGCCAGTGGCGTCATTTCAACTTTTTCAAAGAGAAATTTGATAAAATTTTCTTTCTAAATTTTTTTATATTTTTAGGACTAAGTTTGAGTTTCGAAAAAAGCTGGACCTTTTTTCTTTTTTTTTTTTTTTTTTTTTTTAGTGACGTCCCTGTTTTTCTTTTTGGATCACGATGATATTTTCATTTCCTTGGGGCCACGGACCCTCTTTGTTTTTGTTGCACATTAATACATTATGAATTAATATTTTCAGTTTAAATCCAAATTCACTGCTGGAAGCGAGATTGGGTTCGTCGTCAACTTTGGATCACGATGGCTGGAGTTTTCCATTCATACTAATCTGCACAGTGGATCGGTAGCAACCCAATCGTAGTATTTTTGCACCAGAAAATTGGAGGAATCATTGATGGAACTCCATGTATCCGAACTATTTGCATCCTTAAACCATGGTAATGTGAAGTTTGTAATTTGAGAAACGTTTGATAACAAGTCTAAAAAGACATCACTTTTTCCGTGAATCAGTCGAATCTTTGTGGCCGGGTACACTTGCTGCCATTCAGTATCATTCACAGAGTGCATTTCTTCCTGGCGAACGATTTCGATTGCGGTATTAAGTAAATGAATTCTGTGAAGCACGTTGTATTCAGCCTGCAAAGCTTCAGCAACAGATTGCAGTGACAAATTCTCTCCAGAAATGCCTTTGGTAAGTATGTGGCCTACCTTGTACATTACTAACACTGCTACCAGACTAACAATTGTCACAATAAACAGGGGTTTCAGTGATCCTCTGATCTTACGACTAAATTCCATACTCTTTTCTGCAGTAGGCAAAGGCCACATGCCGCCACTATAGCGGAGGAAAATATCGAACGGAATGATCAAAAAATGAGAATTATTAACCAATTCTTTCAAGTTGAAAGTAGTTCTCTGTTGAACGAAGCATCCGGATTTATTCGAACGAGCAAATCTGAACAACACGAATGAATGGCAGTTGAGTTTCTCTCAAAAGATCGGCAGGCCTACAGTTTGCGCGACCTGCAGACGAGAAAACAGATGATTAACCTATCTGGTCACGGAATGTTCGCTACTGCTCTTCTCTTCTTTTTCTGCAGGTACGACCAGCTGCTGCTCACAGCTCTTTGAATATTACAGTGTAGGTCTGCACCAGGCAGGGGTGGGCAAACTACTGCCGCGGGCCACATGCGGCCCGCCAGGAGTGTCCGAAATACTAATGTCTGTCGTATTCGACTCTGATGCTCGAACCTGGGTCGGTATAGGCTGACTCTACGCAAGGCTACACAAGTGCGCACGACGATGTTTCATATTCTTCTTCTTCTTCTTCTTCTTCTTCGTCGTCGTCGTCGTCGTCTTCTTCAGGTGCTCTGTCCAAAGACAGGTTCCATACTCCAGCGTCGCCATTCCTTTCTACCTTGAGCCTTTCTCTTCAGGGCTGAATACTTGTTTTTCCGTATTGTCGAACATCCACTCCAGCATCGATGTCTTTGGTCACTCTTTCTTTACTTTACCATTCATCTTTCCTTCTAGTAGGCATACTTCTCTTAGTAGGCATGATTCTTCTCTCAGAACATGGCCTATCCACTTCTTTTGTCTTGTACGAATAGTGTTTATTACAATTTTCTTCTCTTCTGTTCTCTTCCAGATTTCTTCGTTTGCTTTTTCCCGTCCAGCTGATTTTCTCCATTCTTCACCAGAACCACATTTCGAATACCTCTAGTCTCTTTATGTCTTCCTTCTGAGCGTCAAGTTTCTGATCTATAGAGTGTCACTGGACAGATCACTGCTTTGACCAATGGTTTTTTCAGATTTCGGTTAAAATTTTGTTAAGATTGTTCATATAAAATAGCGTAATTGATTCAAAATGTATTTACTTAATGAAATGCTCTTTTTGGAATGAAATGTTAACAATTCTTAACAAGCTAGCTGTTTACCCCGTCAAAAATTATGGAAGGGGCTTGGCTATTTCTTACCCCAATTTTTGTGGATGTTCTAGCATTTCTTCAATGATTTGTCTTTGGCCGGGAGCATTGGTTGACGAGCGTGTAAAAATATCTCTGGTGGGAAGACGAAGAATGAAGACAGGATGTGAATGATTTGCTCTAATGAGAAGTCCCGAGACACGAAATTTAGCATAAAATTCTCATCATCATCATCATCATCATCATCATCATCATCATCATCATCATCATCATCATCATTACAATGGAAAGAATTGCGACTTAAATGCGCAATAAAATTACAGTTAAATTGTGCACGATATAAAAGCCAACTTATAAGACGACTTAAGCTGAAATCTAATGAGTCAAAGCAATTTTTTAAAATTCTTATTCTTTCACGAGCTTTTTATTATGGCAGTGAATGTGTGTATGTATGTGTGTGTGTGGTTTGTTAAAATGTGGACTGCAGGAATACAAGTTTGTCTGGAAAAAATGGCCCAGTAAGAAATAGATAAAACGTTATTGTTACTCGGTGAGAGATTCGTTCCGGTCGTCCAGGACACCAACGTAACAAGTTTTAGTTAAACGAAACCGCCGCCTTATTTCAGTGGTTTTCAGAACAGGCCGTGAATTGGTTCCGAATCTTAGTCTGATGGCGTAAATCGACAACTTAAAACTGATGACCGACGTTTATTACGTTATTATTCAATTTAATATAATTATATAACTACAAAGTTTTTTTTCAGCTAAACTCCAGCAATTTAACTAATTTATATTTAATTAAACTAATAAATGTTACATTTTAAATTGGGTTGTGTTTGTGTTCCAAGAGATCATTTTTTCGTTAGTGTAATTAATTCAGAAAGTTAACATGATAGTTGCTCATAGCCGAAACTTGATATTATTATTATTATTATTAACTACAAATTTTTCAGCTAAACTAGCATTTAACTATTTATATTTAATTAAACTATGAAGACAACTAAAAACTTTGGTTAAATTTTTAGTTAGTAACTAATTAGTTAACAGTTGCTACCAATGTCCGAGGAACGGTGGGGTACCATCGGTAAAGTACATCCATAAAGTACGTACACACTGAGGGGAGGGGGCTCGGATTTTGAAGATTTTTCCTTTGTACGCTATGTGCAACGTGGGGAGAGGGTGAAAATATGACTTTTTGCGTACGTACTATATGGACGAACCCTAGCGAATCACACGGGACCGTGCATTGCTTTACGTTATAACCGAGGATTCGTTATAACCGAGTCCGTTATAACGAAGTTCAGCTGCATGTGCTGTATTTCCAAAGTTAAATCCTTTAAATTGCCGTGACCTTCCCGCGCCCTACAACTGATACTAATCAAATCTATCAGATAAACTGGCCGCAACATCATACTAGTGGTCGACTTTATTAACATCAAAGTGTATCAAAGTCATTTTTCGAAGATAGTTGAGCGAGCTTCATGTCATTGTTTGAACCAAATAAAGTTCTAGAAGTTGAATAATTAAATGGTTATGTTATGACTGAAGCTAACTATTGATTAGGAAATGCTCTCGTATACCACGCCTCCTCTCCTACTGTAAGGTCTTCGTCGTATTCTCTTATTTGGATGTCAAAGCTCATCGTTTTTGTACTTGTACAATAGCCTACTTAGTCTACACCTCTTTTGGGGGTCTCGTATATTTCTAATGCTTTCCACGTATAGACTAATCACGTAATCTTCTTTCTCTGTCTCTGACTTCTTCACTTCTCTCTCTCTCTCTCTCTCTCTCTCTCTCTCTCTCTCTCTCTTTCTCGGTCTCTCTCTGAGTCTCTCTCTGTGTCTGTGTCTGTCTCTCTCTGTCTGTTTTTCTGCTCTCTCTCTCTCTCTCTCTCTCTCTCTCTCTCTCTCTTTCTCTTTCTCGGTCTCTCTCTGAGTCTCTCTCTGTGTCTGTGTCTGTGTCTGTCTGTCTCTCTCTGTCTGTTTTTCTGACCTTTGCTCTCTCTCTTTCTCTATCTCTTTCTCTCTCTCACTCTCTCTCTCTGTCACTGTCTCTCTCTCTCTGTCTGTCTCTCTCTTACTCTCTCTCTCTCTCTCTCTCTCTCTCTCTCTCTCTCTCTCCTTTCCTTTGCTCTCTCTTTCCCTCCTTCCTTCCTTCCCTCTCTCTCTCGCTTTCTTTTTCTCTTTCTCTCTCTTTCTCTCTGCTCTGTCTCCGCTTGTCTTCGTAGAAATCGTTTCGGATGAATTCTGTATTTGCTATAGAGCGGTGGTGTCCATGTTGTCATCGAGGTAGAGCGCCGACGGTTCTTCGGGCGATATTTTACGCTTTTCGGCGACGGTCGTTCGACGAAAGATGTCGCCAGCGTCGTCAAGCGGTTGCGCGTTTCCGGTGGTGACGTCATCGCCGTCTGCGATCGGCGTCTTCCGCCGGATGCGATCGCAGCGCAGCCGCAGTTGGTCTTTTCCGGGGACCGCTGCTGTGGCGGCGGCGACGTTGCCGTTAGCGATGTCCTGCAGCGAACTGGTCGACTGGCTGCGGATCGGAAGGCCAGCCGACCCCCTGCTTCCGCCGCCGCCTCCGGAGGGGACGACATCGGCAAAGACGCCGCTTTCGTCCGAGTAGAGGTTGAAGACGCGTCGTGGATGGCGCGCCCTTCGCCGGTCGACGTATGGAAGTATCGTCGGATAGCGCCTAAGTCCGAACGTCCGGATCCATTCCTTTCCCTCCATCCGGATTCCGCGTCTTACCCCGTTTTCGAACGTCTGGATCGACGACACCAGGGCGGAGGAAGTGGCCGGATGCTTGCGGAATCTTCTCGCCATCTGGATGTAGAAGTTGTTGTCTCTGCCGTACGAGGCGACGATCCCGAACCGTACCGGCGCTCTGTCTTTCGCGGCGAAGTCCGCACCGTACCTCGACTCCGTCCGTCGATTGGCGGGGGCGCTCTGTTGAAAGGAGGAGGAGGAGGAGTGGCTGAAAAGAAGTCGAAGGTCGTCGACGGGTGTCGCCAGCGAGGGTCGATCGGTCCCCGCCCTTCGGTCGCCCGTCTCGACCAGATGCACAGATGCCGGCGCCTCGACACCGCCCGGGGGCGCGTTGACCGACGCCGGAGACGAAGAGATGGAATCTAATTGAAATGGAAACGATAAAACAACCGGAGGAACAATTCCCTCTGTGCGTCGTCTGTTCATGACGTTAAAAGCACTTTAGCTCAGGCTGCTAAAACTGTGTCCGAAAAATAGCATTTCTGAAATAATAATGTCTACGCTTCCCACGCAGTGGCGTTGCTAGGGTTTCGGAATGGGGGGTGCACCAAGACTTCTACCAGGGACGTAGCCAGGAATTTGATTTGGGGGAGTATAAATATTTGGGTGTATGACTCTTAACTATAAACCACATAAACCATATAAATCACATAGAAAACTTTAAGGTAGACTGAATTAAGGGGTATATATATATATATATATATATATATATATATATATATATATATATATATATACCGATATACCCCCCCGTCGCTACGCTCCTGACTTCTACAGACCGACATTTCCAGTCTGACTTGTGAGGTGTGGTGAGCACACAAACAGGGTCTGTGACCTCCGCCCCAGCCAAAAACTTTCGGGTAATGTTAGATTCAAATCTTGAGACGCGAAGCTATTTTCAGACTAAATGACAGTATGTTAGTAACCATTAACTGATAAATGTTTCCAAAGTCAGTGTGTCGAGGTGATTTTCCGGACTTTTGCTGTAATTGGGGTTTTTAAGCTGTTTGGGCTTAAATTTAAACAGATATTAGGCGTTAGGTGTTTAACAAGTTAAAAAGTTGAAGTAATGAAGTTGACGAAGACGGTCGTCTAGTTGGGTTTTTAAAATGTATTATTGAATTCATCCTCGTTCTTCTCTCTCTCTCTCTCTCTCGCTCTCTCTCTCTCTCTCTCTCTCTCTCTCTCTCTCTCTCTCTCTCTCTGTCAGGCGGTAAAGTTAGTAGTTCTCCTGACAGTCATTAATTCTCCTAGCAGGCTCTGGGGCTCCGTCCCAGGCGCCCAAAATATAGGGTAATACTAGATTCACATCTTAAACTTTGGGGGTAAATTTGCAGGCTAAATGACAGCTATTCGACAATCACCTTACCCCATAAGTATTCTTAATGTCTCTGCAAGAATATCCCTGCTAGTTTTGACCACAGCTCAGGGTTCAGAATTCCCCCAGATTGCTGTCTCTCTTGTGACTGCGCTATTATACATGAGGACCAGCACACACACTTTCCATTTAGTCCGACTATGGGGAGGGGGTTGTGGAGCGTCATGAGCTCCTCCAGCATACTAGGCCCGTATAGAAGCACGTGAAAGCACGTGAGATCCTGCATGGGAAGTATTATAATTATTGAACGCGACTTGAAGTGTTTTTGGAAAAGTGTAGGTCTACTGCCACTCTGGCATGAAATTGATCGCTGTTTTGATTAATCGTTCAAAAATGTTATCGTTAAAATAGATTAGCGATTAATCGATTGATCAATAGTTAATTTTAGCAGCCCTAAAATAAACGACAGCTCTTAAAATCAAAGTAAAACTGCCTAACGCTGAAAAATAAATGAATATTAGATCAAGTCTTCGCTAACTTCTGGCTTCGATTACAATGGAATTACAGCAAATTTTTAAAAATGAAAATCCATATTTTCGAAAGGGAACTTGAAGACATTAACTTCACAGTAAACATGAAACTAGAAAGACTGAATTTTCAATGAGAATGTGCTGTTAAAATTCAAAATATTTCTACGAAGGCATTCCAATATAGGAGACTGGTTTGCTGAAGTAAAATCAATCTATATACGAAAACTGCCCAGTTCCTGTTTCCTTCTCCTTTGAGAAATCGTCATAGCATCTGTCACTGTCTTATTCGGAGCCGAAGAGTGCCGAGCGATGGGCCCTCGGCGAATTGACTCCAGTGGGGGGAAGCAAAGCAGAATATTGTTTCGATCAGTTCAGACCGACGAAAAACCATTCGAAACGAACAAACACCCTGCACTCTGTACAACCGTTCGAACGCCCACACGCTGGAAACCATCCGTTCGACTGCACGCTTTCTGATTGCGGCTTAGACCAAAACTGAACGCCGTAACTAAAAATCCACTTTTGTGAGGCGGGAAGGAAAGGCATTCCACGGACGGATCTTAATCCCTCCTCTGCCGCCCTAGACGCCCCCCACCCCACCCGACCGAGGGGTGGACTGAAGACCTGGGATGGTAGGCGATCATGCATCATGCGCCGACTCAAACGAATCATCAGCGACTATAGTCCATACGTCGTCAGATTTACGAAAGAGATTGAGAACTCGACGCCGCCGCATAGAGAGGCAGATACAGACGAAGACTTCGAACGACAACACGCATTCCGTGGACGGGAAATTTACTGCGCGCCAGGATCACGCGGCGTAGAGACGAAGACGACGCCTGTTTGCCCTCCGCCCTTAACGTCTTCCGTCATTTTCCTGAGCGGGCGGCGGCGGCGGCGACGAACAGTTATCTGTTTCTAAATATCGACTGCGAAATAGTAAATACGCAACGCCCGCCATAGAGAAAGTTCAATGAATCACACTGCCGGTGGGGCTGGTGGGGCTGGTGGGGGGCGGGTGATCTGTGCTATACGTTTTTGGGGATTGGACTATTTTTACGACGCGATCCGTCTATATTTTGTCTCCACGTCACATGCGAACCGCGTTTCTTTATGGACTATTCGTCCGGTGGTATAGCCGTAGCACCATTCTCAACGCCGCACAGCGTAGATCATCGTGTCCGAGTCCTGACGCATCCAGTCTCCGCCGCAATAAGTCTTGAATGGCGAAATTTGCGGACTGCCGTCGAGAAATAATAAGTCCATTGACACGGGGGGTCCAGATTTCTCTATTAAATTACGTCCCCTCATTATTCATCGTAACCTTCGACGGTCTTTTGGTTACACGCATTTTTCTTCGAACGTCTATACACAGGACACAGCGATATATATATATATATATATATATATATATATATATATATATATATATATATATATATATATATAGAGAGAGAGAGAGAGAGAGAGAGAGAGAGAGAGTTCTACGTTGGTTCTCATTGGTTGAAGTGTCAGGCGCTCATGTCCGGAATAAAGTAAATCTTAAATTTCCCAAACAACATAATTTATTGATATATTTCTGTACTCCAACTGCTTCTGAATTTTACCACGTCTTTTCTGCTTCCATCAATAACAAAACCCTGAAATTACCCCTCCCATTTGAAACCTTCAGGGGCCATCCGTAAAGTACGCCACTATTTTTGACCACTTTTGGCTCCTCCCTATCACAAATTGTCACAAAAGTACGTCACAAATCTCGAACCCCTACCCCTTAAAACGTCGTCGAATAAGTTACGTCACGCAGGTTTTCTATTTAAAAAATTCGAGTCTCTCGTTCAATTTTCAGCAGAAAAACATGCAACTTCATGCAGACAATGATCAAGAATATCATTGAAGCCTAAAATTTTATGTGTCTCGGGCAGTGGCGTAACGTGGGGGAGGGTCGGGGGCACTTTGTCGACTGCCCCCCCCCTGGTCCCCGAAGAGGGGGCCCCCGAAGAGTGGTATCATACTTTTTTATATAGATTGACCTTTTTTGTCTGAGAATTTGAGAAGGGGGATGTGTAGGGATGACATTTTTTTGCTTGTCACAGCTTATGGGCACGGATGAATGACCTTTTTTGCTTGTCAAAAGTTCTTTGAGATTGGGGCCCCCAGATTAAGGATGACCCCCGGGCACCCAAAAGTCACGCTACGCCACTGGTCTCGGGCAAAAAGTGCTAATGAGCAAATACTATTACCTTCTATCAGGCATATTTAAAGTTATATATATATACTAGGTGTTTACCCGTCAAAAATGACGGGGAAGATTGGCTGTTTTACCACCCAATTTTGTGCAAATGCAATAGGATTTTGCGCAATTAATTTCCCTAACTCGCCGCCCTTTCCTTCAACCGAGTTAACGCCCATTCGCGTGAATTTTCTGAAACTCGATAGTCAACGTTAGTGTAATGATTTGGCAGTGTCGAACGACATGCAGTGCTCGATTCTCCTGTTTGCTGTGCTGCTTTTTCACTCCGACCAATAGCCTGCTCCTCATTCTCACTTTATTGTCGCAAACCTTGTGAAGGCTAGACTTTTTTGTTTTGCACGGACGGCTAGAAAGAGGAATAAAAAGGCTAAACAATGGTGCAAACCTCATCTTCTTAGCTCTTATATAGCCTGAGATATAGCAAATTCAAAAAAGTAGGAAACTAAAATTAAAATATTTAATGGCACAGAAATCGATTTAGGAATTCAGTCATGATCCAGCAATAGCATCAATGGGAATGAACATAACGCCCTCGCTAGATCATGTAATTTTGATCAGAATTCTCAGAATTCAAAACTTTCGCGAAATTCACCGATAATACTTATGTTCAAACATTGGGGTCATCGGGTTAGAATTGATAGATCTTTTCCAAATGTCAACCGATTTTCAAACTTTTTGGTTTATTTTGTTCCTCTGACATCCCTTTATAACTTTGCCGCTGACCAAAGTGGGGTTACCGCTGAAAATATTTTGCTAGAGGGCTATACAAATATTTTGAGGGAGATGGTGATATTTTAGGCCGTAAAGTGGACTCTACCCCCAATTTTTTTTGTTTTGCACGGACGGTTAGAAAGAGGAATAAACAATCTAAACAATGGTGCAAACCTCATCTTTTTAGCTCCTATATAGCCTGAGATATAGCAAATTTAAAACGTTACAGCAATCATTTCTGAAGAACGCTTTCCCAAAAATTAAATCCCCAGTACGGTGACGACGTCTGAAAATTTAATCCCCACTGGAGGGGTTAAATTTAAAAAAATAGGGTTTGAGGTTAGGAAGGAGTAAATATATATAATAATGGGGGCAGAGCATTGGGAGAGGGAAGGGAGATTTGGGAGGAGGAAAGTGGGTTGTACGGGTTTTCGGAGCAGCGTTGTGTAGGTTTGGGAACGGGGTTTGTGGCCGTAGGTTTGGGAACGGGGTTTGGGGCCGGTGGGGGTAGGGCGGCAGTGATGGGTTGGGGAAGGGCGATTGGGAAAGGGATGGTGAGAGGGAATGGGGGTTTGGAAAGGATGATGAGAGGGAATGGGAACGGGGGTTTGGGGCCTGTGGGGTATATATATAGGTGTGGGTTGGGGCCTGGGGCGATTGGGAGAGGGAAGGGAGAGGGAAGAGGGTTTGGGAGATGGAAGGGGGTTGGGAGAAAAGGGTAACGGGGTTTGGGGCCTGTGGGGTAAGGTAAATTAGGTATGGGTTGGGGCCTATAGGAATGTGTTGGGCCGGGGCGATTGGGAGAGGGAAGAGGGATTGGGAGAGGGAATGGGAACGGGGTTTTGGGGCCTGTGGGGTAGGGCAGGGCGGGTATGGGTTGGGGCCTGCGGCCAGGCGGGGATGTGTTGGGGTCGGGGCGATTGGAAGAGGGATGGGTAGAGGAAGGGGGATTGGGAGAGGGATGGGGAATCAAAAGGAAAGGGGTTTTGGGGCCGGGTCGGGAATGCAGTTTGGGGCCTGGGTCCGATTGGGAGAGGAGGGGTGAGGGAAGGGGACGGGGTTTAAGCTGCAATTAAGACGCTTCGTTAAACGCTCCGTTGTTAATACAGTTTTGATTAAACAATATTTGGTTGTCAATGACAACAGCGTCTTGCAATATCTGCCATGTTGCCGTCGGACGGACGGACGGACGGACATCGAGAATTATATATATAGATATATATACTGAAAGTGTTACGTCATGCTCGACCTCGCCCTCGCCTCTGTTACAAACTGTTACACTAACTTAGACCCCCCTCACGAGCGTGACGTACTTTGTGGACGGCCCCTCAGCATATCTCTCAAAATCCCTTTTCCTCTTGACGCCATACGGTTTCCTCGTCCTCGTCCCATTCGTAGAAATGACAAAGGTAGTCCCGTACTTGAACGAACGTAGGGTCCATTTAGTGCTCTTAACGTAAGTAAGTAAGTAAAATCTCGTAAATTTCTATAGCGCGTACCCCACCGGAAAGTTTCCAAGGTACAAGCTGCTTTGAAAAGTACAACCCACTCATTCCTCCTCCCAAATCTCCCTTCCTCTCCCAATGCCCTGCCCCGTTATTATTATATTTACTTTTTTAAACCCTTTTTTAAATTGACCCCTCAAAAGTATCATCGTTAAAATGCGTGTCTGGCGATGCACTTGTTCTGATCACCATTTTGTTGAGTGATTCTAATCACTTTATCGATGATAATATTATCATGTCATAGAAATTACCGTAAATTCTCTAACACAAGTCGTGCTTGCTTTTAGAAATTCAAATGGATTATAGTGCTACAGAAGTTTCAATGACGCTTTTGAATGTAGACATCTGATACTTTGACATGACTGGCAAAAGTAAGCAAGTTAGCTGTCAGAGCCGATGTAAGTACAGACTCAAGGTGGTATAGCCAAAGGTGTTTGGAGGTTGACCCCCTGGTTGGCCGATTAAACATAATTTTTATTTCGTGAAATTATTATTTTTGGATGAAAGGCCATTTTTAAAATTTGCGTTAAGGCTAGGAAAAAGCAGAAAAATATGTATCAATATAGTTTTATAGGCTCTTTCTAACCGTCCATATATATATATAAATATATATATATATATATATATATAATTAGTTATATATTATATATAATATGTATATATATGTATATATGCATATATAGCAAACAATATATACATACATATATAAGTAATTTATTTAACCAAGTACGACTCAAGGTGGTATAGCCAAAGGTGTTTGGAGGTTGACCCCGGTTGAAGGAATTAAACATAATTTAAAGAAATTAATATTATTATTTGATGGATGGAGGGGGCCAAAATCGGCGTTATGGTAGGAAAAAGCAGAAAACATATGTATCAATATAGTTTTATAGGTGAGGGGTGTCTGAGCCGGCGGGTCCTGGCTATATACATATATATATATATATATTAGTTATATATTATATATAATTGCATTTGTATATATATGTATATATAATATATAATTATATATATACATACATATATAAGTAATTTATTTAACCAAGCGAAATAATAAGTGACGACCTATTTTTGCTTGTCATTTCCAAAGTTGGAGCAAATGGTAGTTCGTAACCCCCACCCCTTTAGAAAAATCGTGGCTGCGCCACTGCAGACTCGTGTCCTGGTCTTTACGCTTCGGAGCAAGGTCCACTGAAAAAGCGAAGCCCTGTTGTTATATCTAATGTGAAAGGTTTCTTATTCGTAAAACCTACTGCTAAATAAACTGCAATTAACAATGAACGCAAGTGTATAGTCTAATTTTCATTGGCACAGCCAAGGGGGAATCACGGGGCGAACCCCCTTCTCTCCCTCATTCTAGCTGGAACCAGTCATCATGAGATTTGCGCAAAACCGCTGGGAAATTTGGGGGATGTATAGGTAGCATGATCGAAAAGAATACACGAATATTCTTGCCAAAAACCTCGTTGACAGCCACCTTTTCTTGGTCGTACACTTTATTTACTCGAAAATGTCGATGTCCCCGCCCCCCCATATTCCGGAACCCTGGCTACGCCGTTGATAATAATATTGCAATGACCTGAAACTTGTCGGTTCGAAGATGCGTTCCACTGGTCTCTGACAGAAGTGGCCACGCAGTCGGGAAGTCTGCGTCGATCGTATTGTGTTCGATTAAAGCTGGAAACCTGAAGGAACGCTTCGTCAGCGGCTGGACCCTCCTCGGTGTCCAGGTCATCCCCCAGCCGCCGCCCGCCACCGCCGAGGAGAATCTCCTGCAGCTGTGTGTCTGGATCAAGGGCGGCAGGAGCGCTCGAAGTGACCGCCGTCGACGGTCCATTTCTCCCCGGACGACTTTTTCGAAATTTCTGGCTGGTAATTTCAGTGAAAACTGTCTGGTCGTCTTCGCCGCTTTGACCATTTCCGCAGTTGCTGTCGTTTGAATCGTCATGTTCGTAACCAACCGACGCTGGCGCTATATCATGTATCGAATGATTGACGAACGTCACGACGACTGGACTTGCTATGCAGTTGATCTACAGAATTATTGAATTCTCGTTTCCGAACTATTCGCCAATGGCCACGAGGCAAGAACTGCCGTAAGAAAATTAACGGAAATATACTGCAGCGTTGTGCAAAACGTAAAAATACTGATGAAAATCTAACTACAACTGACATTATATGAACATTAATGCCATGTCGATGCAGAAGAAAAGCCTGATCTCTTGGCGAGGCAGCTCACAAACGAGATTAGATGGAATTGTGAATCGCGTTAAAAGATGAAAATGCAATTAACGAAAATCTAGAAGAAAGATCGACGCTTGAAGATATAACGACACCGCGAAAAAGCCTGAAGATAAGAAGATAATGAAAAATAAATTAAAGTAAAAAATGAAGATAAAGACTTTATGGCTGATATATAGTTATAATTGTTCCTGTTTAAAGCGAAGATACTCTCGATGTATGTCTAAAGTTCTGTAAAATGGAAATAGCAAAGGTCGTTTGACTCAAATATCAAGGCACCAAACATACTCTGGACCATAAATAACCAATTTCCACATTAACAAGATTTCCAAAACGCATATTAACGAACGTGCGTACATAATTTATGTACGCACGTTCGTTAATATGCGTTTCGGAAATCTTGTTAATGTGGAAATATGTTTTACGGTCTAATACTGTACGATTCAGACTCGGCTCAGTTTCATACGAACCAAGTGACTACACAATCATAACTGCATACAAAAACTGCTTTGTTCCGGGACATATGCTGTGTATAATGACAGGTCGTACTTCAGAACTTAATGCGATTATCGATCGAGCGAAGATCAAAGCGCCCGACTGTCTCGATAAGAGAGAGATCTTCGACTGCTGCTGCTGCTGCAGCAGTTAGATCCAATTCCTGGAGGAAGAGGAGACGATTTCATGAGGTTATTAGGTCGATTCAATACATCATCTATCTGACGTACATTTCTACTCTATTTGCACGTACATTTAACGACCACACACTTCATCATGCATGTCCACAACTCGTAGAGGGAATGACATTTGTTTCCAACACAGGAGAAATCATACTAAACCACTTTAAATCTAGTTATTATTATTATTATTATTATTATTATTATTATTATTATTATTATTATTATTATTATTATTATATATTATTATTATTATTAGTAGTAGTAGTAGTCATAGTAGTAGCAGTGGCGGCTCCAGCGGGGGAGCCAGGGGGCCCGTGCGCCCTACTGAGATACTGCCCCCCCAGTGGCCCCCTGTTGAGACCCTATACTATATATATCAGGGGTGCCCAACCTTTTAAGGACGAAGGGCCAAATTTTTCGGTCCCGAGATTCCGCGGGCCACAAGCGCTTTTTCTAATGCAGAAGTGGTACTTGTACATTGACAGTAACCGTTAATAGCAATATTCAATATGGTTATGGATAAAAATTTAATTCGACAGGACTAATGGAATTAAAAGAATTTCTGATGAATACAATCAATCCAGTAGAAACATCTGAAATTGAAATGATTAGTACTGTAATTTCAATGTAGAATTAAAGGTTAAGGCCCTGTTAATCAACAAGTACTATGACTATGTTCAATTATTAATTCATAAAATTTAAAAACCAAAGGTCAATCGCCTATTTTACCCAATGGAGTTGTTGAGACTGAACGTCTTCAACAATCTTATTCATATTTTGTGGCAGTTCACTTGTTGCAACTTTCAAACCCAGCACTCAACCTGGACCTTAGAAAATTTTTCTTCAATTTCATGACAGAAAATGTTTGTTCATACAAGTAAGTGCTTCCAAATAGTCGCGAAGGCTTTAAGCTTAAAGTCTGAAGGTTTTCTTGCTTTCATATTAGCGCTACAGAAGAAGTCATTCGTTCCAAGGGTCTAAGTCGCCATCAATTCAAATTATTGATAGAAAAGACTGGGGCCTCTTACCATGACATACCATATTACACAGATGTGAGAGAGCAGAGTACGAACTTTAAAATGCTTTGTTGAACTGATAGCAGAAATTCGTGAATTTCTTAACACCAAGGGCACAATAATATAAATAATAAAAAGGTTTAAAGTGTAGCGCTAATATGAAAGCAGGAAAACCCTCTGGGCCACTTTAAAGCCTTCGGGCCACTTTCCATTCAAATCATGAAAACGTCTGCGGGCCACAAAAAAAAGTTGTGATTGATATATATACTATATATATACTATACTATATATAAAAATTTATCAAAAAATATTTTTAAAATGCAAATTTGCCAAAATTGGCCCAAAATTGGCCCAAAATTGCCCAAAATTGCAAACAAAATTGCAAAAAATTGCCTAAAATTTGCAAAGAATTGCCTAAAATTTACACAAATTGCCTAAAATTTGTAAAAAATTTCTCGCCCCCAAGAAAAGTGTGAAATTTACTGTACTTAATTTACCTAACAACAAATGGTTGGCCCCATGATTAGAAGTTGCCACCCCAACGGCCCCCCACTTGCCAAATCCTGGAGCCGCCACTGAGTAGTAGTAGTAGTATTAGTATTATTTATTTTAATAATAATAATAATAATAATAATAATAATAATAATAATAATAATAATAGTAATAATAATATTTGCATCGACGCTGGCGCTTTATCGTGTGGATATAGCGCCAGCGTCGATGGACTCGACCACGCACTGCATCATGCATATTACACAGTGGCGTATCCAGGATTCCCGAAAGGGGGTTATGGTTCCTATGATTTCCATGGGAAAATTCTGAAATTCTGACAGGTAAAGAAAGTTGTGATTGCCAACTTTGGAAAATTCTGACAATCAAAAATGGTCGTCAACTATTACGCCCTATTTTGCTATTTTATTTGCGCCTGATTAAGTGAATTATATAGGTATCAGAATAATAATACGCAATGACAATTTTTTTGGTCGGACAGCCAAGGCGAACCCTTTAGCTACGCCACTGATACTACAACTGATAGAGGGAGTGACAGTGGTTTTAAACACAGGATAAATCCTGCTAAGCCCTTAAAACCCAGTTTTATAACTATTTATTATTCTTTAAACAATGAAAACGATCTCACATATATTTAAAATAACAATATTAATAATATACAGGATTACAACGAGCTATCCGTGCAGACACCGCCACCGGTGTTAGCAGTTGATGCGAGACAAGGTTGCCCAATCAGTCGTCATACCTCGTCGTATTACTGTCTACCTTATAGCAATCAAACAGGTATAGCTATGCACAAAGCTCTGAGTTTGGAGCACACTTGAACTGGCAATAATTATTGGCGAATACTTAAGTTCTGTTGATTGCCTGATTGCCGATGCAAAAGATCGCCAAGATTCGACAGACAGAACCCAAACAACTAGCAAAGATATAGGATTGAGTATCGACCTCGATAAAACAATGACTGCGACCGTGGCGAAAAAAACGTAGATGTTGACGTCACGACCGACAGCGAAGAAATAGAACAGGTAGTTAAACTCAGCCATTTTGGAAGCCTTATATCGGAGGATGCCAGCAGTATTAGGGCCATCAAACGAAATATTCGACTGTCTGAATTAGTAATTAGACAGCTGCAACAAAAACTGGAGAGCAGAAGATATGTCAACTCAAACGAAAGTAAAAGTACATAAGACACCTGTGTTGCCTGCGGGGCTTTTTTGTGTCGGAACGAGGCGGAACGGCGTTCCGGAAAATCGGAAGACTGGTATTTTAAAAACATAGCTGTGGCGACTAAAAAAGGGCCAGCGCCCGGAAAATGGAGAAATTTAGGGGCGCAAAAAAGAAATCTTGCCCCGTTCCGGAAAATATTTTTTAAACAAAAAAACCCTGGCTGCCTGTGCTACTACTGTATGGCTCAGAATGTGTGTGTGTGTGTGTGTGTGTGTGTGTGTGTGTGTGTGTGTGTGTGTGTGTAGATGCAGGCAGACGATAAACGGAAAGTACGCACGATAGAGATTATCATCAACTCTCTCAGGATTCTTGGTGTTACCAGAAGACGTTGAATCAGAAAATGAAGAGATAAGAAACACTCCACGGATTTCAGAGACAGCCACCGATATTGCATCGTAAGAAAGCGATGGATAACATGGTTTAGCCATGTCTCAAGAACGAATAGCAACTGATTATGCCTAACGGAACATAACGCGGCTACTGTACATCCTACAGTATGTAATGGGACGAAATTGATGAAACATAGAGGGAGACCTTAAAGACAATAACCTGAATATGAGAAATTTATTACATAATTTCGGTGACAAAAATAATGCAGAAACGACCACAATCACCGTCTTAAGACAGAAGTGAAGAAGAAGAAGAAGAAGAAGAAGAAGAAGAAGAAGAATCTATGCAAACGCAATGCTTCTGCATACGCATCAATACTGAACACGTGTGTGCGTAACCAGTAGCGGTTCTAGAAAAATAAAACTGGGGGGGGGCTATGTCCTAATCTGTGACCGCGAAGCCAGAAGTTCTTCTAACTCACAAAAAAGTTTGATGAGCAAAAAAGTGTCCAGCCCCTCACCTGAAGTAATCTAATTGACCCGTCAAAATGGGGGCAAAGCTGAAATCCTGGGGGCCTACAGCGCCTCTGTTCCAGCGTAGAACCGCCCTGCATGGGCGTCACATGGCCATCTTTTTCGCATGGAGCAGAGTGAAAAATTCGAAGCTTCTGCAGCATGTGATCTAGGCCTATAAGGCAGATTCGTTTCAGGCACTTTCACAGCGACCAGCGGCGTGCAGTGGCGTAGCCAGGATTTCCGGAAGGGGGGTTTGAAAAAAATTTCGTCGATGACCGCCAAGGGGGAATTTTCACCCCAAAAATCGCCTAAAAATAAAAATTGCATGGAAATACATCAAAACAAATTTTTCGCCGTCCAAGGGGGTTTTAACCCCAAAACCCCCGTGGCTACGCCACTGGTGGCGTGTATACAGTAGGCTACCGAACTGAAGTAGTGATCGAATTATTTTATTTCGAGAGTGAAAGAAGAGTGAAGGAGTGCAAACGATGGAAGGCCGCAGGAGTGAAGCATTGACGCTGATCCGGGCACTGTGCTCTGTTGTTAATCGCGACGATGTCCACGAGGGACGCAGAAAGGAGCCCGGTTTGATGAATGGATGGGTGCACGGCGTCCGTTTCCGTCGTAAGTCTAAAGGGAATATGACCAGCTCATCGATTCTAGAGAAAAACACGGACAAAGCCAGGAAAATGGTATAATTATTCCCTTCAACGTTTTGTCGCTTTTTTCGTTATCACAAGACGCTTCTGGTTGTCCTAATTCCGCGTAAAATTCGTCATCTGAATCTCACCGGATAATTATCGCCTGATTTATTCCATGTGAAAAAAGCATCGCAATTTGACTCACAAACTCAGTTGTTAATTGAAAACTACAGTATAGCCCCCTAGCTCTCAGCACAGTTAGTCACACGATGACCTATCATCAGGCCTGAGGAGAGGGGGGTGTGCAGCCTGTATACATTGTTCCGGGGCCCGTGAAGCTCAAAGTGACCCATGTAGCCGCCGAGAGAGGGTCAGGGGGCAAATGCACAGGGCTCGGCGACCTGCAGGGGGCCCGGGTCGGTGACGTATTAGCATGCTGAAAAAGACTAACAAGCAGGAAAAGGTCATCAGCAGTTTTTCACATTTGTTGGGATCTCTTGTCTTCCCTTCTGGACAGAGGCCCGGAATTTCTCTCGGCGGGCCTGCCATTCGTCCAACTGAACTGAATTTTTTTAATTAGCACCGTGTTGTTTGGTTGCAATATCAATGTAAGTTTGAGAAGCTTCTGCAAATATTGACTAGTTAATTAAAAAGACATGTTTATAAACTCTAAAGACATTTACACTTGTTTCCTTAGGAGTGACAGAAGATCCACGCTGTCTGTTTGCGTTAGCAAGTGCAGTAGAATTGATTAGAGGAGGAATACACTATGCATGATCCAGTGGTACCAGGTAATCGAGCGAAGAAATTCCATTGGCACACGGGCAATGCGCATATCCGCTAATTAGGCCAGCGTCGTCTGTGAAATCGCGATTTCAACGCTCAGCGGTCGAGAGACGCTTCGAAGAATAACAATCGGTCGGCGCCCGTCCTAAGCACGGTCACGCCTTTACCGTCATCCGGAGATCCTTCGGAACGCGACGAATGCATGCCGCGGCATCACAATAGAGGATTACGGCACGCCTCGTGCTTCGACGTCACTCAGCGTCACGCCAGCGTTCGTTAGCGGACTGGCGCCCGCTGTTATCAGTAAGCTTATTTTGACGCATTTACCTCAAGCTAAACGAAGATAGCGGTGATGATGATGATGACGATGATGACGACGACGACGATGATGATGATGACGACGGCGATGATGATCATGATGATGACGACGATGATAATGACGTTAACGAGAGTGATGATCAGAGCAATGATGATGATGATGATGACGGCGGCGATGATGATGACGACGATGATGATGATGACGACGACGATGATGATGATAGTGATGATGATGACAACGACAACGATGATGATGGTAACGATGACGATGATGATGATAGTGATGATGACGACGATGACGTTAACGATAATTATGGCCAGAGCAATAATTAATAAACAATAAATAATAATTAATATATTAATCATCTGGACATCGACTACGCTATGAGATTACTGTTGATCGTCGTTTCATCGCAGTTTGAATAATTTTCTGCCCGCGTCCATAGTAGAGACGCCACTAGAACTGGCGCCACACCCTCCCCTCAATCAAATAATTACATCGTGGACCTCCTCGAGTCCTCCCTGTACCGGTTCATACGTACAAATGGAATCGCCGCTTAGTCTATTTAATTTACAAACACCAAACGTTCTGGTGCCATCCCCTCGAGTGATGCTGCAATTGGTGTCACCCGGTGCGGTCCGCACCATCCCACCCACCTAGCGACGCCACCGGTTCCTAGACTTCTGTCCGAGGCGCCGCCGGAATCTATTAAGCGAGAGGGGAATTAAGATTCTACTGTCAAACCGCTCGAAGAGATCTATCGCCAGTAACTGTACTAAGTACAGCTTTTATTCCAGACGTTCGTCTAAGATACGGAAAGTACTTGGACGCTAATTCTTCAACTGCGATGTCGCTGTGATCGAAGGAAGTCATTGTCTTGCGACGTCTCTCGCCATGGCCATGCGTGCGGCAACGGATTCCCCAATAAGATGAAATGAGGCTGATTAGGGCATTAGGCAATTGATTCTCCTCCCCCTCCACCATCTCGCAGCATCGCTGCTGCTGCTGCCGCCGCCGTCGTCGTCGTCAACAACCTCATGACGGTTAGTAATTAGAACTGGGTTCCAAAAAGCCACAACCACTGCTGACCACTCCGTCAAAGCAATTGTCCGGGTGGCATCGCGAAATTCAATAATGAATGATCAATGTCTCTCTCCTCCCATTCCCTCTCTTCCTCTGTTTCTCTGTATCTCTCTCTTTCTTTCTCTCTCTTCCTCTCTCTTCCTCTCTGTCTGTCTCTGTCTCTGTCTGTCTGTCTCTGTCTGTCTCTGTCTGTCTCTGTCTGTCTCTCTGTCTGTCTCTGTCTGTCTCTGTCTGTCTCTGTCTGTCTCTGTCTGTCTCTGTCTGTCTGTCTCTGTCTGTGTCTGTCTCTCTCTGTCTGTCTGTCTGTCTGTCTGTCTGTCTCTTTCTTTCCCTTTCCCTTTCTCTTTGTCTGTCTCTGTCTCTCTTTCTCTCTGCATCTCAGTCTCTGTATCTCTTTCTGTCTCTGCCTCTTTCTGTGTCTGCCTCTTTCTATTTCTACCTCTCTCTGTCTCTGTCTGTCTGTCTGTCTCATTCTCTCTGTCTCATACTCTCTGACTCTGTCTGTCTGTCTGTCTGTCTGTCTGTCTCTCTCCAGCACCTGTGATGCACTTGAAACCCGCCGACACTTGACAGGCGCGCCGCCATTCGACAGACAACGCTGCCAACAGACTGTCACAGAGACTCTTGGCAGAAGAGGCAGAACGAAACGGATGGCATTCCAAGCAGCAGTTCTCATTCGTCGCGTTGTCCTGTGTCGGTCCCATTTGCTAATTTTCAATTTGTCTTAGTTTTTTTTTATTTTAAAAGCCGCAGTAAAATGTCTCCTCCGTTGTTTGAATGTGTAATGCGTTGTTCTCTCTCTCTCTCTCTCTCTCTCTCTCTCTCTCTCTCTCTCTCTCTCTCTCTCTCTCTCTCTCTCTCTCTCTCTCTCTCTCTCTCTCTCTCTCTCTCTCTCTCTCTCTCTCTGACGCTCACCGATGGCTTTTTCTCTGTTGCCGAAGTCTCGGATATTCAATCGGATCGCTCCTCAATTTAATTTAAGAACTTATTTAAATAAAGCTAACGCGAGTGCTGTGTGCACGTTCTCAGAGACAATGGACCCTGTCATTTTACTAGCCAATTAACATATCTGCAACTTACCATTGCATCAAACAAAGTCTTCCCGAAGACCATAGAGTGGTTATACAGATGGTGACTGGTGAGTGACAGATTTGAGAAAGCAGAGAGCAAATATTACATATGAGAACGTTGAAATTATAAGTAAGTAAAACGTAATTTCTATAGCGCTGCCCGAAAGCTTGGCGCAGTGCACCAGCTTACTCACGAGCGCTCATTCTAGGTAAAATCCACAGTCCGTAATCCGTCGTCCGTGGTGGTCGAGGTTGTAGATCCAGGTAGGCAGTCGCAGCAAAGTATTTTTATGGAGGATGAAAACAAGATTTTCGGCGGGTAGAATGCAGGCCTGTATACTAAAGATTTCGCCATAGGATTTCTTGAAGAGAATAGTTTCAAGTTGGTTTCGGAAAATTTGTGGAGTGATGGCCAATGGTGATTAATTTATGGACTGAAGAGGACCTGAGTTATTGATCTTTCGTATCTCTGACGGAAGATCATTCCAGAGAACGATGGAGGCGCAGTGTATGAGATCGACCGATCTGAGAATTTTAGTGGCGTAGCTGTTGGTCGAATTTAGTGGCGTAGCTGTTGGTCGAATTTTGTGGCGTAGCTGTTGGTCGAATTTAGTGGCGTAGCTGTTGGTCGAATTTAGTGGCGTAGCTGTTGGTCGAATGAGTGTCAGGCTGACAGATGAACGAGTTGGCCGCTGCGCTTGAATGGTAAAGAGATTACGAAGGTACATGGGTTTTGAGAACTGGATGGCGTTGTAGGTCAGACATAGAATCTTGAAATGTATCCGTTCTGGAACTAATTTGAGCCATTGAAGCGATTTCAAGACCGGAGTGATGTGGTGAGCTTTTGGCGTTCGCGCGACAGCCCTAGCCAAAGCAGCATTTTGTATTGCTCGAAGGCGTGCTATTTGCCTTGTGTGAACATTACGGTAGAGGGAGTTGCAGTAGTCCCTTTTTGAATGAACAATTGAGGTGGAAATCGTGCAAGACGTGCGGAAGTTTAGAAATGGACGTAAGCGTCGTAAGTCCCATCAAAAGGACGATGCTTTTGCTGGGGCATAAGATTACGCTGCTGTTTACAATTTACATGGTGATTAGGCCTATTTATTTTTCCGGTCTGTAATTCATCGCTTGTTACAGCTGTTCTCTATAAATGCACTGAAATCATTTTAAAAGACTTTGCTCTTTCTTGAAAATTCTAGAAATTTGAAAACCTATCTAGTTCTACCCGATCTATGGCTGCATCTGCTTTCTGCATTTTACAGACTGGTAATCAGGGCCGCCGAGAGAAATTCCAGGCCCCGGAAAAAAAAATTGCGGGCCCTTAAGAAACATTTCTCAAGTCTCCGAAAAACCTGACAAGCAAAAAAACGTTATAAACTCTCCAAAAACAGCCTGACAAGCAAAACAAAACAAAAACCTTATCGTCACCGGATCTGGGCCCCTGAAAACTCAATGGGCCCCGGTACAATGTACCGGCTGCACCCCCTCTCCTCAGGCCCGCTAGTAATGTAATGTAATGATAAAGCACTAAAGCATTTTGCTCCCAGAAGCAATCATGAACGCCCCGCAGGCATCGCCTTGTACATCTTGTGCAACCGGTGCTTGACACCATCTGAGCGTCGACTAGGATCGTTGGATAAACACGGGATTTCAGAACAATCCGTTGGTCGCTGCGCTGACGAACAAGCGAAGACAATTGTGCGCTCGAATTCAATTATTACGGCAGAAGCGATTTTGGTGGAAATTAATTTCAACCGCAAACAGAATTTTTGCGACAATAATAATAGTCAGATGATATAATACTACTACAAGAAAGAAATTCAATTACTGAAAAATTACTTATCTATAACCCTGTTGGGACTTAGTACCGGGACCTCCACAGCTGCGTACATCACAACACAGACTGCTAAGCAGGGATGGCAATGGGTTAGTGCAAACATGGACAGTTACAGGGTTTGGTCCACTCATGGATTGGGTCCACCCATGGGATGGGCTGGATTACCTTGGGTTGGGTTGGGTTGGATTGGATTGGGTTGGGTCAGAAATTTTCATGTTTACGGTGGGCTGGGCTGGGTAAGAAAATAAGTCATGGTTTAAGAAATTGCAGTGTCATCATCATCATCACCGTCTTCACTTTCTGCCTGCATGGCGGCAATAGTTAGATACGAGACATGTCCACTTCGCTCGATCTTGCGCTAATCTGCATCCTTCAACAATCGACATGTTCTTTGCTTCCAGATCTTCCTTGATGTTGTCCATCCATCTTTTTCATTGTCTTCCTCACCCTCTGTCTCCTTCTACGTTGTGTGTGTGTATATGTAGTGCTCCGTAGGCCCATCTATTGTTGTCCATTCTTTTAACATGTCCGAACCAATTTAAACTCCTTTTGCCTACTTTATCGATAATTGTTTCTGTGGCTCCTGTCTGTTGCCTGATGTCTTCATTTATCAATTTTTTTGATATTTGCTGACACCCAGTGCAAATGCAATGTATTAGACAGTATTACGACGGGTTGGGTTGGGTCAAGTAAACCTATTGCTTTCGTGGGTTGGGTCTGAATCACGATGGATTGGTTTTAAAAATGAACCCATGTTCATGATGTGGGTTAGTGGGTCGTCGGTCAAATGGGTCATCATTACTCGTTAGGTCACATGGGTTTTGACCCACCCATGGCCCATCACCTTTTCAAACTGCGATTCCAGTGCATTGAATTTTAAGTTCACGTTCATTGACAAATAAATATTCTTGGTGCAATTTCTGTTATGATGCTTTTACATTCGATTGATATTCAGCATTATAGTTTTGATGTGACCAACGCTGTCGAAGAGATATTTTACGGCATCAAAATCAAATGGTTCGTTAGCGAATTAAAGATGAATTTAGAAGACATTAATCGGAGAATCAATGGGTTTTCTGTAATCCCTAGTGAGGTCCTGGTCAACCAACAGAACGGTCAGAACCTTTCTACCGGTTATAGGTCCATCGACGATTTCTGCCCGGTAAAATATTGTTGTAAGACAGCGGTCTCAACCTTTCAGTAACGCGAAATTTCTTATCAACTAAAGAATATCTTGCCTAATAAAACAATAATACAATAATTATTGATCTGGGAAGCAAGTCTTTTTCATCTCCCTACTTTGGATTCGATACAACGACTCTTGCATTACATACCAGTTCGCACATTTTTTTGCCTATACAATATCGTCAATGCAACGTTGCTAGAAATAATTATCCATAAAAATGCCATTATACAAAGGAACACCTGCGTCGACCCGTTAAGACAAATTTCAAGGCATTAATCGCAAGCTTCGATGATCGGTCTGCAGCTGAAAATATGCTTATATATTAACTTCAATGACCCTCCATCGCATATTTATCGTCGTACGACTGCACGATGTATGTCCAGTATGATCAGTCAAAAGCATGTGCAAACTTAGAATATCATGTACGCAGTGCCGGATTAAGCACCGTGGAGGCCCATAAGCAGTCAAATTTTTGGAGCCCCATGGGGGCCAGGCCCCTACTGACTACTAGAACGCCAGTGCCCAGTCGCTTTCAATCGTTTAAATTATCCTACCAGTGCCAGGACATCAAGTGTAAAATGTAGCAATACGACATTATTAGATTAAGAATTTATGAAAACAAGCACTGTAGTCTGTATAAATACGTATTTAACTATTTATTAAGAATAAAGAAGTAAAGTAGTAAACAATTTCTTACGTCACTGTCTTGTGGGGCCCCTAAAAGTCGCGGGGCCGATAGGCAGTTGCCTACTCTGCCTAATGGGTAATCCAGCACTGCATGTAGGCCTACTTCCAGGGTTATTTCTAGGAATATCAATTTGGGGCTGTCGGTCTCAAATTTGGGGGTTGGAGGGTGTTAGGGTACATCTTAGGCTCGGATTGGGGAAAATTTGAGGGTGTCGGTCTCAAATTGGGAGGGGGTATTGAGGGGTTGTTAGGGGGGTGTAAAAATATCCCTGCCTACTTCAAAAATAAATCCGATTTTTTTCCATAGGATCATCTTTGTTGTTTTAGAAAATGGCATTCAGTTGCGCGTGACTTGCTGTGGAATTTTAATTGCACGAATGTCCATTAAAATTGTCTTCGATCATGCAGAAAGTCCCTAGACGGTTGAACCAACAGCTGAGCTTGAGTTCTGTAACTACCTTTAAGGTGTTTTCTGCCGTCTTCTTTGGGGAGGGGAGGGGGTAGCGGTATCGAAGGCAGTGCTCAATAGGATTGTATAACAGCTACAAGATGAGTGGTGGCCTACACTGAAATCTGCTGAGAACGTTCTATCTGGAAACACTATACACTACACTATACACTATACACTACACTATACACTATACACTATACACTATACACTACACTATACACTATACACTACACTATACACTATACACTACACTATACACTATACACTACACCATACACTATACACTACACTATACACTATACACTACACTATACACTATACATACACTACACTATACACTATACACTACATCGGTTGACTATCAGTTGTCTGATGAATGTTAGATTTTAAAAAAATCTTACCAACTGCAATATACATTAATAAATAGACAGTAGCTTTCCATGTATACAGTGTATCACAGAATTCAGAAAATACTCCGTTACTGCGTTTCTATGGCCTGTATTTCTAAGGTGTTTCGTCATCTCTGTTGTATCTTCAACATGCACTTTTATTTCTGTTTTTTAAGAACTTCAAAATTCTACAACGCTTACCGATAATAAAATATCAGTATATTCAGTACCTCTATTATGTTCAAATACTGTACAGACGAAAATCTGTCTCGATTAAAAATTATAAAGGGGTTCTCTTACAGTATGCCTGTATTAGCGATTGGATGTGAATATAAAGTTATATCGGTTTTTAACTTCTTCATCATCATCGTCGTCGTCGTCATCATCATCATTATCATCATCATCATAATCATCATCATCATCGTCGTCATCATTCATTATTATTATTATTATTATTATTATTATTATTATTATTATTATTATTATTATTATTATTATTATTATTTACTGACATTTAAATCAATATGACTTACTTCGAAACTGTTGCTCGTAGAAATTTCTGTTCTAATCGCCCCTTCCTCTTCTTTTCCCTTTTCACTGAATTTCTTGTCGCTCATTTGCGCTGAATCAGAGCGCTTTAGGTTCGAATCCTCTTGAACGACGTTCGCTCTTCTCCCCTCCTCCTCCTTCGACGCCCGATGTCTTCTTACGGAGCAGATGATTACCATGACCGTTCCGATGGCCATCAGTATGGCCACCAGTGTGCCGGTCAGTCCGATGGCCAGGTCTTCGCTGGCCAACAGGCGGTACATCTGACTGGCCTGGGCCGACAGCGTCTGTCTCCGGACGATCAGACGCAGAATCCGCGACTCGGAGAACGGCGGTTCTCCGGCGTCGGTGACCGCCACCTGCAGAGGCACCTCCACCTCGTCGATGCCGCTCAGGTCTCTGTTCACCTTCAGGTCACCTGTCTCGGCGTCGATCGAGAACAGCCGCGCGTCGTTACCGGCGACTATCTCGTACGTGACCTTTGAACTCGTCTTCCTGCTGCCTCGGTCGAGGTCACGTGACACCACCAGCCTCATGACGACGTCGCCGGGAGCGAGGCTCGACGGAACGACAATCTCGGAGTCGTAGTCACGTGACGGGAACTCGAGGATCGGTCGGTGGTCGCCGCCGCCGCCGCCGCCGTCGTCGTCGTCGTCTGACACTTTGATTTCCACTTCCGTTGAGACGGTGGCCGGCTGACCACCGGATGAAGAAACTGCGCCGACGACCATCTTAAAGACGCGTCCAACATCCGCACGGTCCGGGTTCACGACGGAAGAGGAAGAGACGGTCGTTATCGATCCGGATCGTGAGTCGACGTGAAACGACCGCGTCTCCCCGCACCGGTGGTGGTGGCACCGGAAATGACGAAATAGGCGATCTGGTTGAACGGCTTCGAGTCGCCGTCGCTGGCGCTGACCGTTCCGACGACGGTTGTCGTTCCGGTCGACTGGTTTTCGTCGATCGTGAACAGGTATTTGGTCTTCTGGAAGACCGGACCTTCGTCGTCGGCATCCAGGATCCTCAGGGACAGGCGAGTCTTCGCCACCCTCGGAGGAGTCCCGCGGTCGGAGGCGAAGACGTCGAACAGGTACTCGGACGCGACTTCGCGGTCGAAAGATGTCGCCGCCTCGACGATACCGGAAGTGGAATCGATGGAAACGATTCCGTCGGCCGCGTCTCCCAGACGGTAGTCCACCAATCCGTTGGGTCCGTAGTCCCGGTCGCTGGCCACCACCTTGGCTATCTTCGCGCCAGGAGCGTTGTTCTCGAGAACGGCAACGGTGTAGTCGTCGTCAGAAAACTCCGGGCTGTGATCATTCTGATCCGTTACGACGACCTTGACCGGAGCGGCAGAGGTCAAGGTCGGTTCGCCGCCGTCGCGACACGTGACGCTGAACTCGTACGCGTCCCGCACTTCCCGATCGAAGGCGACGGTCGTAACGACCTTGAACTCGGTGGGGTACAGCTGTCGCAGCGCGAACAGGTTGCTGTCGGCGATGTCGCACCGGAACTGTCCGTTCTTTCCGCTGTCCGCGTCTTCGACGGTCACGTGCGCCACGAACGAGCCTGCGTCGCCGCCCTCCGCGACCTCGACGAACGGCCGGCTGTTTCCGACGGCGTTGACTCGAATGTTCGGTGCGTTGTCGTTGACGTCGACCATCTCGACGATGACGATCGTCTGCGATGTCAGGCTCTGGTCGGCGGGAGCGCGGTCGGCCGCCGTGACGTACAGCACGTGTGCCGCCTTCGCCTCGAAGTCGAGCGTCGTCTTCGTGAAGACCTTGCCCGATTCCGAAGCGATCCCGAAGAGACGACCGCTTTCGAGGTGCGTCTCGCGGGTGAAGTTGTAGGCGATGGCGCCGTTCGGACCGGCGTCTCTGTCCCTCGCCTTTGCCGTCCAGACCACGGACCCGGTCGGGAGGTTCTCCTGGGCGTGCGTCTCGTACGACGACCGATCGAATGTGGGGGCGTTGTCGTTGGCATCTAAGACCTCGATCCTGACCTCGATCGTTCCCGTCCTCGTCGGATATCCGGCGTCCAGGGCGTGCACTTCGAATCGGTAGAAATCGACGGTCTCTCGATCGAGAGCTTCCCTCAGCACCAACCGCACCTGTGGCGAACCGTCCGGTCTCCAGCGAACCGTCGTCAGTTCGAACTTGTCCGTCGGCGGAACGAGCTCGTACTGCGCCACTCCGTTTTTGCTGTTGTCCCGATCGGCGGCCGCCGGAACGAAGAAACTGGTCTGCGGATCGACAGCCTCCGAGATCTCGAAGGTCAGTCGATCCTGATCGAAGAACGGATCGTTGTCGTTGATATCCATGATCTCCACGTGTACCTTAACGATCTGGAAAAATCGGATCGGTTTGATGGCGATGTCGAACTTTATGTAGCACGCATCGGTCCGGTAACAGATATCCTCTCTGTCGATCTTCTGCGTGGTTCGAAGGACGCCGCCAATTTCGTCGACGCTGAAGTACTTCCGGTCTCTGCTGGTCACCGTTAGAAAGCCGAACCTGAGCTGGTTGAGCGTCAACGGGTCGTATTTCTGATCGAGGCCGTAATCGAGGACAATGTTGCCGACCACCGTTCTTGAGCTGAGTTCTTCCAGGATCTGGTAGTGAAGAACCGTTTCATTTGCGGATTTGCCGGACACCGAGGAAACCGGAATCGAGAGAATTTGGAACAGCAGGTAGATTCGAGTCCTGAAGACGGGAAGCGTAAAACAGCGACAGACGGACTGGCGAAACAACAAAAGCGTAAATCCGTGCATCGCGAATTCCGCCATTTTGAGTCTTCAGTCGATCAGAAAATCCGTCTACAGCACACCAATTCGATGGAATGAACTAATTATATATTACCAACTAACCGCTGCGATAGGAATTGAGGTCGAATTGCAGTTTCAAGATTTCCCCAAAATCGAATTCATAATTCAAACGCAAAGAATTATTTTCCTCGCGATTAAAGAAAGAGGATCGATTAATTACCAGTAATGAGCAGAATTCTCTGGCAGAACTTTTAATTAACGAATTCGGAATGAAAAGATTATCATTCATTCGTTCCAGTTGCCTGACCGCCATCTTGGCTGCAGAAGAAGAAGAAGATGATGATGATGATGACTACGGCATATGCGAAAGGTATTCATGCGCGAGCAACGGACGCCGGCTGAATGTTCCTCCAGCGATGGACGCAAATTCATCGGTTTCTTTTCTGCGCCGCCTACAATTGCAGACGGCATTGCTGAACGAAGGCAAAAACTATGCGATAAACTCGTTTGCGTCTGAATTAAATTCTACAAATTCCGAGACGCGCTCAGCCGAACTACAGCACTGTCTATAGGGGCGAAAGATGGCAGAGTGGGTTAGGCGCTGGAGCGGTAGGCTGACGGAGCGAGGTTCGAACCCCGTTAGCGCCCCCTAGTGGCTTCCACACAGACAGTAATGCCACCTAAACCACTTTAAATACGTTATGGTTTCTAGTACTGTTAACAGTTTTTAGGATGTCAAACCATAAATGCGATTATTATAAGAGCGGTCGAGTCACTTGAGGAGAAAAACGAAGGAACGTTTAATAGGAAATAAACGTTTCGAAAGTAATCGTGAAAACACCTATAAAAGTTACCATTGCTTTTTTCTATAAAAAAAGAGGTTTGAGAGCTCATTTCACATATGTTTTGATGTTTTGTCGTTATGAAGCGTACGTGCGTTTCCACTGAAAAAACACTGAAAGTCTCGATAACAACATAAAGACACGATTATAGTGTAAGCTGAGCAATATTCTAGAAAATGTAATGGCAATATTAAGAATTGAGGGAATTCTCGAAGAAATAAATGAAAAAAACCAGAGAGCCAGAGAGAGAGAGAGAGACAGACAGACAGACAGACAGAGAGGCAGAGACAGAGACAGACAGACAGACACACGGAAGTAGAAAGAAGATACAAATTTCTTACGAAGTAACTTTAGTTGATTTTTAATCAGCGTCGTGCATAAATACGAGGCGGCCAATTAATGCCCGTCCCTAGAGGGCGCCGTCGTTCTTTAAAAGCGGGTTCGTCTCTGCCATGCCTTGTCTTTGGCCAATCGGAGCGCGTCTTCCGTGTACGTACATCAGACATCGTGCAGCGAATTCGAATTTCAGAAGATCCCGAAACGAAGAAGAAGGAGGAGAGAAGAAGAAGAAGAAAGAAGAAGAAGAAGAAGAAGAAGAAGAAGAAGATGATGATGATGAAGAAAATGAAAATGAAAAAGAAGAGAATAAGAAGAAAGAAAAAGAAGAGGAGGAAGAATAAGAAGAAGAAAAAGAAGAGGAAGCAGAAGATAAAGAAGAAGAAGAATAAGAAGTAGAAAAGAATAAGAAAACAGAAAGAAAAAGAAGAGGAAGGTGAAGAAGAAGAAAAAGAAGAGGAGGAAGAAGAAAAAAAGAAGAAGAAAGAAAGAAAGAAAAAAAGAAAAAAAAGAAGATGAAAAAGAAGAGAAGTAGAAGAAGAAGAAGAGAGAGAGAAGAAGAAGAAGAAGAAGAAGAAGAAGAAGAAGAAGAAGAAGAAGAAGAAGAGAAAGAAGGAGAAGAAGAAAAGACTGGTTACGGTTGTTCAATCTGGAAGATTTACAGGAAGAGGAGGAGAGGGAGGGGACAGGAGGCATCCGGATTCAATGCCAGTAAGGTCGTCCCTGCGGATCGGCGCACACACGCACGCCGTCCACCACCGGCTGAATGCCTCTCAGCGCTGACCTCTCGGCCACCCCCTCCACCCACCCCGCGCCCCAGCTGACCACCGGGTCTTAGAGTCGAGTGGCGTGGCACGCACCTCCGAACATACCGACCGATCGAACGAAAGACTGTTCGAAATTCTTTGATCTTTTAGGAAGATCTTCTTGAGCTGCAGTTTAGGACTTCGTCTGGGGACAGAGATGATGAACTTCGCGGTCACTAGAAAAGAAACTTTACGTGCGTCAGCCGCATCCGTCGAGACGCAGTCAGACAGACAGACAGACAGACAGAGACAGACAGACAGATAGACAGACAGACACAGATAGACAGACAGAGATACAGACAGACGGACAGCCAGACAGACAAACAGGCATACAGACAGACAGACAGATAGACAGACAGAGATACAGACAGACGGACAGACAGGCAGAAAGACAGATAGATAGACAGACAGACGGACAGACGGGCAGACAGACAGACAGACAGATAGACAGACAGACAGACAGATAGACAGACAGACAGACACAGATAGACAGACAGACAGATAGACAGACAGACAGATAGACAGACAGACAGACAGACAGACAGATAGACGGACAGACACACACAGAGGCGTAGGCAGGGACAGAGCATGGCAGACGAATCAAGCGCTGGTAGCGACTGTGCGATGGTCGAGTAAATGCTAAGCATTACGTTGCCTTTGTCTAGACTCTAGACTCTACACTGTAAAAGTCCGTCTGTGGGTTATTATAGGTCTCAACCGGCGAAAGAGAAGGCAGAAGCTCCTTATCGCAGTTTACATTATTAAACACTGCTGAATACCACTGCACAGCTGTCTTGCAAAATCTGTTACTTGAACTGGATCGAAAAGCTTATCTAATACATATTATAATCATCTTTATTCGTGACAAGCACAGCATAAAAAAGTAGTACACAACCAGTAGTACACAACCAAGGAAAACACAAATCAACTGAACAAAACTAAATAATAAAATAATAATAAAATAAACCTAATAATAAACAAATAAACTAAGCACAAACTTTACACAGTACAGCCTCTGCCCTGACAAATTCTAGTAATGCACTGAGCAAAGTACAGTGGCTTCTTCTCATATCTATTAACAAAGGATGCTTGTCGCTTTCCTACAATAGCATGCATACTATCCAAACCCGTTATATATAGTTATTAATAATTTATAATTATAAATAATTAATAATTAGCCTATATTATAATATATAAAAAGAAAAATATAGCTGAACATAGAAAAATATAGCTGAACATAGAAAAATATAGCTAAACATGTATGTCATGCAATGATCTTTAGTTTTAGGGCATAATCAAAGATTCAACTTCTTTTGCAACTGTCACTTTTTCAATAACTACTCGTTTTCAGTCTTCTAGCGCTATATTTGCGGCTGACGTGAATAATTGTTTCATCAGTTTCTGAGTTCTTAGCAACGTCACGTGCGTCCTAAACTAAAAAGTGATTTTAAACCAGTTCAGATATGAATTAGGCTTACTATACGTTGATGCATGAACACAGATTCTGTTCAGCGCACCAATTCTCTTCGCCAGCAGCACGACCTGTCAGCTCAGTCATGGTCAAATAATCACATTAAAGGAATAAAGCGCAGGATTGAGATGAAAATTACCAAAGACCGGATTCAAACTAAAGATGCTTGACAACGTCTATAGGATAAATGACGACAGAAGAAAAACAAGAACAAAAAGAACAAGAACAATGACTAGAAGAACAATAATAGGAAAAAGAAGAAGGAAAAGGAGAATTTTGAAGTCTTCTCTCAGAACAACCCTTTTGAACATCCCGTGTTCCTTTTCCCTTCCGAAAGGAGGAGAAGAAGGAGCAGGAGAAGAAGAAGGAGGAGAAGGAGAGGCGGCGGCGGATGAGGAGGATGTATGCATCAGAGTCAAACTAAGAATACTAAATGCGTGCGTGTCCAGGACGTTATGTAGCGCCAACGCGTATGAAAGCATAGGAAAAGAAAAAGCCGGATCAAAAGAAATTGAAGACTTCGAGATCAATTATTACAGTTGGACATAAAATAGCAACAAAAATTCCGCAACGAGGAGATCAGACAGACAGCGACACAGCGCATTGGAATCAAAGAAAATATAAATCAAAGAAAACCAAAGAGAGATAAATCTGTAGGATAAATGACGGCAGAAGAAGAAGAAGAAGAAGAAGAAGAAGAAGAAATAAGGAAGAAGAAAAAGAAGAAGAAGAAGAAGAAGGAGGAGGAGGAGAAGAAGAAGAAAAAGAAGAAGAAGAAGAAGAAGAAGAAGAAGAAGAAGAAGAAGAAGAAGAAAAAACAACAACAAGAAAAAGAACAAGAAGAAGAGGAAGAAGAAGAAGAAATAAGGAAGAAGAAAAATAAGAAGAAGGAGGAGGAGGAGGAGAAGAAGAAGAAGAGAAAGAAGAACAAGAACAGAAGAACAAGAACAAGAACAAGAGGAAGAAGAAGAAGGAGCAGGAGAAGAAAAAAGGAAGAAGAAAAAGGAGAAGAAGAGGAAGAGAAGAAGAATGAGAAGAGGTGATAAGAGGTGAGAAGAAGAAGAATGAGAAGAGGAGAAGAAGGAGTGGACGAGGAGAAGGAGGAGGCAGGTGGAGGAGGAGGAGGTAAGAACCAAGTGACCTATTAGCATGAGTGAAGCACTCGTTCGAAACGACGCATTGAACGTTCTAACGAAATTCAGAGTCGTCGAACCAAGAAGATATTAAATCCAATTAAGCGCATTGCCTGACGTAATAGAAATCCACGCCCCGCCCCCTCCCCACCAACATGAACGCCGTTGTTTTTCCACATGAACTGCATTCGGCGTCTTCCTCCGCTTCCTCGTCTGCTCCGTTCCTCCTTTTGCCGCCTTCATTTCCTTCAATCCATTTCGTTTCGCCGTCGCCGCCGCCGCCGCCGTTGAGCGCTTTTGGCGAAAGAGTTGTCGTCACCTTTGCTGTCGCTCGATTTACAACGAAGCGTAAAAGGTGGGAAACGAGTTGGATATCCAGTCCTGCGGGATATTATTTTTAGTGCTGCGAACGCCATGACAATCCGTCCGTCCTAGGAAACCATTTAAGATATTGGAATAGTATATTTATCGGAAAATAGATTCTTCAGGGTCCATCGTTGTCGCGACGCCGCCTCAAATACGACAACTGTTGCATCAGATCTGGAACTCTCTTCCTCTGTCGACAGATGTCGACAGTCAAGTCAAATTGACAGTCGATGCCTTAAAATCTTGACTAATAACTTTCTGATTTTCTTCCTTCTGTTAATCTTTCCTGTATAATTAAGCTGTCTTGCTGTCTTCCACTCTGACTGGCATTTTTGCATGCATTGGCCCATTGAGCGTCCACGGAAAGATTTCCGTGGAGGTGCAAAACAGGGTCGTGTGACGAAAGAAACAAAAAGTACTGTACAAGACTGTCAAAATCTATTGAGTTAATTATAAATTATTATTATTACTATTTTTATTATTATTATTATTATTATTATTATTGTCATCAACATCATCATCATCATCAACGATTTATTATTATTATTATTATTAATTATTAGCCATCGGCCAAAACCAAAATCGCTTTACAGTCAGCAGTCAAATTATTCAGCGCTACAAGAAAGTTCGTCGGATTCTAAATTCATATTTTAACTCAGTACTATAGATTACTTTTTAGTAATTTTACTATTTCCATAACTTCACAGTTTTTCAGAGGGGTGCAATTTCACTTCCTTGCGCCCCACCCTCTCCAGACGCCCATGCATTGGCCTCAGAGTCGTAGCTAGGGGCGGGCGGGGGGCAAGTTGCTCCGGGCGCCGTCGGGAGGCGCATTTCGCACGCTAATGTTTTAATTTTTATACACTATATATTCCTCCGACGTGAAAATCCGAATTCCTAATTAATTTTATCTAGCGGATATTAAAGAAAAAAGGTCGTCACCCGATTTTAAACCTGTTAGAGGTTATAGTAAATGTTCTTATGTTCTTGATAAAACTCCGCGTGAATAGGCAAAAAGAAGTCGTCACTCGAATTTAGGGGAGCAAATTTCAAACCTTGCCCCGAGTGGCTCCGAATACTCAAGCAACGGCTCTGATTGGTCTACTCTATTGTGGATGCCACTGGATGGTCTGGGAGTAACAGCGACTGATATCTTCTACATAGAACGGGTGATACAAACATGCGTAATTATTAGGCTATGATGATGATGATGATGATGATTTTTAATTATTATTTTTATTATTGACCTCCTATAAGGTCAATAAAGACAAACGCCTGCATGCCCTTAGGAACATATGCGTAGCATTTGACAGATATGACATAAAGACTGCATGACTTACTTGTAATTATCGTAACTGCAACAACGGATCAAATTAAAAGAAGCAGGAAGACGACGCCTTCACAAGCATTGCTTCTCCTTCGGCGTCGGAGGTGGTTCGTCGCCTGCTTGTGATCGCCTGCTCCTCCTGTGCCTTGCCTCTCCGCCAGGTCATTCTATTACCCAGCGGCGACGGCGACGGCGACGGCTTCATTCGACGGAGTAGTAGAGGAGTCATACGCCAAATGGACGCCGGCCGGCTCGGCTCGGCTTCGGCATCGCTGGATGAAATAATTCATCGCCGCGACCGGGGGCCGGGGCCCGGGGGCCGGGAGAGTCGGTCACGTCGCGTCGTCTACGGTCCATTAGTCCATTATGTGAGTTACGGCGACGACACAATGCGACGGAATTCGTGACTGGAATCCCCGATCGCTCGCTCGGATCCGCTCGACCTTTTACGGCTTTCATGTCGGGACGTTACTGCGGCGGCGCGGGGCGGGCGGCCATCCACACTGCGTGTGTCCCCTAAATTCAAGAGGTCCTCTTACGCCTGCGTTCCTCTGCTCTGTCCATCTTGCGATTCGCTGCTGCTGCTGCTCCAGAGATTGTCCGTCGGTCTGGAAAATTTCTTACGATCCCTTTCGCGAACAAAAAGCCCAGGAAAACGGGAGCAATTGATATTTTTCAAAGTTTTTGTGACTACGTGTGTATGTGTGTGTGTGTGTGTGTGAGAGAGAGAGAGAGAGAGAGAGAGAGGAGGGAGGGAGGGAGGGAGAGTCCTAGGAGGCAGGAGACAACGAAACAGGCATACGAACCAGACAAGTATAGCGTTCGCCGAGTGAGCAAAGGAAAACCAGTGGCAAAACGTCGAATATGACGAGCAGATAGAAGGACAAAACTGATGGAAGAGTAACGACGCACATCAAACGCATGAGGCATGTTGGCAGCTAATGTATTTCGTTATTATCGGACACAATAATTGCTGAAATCTGAAATTGACAATGTCCGCTAGTGACTTTCTTGTCCACAAATTCGAAGTGCATGCTTGTTGACAAAACGAATAGGCCTAACGCTTCGTCTCTGAGTGGAAAATAAAGAGGCGCTATACAAGATCCCCGTTACACTACATTGATTAGGCCTACAGTTATGCACTCGCATATATATATATATATATATATATATATATATATATATGATAAAAGAGGGTAGCAATCGATGATACTCTAAATTCGTTGCATTGTTAACTGTAGGCATGTTCTTCAACGAACACGGTGAAGCGGTTTGGCGTTCCACGCGCTAACACGTTCATGATATACGAAGAATCAGATGTTTGGCCCCGTCCTCAGCACTTGTCCCCGTGGCTGATTTATCTGGTTTCCTGTCGCCTTGATTGCTGCAATTCTCTCCTTTTTATTACTAAGACAATTTATATAGCGCTGTAACATGGTTAAGTACCAAAATCAAAAGCTCGTTGACAACGCTAACATGTCAATGGTGGACAGAAGATGGCGATGTTGAAGTCCGCTCGGCTTTTTGGAATACGGAAGACTAATATATATTCGAAGACTGGCGTAACTTTTTAATCTTTGGCTCGAAGCGTTATGAAGCTAGTCAAATATGAGCACATTAGTCGTGTTCTTCAAAACTTCCGTTGACTTTCAATTAGTACAGAAGTTCCCAAACCACGACCCGCGGGCCAGCTGTGGCCCGTCGGCTCTCATAAAGTGACCGGCGGTGGCCTGCGAGGTCTCCTCAATATTTTATAAGACGTATTTCTTAATTTAAAACATATTTTTACGTCCAGATAAATAAATAATGACTATTATCTAATGCGCCCGCTGCTGTAGAACGCAACTTTTTGAAGCTCTCTGCTTCCATTCTTTGTTGAAATTCAGAGTGTGCAAGACAACCATATGCCATCTGTTACAACTGTCAGTAGTTTGCAGCTTTGCTTTAAAGTTCGAATTTTGAAATAATACATTTTTATCGTTAAAACGCCTAAGCAAGAACATGGATAGGCCTAACGAAAAATCGGGCAATGATAAAACGCGAAAACGTTAGGAGACGTTATTGTGATTTCAACGTAGATTATACGCAGAGACCGGTAGGGCCAGAGGCGTAGCGCAGGGGGCAGGGGCATATGCCCCCGGGCGCCGAGGTGAGGGAGCGCAAAAATCGGGGTTTTGGGGTAAGTTAAACAGTCAAATACATAATAAATAAAAAGAAAGAAGTGCGGCGACCTTTTTTTGCTCGTCAGGAGTATAAGGAGAGGGACGCCGTAGAAAGTTAAGGGGAATGGGGCTGAGATAACGATGTGATGACCTTTTTTGCTCGTCAGCAGTGTTGGGGGCGCCAACGGTACACTTTGCCCCGGGCGCCGGATACCCTCGCTGCGCCTCTGAGTAGGGCCGACGGTTAATCCGCGGATTTTGCGTGCTTCTGTGACGAACAGCCATATAGTCTGGAATTCTGGATAAACACTACGTGACCGTCCATTGACATCCAGACACAATACTGCTCAATATCCGGTGGACTGCATGGGTGCTTTAAAAAGGCTTCATAGCCAAGAAAATAACCTTGCTGCGTTTTCATGAGCAAATTAACAGATCAACAGAAGAATACAATTACCACAGAACAGCAGGTCTAGGCCTAAAAATCTTGCCAAGTTGCTAAATTTTATCATAGGTCCCATACCAAATAGCAACAAAGATTTAATGAAATAAATTTTGCTAAGAATTAGATAACAATAGATAGCTTTTGTGTCTGATTCAAGCTTTTGAAAATTGTATTTGCGGCTCGCACTTTCTATGTGTTTGGCCACTCCTGATCTAGAGCATAGTCTAAATTTCTCTAAACATAAGAATTTTATGACGTTATGGTCCACATAGGTACCGAAATTTATTAGGTGTGAACCGCCACGTAAAAAACTTTGGAACCACTGAATTAGAAAAGACTGATTTGAAGACTGACATACTTGTTTACTAGGTCTTGCTATCCAGTCAATCTTCTTCCATCCTCTTCATTTAAGACTCAATCAGATCGTCTGATGACAATATATTCTGATACTTTACATTACTCCTGGCGAAACGTGTCTTTGTAGATGCTGAATCCAGATTATGAAATTCGTTTCCAACTGCCAAGCGATTTGTACCATGATCAAGGCTTAAGCATTTCTCCTTGGTTAGGCCCACTGTCCTCCTAAGTTAACACCAAAGCGAATAATAGACCCTCTGGAGTTGGCTGACTCAACGATTTCACCTCTTCAAGAAAACGATGTCGAACATGTTAAACCAATGGCGCTATAGAAGTTTTTGAGTTGATTTTGATATGAGATTTGACAATACAATATAATACAAAATCTCTTCATTTTAACCAATCATGGCAAAACACAAGGTCTGCCTCATGACACACACACACACACACACACACATATATATATATATATATATATATATATATATATATACACACACACACACATATATATATATATATATATATATATATATATATATATATATATATATATATATATATATATATATATATATATATAGAGGCGTTCACCTATACTTGTAGCACTAACCAAAATTTACCGACGTCAGAGGAAAGCAAAAGAATCTCGGAAACCACTTTCAGCCTGATTTAGGAAACAGAACCAAGTGTGGCTCGTAACTCTTACGTCAGACCGTATAGTCTTGGAAAATTGGGAATTAACTACAGAATCAGGCTCCACGCAAAACCCTCGACCACCTACATTAGAATTAAGGTTGATGGGTCCAAAGGTTTTGTTTGTAGAGACCGGTCTCTCGTTGTACCATTAACGAGTCTGATGACGGGAGATGGGTGGTGGGGCAGACGGGGTGATCTTAGGGAGCATTTTGCCGACGCCGCAGCCGCCGACGCCGCCGCTGCCCGTCTTGGCCTAGGGCCGCGATGTCCAGTCCAGTAAGAAACAACTGCCGGACACACGTATACTGTCCGTCGTAATCGTTAATAAATTGCCGCTGTAAAATCTCGAGGACCTACGATCAGTGGCGGCTCCAGGAATTTGGCAAGTGGGGGTGGGAACGTTGGGGTGGCAACTTCGAAGCATCGAAGCATGGGGAGCCTACCATTTGTTGATATAGGTATGTGGTAGTAAGTATAGGGTCCCAAAAGAGGGACCAAACATCAATAGGGGCGCGGACCCCCCGGACCCCCGATGTGGAGCCGCCACTGCCTACGACAAGAGAAAAGGAGACAGTGCCCAGCAAAAACATTGTTGATCCTATTTTATTGACTTATTATACTTTCGGTAATTACTTCGATGTTGCATTCATAAAAAGTGCAAAAAATGCGCGATTACCCTAGAAGTCTCTCTCAACTATAACCAAATATGCCTCGAACGAAACAAGCAGACTTCGAATTTACATATTTACGGACGCTATTATATATATTCACGTGCCACACACACACACACACAGTGTCACACACACGCGCGCATATATCTGTTATTATTGTAAAAAAAACTTTTAAAAGTTTATTACGCATTGTATGTACTGTATGTACGTATGATGGATGTATGTATATTTGTATATATATATAATTATAAATATATAATTATATATATATGCGCCGTGAGAATGACAGATCGATAAATGCAGAAATCAAACAGGAAATGTAAAAAATGTAAATATTAACACACTGAAATAATCCAACGTAGGCATTTCGTCCACTGTCATTGATGCCTTTGCTGAATCATAATATTGTGTTGATATTTCCATTTTAATTTTTGCTTTTCTCAATCTGGCATTCTCACGACGCATATATACAATGTACGATGAACTTCAAGGAGTATTTTTTGGAATAATTTATACTGTTTTCTGAGTTTCTAGAAATATTCAGCAAATACGTGCAAATCAAATAGATCTGTCGGCTAACATCTACTGTAGCCTATATGGGCCTGCCGATTTTGACGGAGGAGTGAAGGACATGTAACGCTGTCTGCAAGATTTAAATTTAAGCCTGGCAGTCACTGCGTTGGCGGCAAAGCTTAACAGCAGAAAGTACATTCGTATCTATGCAGGTGGGGTACGAATTTTCGGTTATTATGAGACTGCATAACGGTTTGGTCTGTGGTCCGTAATGAAAACTTCCGTATATTCATGCGCTATCCGTGTTTCTCGGTAAAATTACTTTACAGCCATTTTAGTGCGTTACATTCCGTTTTAAATTAATCATAAAATGCGTTTGTTTGGAAAAAGTTCTTCATTGTCATCAGAGGCGTAGCCAGGAATTTGATTGGGGGGATATAATGTGATTTGGCGGGGAGGGGTAAAAATCTTTAAAAACGTTGAAAATCTTAAAAACGCATTAAAATTTTTAAGGTAGCCTGATTTTTGGTGGTATATATACCGACATGCCCACCCCACCCCCGTCGCTACGCCTCTGATTGTCATTTGGCATTTTAATATTTTTAATGGCTGTTATGCGACGCAGCACGCAAATATCTTAGCATTAAATTGTTTTAGAACACCATATAGGTTGTCTTCTGCAGCTTCGCCATGGAATCTAGAGCCTTGCCCTCTGGTTACCTTATCGACTGCCGGAGGCAGTGACGCAGTTTATCTTGAGCGTTTGATCGTATGACGTAACAATTAAAGCATGCCGTGAAGGCGTAAGAAATGAATTAAACCACGTTGTTTTTTTATCCCCTAAAATTAAAAAAAATATGTCAGATAAAAATTTAACCATTCAGGAGAAATCCCCACCCTATAGGCTAGAACACGACCTCAGAACACTATAGTCACGAAGCAGATTCATTTTCCCATTGATTTTTCACACGACGCATGTACTGTATATACACACTTCTAACTGGCTTTTGAAGTCTGTTCCATCGGTAGAATATGTAAGCCAACAGCTGCGATCTTTTGGCATTACATAAGCAGAGGTAAATTTGTGATTTGCAGAAAAAGAAAAATAATTTCGAATGATTGATTAGTCAGTATTATTGGCAGAGTCGAAATATTTCGCCGACAGTTCGATATTTTATAGAATAGCTATGACCTTTATATACTGTATATATCTAGTCTATGTGCAGTGCCTATATATATATATATATATATATATATATATATATATATATATATATATATATATATATATATATATATATATATATATATATACTGCATAGACTGGAAAGCAGAAAAGGAAAGGCTCAAATTAAAATAGCATTAGAGAATACAATTGAACAATTCAAAAGTTTCCACCTATGTTGGAGGAGAAATTGTCAGTAATGGGAGTTATCAAGAGGCTATTAAACATAAATCGCAAAAAATTGCAAACCATGGGGAGATTATTGGAAAATTCAGAGTAGCAAGGGCATAAACATAAGAGGTCGTCCATAAATTACGTAACGCGATTTTTGCACTTTTTGACCCCTACCCCCATCGTAACGCGACGTAACAAAAAGTCGGGACCCCTAAAATATGACGTAACAACGGGCTGACTTTACTTTTCTATTTCCCGAATCCCGAAAAGTCTTGAAAAGCAAAAAAAGGTAATCCTTCCCTCTCCTGACATCCTTATATTTTTCTTTCTCCAAATAGCCTGACCAGCAAAAACGGTCATCATCGTAAAAAATTTTGCATTGCGTTACGTCACACTTACGAACCCCTCTCGTCACACTTCGTAACAAATGTCCGGACCCCCAGGCGCGTAACGTCATTTGTTGATGGCCCCTACACGCGATACAAAACCATAGTATACAACAATATACAACACAATATGCAAAACCATAGTAGTCCCGCAATTACTATACGGGGCAGAAACATGGAGCATGAAAGAAACAGATGAACATATATACAGTGTTTATTCTAGGCCTGTTTTGGGGGGATTCCCCCAAAGTTTTAAAATCCCCCCAAATGTATATGTTGGCTTGGAGATGGAAAATTTCCCCCAAAAGCGTGGAGAGACAAATCTTGTCCCCCCAAACATTTCAAACTCCCCCCCCCAATGTCAAGGTGGCTAGAATAAACACTGCATATACAGGGTGTAAAAGTGAAAAGGGCACCCCTTTATGATATTTAATATCTCGGCTGCGTGTATAGCGATTTCAATAAAATTTATAGGCCATATACCTGGGAATGTTTCTGATGCAAATGCCAAATTTCATGCTGATATCTTTAGTGTTTGCTGAAATATGGCCAAAAAACTAAAGAGACCCACATTTTGAAATTGACAACGGAATATAACGTCACAATAAAATGTATCATTTTAAAGTCTAAAATTGCGTCGTTGTCATTGCGCCAGACAAGGTCAAGGGTTAATTACGGCCAACAGATAAACACAGCAGCATTGTGATTGGCTGCAGGACTGTCATGATATGCTTGGAGAAGATTTCATATTCCAGCAAGATGGAACACCTGCCCACTCTGCTCTCAGGACCCAGAATTTTCTGTGGCAACATTGTCCAGATTTCATCAAGAAAGATGAAGTAAAAAGCCACCCAACCCCAAAGATATCAATTCACTTTGACTTCCAGTGGTCCGCGAAATGCGTCTGGAAATCATGCTCGACAGATATCAAAAGTATCAGCCAAAAGCCACAAAACATCACGGAGTTGAAGACGGTGCTGAAGAATATCTGGGAGAGTTTGCCTGAGAACCAGATCAAGAAGTCGATACTGTCAGTGAAGAAGCGCTTGTCGGCATGTGTGAAGGCTGAGGGGGGCATTTTGAGCACCTGCTCCCGTAGCAAATCATCTGAAATTCCCTTTAAAACGGCCCTTTTCAGGGCCAAATAAATAAAAAAATTAATTAATTTTTTATCACTTTATTATGACGTTATATTCCAATGTCAATTTCAAAATTTGGGTCTCTTTAGGTTTTTGGCCATATTTCAGCAAACACTAAAGATATCAAAATCATGAAATTTGGCATTTGCATCAGATAAATATTCCCAGGTATATGGCCTATAAATTTTATTGAAATCGCTTCTTATCGGCCACGCAGCCGAGATATTAAATATCATAAAGGGGTGCCCTTTTCACTTTTACACCCTGTATAGGATGCTAGTGGCCGAAATGACCTGCTTACGGAGAATCCTTGGAGTAACCCGTCTACAAAAGATAAGAAACGAAGACATTAGACAACGTCTCGACCTAAAGGATAAGTCATAAAAAATCATTGTAAAATATTTTTAATAGAAAATGTGGGTCCCCTGCATTTTTATTCTGCTTGTGGACCCGGTACAAATGTACCATTCCTACCGTAGTAAATCCGCCACTTTTATGATTTATTTGTTTAAACAACTTTTGTTTTCCGAAATGCAACCATTTGCCACGCAACGTGTCCTAAAAAAGGAAAAGGTTATAGCCACTATTACTCATACAACTGATCTGTAATTCTTCCGCTCTCCCGAACGTTTCCCGAGAAAAGCTTTAAAAACGTGACAAGAAAAAACAAAGATCATCTTGTCACTTTTCACGCCCGATCTGTAACTCTTAGAAGAAAGTGTACCAGGGCCTAAAAAGTGTAAATCCGCCGCTGGCTCAATGCGCAACGATTGATGCGTTTTTGGTCGAGTAACGCCTGTCATCCATGAATCTGGTCACATCAGTTGTCGTCGTCGTCGTAGTCATAGCAATTGCAAGAAGTTGAACAAGATCGTCGCTGGGTATATCGAAGTCATATGAAATGAATGAGTTAAGTGGAAAGCAAGCTGCTTAAGTACGGACGTCACGGACATCAAAATCAATGGCGTAGCCAGGCATTTGATTTGGGAGGGGGTATAATGTGAAGGGGGTTATAAATATTAAAAACCTTTGAAAATCTTAAAAAGCACATTAAAATTTTTAAGGTAGTCTGATTTTGGGGGTATATATACCGATATACCACCCCCGTATCTACGCCCCTGATCGAAATATCTTCGTAATTTCACAGAGCCGTACGTGTAACCTAGAGGAAAGCGACACTCTGTGTGTGTGTGTGTGTGTGTCGGACGATCATCATCTTCCCCCTCTTCCTTCGTTGACTGAAGTTGAAGTGACGACATGAATTTCCTTTTTCCAGCAATGTCTGTCCTGTGTTTTCCAGACAACTACAGTCCTGTCCACTCCTCCACGTCATCCGCCCCATGCTCTTTTAGATCGCCCTCTTTGTCTTGTTCCGAGCATCATTCCTTGTTTTGTTGTGCTTTCCAGTGTAGACCTAGCTTCGCTGTTCTTCTGCAGGGCGATGCCAACAGAGAAATCGCAATAGAACATCAGCGTCACTGTTGCCATGCAGGGCCTTTTTCTGGCGTGCAGTGAATACACAAATGTGCAATGATTAATTGAAAATGCGTAGTGTTAAAGTGACAATGTGCAGCGATAAAACGAGTAGGCCTACGGAGATTATGCTTAAACGGTAAGCAGTGTTTAATCTAGGCCGTTTCCGGGGGAAAATTGCCCTTTCCCTCCCGGAAATTTCCAATTTTCCCCGGAAATGTTGGCATACTATATGGACTAACAGCAGCCCCTAGCAGAATTCCCCCGGATTTGTCAGTTCCCCCGCCCGGCTTTGTCAGTTTCTCCCCCGGAGTCCAGGAGTCTAGATTAAACACTGACGGTAAGTGGTGTGCGCAATTTATTTTTCGTACAGTTACATAACACGACATTCGCAGTAATGCGCAGTACTTTCTAACATAGTCATATACTTTCACAATGGTGGATTACATTTTTTTAGGCCCGGTACACATATTTCCATGTAGGCCCACCGGATAAAAATTCTTTGAACCAATAGTTTACATAGTGTCGATGAAACTTTAGAGCTTTAAAAATCTCGGAAAACTTTCACAAAAGTTGCAGATTTACAGATCAAGTGTGAAAAAGTGGTGATGACCTTTTTTTTGCCTGTCAAGCGTTTCAGGACGATTCGTGGTGACAATTATAGTTGCATGTGTACGAATTTCTGTTTTTCGATAGTTTAAAACAGAAGTTCATATTTCGCTATTTAAAGAAAGAAATAATTGAAAAATAACAAAAAAATGTTGTAAATAGAAAAGGCGGGTCCCTAAATTTTAATTTTGCAAGTGGGCTCGGTACGATGTAGGCAGTGGCGGCTCCACCGGGGGGCCAGGGGGCCCGTTCCCCCCTATTGAGTGCCTGCCCCCCCCAGTGACCCCTCCAGTTGGGACCCTATACTTAATGCTACATACATTAAACAACAAATGGTTGGCCCCCATGATTAGAAGTTGCCACCCCAACGGCCCCCCCCACTTGCCAAATCCCAGAGCCGCCACTGGCTGTAGGCCTACCATTTGTAGGCCTGCCGTGTTAAATCCGCCACCGCACTGTCATACTACCACAAGTAACTTTGCAATAAATCATTTGTTTGTTAGTCATTTATAGCCTACTCAAGAATGCCATAAATGCATGTTTTATGAAAATTTGATACCGTATGATACGTGAATACATGGCCCCTTCGCCGTGTAATTATATAATTATTGGTTCAAGATGCGTTAAAGATCACCTGCCAGTATCCGTCATTTCAAAAAATTTCCGCGAGTTATAGGGCCTAACCCCCGGGCCCCGCTAATAAGGGTCGGGAGTGGAAGGGTCGGAAGGGGATGGGATGGGCTTGAAGGAAAAGAAAGGAGGGGAAGCGCGAGAAGGGAAGGGAGGTGGGCGTCAGAGGAGGGAATTTTGTGCAGCGACAAATTTTCCTAAGGCGCCGAGTTCTTCTTTGCGCTTCCAATGCATTGGGGGAGGGGTAGCCTACTTTAGATCGCATCAGAATAAAGCAAGAGAAGCAATAGACAAAATATCTGAAGCTCCATATAAATTATAAAGATGGCCTCTTAACGAGATCACGTCATCATTTAATGGTAACAAATAAATTCCGAATAAGTTTAGATCACTTGCATATCAACGCTAAGATAGGCTACATGTTAATACTACAGTAGACGGTAATCATCGCTCGTTTATAGACATTCCCAAATGTTAGGCACAGTCTACTTATTTTTTGTCAGTCATTTAATGTTTAGCACTAGTTCTACTAGGCCTATTCGTTAACGTATTCCACAGGCAGAACCGGGATTCTATCGACAAATTTTCAACAGCATTCGATTTCCGGTGAAATCCAAAACCGGTTGACTGCTGCACATTTCACTAAATCATCATCCTCTCCGACGACCTCTTCCGAATATTTCAGCTTCTATTTAGACCAGGGTTGTCCAACTGGCGGCCCGCAAACCGGATCCGGCCCGCGGGACATTTTCATCCGGCCCGCCACCGATTTTGGGAAAATAACAATTTTAGCTATAGGACCGGTTATTACCGTTGTTTTTAGTACTAGGAGGTTACCAAATTACTTAACTATTCTCAAGGACATAGAACAAGAATAAATAATAATGTGCAATGCTATGTTTCATTGTGTTCTTTACCTATATTTACATTTTACACTGTTAATTACTTAGTCTTAGACCAAGGTATTACTGGTATTATTCATGTGCGGCCCGTGACGTTGGGTTTGTGGTCAAATGCAGCCCGCCAGCTGATTTGAATTGGAGACCCCTGATTTAGACTGTCTGCAGCGATGCAGTGGCGGCTCCAGGATTTGGCACGTGGGGGCCGTTGGGGTGGCAACTTCTAAGCTCTAAGCATGAGAGAGGCCAACTATTTTTCATAAATCAACAAATACATGAAGAATATCATCCTCGATGAAGGGCCTCTTGGTCCCATTCAATAGGGGCCCCACCCCCACCCCGCCACCCACACCGAGCCCCCTGTAAAGTCGCCTCTGAAGCGATGCAATACTTGACAGTGGCTATCTGAATTACTAGCATAGTAGCATTGAAACAGTTAGACGTAAATCCACCCCAGTTGAGACAAAAGTCGATGTAATATATATAATACCATCCATTACGATGCATTCATAACTCCACCGGGCACACGATCGACATGACGAAAAAAGACTTTTCCTGCGAAGCGACGAACGAGACATGCTCGGACCATTTCTCAAACTGCAAAAGCATTCGTGCGGCGACCGTCTGTATGTTAATAATTCGCAGAAACATCGAAAAGAACAGTTCACTGTACTTCGGAACGAGGATGCGATTAATGAAACCTGAGCATGCAATGTTCGCATCAGATGCAATCATAAGATTGTAATCTATGAAGCGCCAGCGTTTGAAACGCCATGCCATCACTATGTCTATTATTGCCTAACGAATAAATCTCAAATGGCCCGCGTGGTTACACATAACTATCACTATCTGACAGGGGCCAATAGTTAATACAATAATTGAGTAGAGGGCGAAGACAAAACATCCGAAAAGACCATACATATAGGCCTATTGGAATATAGACGCATATCGTGTAGTAGTAAGTAAAATAAAGTTCTTCTCTAGCTCTCAACGCTGGCCTCAAGGCTCATAGGAGCGGCTCTGATCTCCGTTTAAGGCCCTCAGCCAGGCGACTGTTGCAGATTACATGATACGGGACCAGTGCTCTTGAAGCAATGCGCCTGTTTACTCCACAGATTAACCCGTTGCCACCGCCATCAAGCAAATGAAGGCTGAGTTGATACCCTTTGTATTAGAAATTGTGATATAGACCTAGAAGTGCATTATTATTATTATTATTATTATTATTATTATTATTATTATTATTATTATTATTATTATTATTATTATTATTATTATTATTATCATCATCATCATCATCATCATCATTATTATCATCGTCATCATCATCATCATCATCATCATCATCATCATCATCATCATCATCATCATCATCATCATCATCATCATCATCATCATCATCATCATCATCATCATCATCATCATCATCATTATTATTATTATTATTATTATTATTATTATTATTATTATTATTATTATTATTATTATTATTATTGGGGGCTCCAACCCGCGACCTTCTGCTCTGTAGTTCAACCAGGGATATTTAAAGTCTTTAACACCCCCTAACACCCCCTACAATTTGAGACCGACACCCCAACACCCCCAGAGCTATGGGTTGACCTTTTTTGCTCGTCAGACTTTTTTGGCAGGGGACCCCAGAATTTTACCGACACCCCCAAATTGATAATCCTAAAAATAACCCTTAGTCCAACGTTGTTACCACTCTGCAAACTTCCCGCATATGATATAGCGGTCCATAAATCCTGGTTCGCGGGTCAAATTTTGGATTCGCTGTCGGCGGATTTCGAGAGATAAATGATTTTGAAGAGAATTCGAGGACGACATCCAAAATAGCATTAGGCACCAGACGAATGGACATGGCCAAAGAAATTTCCCACACGACACGTTACGTAGAAATGCTCCGTGAAATGATTCATGAAGCGTGCATTTTCCACAACTATAGTCTAGGCCTACTATAGGCCTATGTATGGACAGAGCCTCGGCCATTAAACGCTTTATATAGCGCAGGGTCATAAGTTCTACATTCGTCGTCTGCTTGAGCGGATCCTGTAAACATGATTATTTCGAGGTTTGCACTGTAGGCGTATACTCACCACACGACCGCAATAATTATTCTGCTACTAAATGTTTGATCTTTGTGTCCAATGTTCCATAAAATGCGTTTTGAAAAAAATTCTAACCTTAAAAAGCGTTTTAGAAGAACATTCTCCAGATCCTGCTAGGTCGAAATATCTCTGTCTGTCTGTCTGTCTGTCTGTCTGTCTCTGTCTCTGTCTGTCTGTCTCTGTCTGTCTGTCTGTCTGTCTGTCTGTCTGTCTGTCTCTCTCTCTCTCTCTCTCTCTCTCTCTCTCTCTCTCACACACACACACACACAGTCATTCAGTCGTCTCAGACTTTGTGTGACATTATGGACTTTGATGATCCATCCTTTTCTGTCCTGTCCTGTTCTCAGTTCCTCGATGTTCAATTGTTCATGTTCATTACTTCCAAAATGTTATCTATCCATCTCGTCTTCTGTCTCCCAGTGGCGTCTTTTCCTTTTTTTCTTTTCTTTTGATCTCTTTTTGTTTTTTTGTCTCAAACGACCAAAAATAGGCCTATTTTCGCATCTCCGTTTTTGGTTAGATACATTATAAATTATAAATTAGAATTAATATTTTCCAAAAATTGATGAATGGGGCTGTCCATTAATTACGTCAAAAATTAGGGGGCGGGGTTTGAAAAAGTTTGACAGTTGTTGACAGGGGGAGGGGTCAAGAGAAGTTGACGTCAACAATTTCATTGTTTTACTAATGATAAAAATAGGAACTTTCATGTAATACTATTTATTACAACGGGAAAAAGCCTGACAAACAAGAAAAAAGGTCATCGCCACCACATTATGACACCTGGTGAACAAAAGAAAGGGAAAAGGTCTCATCGCTGCAAAAATAATAACCTTTTAAACTTTTTAGAGGACCCGTCACTGGTCTTAGTGGGGGTCAAAAGTTTTTGACATTATTATAGGGGGGTCACTGAAAGTTGACAATTTCTGACAAGGGGGAGATGGTCAAAAATTGCCCCAAAATTGTTTACATCATCATCATCATGTCATTTCTAGGCGCATAATTAGACTTAATGAGCCTCGGTTTGTGTACTAAACAAATTCTGTTTTCAGAGATGCGAGAAAAGTTTTGCGGGAAAATGTTTCGTCTCCAAGACATGGCGGTAACGAGTTCCAGAGTTCTGGGCCAATTTTGCTGGGACATAATTAATGGACAGCCCCAATGCTGTCAGAATGATTATAAATATACTTGTTCTCCGAGACTTTATCCTAGTCTAGGCCCTAGGGTTGCCAGACGTCCGGCAAAAGGAGGACATGTCCTTCCTTTGGGCCTCGTGTATTCCGTCCGCTCATGTGCAGATTAAAGACATTCGACGAATTCGTGATCTTGTGCCAAGCAAGTCTGCCCTATATAATTCATCTTGCCATTAATGCTCGTGTTACCTTTAGACTTGATTATTACAATTCCCTATACAAGATGATTCAGGGAAATAGATTTAGTTCTAAATTTCTATTTATGAATTTAATGTTGCAGAAAAGCAAAGTCTTCGGATTTCCCGGAACGCCGTTACGCCTCGTTCCGACACACGAAAAAGCCTCGGACTCGCGACCCAGCAGTGGGTCGCAGGGATCAGTCTAATGGGTCGCGAGGTAGCGCGAAATAGATTCAGTGTCATTTTTTTCTTACCAATACCACAGTGTCGCAAGCCTTGACAATTTGCAAGTCGGCTTAGGTTTTAAGAAATTGATATGCCTGCAATCCTCCACACGTACATGGCTTATATTAAAATGATTAGTGTTTTATGAAACTTTTCTCCAATTTTAGTCGACAATAAGTTTGCAGAATCGTGACATGTTACAGAGCCGCTGAAGTGGTAGCAGTTCCAACAAGTTTGGGAAACCTTGGCCTATAGTACTTTTAAAATTAACCTTATTTCGCAATAACGCAAGAAAAGCGTATCCCGATAATAATTTTGCTCTGAATCTCCACTAACAATAGGAATCTCTGCTTTCAATGCGAATCAAACATAAAAAACGTTAAGGTAGACTGATTTGGGGGTATATAATTTTATACCGATATACCCCCGTCGCTACGCCCCTGGGAACGGCTTCGCGGATCCTAGCCGCGTCAAAGACATGTCGACACATCGTAAAGGCAACTAGCAAACAGATATTAGCCTGTCATACAACTTAGTAAGATTGCAAAATTGGATGCTGATATGTGCCCTGCTGAGGGCGTACGGGTTCTGGCATTGACGTTAATAGACGTCAATGGGTTCTAGGTAATGCTATTCACAAATCGCCGCAAAAGACTCTAGCCTTCGCAGCATGTAAATAAAATCTCGTGGATTTATATAGCGATTTGGAAGCAGCACAACAGTAGCTGCTTATTCATAGGCGCTCAGCCTCTCTTAAAAAAGCTATGGTAAAGGTGTAAGATCAGCCAGGCAATAGTCAACATCAGTGTTTATTCTAGGGCATTGGGGGGATTTTGATGTTTGGGGGGACAAGGTTTGAGTTTCCACACGTTTGGGGAAAATTTCCATTCCCAGCCAACATCTAAAAAAATTTGGGGGAATTTTCAAACTTGGGGGCTGTAAGAAGGCCTAGAATAAACACTGGTCAACACTCAACATCCGAAATGAGGCTAGGTTGTTTTGGAGAAATGATTTTAGAAAAGGAAGGATTTAAGCTTAGACCTGAAGACTTGAGGAGATAATACAGGAATTATAGGAAATGAGGACTAAGATTTTATTGTTTGAAAGTGTCAAAGTCTGCGGAGGGAAGCTGGGATAGAGTTCCAAAGTTCAGGTGCGGCGTATAAAAAGGCACGGTTGCAAATTTTCAGGGATGACTGATTCAGCGGGCGTGACAGAGTGAGATGAGATGACAAACATGTGGGTCGAGGAGGCTGAGGGGTTAATATAGTGATCTAATGTAGACAGGTTTTGATGACTGAAGTGAGCTATATGTAAGTGTTATTAGAGGCTGTCAATTATTAATTATGTCAACAATTTTGACACCCCCTTGTCAACGACTGTCAAATTTCAGTGACCCCTCCCCTATAATTACGTCAAAAACTTTTAACCCCCCCCCCAAGATCAATGACAGGTCCCAATAACAAGGTTATTATTTTTGCGGTGATGACCATTTTCCCCCCTTTTTTGTTCATAGAGTGTCAAAATGTGGTGGTGATGACCTTTTTAGCCATGATTTTTCCATTATAATAAGTAGTATTCCATGAAATTTCCTATTTTTGATTATTTGTAAAAAGTGAAATTGTTGACGTCAACTTCTCTTGATCTCCCTCCCCCACCCACTGTCAACAACTGTCAAACTTTTTCAAACCCCCCTAAATTGTTGACGTCATTAATGGACAGCCCCTTATCTTATATTGGTGACCACCAGTGGCGTAGGCAAGGGGGGTTTGGGGGTTAAAACCCCCTTGGTTGTCAACGAAAATATTTTTACATACTTTTCCATACATTTTTCCTATTCGGACGCGATTTTGGGGGTTAAAACCAAGGCGCAATTTGTAGGGGGAAAGGGGATTTTCCCCCACTGCCCAACTGCATCCCCCTACTGCTACATCCCCCACCACTACATCCCCCACTGCTACACTTCCCAACAACTACATTCCCCCCAAGCTCGACATATTCCTCTCCACAGCTCCAGGTCACAAATCGCACTCTAGTTAAAACCAGCTTGGTTGGCTGCTGACTGAAAAAATTTCTAAGTGCCATAGAAAATAGAAAGTAAAGGCGTCAGGAACGTGATGACCTCTTTTTTGCTTGTCAGCTCCTAAAATATAAAATAGGGTTTTTGCTTGTCAAAATTTTTTTAACGATCAAAACCAAAACCCCATTCCGGAAATCCTACGCCACTGGTGACCACAATATGACTTTGCTGAAGCATAACAATGGCTTGTAAAAATTTCTACACTCTTCTTGTATTTCGTTTTACATTGCCTGTAACTGCTGCAGGCTGCGAAAGAGCTTGAAAGAGCTTGCAGTAAAGTGGACCTTATTACTATTATTATTACTGTATGCTTGAAGTCTTAAACATTTACACCTCTGCATAAAAAATCACAAAATTAGACAAGAGATGTCGCTGGATCAGCACTTCATAATCACACACACAGCACAATATCAAACTAACAAGTTGATGCTAGAAAAACTATCAAAACGATTACTAGACACATTTAGGAATTAATATTTTTCCGCCAATGCAGAAATGACCGACAGAATGATAGGTACATGCCCATTTATTGAAAACTGCAGTCAACAGTACAATTTCTCAGCATGAACAAATGGTCAGTACTGTCTGAGGGGTCATTGCATAATTATATAATGCTGGAAATGGCCTTTTTGACCACCCACCCACCCTGTAACGATTAGTAATGTTTCAATAGACCCACCTCAGAGTAGGCAACGAATATTTTTTACAAATTACTTAATTTTCTAGTTTAAAGTGCAATTACATATATTACTATTTGTAGGTTATTTCCTAACATATTAAAGAAATCGAGCCTCCTTGATTATTGATATTAAAGAAATCAAATTAATAATATGAAGGAATCAAAAATAATAAAATAATAAATTTTAATTTTAAACAAAAAAACTTTGAAAAACAACCCATACATATGCACAAATCTCTAGCGGTAGCACTTTACCGTTGGTAAATCTAAATCAGTTTAAAAAGCAGGTTAGCTCACCCACCAACCAACCCACCCACCCACCCACCCACGAAACGTTTCATAACGTTTTCAAGGACCCCATCCCACCCACCCTCCAGTAATTATGCAACGGCCCCTGACAGTCTATAAACCAGGATCTATACCTGTAAATATTAAAAATTTTCAAAATGACTTTCTGATTGATGCAATCTAAACAACGAGTGATTTTGATCTTGGGCAACAGCATTTTTATTGTCTGTTACTCAAACATCAGAAAGATTTCCCCAACAATTGCTGCCTTAAATGCTGACAAAAAGCCAAAATGTAACTGCCATGTAAAAGTAGGTCAAATTCCTAGCATCTGTGGCATGAATCCCACCTCTCCAAACACATCCATGCTTTAAACTGAGATTCTTAAAGCATGTTATAAGAAATTTTTAACTTTGTATTTGACATTGGTGATCAACACCAATTCTAGCAGTAGTGACCGATTCAAAGCGGGGATTTGAGAGAGCAATTATTTTGAAGACCTCATCACTCAAAACATCATCAGAAATATTTCTGCAGAGCAGATACACAAAAGGGTGGGTGGTCAATAGCAAAATTCTTCCTTGAAATTTCTGGTCAGCAGGTACAAATCAACATTTTATAGATTGAAACTGCAGTATCTATCAGTGAAAAAGACCTGTGTTTGCAAATGCATCTTTGCTCTTTAGTTAGTCAACCCTCTCTGCTGCTGAAAATTGGAAACTTAATGCGTCTCAAATTCAAGCACTGCCGAGAGAGAGAGACTCAAAATCACATACTTCTAAAACTTCATATTTTTGATACATAAGATACAAAAAGCACACGAAATAATATGAAAAGCATTGCTTTTTGGCAAATGCAAATAGATTTTTAAAATAAAAATTCAACGATCCACGAGCAAAAGGACTTGTAAAATCCAAACATCATTCTGTCAACTAAACAGTGGCGGCTCCACAGGGGGGCCCGAGGCGCCCGTGCTCCCCTATTGAGTGCCTGGCACCCCAGTGGCCCCCTGTTGGGACCCTACACTTAATACTACATACCTAACAACAAATGGTTGGCCCCCATGATTAGAAGTTGCCACCCCAACGGCCTCCCAACTTGCCAAATCCTGGAGCCGCCACTGCAACTAAACAGCTATAAAAAACCTATCGGGCTGTCCACAAAGTACATCACGCTATTTTCTATTTTTGACAGTTTCTATCCCCTCCCAATGTCACAATCTGTCACAAATATCAGACCCACCTTAAAGTACGGCACAAATCTCAGACTCCCACCCCTTTAAAGCGTCGTCCATAAATTACCAGTATATCATGCAAGTTTACTATTTAATAAATATGAGTATCTCATTCAATTTTCAACAGCGAAACATAGAAATATTCAATTTCCGGCAATGATGATGATGAATGCAATTGAGATCTAAAATTCCATTTACCTAGCAAAACATAATTATATACACCATTGACATCTTCTGTGAGAATACATCCATCAAAAGAGAAAGTACCAGTAAATATCACAATATATTTCAGGTTTTATATAATATATATATATATATGTATATATATATATATATATACACACAGTGCCAAAAGTCAGCGGGAACTCGCGGAAACTAAGTTCCCTCACCTTTTTGGACCATGAAAATTTTTTCCCATAATTTTTCAATATTTGTTCCAATATTGTAAAAGCACCGTGTACTTGTTGCAAAACTATTAAGCTAAGATTTAAAAAGCGCTATAGAAATGCAAATGATGGCTACCCATAGTTCGTTAGGGTTAGGGATAGGGTTGCGCCAAGAGAGTTCCTGCACCTTTTTTCACAGACTTTCAGCACTGTGTATATATATATATATATAATATTAAGATCCTTGTTCTGTATGTCTCAAAAAATTTTGTTTACCATAAGGCAATCACACGCTAATTCATTCTTTACAAAAACATCAATACGTTTGAAATATATTGAGATTTGCATATCCTAAATCATTAATGGTTATTCAGATATCATTAAAAACATAATCCCAAAATCATATAAACGCGACTTTTGGTAACAATTGTATTATTAAGATCCTTATCTGAAGTTCTGTCAATTTTAACGTTACTGATTTTAACTATTGGTAGACACAAAAATACCGTACAGCGTCACAAATGGTCACAGTTGCGTGATTTTAACGCATGACTATATTGGGCCGGTTTATTACATGGCGCAGAGCTTGGTGGAGGTGGCATATGTACATCATTGAAATGTTGTTCAGAATGAATTCAATGATTGGGTATTGCAGGTAGAGGTATTGATTAGTATTATCCTTCACTGCGTAACAATTGTTGAGCATCTTTCTAGTATCTTTCAAGATTTGACAAATATATATATATATATATATATATTTATATGAAATTGTAATTATTACGTCACATGTGGTAGGTGGCGATTTGAAATGTTCCATGAATTCACAAACTGTCACACTGTAGGTATAGGTATTGGATTAGTATTATGAATCGCGAGCGAATGCTTGGCTTCCTCCCTCTCTTTCAGTGCGACGTAATTTATGGACAGCCCTTATGGCTACGTAATTACATTTAATATGGCTAATTATACTACCATATGCACATTAAAACTGAGATAATATTATCCAATGACTGCAGTATCAACAGCATCACAGTATAAAGTATTCCTCTAGTTCCAAACAAAGCATTTATAAAATAAAACTAGCATAATTACGGTACTACTGCATAATGCACAAATGTAAACTGATAAATAAATAAGTGAAAATATAAATAATCTGCATAATGCATGTTAAAGGCATAAATTAGTCAAAAGTTAAGCAAAACAGCCTTAATGCAAAGAGTATTGGATTAGTATATCCTTCACACAGTTCATATATATATATATATATATATATATATATATATATATATATATATAAATGATTGAAGTCACATGTGGTCTTTTTCTAGTCTACTAAGCAACAAGCACTGGAATCATGGAGACAGATGGCTTCTTGAAAAATGTCTGAAAAGAAAATTTCTTTTAACTGTTATGACAGAAGTCAAGAAAAAAAATATTATCCTACTGCAGTTCAACAGCATCTTGTTGTAGGCCTTAGCCTTGTCTACTGCGCTATATAACTTGTCAGTAAATAAATAAATAAATAAATAAATATTTTCAATATCACAAGAGTCAGTTATGAAACTGATGCTTAATATTATGTCAAATGATAAAGAATAATAATATAATATAATATAACATAAGGTTTAAAGTGGTTCAAAGGGACTTAATGTGAGTAAAACCACTGTTGCTCCCAGTTCAATCTAATATCCTAAACTATGAGGTTTATTTTGAACTATATACAGTTGTAGCCGTTACTATCCCTCATCCAGTTCATTCCATCTGTCCACCACTCTTGAATCATGGAAAAAATGCTGTTTATGTCTCCCAACCCGTTTCTTGAACAGTTTCATGCTGTGTCCTCTGGTTCGATCATACTGCTTCATTGTAAAAAAAGCCTATATATTGCCTATATTTCAGTTTTCAGTTTAGCCAAACAATAACGAAATTTGCTACAGTAGTCATCACAGTACATTATTACATAAATGCAAACCAAATGTTAAAGTGACAACATAAAAAATGGTGATAAAATATTGCCTATATTTCAGTTTTCAGTTTAGCCAAACAATAACGAAATTTGCTACAGTAGTCATCACAGTACATTATTACATAAATGCATACACTGTATAGTGACTAAATCATGGCTATCGTAATTTTGTACATATTATTAAGAATTTACTAACCATGCCATACTTTTTATAAGATATGTTTCGTATAAGTAGATGGTCATGGTATGAGAAACAGATGTCAGTATGCCTACTAATGGCGTGAAATTTCTTGAGGTAGTTTCAAGATTTGACAGCGTTCAGTTCACAGTGAATATAATATCAATTTAAAGAATCATTTAATCAAAACTTGATTGAATCATAGTCACCAAAACGAATGACCAGTGTAGCTCATAACAGATGTTACATCAAGTTTAAAAAAAATTTTTGCCATTAAAGTGTCTGATAGTTTTTCCCACACCTTTTCATTAAATTTATCTGATAATTTAATACGGAACTGTGAATGGCAAAATTTTGCTCGAATCGAATCTCAAATCGGCTGTTAAGGTTCGAATCTCGAATCGAATCAGTGAATCAAGATGCTTGTAAAAATTTTCACAGCATATTTAAATGTAATGGCAGCAGATATTTCAATAATTTGGTGTTACAAGTACAATTTGTGAAAAATGGATAATTCATTTAATGTATATATTCAGTTTTATTGATAATGACCTAATCTCTAAATATTTCAAACTCATTTCCTACTGATGACATTTCAATAGTCTAAAAAATTTCATTGGTTAAGAAATAATTGGAATTTATTTTATGCCAACGTATAAATTAGACAGTGGGAGAGAATTATGGGCAAACCTCAGGACTGGATGTACCATGGAAAATAGCCACCACTTCCAAACAATCAATCAATGAACTTCAATGCAATAAACTTATATGGTGCCACTATCATAATACCTAGGGCATCAGCCAATGGAAAAACAAATCCAGTCCAAATTAGTGCCAGGTCAAGCCAGAAAGGTCAGTCAGATTGACAGGGGACGTAATCTAAGAGGATAGGATAACATTAGAAACCTGAATTTCACTTAAAATTGCGACCGTTCACAGTTTTACTGAAACAAAATATTTGAAAATATTTGAATCGATCAGTTCACTTTCAAATCATATTGGGTCCTTGATTCGTTTTCTAATTGAATATTGAAGCTTTGCAGGTCTCTATAATTTAATAAAGCCATAAACTGGGCTACTGTCAGATAATATTCAAGAAATACATTAAGCCTGTAATGGCTTATCAAAGAATCTATCTTTGCCATCAATAATCAGGTTTAATGAAGATATTAAAAGAAATGAGCCATCATGATTAAACTGGATCATGAGCCACATAAAAGAGATAAGAGTACAGAATCAAAGATAAGTACAGTACTAGCTAAACTTGTTGAGATGTGAGTAGTGTGTGTCTCCAGCTACATAGATTCACGCACAAACATGTTATAGAATGTTAGTCCAACGATGCTTGTGTTCTGGCACAACTACATATGGCTTGGAAGACTGGCTGGTCATGCGATCACATGATGAATATGCTATCAGTGTCCGTCAAGTGACTGGAGATATTTCTTCTCCACCAGGTATGGCACCAACTTATGTCTACAAAATAAAACAACTACCGGTATTTTATGATTCTGAAAAGAAATGGAATTCATTAAATTTATTGGAATTGCTGAATGCCATTGGTGTCATCAACTGTGTCTCCAGAAGCTAAGCATGGTTCCATCAGTCTTTCATTTATCGGCTGTGAAAAGTGTTGATCTCTTTGCTAAGCAGCAAGTTGGCTGTGTTTTTATTGCCAGCATGTACCAGGGCAAAAGAAAATAAACTAAAAGCTCCCCTGGGTCACTAGAGAAGTTCAGAAGAAGAGAAGGGCCAAAAATACATTATCTTACATTTTAGATATGCTAAAGTTATATTGCAATGTTGAAAGCGATAACTAACACCTTGTTACAAGTTCCTACACGATAATTGTCACAAGAGCCTGCCCAAACTTTTAAAAAGCATCTGCACATGATAGAGTCATAAAGACAATTTCAATGATATTTACTAATTGTCAAGACAAGTCATCTGAAAAATTTACACAACACCAACATTCACCATCTTTCCTATATATCGATAAAATTTATAAAGTATAATAAGTAGTTTCTTAACATCTGGAGACTATCAATTTGATATTCTAGTTTTCTTACTGTATAAGCTTCATGACTTGATGCTAAATAAGCAGCATGTAATCCAGTGGTTCTTAACCTTGTTTGAGGTACTGAACCCCACCAGTTTCATATGCACATTTACCAAACCCTTCTTAATGGAAAAAAAATATATAAGTTGGGTGCCTGTCTTGACCTCCCTCCACCAAACCCCTGAGACTGACTCACCGAACCCCTAGGGTTTGATCGAACCCAGGTAAAGAACCACTGATGTAACCTAACCTGATGGGTAGCATGACCAGATGTAGAACCGGAAAGACCATCTTGAGGTAAGGCTTTGGAGCAAACCCAAAGCCGCAGAGAACGGCCAACTGAAGCAGCTGCAAAAATGTGAAGAGATGGATTTTGCGCTGAGGCACAGTACGAATGTAATGATTTGGTGGATAGGCTGCCTATATTGGATACAAATAAACAAAAGCAATATCAAATCAAATCCGTTTATTAGTATCAGATAACAAAACAAGAAAAATTGAAAGCTGTAAATTTCAAATGATAATTACAGAAACACAAGTTATTGGGCAGAGGTTCTCAGACCCCTTTGCCTCGTGGACCACTTTCGAATATCAAAAATTTCTCGCAGACCACCTGAAAATTGAGAAAAATCATGGCAAATGACAAGCAAAAAAACCTTATCACAACTTACTAAAATTCTTGACAGACAAAAAAAACCTTATCGCAACTTACCGGTACTGAAATACGTCTAATTTTTATTAACGTTTTTTCAGAATCTGCCGCGGACCAATTTTGGTCCGCGGACCACGGGTTGAGAACCGCTGTTATTGGGTATACTTATGGTTATACTTATACAATTATGGTTATACTTATTATACTTATACAGGTTATACAATTGTCATTTTACAGCTCTACAAACTACTGCAACCTTAGCCTTATCGAAGCAAAGGCTTAAACGTTTGGCTGGCAACAACTACTCTAGGTTAATGGCATATGCCACCTGTGTTACTGTATGCCATAGAGAAAAATTTCATAAATAACAATGTGAGGATGAATTTTTTGTTTTGATATATGTGACATTAATGCATTGATTGCTAGAATTCCTAAGAGACAATGTTTTAAAACATTGCATACAGGATATTTTCAGATGCACACTCTCTTTACAAATCCAGACACATGTGAACATCAACATTTGTGCAACACAACACTTATTTAATTTTAAAAATTTACACAGATGTAATTAAAGTGAAAGAATGAACTGGCAGAAGATACTTTAAACAGTCGTTATATTCCCAAAACACTTTATTTGCCTCAACCCCTTTTTCGGTGGAATTGCTTCTTCAAAAACTCTCCACAGACTCAGAAATTTTTTGGTCTGAAGCTTGTGTTGCATTATGTTGTTATATTGGGCTATTTTTGTGTGACCTAGTTTCACTGAGTTGCCTAGTCATTGACTATTAGCAAGGCATATCTCAGGATCCACGATATATTATTTTAAACAATAATTTATTCGATATAAATAGGGGCTTTCGCGAGTTATCCCGGGCTCCGTCATTTGCAATAGGTTTCCTCTGCCCGAGTTATCCCGGGTCATGTCATAAAGGGGTTAAGCATGAGTCACCAATTGTAATAACAGTGCTGTGTTGGACATCCAGTGAATTTCCAGGCTCCATCCTAGCAGCAGTGAATTCGATATAGCAACAGTGATTTGATAATTGAAACTTGCCTGTTCAGTGACAAGCAGCATGATCCTCTCAAACAGCTGGTTACTGTGCAGAGCGCTTATTGCCAAGTAAAGAAAAAGACCATCGAGAACAGGGCGAGGGATTTTCTTCAGGTCCTCAATAAACAGCAGAGACAGTCCGATCAGTATGTGAGAGAAAATACCAGTCACTCTCGTCTCTCGTACACAGACTATCCTAGAAACACAAATTCAGAATGACCTTATAAATTCATATTATATTCAATCACCGTACACAAGTACTCTTTCTCATTAAGGCATACTTAGCATGATTTAAAAGTGGCTTAGGAGGCATTACTGCCTGTGTGAAAGCCACTAGAGGCACTAATGGGGCTTGAACCCGCTCCATCAGCCTGATGCTCCAGCACGTAACCCACTCTGCCATCTTCCGCCTCCTACAAATCTGGTTGGAACAAAGCCCATTAATGTCTGCATTTTGTGTCGAATTAAATTCTGACTTCATGCATTTTCAATGTTGCTTTTCTATTCTGAACTTCAAAAATTCAAAAACGGCATCAACTATACAATGAAATAGAAGTTGCCTGAAACAGACTCTTTCATCATTTAGCTGAAAACAATATTGATAACCAAAAAGAATGAATGCATTGTTTTCAAGCAAATGTATGATCACCTACTGAGCCCCAAATTATCTTCACTACCCGAATGATGTTTAAAAACCCACTGCCAGACCTACTACGATTGATCGGTGCCCCATATATTGCTCTCTTATAGCTGTCTTGACCATCCATTAGTACTTCTGTTAAGTGGTCGATCATTCAGTCAGTAGAAAGCTCTTATTTAGTATGTACTCACCCAACAAACACATCCTGCATTGCCTGTCAAAGCTCTTGTACTGGTTCTAAATGAACGTGGCAGCCGAATGAATGATTGAACCAAGGCCAACTCCCTTACTCTCTTCAAGAAGAACCTTAAGACTTATCTATCCAATGCCTCAAGTGACTTATATTGTTGTCAAACTCCCTTGATTTTCGACTTAGCCATGTTTATGATGATAATTGAAACTTGCCTGTTCAGTGACAAGAAAGTGCAGTGAAGATAGATATTGAATTGTCAAAATGGTTTAAGACAAATGCAGGAAAGAGACAAGGATGGGTCCATGCATGCTGTCTCCAACACTTTTCATTGTCATCCTGGATGCAATTTTTAAAATAGCAACTGGAGAGCTGGAAATAGGGCATAAGGTGCTGAGGAGAAAAATTGATTAGTCTAAATTAGTTTGCAGACAATGTCAGCCTGACCACAGACAACAAATCAGATCTCCAAACACTAACCAACAAAGTCAATCTGAAAAGCCAAGAATTTGGACTTTCAAATGAAAAAAACCCACTGCAGTCAGCAGAAAAGGAAAGCCCTAAACAACCCCATAATTTTCCACAGGAGCCTAGGGGACAGGGAACGGACGCACATGAGCCATACGGGCGAAAGGGTTAAATTAAAATAGCATTAGAGAATACAACAATTGAACAAGTTGAAGGTTTCACTTATGGTGGAGGAGAAATTGTCAGTAAAGGGGGCTATCAAGAGGATACTAAACAGAAAATTGCCCAAGGAATGAAAATGATGGGGAGATTGCAAAAAATCTGGAGCAGCAAGGGCATAAACATAAACACTAAGATCAAGATATACAACACCATGGTAGTTCCACAAAAAATATATGGTGCAGAAACATGGGGCATGAAAGAAACAAATGAACATAGGCTGCTAGTGGCTGCTAATGGAGAATCCTTGGAGTAAACCGGTTGCAAAAAATCAGAAACAAAGACATAAGACAGCGTTATTATTATTATCTACATAGTTTGTATAACATCGGCGTCATCATCACACTGGACTATATCGTAATCGTTGAATCAGGAGGCAGCAGTTAGCTTTAAGATCATTTATGTGATAATTTTTTAAATCAGCGATTTACTAGTGGACCAAAGAGTTTATGAGTCTGTAAGCACACTCAGTCTAAATGGTACAATAATCGACAAAATTAGAAGGAAAATACTCAACTGGTATGGACAAGTCAACAGAATGGATGAAAGAAGGCTATCATACAAGGCACCCTACACTCAAATAGAAGGAAATAAAAGAAGAGGAAGACCCAGAAAAATTAGATGGACAACATTAGAGAAGCTATGAACATGAAAGGAATTTCAATCGTAGAAGGAAGATTAGCAGAAGACAAGACTTCTTGGAAATGTTTTGTGTCTAGCTATTGCTGCTAAAGAGTTGACAGAAACCATGATGATGATGATGATGATGATGATGATGATGATGAAGATGATGATGATGATAATAATGGTATTTATAATGTTATACAAACTATGTAGATAATAATAATGGTATTTATGATGTTATACAAACTATGTAGATAATAATAATAATAATAATAATAATAATAATAATAATAATAATACAAATAATAAATATAGAATATTGAATATAGTTGAACAACATGATATAACAATTTAACAATTTAATGTTATGTAATATAATATACTGCAACACAACAACTATGAAATTAGTAACTAAGCTGAGGAGTAATGGTAAAGGTTCTTGTCATGCAATTGAAGGCTAACAGGTTCAAATCTGACCCCAGCCACTGCCTAGTGACCCTGGACAAGTTGCTCATCTTGTAATTGTCAATGAGGAGGACAACAGGAAAACCATCTCATTCAATGCATCCCCAAATGGCATAAGGCCATTTGGACCTGTCACCACCACCACCACCACCACCACCACCATCATGGTCATCGGCGTCATCATCACACTGGACTATATCGTAATCGTTGAATCAGGAGGCAGCAGTTAGCTTTAAGATCATTTATGTGATAATTTTTTAAATCAGTGATTTACTAGTGGACCAAAGAGTTTATGAGTCTGTAAGCACACTCCTTTCCACCTATGGCTATGACTGGTGCCCTTTGATAGGAAGATTTCCAAATTAATAAATTCAACATCAGGAGTCTATAAGACAAAGCATTACAACTCAGTTTAAAACTTATAAAAGCCACACATAAAAGCCATACTACTACAGACTGCCACTTGGTGTGCTAGCAATCTAGAGCTTTTAGACAATTGCTACAATTAGTTAAATGTACCAGAGACATGATTTTGCATCAGTCGGTAGGTAGTTTGATCTATCAACTTTAAGTTTGACCAATAAAATCCATTATCATTGCAAATGGTTAATAACTCCCTGTCTTATACCAAATGCTGAAAGTAAGAAAGAAATGTTCTCCAGATATTTACATGCTAAAAGGACTTAACCATTTAAAACTTGTTTCTTAAATTTTTACGATGAAATTTTCATAATTAACATTTGAGCAGGCTCAAATCATAAAACGGAATTGGTTTTATAAGAATGTTCATCACAAGCACATGTACGGTACATTGTACATGCTATTAAACTGGATAATAATGGTGCAGACAACACGGTACAAAGACATCTAAGCACATTCTTATTTAGCACCAGAATAGTTGGCATTAAACACAATCAAGGAAGATATCAATGATAAAATCCAGAGGAAACAGCTACTATACTTCGGACACGTTTGTGAGATGGAACAATGAAGATTGCCACATGCTTACATGGCAGAATACAGAGAAACACAGAGAGCGGTAGGCCACGAAAAAGATGGCTGGACGTCATAGAGAACGACTGACAAGATTTAAATCTAAACCTAGTTCAAGCAATAAGAGCAACAGGAAGACAGGAGTGCATGGAAGAAATTGCTGGGGCTGTCACAGTGTGGGAAAGCATTATTATGGCACTAAAGAAGAAGAATAGGATGAAGAAGAATAGGATGAAGAAGAAGAGGAAAAAGAGGAAGAAGAAGAGAAGAAGAAGAAAAAGGAAGAGAAAGAGGATGAGGAGGAAAAGGAAAAGAAAAAAAAGAAGAAACTCCACATGCAGAGGCAAGTATACAGAAGCATTCAAACATTTTCAGGTACAGCTTTATTTTGTCAAATCAGCCCACATCTAATTTGCTGTCTAACAACACTACATCATTAATCTAAAATCAAAATATTTACGTTCTGGTCATTATTTCAAGCAGAGTTTTGTATTACAGCAACTACATGATCTTCAGTGACAACTGTGCAAATGGCATGACAAGAGAATCACCGAATATCTCTATACGTACTTCAGATAGACATGGCCCTGGTATACTCTGTCTTCAACGTCAGCCATGGCACGGACATGAAGAGGAGAATGCGGCAGGGCTCCGTGGACCATCGGCAAACCGAAATAGGACAAGAAAGCATTCAGAAGAGCAATGATCATCAGGTCCCAGTGATAAGCTGGACCCTTCTTCATTCTAGAAAAAGACAATTGACATTGCAGAATGTCAAACAGATATATATATACACACACACACACACACACACATATATATATATATACACACACAAAATATTCAATTAATCAATCAATCGAATGACAACTTGATATAAAAAACCACGCGAAATAAAATTTTCTAAGCATGGATATAAAAGCAACAGAAACAGCTATAATAATAATAATTCATAAAATGGCTATAAATGTTCATCCAGAACACTATTTTATTCTGGTGGGAAACTAAAACCACCATTGATGCAAATTGGCATTCTGGCCAGCAGGTCTATCCAACCTTCTAATAGTCTAGTGTTGAGCATAACAGGGCCGGATTAAGGTCCGAGTGGGCCTGGGGCTGAGAAAAAAGGCTGTCGCCTATACTGAAAATCTCTGACAAGCAAAAAAGGTTATCTCGAAAATTGGTGGGCCTATTTTCATGATGGGCCGGGGGGTTACAGCCCCCGCCTTAATATGGCCCTGGAGCATAAGGCATCTTATATTTAAGTATCTTCATAGTCATACTTATTACCTCTATCTTATATACAGTCAGTTTCTTCCTATGCTTAATGAAATGCAACCCCTGACTTAGTTATCAGAGGCCTTTCAGTTAATATGTCAAACAATCTCAGTCTGTTCATTCTGTTACACAACTAATATTTCAAAATTCCTAGAAGTATTCTCAAGCTGCTGTTGGCCATTCTCCCTCCCTCCCTCCATTCATCCATCCTTGCCTCTGTCTGTCTCTCTCTCTCTCTCTCTCTGCTATGACAAAAGTCTTATTTTCATTTCAATTCTGCCTGATTTTCTTTCAGCTTTCACAGTCAATGGATCTTCTTCTTCTTCTTCTTCTTCTTCTTCCTCCTCCTTCTCCTTCTCCTCCTCCTCCTCCTCCTCCTCTTCCTCTTCTTCTTCTTCTTCTTCTTCTTCTTCTTCTTCTTCTTCTTCTTCTTCTTCTTATTCTTCTTATTCTTCTTATTCTTCTTCTTCTTCTTCTTCTTCTTCTTCTTCTTCTTCTTCTTCTTCTTCTTCTTCTTCTTCTTCACAAAATATCCCAAAGATAATAGAAGCTGTGCACTCTTTCTAACATGCAGTAGGCCCAAAGTCTGCAGAGAATTACAGTAGCTTTCAATATTTCTTGGCATCAGCTGGGAAAGGGCAGTTGTCAGACTCTGGCTGCCTTTCCATCCACCGAGACATCACCCAGCAATGTAGGCCTACTTATTCACCGCTGAGTACACCGGGTGATCGTCTGGGGCAGAAACAACTGAAACTTAGTGTCCGTAACAGTCAAGCTCCAGGCCTCTGATGACCACTGAGCTGATGCATTCACTGAACATAATTATGTTTTTTATTTTCTCTTCACTTCAGTGTTTATCTCCACCACTGAACACAACCATACTTCTGTAAGTCATTCCTTGCATTCCACCTGGTTTTCTACTTCATCATCTTTGCTAACAATTCCTCTTTTAGAAGCAGCTATTAGTGCAAAATAATCAGCATAAAAAATTCCATAAGTATTTCCTCATTATGTCTCCACTCATAACATCTGTAATAGACAAAATAAAAATGAAAAAGTCACTCCATAGACCCAAATCATATGGAGAAATCAAATGGTTAGTGCCTTCAGTTTTTTTCATGGCATCAGCTGAATGAGGGCAGTTGCCAGCCTTTCCCTTGCCGTCTCTCCATCTACTGACTGAGTGAGCACTTGATAGGTTCATTCACAAATGAGACGATTGAGTGAACGTCAGCACAGAAATAACTTAAATGTCTCAATCGATCAATCAAGAAACATCTTTAGCACCTTGAGCCTTTATAACAACACACACTTATTCAGTCTATGGTAGCTGAAGAGTGCAAATCAGTCAAAAACCGTGCCAATAGTAGTTGATGGTTGAATATGTCCATGGGGACACTGGCAAGACTTGAACTCTGGACTACAAACTATTGCATTCATTTATCTAACATAAGAAATGTATTTGACTACAAATATGCAGCAAAAGAATTATTAGAGCAATGGCTTAATGTACTGTGGTTCTGAAAAAGAATTTATACAGTAAGTTAACAGTCAAAGAGCCCAGGATTAGATGGCTTACAAGAGCCCAGGATTAGATGGCTTACATCTGAAGTTTCTTTGCAAAGTTATAAATGAAACTGAACATGCAATTGCATTGATAATCAATGAATCACTCAGAACCGGAGAAGTACCACAACACTAGAGAGATGTATTAGTCAGTCCACTGTCCAAGAAGGGAAAACGAAGTGAACCAAGCAATTACAGAAAAGTGAGCCTGACTTCTGCAATCTGTAAAGTTATGGAAAAAATACAGAGAGGGAACATTTTGGAACACTGACTAGGCATAAAATTGTTACAGATAGCATGGATTTACAAAGAGATGTTCATGCCTGACCAACCTGTTAGACTTTCTGAAGGAGGTTTATTATAACCTAGATGAGGGCAAGGCAGTAGACATAACATATTTAGATCTTACCAAAGCTTTTGATAAAGTACCCACACAAGACTGGCTGGCTGACTGACTGGCCAGTTGTCTGTTGACTGTGTGGAATATGAGGGAATATTCTCAGATAGATTCAAAATTGGTTGAAGAGAAGAAGACAGAAAATTTACATAAGAGGTGTTCATTCAGAATGGGCAACAGTTATTAGTGGAGTGCCTCAGGACTCAGTGCTTGCTTCTTCTAATCTATAAAAATTATATTGCTGAAGGATTACTATCCAAAATTTCAAAGCCTGCTGATGATACAAAGATGCGCAGAAATATTGACTCTGATGATGATGATGCTAAAAATTTACAGGAGGATTTAAGGAAATTGTTTCAGTGGTCTGTGGCCTGGCAGATGCCTTTTAATATCAACAAATATTCCGTAATGCATGTTAGGAAATCTAATAAATGTAATGAATATGCTTTATGGGAGAAGGTTCTAAGCACCACAGAAAAAGAGAGACTTGGGGGTATTCATCCATAGAAGTGTGAATCCATCTCGACAATGTATGGAGTCAGCAAACAAGAGCAATTGAATGTTGGTAATGATGAAGAGAACAATAGTGAGTTGAGACAAAGAGATAACCATAAAACTATAAAAGTCATTAGTAAGGTAGGCCTCATCTAGAATACTGTGTTCAGGCATGGAATCCATTCGTGAAAAAATTTAGAGCCTTTAGAAAAAGTGCAAAGACGAGCAACAAAGATGGTCAATGGATGTCATAATTTAAGCTACGAAAAAAGACTTCAATATTGTTGATTGACAACATTAGAAAGGAGAAAAGAGAGAGGGATTTAATAGAAACATACAAATAATGACTGGGAATCTTTACATTGGCACACTATCGCAGTGAAAGATGCCACAAATGCAGATTGTTAAAGCAGAAGGTGGAACCAAGAAAGAAAAGTTTTTTGAGTGCAAAGGTTGTGGACAAATGGAAGTCTGGATGAAGAGGCAGTAGCAGTTGAAACAGCAAACGAATTAAAAGGTTATCTTGAAAAACTAGGTTATTGAATGTGGAGAGCTACTAAAGTGGTTTTCACACAGGCTTACTTAGCCTCCTAACTGTTTTAAATCACATTTTTATTATTAAGTGAAAATTACTTGCCTCAAAATCAATGAAAAAATTGAAAATTCTGATAGGAATTATAAATAAATTAAAACAAGTCTTGTGCATACCGATTATCAGGACTGTTAACCATTGCTCCCGCTATGTTCTGATCCATGAAGAACAACAATGAAAGACAAAATCCAAGACCCATTGCTCCTAAAATTTCTGGCCACTGTAATTTTTCCAGAGGGGCAGCCTTGAAAATATCCCCTTGAATCACTTCAAACTTTTTCACTGAAAAGTACCATTTTAAAACTTTCATATTAACACATTGTAATACTGTACAGCAAGCTTCTCTCTTACTATCGCCGTCGTCATCATCATCATCATCATCATCATCATCATCATCATCATCATCATCATCATCATCATCATCATCATCATCATCAATCATAACTACCCTCTATCTCTGCTTACGGCTTTGGATCAATTGAATCTGACTAAGAGTGATCCACAGCTCTCTGCTGTAGATTTTTTTCGGTTTTCTGAGAATATTGTTCCTTCTTTATTGATGGTTTCTAATATCTTGCATTCATCATTTCCTTGGTTCTGCTTCTCTGTGGCTTTGGAGAAGGTAACTTCATTAGATCAGATTTGGGACAGTGCCAAAACTAGCATTGTTCAGCCATTAAAATTCATGATTATGAAATTAAATCATATGAAGATAGCAATAATATGTAGCACAAAATTCATATAACTTAACGGTTGCAAATTCACTTATAATAATACTAAGTATTGACATAATTTGAAACCAATTTAGTTTTGTTTTAGAATCAGTTCCATTTTGCAAATATCACTTTGTATAAAAAACTATATATATATATATATATATATATATATATATATATATATATATATATATATATATATATATATATAAACACACATATATATACAGGCCCTTCAAGAGGGGTGGGGGGAATATCCAGGGGCCTGGCGATCTTAAGGGGGCCTGGGTGGGTTCGCAAAATGTTATCTCATTCAATACTATTTATTATTATATTATTATGAACACACTGAAGGTGATTGGGGGCCCATCAAAGGCATTGCTTGTCCTTTAATGTCCTGAAAAGTATGAAAAAAGGTTATCACCACTTTCCACACTTGACCTGTATATTTTTGAAAACTTTAGAACTTTTTTGAGGACAAACTTTTTAAAAAATATAAACTTTCAAATTTTTCAGGGGCTCGTGACTGCTCTGCCAGAGGCCCAGAATTTCTCTTGACGGACCTGTATATATAGGCATAGCATGACTTGAGTTATCAGCAAAAATTCATATCACTGGTAGGGTTGCCAGATATCCAAAGTCGAAATACGGGAGATTGTTTCCGTGATCAATGCGCCCACTCCACGGTCCAGTTCATTGTGAATTATTATGGCTGGATCTATACTACACTACAGTACTATAGAGTATAGACTAGGAAAAAGCAATAAACAACAGTGTTCAATGCACTGCATCATCTGCATGTAGTGAATCAATATTACCTGGTACAAACAAGTTATAAGGAAGTGGGAGACTGGGGCTGAAATACGGGAGCTCCTGTAAAATACGGGAGGTCTGGCAACCCTAATCACTGGAGACAGTGGCGGCTCCAATATTTGGCAAGTGGGGGGCCGTTGGGATAGCAACTTCTAATCATGGGAGGGTCAACCATTTGCTGTTAGGTATGTAGTATTAGGTATAGGGTCCCAACAGGGGGGCCACCGGGGGCGGGGCAAGCACTCAATGGGGCACGGGCCCCCTATGGAGCCACCACTGACTGGAGATAGGTAAATAAGTAAAAAATGCACAGCACTGGATATAGGTAAATTTGCAACATGAAGTCTAGCAATTGTTGCACATTTTATTTGACTATCTTTTTTGCAATGTGAGAAGAATGTTAAATTATTGGCTTTCCACAATATCTGATTGAGCTGTTGTTGCTACAGAAATATCACTTTAATTAGAGTTCTGATCAACTAAGTTAATGGAAAATCTGCAAATGAAAGCAGGACTCACATTTCACATCTTGGAAAATGAATGATCCAAAGAACGACATAAGCAAGACGGAAACCGGAAGAGCACAGTCAGCGAGTAATTCTCGTTTGCTTGCATTTAGAAAAGGGCTAGATAAACATTTGCCAAAATATGTTTGGAAATAACACCAATTTGCACTTCACATACAATTGCTAATTGCTACTTGTCAATACAAAGACAACGAAATGCTTCTGTAAGTAATCTTATCTGAACACAGATCCTCACTTAGTAGCACTTTAAGAAGTATAATAATGCTATTTTATTATTCATTAATTAAAATTTTCATTTTATTTCTTACTGACATGATATGTCAGAATATAATTCTGCAAGTTATGGAGTTTTAACTTAATAAAATAAAATAATTAAAGATATAAAATTATCTATTAAACATTTATTAATACTGGATCTGATGCTGTTTTTTTTCAGTCAGAGGCAGGCATTGTGTATGATAGTGCAGAGTAGTAAAATGTGAATCAGTCTCAGGGCATGAATCACTGAGGCACAAATAAGAAATCCCCATAACTTAAGATCAAATCATATTAAAGCCGCCTTATCTAATGAAACCTTCACTCGTCAAGGTGTCTAGTATTCTTGTCTTGCGAAGCACATCTTAGCAGTAAATACTCATTCTTATGCACATTCATGCATGCAATGAACTACTCAATTGGCTTTGGCCACAAGATTAGTTTTCATAGTCTCCAAAACCACTTCACACATCACAGTGATGCACATAATGCCAACTGAATCGAAAGTATCTTCACTTTGCATGCACTCTCAAATGCAGGAATCCTTTCCTTGTACAACTGGATCTTTTGTAGCAGTCCATGGCTCACATCCACTCCACAGAAGAAGATGCTAAAATGTTTCGGGAATTTCTTTCTCATCTCTACATTTATTGATTTCAGTGCTCAACATTTCACAAAGCATTGGGGGGTCGGATTACTCCCACCCACAACAGTTTTCCGATACCAGTCATGGGGTGCCAAATGGCTAAAACCAAAATTGTCTACCTCAAGTCAGTCTTAACCAGTCAAGGTGAGGGCTAAATACTCCCAACCACCTGCAAATCAAACGATTGCTTTGTTGACATCGTCCAGTGCTCAGTTATATTCCCAAATCCATTATTGCTCTTATCTTCCTACTGTTCCTGTAGTCATACATCATGTCTTTTGACTTCTGAGGCCACTTCACTGGATACCCATTCTCAAATCAAATAAAGTGAAAGAAAGCATTCACTTCTTGTAAATTTCATGTTGAAAAATTTACTTTGTTATCTCTCAACAATACAGACTATTATTTACAACTGGCCAATTTTACTCACAGGCGTGCAAAAGAGCTTTGAAGTTAATTACAAATTGTCTTTAATACTAATTAACAAAGTCGTAAGCTCGACTGGACTAATCATAGTATGAGCTCAACCAATGCAAATGATACACAACCTACTACTACTTAGAAATGAAATCGCTATCAAACAGACTTACGTTTTTGTGAAATTGTACAGCGACAGTCCTAACCAAACGGTACCAAGCATGAGCAGCAGATACAAAAGACTGTTCTCCCTGAGACATTCACCGATTGACAGACTGCCATACTGCTTTTCACTTCCGTAGTCGGGATCTGCCTTCAGTGCCAAATGATTGATAATATCTTCAGCGCTTGGCTGTGGAGATGGATCAACCGTGTGAATCAAGGACGGGGTGGAGCTGTTTGGATTACATTTTGGCGAATGGTAATTTTCATGAAAATCTGTCAGATAAAGTATGTCTGCAGCTTGTGCATCAACTGATTACAATTTAAAATCGGGATTCTCAATTCTGAAATGTTTCACTTGCCGTCAGTCTCAACGCCAAAAATAGGCCAGACACAATTGATTAACTTGTTCAAGCACTTTCATAAATAAGTCTTTCATTATAAGTATTTGTGCAATAAATAATATAAAGTGAAGATGTAGGGTGCAAAATTATTTTACTACCAATCCTGTTTGCTTCCAAATTTTCTATCATATGTAAAATAAATCAATCAATAAACAGTAAATAGCAATAAAGATGATAATGATGATTAATGATGATGACGACTGTTTATGATGATGATGATGATGATGATGATGATGATGATGATGATGATGATGATGATGATAGACAATTATTCAGAAAAGATCACACTAATGGCATAGATTTCAGTCACTGGGGGTAACAATGAGAGACAGTTATGCAGTACTTGTTTTAATCTTAATTACCATAGACAACATCCTTGAAAGCATCGACAGCAAACGCCATTGATATGAACAAAGCAAAAATCTCTTCAGTTGACCTGAATAAATGATCAGATATGAATGAGCTAAAACTCAACATCTTTAACCTCAGCATTTAAAAAATAAGAACTACAAGTAGAACAGAAAATTTCAGCCTAATGTGAAGCAGCTCTATAATGCTCTTAATTTTTCAAGTAGAAACGTTTAAAAACATCACAGCTAAGCTAACACATCACCACTTTTGCAAGCGCTATGTAAAATAATCCACTAGATTTTATTTAATTACATACTCCAGTACGCGGTCTCTACTTTACGTCCCTCCTCCGTCAAAGACCACGAAGTTCGGAGGGAGGTCCGTCACACGAGGCAACCCTCTCCTATGGAATTCTTTGCCCGACTCAGTGACCGCAGACACTTCCTTCGATTCATTCGCCACTAAACTTAAAACGCACCTTTTCAACTCATCGTACGATTGTTCCATGTAAAGCGCTCTTGACTTTGGCCCCCGCTATGCTACTGCGCTATATAAATCGTCATGTAGAATAGAATAGAAGAATACTCGCTTAAACTTACTTAATGTAAACAAAGGAAGAAAAATAAAGACAGTGAGAAATAATGCAAATAAATGAATCACATAGCGCCACTTCATGCCTGTTAGCGATGAGAAAAAAACGTCCAAGTGAAAGTCTATGCGTCCTTCTTTATCGCAAATTACAAGAAAAATTCATTCAGCCATTCAGTCTGTCATGTCCGGCTGATTCGTTTCCCACAGCTTGTCAGTATCTGAGCTGATTTTGATCACTGATCACGAATCTTCTGTCAGTAGACGAGTTGACACAGGGACTCCAAAACTAGAAATGTATCATCTCAGGCGTAATGAACTCATAACTAAGAAGTCACTCCTTCCTCTGCCACTCCTGATGCACTCATTCACAGCTGAGCTGATTGGGTAAGCAGCAGCAACAGAAACCTCCTAAGGTTTCTGCCACAACAGAGGTTTGAACCCCAGAACTCATGACTGGCAACCACTGGACCATACATTTAAAAAGTAAATAAGCAAAACCTGTTTAGATATGTTTGTCGCCTTCTTAAATGCTCTATGAATTGATCAACGATTCATAGTTTTAATGAAAAATTAATTATCATATGACATTAACAACAGCGGACATAACAACGTTTTGCAAAGAAGAAGATTCAAACAAACCTGGTAAACCATTTCATAAGTTTACTGGCATCAGTGAAGGCATAGATGAGCAGGAAGAATGAGTTCCACAGACCAGTGCAAGCAAACATACCAACAAAGTCCAACTTCCAATCTTCACAGATGTTATATATCACTGTCAACAGCAAAACAGCGAACACATTAACATGCATCAAAATACAAATTTAATTTAAATTTAATTTAATTAGCTATTTATATTGCGCCTAATCAATTAATGTTAGCAAGCACATTACAATTAATGTCAAATATTATAAGCACAATTAACCTTTTTACTGCCAAAATGTGGAAAATGACTGTGCAGGTGAAAATCGTTAAAAAGTGACATTTAAAAAAAATTTCAATATAGTAATTATTCAATCACATGCAGTTACTAGCGCACATACAAATTTTTATTACGTGATCATAATGAGCTAATACTTGCATAAAATGTCTGCTAATACTGGTAAAAGTGTCAAACACAATGTCAAACACAGCAAGGAAAGTGTGTCAATTTTTAGTCATTGTGGAACTAATGACAATCAGGCGGTAGGTAGTTGTCTATGTCACCCGCTGGATCTTATTTGCCGGTATACACACAGAATCTTTAAGTGTAACCTGAGTGTTCTGATAAGCAGAACATTTTGATCCCAAATCGGGAATGTTTCAATGGCATGTACTGTCGGAAAGCTAGACCCCTTCCACAGCAACAATAATAATAATAATAATAATAATAATGTGATTTTAAGTGGTTTAGGAGGCTAAGTAAGCCTGTGTGAAAACCACTGATGTAACCATCTGCATTCAATAACCTAGTTTATCTAGATAGCCTTTGAATCCGTTCACTGTTTCAACTGTCACTCCCACCTCGTCCAAACTGTTCCATTTGTCCACAACCCTTGCACTAAAAAAGTTTTTCTTTCTTGGACCAACCCTCTGCTTAAACATTTTGCACTTGTGGCCTCTTGTGCTGCTATAGTGTGCCAATGTAAAGAATCGATCATATGGCACATCTACTTTCCCAGTCATTATTTTGTATGTTTCTATCAAATCCCCTCTTTCTCTTCTCCTTTCTAATGTTGTCAGTCCACAATATTGAAGTCTTTTTTTGTAGCTTAAATTATGGCACCCATTGACCATCTTCGTTGCTCGTCTTTGCACTTTTTCTAAAAGTTCTATATCTTTTTCAAGAATGGATTCCAAGCCTGAACACAGTATTCCAGATGAGGCCTTACTAATGACTTATAAAGTTTAATGATTATCTCTTTGTCACGACTCACAATTGTCCTTTTCACCATTCCCAACATTTGGTTTCCCTTTTTGCTGCCTCCATGCATTGGTGAGATGGATTCATACTTCTATGGGTGATTATCCCCAAGTCTCTTTCTTTTTCTGTTGTGGTTAGAACCTTCCCCCTAAAGAATATTCATTACCATTATTAGACTTCCCAACATGCATTACAGAACATTTATCAATATTGAAAAGCATCTGCCAGTCCACAGACCACTGAAACAATTTCCTTAGATCTTCTTGTAAAATTTTTGCATCATCCTCCGAGTCTATATTTCTGCATAACTTTGTGTCATCGGCAAACTTTGAAATTTTGGACAGTAATCCTTCATCGATATCATTCATATATATTAGAAAAAGCAATGGCCCAAGCACTGAGCCCTGAGGCACTCCACTGATAACTCTTGCCCATTGCGAATGGCCTCCCTAATGCCAACCTTCTGTCTTCTTCCCTTCAACCAATTTTCAATCCATCTGAGAATATTGCCCCTTATTCCACAGGACTTCAGTTTGGCAGCCAGCCTTATATGGGGTACTTTATCAAAAGCTTTGGCAAAATCTAAATATATTATGTCTACTTCCTTGCCCTTGTCTAGCTTATCAAAAACCTCCTCCAGAAAGTCCAACAGGTTGGTCAGGCATGAACGCCCCTTTGTAAATCCATGCTGACTATCTTTAACAATTTTATGCCTAGTCAAATGTTCCAAAATGCTTTCTTTCAGTATTTTTCCATAACTTTACCGATTACAGATGTTAGGCTCACTGGTCTGTAATTGCTAGGTTCACTTCGTTTTCCCTTCTTGAACAGTGGGCTGACTAATGCGTCTCTCCAGTCTTGCGGTACTACTCCAGTTCTGAGTGATTCATTGATTATCAAAGCAATTGCATGTCCTATTTCATTTTGAACCTCGTAAAGAAACTTTGGATGTAAGCCATCTAATCCTGGGCTCTTGTCTGTCTTTAAATTGGTCAAAACCTTGATAACACATTCTTTTGTACACACTATATCTGTTAGCATTTCTTCTTCATTTCCATCAAACACAATTTTGGCTTCTGGCATAGTATTTGTATTTTCCTCTGTAAATACTGAACAAAAATAGTTATTTAGAATCTGTGCAGTTTCTACATCGTCTGTTATTGCACATCCTGCGCTGTCCAAGAGGGGACCGACTGTGTCCTTCGTCTCAACTTTCTATTACAATATTTTAGAAACTTTTACTGTTCTGTTTTATATTTTTGCTAATCTACCTCCAAAATTTGCAATAGCCATCTTGTTAGTAACTGCTGATGCTTTTCTTTTCTGAGTATACTGTTCCTCCAAGATCTTAAGTCTGTGCTGATTCTGCTCATTTCCTTTACTTGCTAATCTGAGTTTACTTAGTTTCCTCCACGCTTTGTTTTTCGCCCTTTTTTTTCGTTGCACTTCTCTTGTTATCCAAGGAAGTTTGTTATTAATTTTCTTCTGTTTGGGAATGGTCAATTCTATGACTTTGGACATACATTTGGTAAATATGCTCCAGCCTTCCTCGGTGTCTTTTCCTGTTAACTCCCTCTCCAAATCCATTTCTGTAATCATCTTCCTTGCCAGGTCATATTCTCCCTTAAAAAAGTTACGTCTATCCAGAAACTGCTTTTGTTGACCAATCCCAAAGTTAATAGTAAAACTGACCATTTGGTGATCACTTGTTGCAAAATTCTGCCCAACCTCCACGTTGGAAACTATATTCTCCTCTCTTGTTAGAACCAGGTCTAATATGTTGTTGCCTCTTGTTGGCCTTGTCACATGCTGAAACAGAAAATTATCATTGACACAGTCCAGAAATTTCCTATCACATGATCTCTCTGTATCCAGCGTTTCCCAGTCTACATGATAATTAAAGTCACCCATTATAACAACATTTTCTCTTGATACCTTGTTCAATAAAGCAAACATTCCATTATCTGATTCTTCCATAGCACTTGGTGTTCTGTAACAAACCCCTACCAATATTTTCTCTCGGTGACTTCTGATTTCACACCATATATGCTCCTTGAAGTGATCATTTTCTATGTCTGTTCGCTCCATGGCATGCAAGCCTTCTTTAATGTAAAGTAGTACCCCTCCTGCTCCATGACCTTTGCTGCTCTGGTTTTCCCTATCTTTTCTAAACATAGCATATCCCTGTAAATTTAGTTCGGTATCATCAATGTCACACTTGGCCCACGATTCTGTGATTCCGATAATGTCTGGACTCATAAATTTTACTTGCATCTCCAACTCGGCCATTTTAAAAACCCCAATCAAACTCCTAGCATTTACATAAAAACAGTTCAGTGGTTTTCCATACCCTGACATACTAACTACATTACCGTTATTAATAATTTCATCTGTATTATAATTGTGACAGCTAGAGAAACCATATTCTATGTCACCCCTAGATTTATGCCTAATTACTTCCATATTATCTCTATATTTGTTATCACCTTTACCTCTTAGACATATGGCTTTGTCTCTAACTGTCAACCTACTTAGTTTAAAGCCTTACAGCAGCATTTAACACATGCAAATATTTTCCTAGCTATTTTATCTGCACCATACCTGTTGAGATGCAGCCCATCCTTTCCCAAATACCTGTCCCAAACATCGAAGTCGGCGTTCAGAAACTCAGCTCCTTCGCTCTGGCACAGTTCCCATAGTTCCTCGTTCAATATTTCATAAACGACCCCAGAAAGACCTGGTGTATAAGTATTTTCAATCCGCTAAAAAACTAGGTCGGACATAGCTTACATAAAGCCAGCGTGCCAGTATAGCAATGTTATTTACAGTGCCAGATATTTCTGGGCCTCTATGGGCTTATGCCGGATTGATCCGGCGGCTATGGCACCACAGAATTAAATAAGCCGCCAGATATATCCCACGGTCTAGGCACAGAAAGGGTTAAACAGATGTGTCTTCAACTGTTTGCGACAGCATGTGCCTAAACTTGAAATCTTTGCAATCATTATAAAATCTTGATCACTAAATGGAAGCCTTGTGTCACGGTAAATGGTAAATAAATATAATCATCACATTTCATCTTCATCACAATCAGGCATTCTGAAAAGGATCAAACAAAGAGATTCTAAAGATATTTTTAAAAATTAACATAAAAATTATAATTATAAACTTGACATTTCTAATTTTAAAACATATAGACTTCAACTAATGATAATTATATATATGACAAAGGCTACAATGCATATGCACTCTATTGAAAATTCTCAGAAAGCCTACAAAATATTTCATTAGTGCCACTGTCAATTCGTGCTGCCTAGAGGCTCCAGAACTCAAGGTAATTAGTAAAACCTAAGAAAAGAATCTCTAGTACAGGTACCCATCAGCCACAACTAAACGGTGTTGGCGGCTGCGAAAGTATTGATCATCTGCCAACAATGGCCATTTATTGTTCTTCAACATTTGACGCTGCTGTTCATCTTCAAGAAGACAAAATCCAGGACATGACTACCGTGATCCAACCCACTGATTGACACTAATTCAGCCACATGCCAATCAATCTTAAAGTAATCTTCAGATCACATTATTCCTAAATTTCATTTCTGTTGAATTGAATCTCAGATCTTATTTTTTCTTCATGTTCAGATTCGAAGCAGGGAGCGGGGGGGGAGAATTTATCAATCACTGGCTAATACAATATGTAAGCATCTGGAAATTCTGCAAGGCATCTTACTTTTGCAAGTAGGTCACCTTCAACTTAACCAACCATTAAATCAATACATGAAAACATCCTTATCACAATTATCAAAACACAGAAACGGTTGGTCACAGGAGCACAGGACAAGACAGAAAAGGATCTAGGATGAGAAAAAGCACAGAAGAAATAACTAATTTGTAGAATTAAGCTTTCACTAGCACTATATAAATATGGCTGATTATTACATTAGATTAATGATTAATGATAAAGTAGCAGCAAACCTTTAGTGTAAATAGCCAGAGGTGCAGTAGTCAAAAGTATAACCATTGGCTGTCCACCAAATATTGCAAACACAAGTCCACTAATAGTCTGAGAGTAGATTACCTTTTTCACATCTGTAATCGTGCATAAAGATCGGTGTCATAATAAAATAATTTTATAATTACAGCATAGAATTCTTTTATTCATTGTTCATATTCATTCTGAAGTTGTCACGAGTTAATAATTTGCTGACGAAAACTGGCATTATCAGATCTATAATGTCTGTCAAAGAAGAAAAACTAGCAGATAGAGATATCTTGAGAACCTTTGAATAACCAGACAAAACATAACAAAACATGTTTAAGGGTAGTAAATTCCAAATAAATCACCGATTTTTCCTTCGTTATCTGGACCACCCGTGTTGTTGTAGTAAAGAACTCCAAGTGCGATTGCGGGTAAAATGCAAGCAAAATATAGAAAGAACGTCGTTGATATTGTTTTGTGAAGTGTATTTGCACCACACAGACCTAAATAATATTTTTAAAAATAACAATTACTGATTCGTCAACGAATTATCATCAGTTCTACACAAAATAACAGCAACTCTTCAGATAGCATTCTGAATTTTCATGGCTGCAGTGCTCAAGAATTGAGTCTTCGTCTTGAGACTCAGTTTTGAAAGTCTCAATATATAAGTATTTAATATACATATCCTAGGAAGTACTGCTCGACACCAAAGATTCATACTAGCATAAAGGATGACGTCATTTTGTAGAGGTCCCTTTGTATGCTAATATAATATAATAATAATATAACAAGGTTTAAAGTGGTTCAGTAGGGACTGCCCTGTGTGAGAACCACTGTTGTAAGGGTAACTGAGTTCATAGAGTACAGTTTTAAGAAGTCATTCAAGTGCATTCATAATATGTTCCATGATGACAGAAAGCACTCTTTGTTGCCAGGGTCTGGAGCAGACCCTAGCAACAGCCATTGAGAATGTGCAGTAACCAATGTTCATGTGGCATGCTGCTGGAGCAACTACAGTGCAAGTGCATGCCAACAATGGCTCTTGTTAATGTCAGCTATTTCATTTAATTCAGCCAGGCCTGTCTAATATATATATATATATATATATATATATATATATATATATATATATATATATATATATATATATATATACATACATATGAAAAAATTGCCTGGAGTCATGGAGAAATTGTGTGGTCAACTTTTGTCCGGTTCAAGGTGTGAGAAAGACCTCTCAAGACAATTACATTGAAGCCTTGTTGTATACGCCAGTGGTTCTTAAAGTGGTGGCCTGCGGACCACTGGAGTACTGATTGGTGATCCGTAAAAGAGTCAGAAATAAATTTAAATTTTAAACCAAGGCTTTTTGTGCTTTCGTTTTATTTCTCCCTGGTGTTTTCTTAGAAATTCTAAAATTTTTAATACATATTCTTAAAATGTATAATTACCTACATTTTTGTGAATCATTAATGTTACATGATTATATATATATATATATATATATATATATATATATATATATACACATACACACACATATATATATATAATATATATATATATAATAATGGCATTCAGACAAGAAAAACTGTTGGAAAATCATGCATAGTGTTTCATTTCTATATAAAATACACATGCAAACATCTTAGATCATTATCTAAATGACAACCTCTCAAGGGACTCTTATTTTTGAAGAATTGCAAAAATCAGTATATTAAAAAAATATTGCTTGTTAATTGTTCATGAACTAATTGACGATCAGTGTCAAGATAGGAAGATGACAATGGGTGAAGATAAGGTCTTCCATAAAAAAGAGGAGAATAAAGCTATGTGCAAATGCGCTGATGCCGAGCGGCATAAGCACCAAGGAATGTCAAGACTTAGGAACCAGGCAAACCTGTGGGTTTGTCTGAGCGGTGCAAAAATTCAACCATAGATGCAACAGATGAAGATGACGAATTAATTAGTAATCAGCCAGTAACACCAGCATAAACTTTCAGCCAGTCAAGTCATAACTCCCTCATCAACTTCACATTCACAAACTACAACTACAAAGACAAATAAAGGACGACTGGTCGATGACCAATTGTTCAAAGTGGCCAGTTTGGACAAAACAAATACCACACCACGGGCAAACAATGCACTTTGCTACTCTATAGGAATTTCATGTTTACTTACTTACTTACTCCTGCACTAAAAGTGGCTGCTATCACTGTGCTTCTGTACAGCGATAGCCTCTGACCCCTTGCACTAACTACTTCACTGTATGAGGCTCGTAAAAAGATACACTTCAGCATTGGTGAAGGAGGCATCAGGAGTGCATTTTTATTCAGACACCACACTTGTAGCACATTTTGCTGACGGACAATGGAGGGCACCAATTCTGGCCTTATGGCCAGGGCGCGATTTGCGGGAGGAGGGGGGGGGGGGGGGGGGGAATCTTCCCCACTGCCCAACTGCACCCCCTACTGCTACATCCCCACCACTACATCCCCACTGCTACAGTTTCCAACAACTACATCCCCCAAGCTCGACATACCCCCCCCACTGCTCCAGGTCACAAATCGCACCCTGCTTATGGCTGTTTTGTCTGAAAAGTTTCTGGCCATACTAAAACTGCCACTGAACTGGTGTCATGATGGGGAACAAAGTTGTTGAAATCCTCAGACATTGGGATGGATTGCCATAATGAAATATATATATATATATATATATATATATATATATATATATATATATATATCACCTAATTCTAGCAAGAGAAATCTTGTTTAACTTGCAAATTAGTAAATTACACTTTCTTAATGTAACAATTTGGAACAATTGAGAACCATGTACGGAGACAACTGAAGAGGCAGACCAAGAGAGCGGCTATATGACATTGCTGAATGAAGGAAACGTTGATTTCATAACCTAATCAGAGCAACAAAGTACTGAATGAAATGGAGACAAATTGTCAACCAAGCGGTCAGCACCAATGGATGGAGCAGCCATGGAGCTGGATGATGAATACAACAATTTTATTATTCTCAATCTTAAAACTGTGTTCTACATCACTCATGTGCACTATTCAGGTCCAAATAAAACAAACTTAACTTACTTCCATTCAATTGAATGGCTCTCTGCAAACCTTTTGCATCATAGAATTCCACCAAAATGTACAGAATATTCACTAACTGAACAGTTCATTGGTAAATCGAATGCACCGACTGTTTTCAAAACATTTTAGCTTTTGATCAACAATAGGCAAGGCACTAGAAATTCTCCACACTAAGGTTTTCCTGAATACACCAAATGTACTCGTTCTAAAAATCTCAATTTTCTAAATAAAATATAGAGCAAAGTTTATTAAACAACTAATGACACTCTTTAGCATCTTTGAGAAATTTTTGTAATTTACTATGCAAACACTCACAAAATAAAATTGTTAACTGTAAATAGAAATCGTCTGCTAACCATCTGTGTAATCAGACAGGTAGTGAGGTATTCTACGTCTCAGGTCATCCCTCAAACCTTGTGCAAACCAAAATGTGTTTTGGCCTTCCTGAAATGTCCCCACATATACTTCAAAGCAAAGCCAGAAAATGTATCATAATGCATTATTCTATTTCCCATAATGACTGAATAAAAAATATACCAGTTACTAGATCCTCAAATGATATTAACAACAAATCCGATGAAATGCAAAACTCAAAGATTCCATTTCAACAAATAATAAATCTGAACTAGAATGTAGATCAAAGTTAGACACGAAAAATAGAAAGCAGCAATGTACATAAAATTCTGCCTAGTCTAATTCTAACAAAATATAATTATGCTTCTGCTGAATGTCAAAATGAAGGACAAAAAATGCCTCAACTGCCAAATGCCAGAAGATGGAGTAAACAGGCGAGTCAACGGGTGCACGTGACATCAATACCAGATTAAACTCACAGGTAATGACGAACTTTCTCCTGGTTTGTGGACAGATTCTTCCGACAATTTTCTCTTCGAATCACCATCACAGTGCTCCTCGGCCAGCTCCTTCATGTGTTCCCACAGAAGCTTCTTGAATTCATTCTCCGAGTGCGCTCCCAGCAGGCGCAAACGCAAATCCATGTCAGCAAATAACGTGGCAAAGGTACGTCCTGTCTCGAGGGCATTTTTTGTGCCTTTCTACATTACACATGACATAGCAGTGGCGAAAGACAAGACGCACAACATCAGGTGACACACAGGTAAAGCAAGGGAGAAAAGCAATTAAGCTGCAAAGCTAGAGGTTTGGGACACTGTGAGATTTTTAGTTCTGCCATGCATCAAAAGTTTTAAACATAAACAAAACATTTCTCATAGGATTTAAAACTTAATTTCTCCGAATTTTACAACTGCAACAGAGTTCATATCAATATATTTAACAAGGAGAGGAAAAAAGAAAGTGATATTTTTAGTCAGACCTATGACATGCTGCTCAGCAGATTTAACTTTTAATATATTAACATATTTGTGTCCAAATATTTTTCTGGTATATTTTACTCAATTGTGAAAATTATACATGAATTCAACAAAACTTTGCTGCATCTGGCACTTTGCCAGTTGCGTCTGCATTCTGCAAGAAATAATCATGCTGCTTGTTTTAATTATGGTAATATTAATAATAATGTGATTTAATGTGGTTTAGGAGGCTAAGTAAGCCTGTGTGAAAACCACTTAGTAACCATCCACATTCAATAGCCTAGTTTTTTGAGATAGCCTTTGAATCCCTTTACTGTTTCAACTGTCACTCCCACCTTGTCCAAACTGTTCCATTTGTTTACAACCCTTGCACTCAAATTTTTTTCTTTCTCTGCTTAATTAAACACTTTGCATTTGTGGCCTCTTGTGCTGCTATAGCACGCCAATGTAAAGAATCGATTGTATGGCACATCCACTTTCCCAGTACTTATTTTGTATGCTTCTATCAAATCCCCTCTATCTCTCTTCTCTTTTCTAATGTTGTCAATCCACAATATTGAAGCCTTTTGTCGTATCTTAAAATATGACATCCATTGACCATCTTGTTGCTCCTCTTTACACTTTTTCTAACTCTAAAAGCTCTATATCCTTTTCTCAAGAATGGATTCCATGCCTGAACACAGTATTCTAGATGAGGCCTTACTAATGACTTATGTAGTTTTACGATTATCTCTTTGTCTCGATTCAATATTGTTCTTTTCGTCAATAGTGATTTTTTCTATAGTACCGATATATTATTTGCAGACCAAGTGCATCAAGTGCATATTGACAGATCCTACCTACTCCACAAACACTGTACAACCAATTTGCTAAAATGAATAGCAAAAACGTATATACATGGACAGCAAGAACAAAATGATAAAATATAATATAAACAACAGCAGCAAAAAATTTAGACTAAAAATCAATAAGGAAAAAACTAAGGTAATGACCATAGGAAAAACAGGGAGACATATAACATCTTACTCAACAATGAAAGATTAGAGCAATTTAAGGAATTCTCGTACCTTGGAGGGATAATAACAGAAGATGGAAAGTGTGAGAAAGACACAAAGAAAAGAATTGGGCTAGCAGCAGCAACAGTGGGGAAACTAAATAAAATTTGGACGTCAGCAGTACTAGGCCTATCTATAGACACAAAAACTATGGTTCACAAGACAATGATATTACCAATCTTGATGCAGGAATCCCAATGCTGAAAGATAAAGAAAGAAGATGAAAAAAGATACTTACCTTTGAAATGGCATGCCTAAGAAGAATGTTAGGAATTACAAGAAGAGATAAGCTCAAGAAGGAAGTAACCAGAGAAAGAACGAATATGACAGACACAGCAATGGATAAAATCCGAATGAGAAGACTACAGTGGTTTGGACACGTGACAAGAATGCGGAAAGAAAGACTGCCTTTGAAAGCTCTGCACTGTCATACTGTAAGAAAATAAAAGTAGAGGAAGACAAGCTAAGAGTTGGATAGATAATATAAAAGAAGATGCCGGAAACAAAATCTTAACTTAGAAGAAGCAACACACATGACAAGAGACAGGAAGAACTAGAGTCATCTTGTTTCAAACTCATCATCATCATAGATGATGGAAGATAAAGAAGAAGAAGATATATATATATATATACATATATATATATACATATATATATATACTGGTGTATATATATATATATATATATATAAAACATTCATTACTGGTCGTAAATTATAGACAACATTAGACTTAGCCATAAAATGTGCCTTAAGTGTTCTTTTAAAAAGGGAAATATATTGTGAGGGTGAAAATATATGAACTTATTTTGAAACAATACAGAATATTTATAAAATAATAATCAATAATAATAATAAGAAGAAGAAGAAGAAGAAGAATAAATGGGTTAAATAAATGGATTAAAGTGGTACAGTAATATCTGTCCAATGTTAGAACCACTGGTTTACACAGAATGTTTTTGCAATGATGTAGACACTTAATCACACGACAGTTATTCACACGGACATTTGATCACCAGACAGTTAATCTCGCACATTTCATCACATGAACATATAATGGATTGTACTAGAAAAAGATCTACCATATACCATATACCATATATATATACATATATACCAACGGGTGATGAGCCCATGGTAGATGATCATGATGATGACGACGACAACGACGACGATGATGATGATGATCCTGTATAACTGGTGGGTGCAAGTTTAATGATTCTTCAAAGGTAATCATTATATTTATGGAAATTTGTTAGCATTATCAATAATATGATAAATGTGCAAAACCACGCAAATAAACTAAAATCTCATTCTGCGAGTATCGATCGACTGCACTTATCACGCGCTGTTTCAGTATCTGGTATCTCTTGGGGACAGATGGTTGTGAACCAGACATACATACCCCATAGAAATGCTATTCATTGCATTTGCATGTCTTTTGTCTTTTACAATTCCCTTCATGATAGTCCATTCTTATTGTCGCTCATTTTTTATGCATTTATCACTTTCGATGCCAAAGACCCTACTTGTAAAAACGTCCACACTATAAATAGTGTTGCATGCAGTGACCAAACCAAACAAAAAACATGCTCATATATGTCCAGTGTACATATGTTCAGGTGATAAAAGGTGTGTTACTAACTGACTGGTGATTATATGTCCAAGTGAATAATTTTCATGTGATTAAGCATCTAGGGGATTAAATGTCAGTGATTAAATGTAGCGTGATTACATGTCTCATGATTAAATGTACACCAATGATATAATCATTGTTGTACGTGTTGTACATGTTGAACATAGTACCTAAAGTCATGAGCAAGGCCATTACAGTCATGCTGTGGTTGTTGTACGTTGAATGTATTCAAAATGTCAAGCACATATACTTAAAAACTTGTTATAAAGTTTTTTTGCAAAATTTAAAATTTCAACACCACTATTTAAAAAATTATAATAACCAAAATATTTAGGATGTATACACATATATTCTAGCTAGTTGAACCAAAATTCCTGAAACTTGACATGGTTGGCAAGGAAATGGTTGTATATTCAGAAAAATCAATTTAAACTAATGATTTAATTGAATTTTTAATCACAGAAAATCACAGAAAGTTGTATGCTGTAAGTGGACAAATGAACCACTGATCTCCAATATGGTAATATGCCACTGTATCACAATACTGAAACACCAAATATTCATATCACTGATGGTGGTTATTATTAATATTAATATTAATATAATTAAACTGACAATTTGCAATGTGCCATAGTACCTAAAGTCATGAGCAAGGCCATTACAGAGTCATGCTGTGGTTGCAGTGAGAATGCTGCAGTATGATAAAAGCAACAGAAGGACAGTGTCACCTCTTTGTTAGATGTCACAACAAGGATGATGAACCAGACTTCCTGACTGGTTCTTCCCAAGTTGGCCGGACTTCTAAGTCTTGCTATGGCAACATGTCGCTTTTGCACTGTGGAAAGGGTGCATCTGCATAGAATAATTACGAATACAAGTTCTTTGTTACTTTTCCACTAATACTACAGTATATCATCAAGGCATAAATATCAATTTATTATAGCCTGTTTAAAAGATCTAATTTATGCCTGGTATCCTGTATAATGGAGGGTGCCAATAAGAAAGGAAGACCACACAAAGTGTGATGATATTGAAGAATGGTGTGGAAGTACCGGTAGTTTTACAGGATCTGAGTCACAGAGCAATGAACAAGAATGACAGAAAACTGAGGAGATGGAATTATATACCAAGGGTGATGAGCCCATGGTAGATGATCATGATGATGACGACGACGACAACGACGACGATGATGGTAGATGATGATAATGATGATCTTGTATAACTGGTGGGTGCAAGTTTAATGATTCTTTAAAGGTAATCATATGCAATGATGGAAGGATTGATTAAAATAATTAGGCTGAGTGTGAAAATATGCCTTGACCACTTTATTATCATTTAATATTCACAAAGAAGCCTTTCACGATGATTCTGCTTTTCTGCTTCTACTCTTCACCTTTTAAACAAGTCTTTAAAATTTATGATCAGTAAGGTCTTAAAGATAATTCTACGAAAGCTGAAGCTTTTCTATAAGCCTTAAGACTATGTAGAAAGCTAGTGCCTTCAAATTTTCATGGCATTAGCCAAATGAGAAAGGCTGCCGGATTTTCTCTTATTTCTCTTACCACCTTTCCTTCCACCAGGTAAGCACTAATCAACAAAGGCACTCATTCACAGCTGAGGTGAGCAGGGGAGCACCTTGGGCAGAAAAAACTACGGTTGAGGTATGAACCCAAGACCTCAAAAACCATTAGTCTGGTTGGCTAACCGCTAACATTACGGGCATTTGATGGAAATCAATACATTTGACGTAAATCAATATACAAAAACTGAAGACACTCACAGCACGCAAACCCATGATTGGTCATAGTCGCAACCTCCTCCATACGTACTACATGTGCACTGAATAGTCTTCGACAGCTGATGAGCTACACCACAAACAGCTAACTAAGAATTAAAATGGCAGCACAATAAATAATTAATCAATATACCTATTAAGAAACATAAATATAGTGGCAAGCACTATCGCCCTATTACTTTTAATGAATAAGACCTTTGGCGCTACATAATCCCAGTTACTCAAAACCCTAACCGCTATATAATTGAACTATATTCTGAAATTAACATTTCCCACGTCACAAAAAACACAACAATCTGTTGTTTTCATTATTCACAGCGACAGAAACCAACCAGAGTCATGAGTAAAGAGAACTTTCTTGGCTTCCACGAAAGCTGCTGGTGCTTCTTCGTTGTCGAGAAGATGATGGAGCATGCAGTCCATGATGTCTTCCATGTTAGTCTCCTGAACATCGAGCATCAGCTGAGCCTGACTGAGGAAATGCTCGACGTCCAAATGTGCTCGAATTTCTGCAGCAAAATCCTTCATTGGAATTTTCTAAAAGTCCACAATTGCCATCATCATTCCATTGAGATTAATCAAAATTTAAAAGGCTCTTGAAACAGTACAAGATCATGTTATTTCTTAAAATGCCCTTCTCCAGGTCTTAAATGAAAGGTGATAGAAATTCTACCACATTCCTCAAATCCTACATACAAATTCTACCTCATTCTTCAGATCTTAATCAAACATGAAAAGTGAAATCAACACCAAGCAGTGGAGATAAGCACTGACAGTCTGGAAAGAATCTTATTAGGACACAATATTAATAGGATTCTTGGACTCCATGAAGAACGACGTTTCAGTCTCAAGAAAACCTAAAAGAAAGAATATATATGAGATGAATCCAGCATTCCCAGTTATCATATGAAAAAGTGGAGACAAAACTTTGCTCAACTTGATTCACAATATCACATGACACAACATGACAAACTCCTGTAATTCTGCTGTTATAATGTCTTGGGCATCACCCGATGGCACGATGGCACGCCAAATTCAAGCCCATTCTGAGCCAGATCAAACCGGAATTGTCCGTCCAGACAGACAAGCAGGGGAGCAATCTATGGGGATAGGCCAAACTTAACGGGTACATTTTAAGACAACTAAAAAGATGATAATGTGCTGCCTATAGGGTGATGTTGGCAATGAATTCTTGAGTCTGTGGTTATACACTGAAAACCAACTAGTTCTAGTGACTTTACCAGTGTGTGTAGACAAACAACTGAGAGCACTGCTGAATATCTAGTGGAGGGTTAAGCCTTGCCTTGAAATAACTGGGTTCACTCTGCCAGGGCCTGTTTTAACAAGCGGTGATACACAAAATGTGCAGTGATAAAATGAAAATGTGCAGCGATAAAATGCAATTTTCTGTGCTTTGTGCAACGATAAATTTCCGGGCGACATTTTTTGCATGTTTTTTGTGCGGATGTCCACGAATTTTCTGAGTTTAGTGCAGTGATGAATTTTTCTTAAAATAGCTCCTGCACTCTGCAACACGCTTTTACAGACTAAAATGCACGTATTGCAATCAGTGTGCTATTTAATGGGAAACCATTAACTGTAAAGATTGTCTAATAGGGCTTACATGTTCAAATCTGGGAGTTTTGTATATAATTTTCACTAAGGAATTCTGTACTCTCTGAAATTTCAGGAGATTAAATTTGTGACACCATAAATCCTCTAGACAACTAGATACCAGCAAGTTGGCCAGATGAATAAGGACAAACCTGGGAAGGTTTCTGATGCAATAAAGGTTTAAAATATGATAGTGACAAGTTTTACACAATGAATCTTTAAGTAATATTAGTTGCTGTGTGTATGCATGTGTGCATGTAACCTAATAATGCATATATATATATATATACATTATATATCAGGGGCATAGCAGCCATATAGACAACCTGGCCAAATGCCAAGGGCCCCCCCCCCAACCTGAGCAAAATAAAAAATTTGTTCGCAAAGTTGTAAAGTCGTAAGATCGAAAGACCGACAAGCAAAAAAAAGGTAGTCAACAATACCGACAAGGAAAAAAAGTCGTCAACATTTTCACAAACTTGTGAGATTGTCTCTGGAAAGGGCCCCTGCCCGTTTTTCGCCAAGGGCCCCCAAGCATATTGCTATGTCACTGTTATATATATATATATATATATATACACACATATATAATTTTATATATATATATATATATAACAAGTAACTATGACATAAATTATGACAAGAAAAGTACCGGTAAACGTCGCACAGAAAAGCACTCCATTTGCGGATACTGGCAACTCAAACAAAGTAATGGCGTAATAAAGAAGATATAGTCCGGTGGCTTGGTAACAAAAAACCCTTACATTGTGCAAACGGTACCTACAAGCTTGAAACTTTGCCAAAACCATGTTAGTTAAACATAAAGTCGAACAGGATATCGACACATTTCGAAAACTTTAATGGGAATTAGAAATTTTAATCGCAAATTGCTCAAAATTTTAATCAGCATTGGGCTATTGGCGGGTTACAATTGGGTCGTATGCTGCTCATCTCCGCTGCGTTTCTATGACGACGCGTCCGATTACTGCTGACAAATTATACATTTTCTTGCCTTTTTAAGACAACTTGGAATTTTTGTTAGGATTTATTTGTTTTATAACTACTAAACAAAGTCCTGGTGCTATTTCAGGTTTATTTCTTTTATCTTTTCTGCATTAATAAAGTGATTCGCGATGGCCGCGACCTCTGCTCTGGTTGCTACCCGTGGCATTGATTGGAAGAAGTGCATATTTTGTCAAAAACACTTGCGGTCTTACCAGAAATCGCGCATGTTGGCATGTTAAATGCAGAAATAGATTTATTAATGGTACAAAATTAAACAGACTAGTGAAATCACAAGCCGCTGTGAGCTGTCATAATACTAGTGATACAGAATCTTCTTATGAAATCCCTCCACAGAAAAGAACCCGTGCAATACGTAGTCATCTTGATACGTCTACTCATGATTCTTCTTGTTGCTTTTTTGTGACCAACCTGGTAAGGAACTTCCTCAGGTAATGACATTTACAGTTGACGAAAAAGTGCGAGCTTGTGCCAGAATAACTAATGATGCTATACCTGCTTTACCATCTGTAAATCCCATTCTGCCAGAATCAAGTATAAATGTTGATCTTAGTGAAATTACTAAGGACATTTACTCTGGCAAGCAGGGGCGCCCATCCCCCTCCCCCGGCTACTGGAAGCAGCTTCCCCTCTTCCCTGTGCTACTCTAACGTGATACGAAAACTCAGAGGGGGAATTTCCTCCCCTAGTTTTTTCAGGATGCATTTGCTTCCTTCCCCCCCCCAGCTGTGGGCGCCCCTGCTGGCAAGTATGAATGGTTGAAAACAGCGACTGAAAATGTTGACAAAAGTGATGGTGTGGTTAACTTGTCATGGGCATCATTTCATGCACATCATCATACACGTGATATAAGTCCAAAGCCATTCTCAATACTACTACCATTATTTAGTCATAGTGCTTGCACGCCTGCTATGATTAAGCATGCTTTTGCTATTACACAAAAAGGTTGTTAGTATGTTAAATCCTGGACAGATTCCTATAGTTACATTTTACATTAGACCAACCACTTTAGGCTCTTTCTAAAAAAGATCCCTTTGTGGCACTGGCCTCAGCAATTTAGGGAAGACTTGTTGTCTTAATGGGTGGACTTCATATAGATGGATCTGTTTGGTGCAATCTGGTATAGCATCATCTGGAATGGCAGACTCATTTCTTAAATGTTCAAATGTTAAATGTTCACGTTATGCACATATCATTAGTGCTGCTGCTTTATATGTCACACTGCAGCTCCAATACTCATCTTATTGTAAAAACAGTGCACCTGAAGTGTGCTTGTCTTGTGTAGAATGGTGCAATGACTGATGCAAGTCATCTGCTCTGTTTAAATTTTGGTTTACTGTTTTGAAACTACAACTGTTAACTCAAGCTTTTGTTCGATCTATAAGACTTGGAGATTTCTTGTCATACCTCGAAACAATTCAGAAACTGGTTCCATGGTTTTTTACATGTAATCATACAAATTATGCAAGATGGTTACCAGTTCACATATGAGACATGCTGGCTTTGTCTCGTCTTCACCCAGCAATTTTTGATGAGTTTATGTTAGGCAAATTCACAGTAAACAAATCAGGTAGAAAATGTTCATCAATTTCATTTGATCATGCACACGAACAGTTAAATGCTTTGATTAAGGGTGATGGTGGTGCAGTTGGTTTAACAGAAAATGAAGCTGAACTCATTAGGTGGACTGTTAATAGAGTGGACTGTTAATGTGGTTCCAAAATCATATGTTTGATTAGTGAGTTTGATTCTAGTTTAAACTCTACCTCATGTGATTTTAAACACCATGAACATAAAGATACTGTTCAGAACCAATTCAAACTTGATGTAAACAAGATTATAAATGTGTTTGCAAACGAAAATGTTTTCACTGAAGCAAACGGCAGTGACTTGATTGTGCTGTGCTGACCTATCAGTGCTATTAACCGTTCAAACAGCTGACGATCTTGGTCTTACTCAGTTCAGAACATTCTTCAAAGAAAGACTAACAGTTCCATCTACTACCTCTGTTTTGGCCACAATTAAGAGAAATAAGTTAGCACTTTTCTCCTTTATGCCAGTTGTGAGAAAAACATTCTAATAGCTTGAGAATTAATTCACTTAAAACAGACTGTGAATTATTTTCTAGACTGTTCATAGCTTGTCAGGGTCGTAATGGAGACCTTGACGAATTTTTTCATCATGAGAACCAACCATGTCTCCCTGTTTTGTTTCATGGTAGAGTCTTGCAAATGGGGTCAAAGTCAGATTTGCTTGACTGTTTCAGTCCTTTAATTAGCAATGAGCCTGCCATTTTAAAGCTCAATATGGATGGTTATGTACTGGATGCTTAAACTGGGACATGTTAAGCGAGCCATTTACCAAGCACATTGCTGGTCACATGCTCTTAACAGGCAGCCGCCAATGCAAGATCCTAGTGTTTGGGGTTGGTCATTAGACACCGGTAAATTGGCCCCAATCTGGATGACTATTCCAGAGATAACTAAGTCTTGCAGAGAACTGATCAGTTGTGGATGCAAGACAGGTTGTTTTAAAAACTGCAAATGTCATAAGGCTAGCCTGTCATGTAATGCATTGTGTTGTGGATGCATGTAAATGCAATGCATTGTGAATGTTCGTGGCCATAAAACCATAGCAAGGTCATTGTGTTATGTTGTTATGGTGTGATGTATATTATATACTGCAACTAGTAACTATTGCTGATACTTTAATTAATGGCTTGTGTACTTAATATATATATATATATATATATATATATATATATATATATTTTAAAGTAAATTCCATTTATTGCCCATAGTCAAATGTGATCAAATATATATATATATATATATATATATATATATATATATATATATATTTTATATATAAACAATATATAAAAACACACTTCTGTGCCAGTCCCAAGTCTGGTTAAAAGAGGAGGGAATTGTTCTTATTAAGAATAAATATACATTTTATTCAACAAAATGTGTTTAATATCAACTGCAAATAGTTTAAGGGCAACAACTTGTATCTCTGAATGAAAGAATTGATTGGATATATGCATAAACTAATATTTTCGTTTCCCCAGTAGCATTAATTTAATTATGGTACAAATATGTCAAATTTTTCCCATAATTCAGGATGTGTCAATATCCTATGTTGTTTGCCTTCTTGTCCTGATCATTAATAAAAACTATAAGAATACCACTCTGAAATTGTCACCATTAATTCTTCACAGTGTAATACTTCTACACAAATAAAATCATAAATATACTTGAATATGCAATACCGGTAGTCAAAACGTCAAATTATGTGCTATCATTGCTTCTGTTCTTTTGGTTTTCAAACTCTTGGTGTACCCGTTGATTGGCCTATATAGAGCTTTCAAAAAGCTAAAGTTTGGTGCAAAGATCATGTCTCTAGCTATCACAGAAGTAGAAGTGAGACATTACAGCTTTACTGTTGTGAGTTGGCACGGGGTCGACCAAACTTTCATGACCCATAGTTTGGACATGGGTTGACCCAAAACTCTAATATTATGGTTTTCAACATTACTCATGGGGATGAACAAGCGTGCCAATTTTCGTCAAAATCGGAGATGGTGACGCCTGATGGCTGTGTTGATTTGACATGGTTAGTAGCATTATTTGATCAGGGTCCAAATATTGTCAAAAAATTTTTCATAATTCAGGATGTGTCAATATCCTATGTTGTTTGCCTTCTTTTCCTGATCACAAAAATGTAAATTTTTTGCTTGTAGGTCCATTTTGCACAATGTTGCACCTACCCACCGGACTAATATAATATATACTGTGTAGAAGTATAATATGTAAAAGATGATCGAAGCACATAATAGTGAATCATAATTAATTAGATGTTAGATTTCAACAGATACAGGGGATGAATGTTGCCATTTAAATACAGCACTAGGACTATATCACATTGGCCATCTGCCTAAAGCACAACACAAACCATATCAGTGTCCACTCCATGTTGGTGGGCATGCAACTGACCGAGAAGCAAACAGCTCCCTCCCAGGTTGGCACACTAACTGTGCACAAAGCTGATGCTTTAAACAACTGCGTGGCCAGGCAAACAAAACTCTTCCAAAGGGATTTTATGTGTGTAAAAGGCCATAAACTTTGTCTCCTCTCAAAGAAGGAAATGTGAAGGGACCTGTGTGGAGCTAGAACCACATCAATACAAGACTGTCTTACACAGCAAATGCACACTTCATTCTCTAAAATGATCCCATATTAAGTGAACTTAATCTAAGACTCTCCTCTAAAATGCAATTCAGTACCATCTGCACTTCAAACAAACAATAATTTGATGTGATTTTTAGCAGTCTGTAAATTAAAGATGAATAAAAACTGCACTTCACGATGGTTTACCAACATTATTAACATTATCTAACAGTCATAAATCATTGGATAGATTCAAAGAAAATGCTGGAAGGTTAAGAAGATCAACAGCCTGAACTGCCTAAATGCCACAAATCAAAATTCAGATGGTCAAGATTTATAACAAGATTTATAAGGCCACCAAGTCAAGTCTGCAGAAGATCATTCAGCAACAAAGTGCATGATCAAATCAAACCAAATGGCATGGTAATTATCTAACTATCATTACTATCATTAATTAAGATAAAATGCGTAAAAAAACAAGTACTTACCTCTAACCGTGCATAGACGAGCGAAACATCTTCACCATCGTCTAACAGCAACACACCACACACAAGCAGAGGATCAATAAACATCGTTTATGATAAACTGACAAACAAATTGAATAATCACCTCATAAAGTTCAGAATGACTTTAATTAATTAACATATGCAAAAGGAGTCATGCTAATAAAACCTATCGGAATATTTTAAGTCAATAGTAGCAGATCACTAAGTGTTCGTTGATTTTCCAAATTATTCATAAATCAATCCATAAATGAAATGAATAAACTCATTTCTTTATTCATGATTTAATCCAATTTAATTTCTTCCATTTTAATATAAAGTTTCAATATCAAAATTTTCCTTCTTCATGTAATAAGTAACAAATCTTGTGTCGAGTACCACTTTTGAATTTATCTGAACGTAAAGCAATTCATTTTCTAATTTTCAATGTATTCGTTGGCAACTAAAACTAATCTCTTCACACAATCGCTTAGAAACTGAACTGGCTCCTCTGTCAACTGATCTGCAAATAGAACAGGTTGGAATCAAAACCACTATGGGTTCATCTCATTGGTGTGCTACACACGACATTGCACAAATTGCACGAGTTCTCAAAGGCATTCCCAAAACTGTGAATACAATCTTAAAAGTATACACGAAAAGAATGCAACTCACACAACTGCCCTAAGTTTCTCACTGCAGATCTGAGAAAAAAATAGTTCCAATTGAACAAAGTCATTGAATCAAAAATTGCAGCACCAATATCAAATAGTAATTAATTTCAAAAGCAAGCATTAATAACCTGTAGAAAATACAGAGTAACATTATCCTCACTCACTTAGCCTAGCAACATGCCTGAATTCTGCAAAACCAAATGGCTTTAAAGTGCTGTGACTCTGGTGCATCAGTCTTGTTTTTGAATTACTTTGTTCTGCTATTCTGTCTATCTAGTGAATGCGGAACTTGATAAGAGACCACTTTCTGTTGCAGGCCCAAAAATCTGGAACTCTCTTCTCTCTGTCTGTCTGTCTGTTAAATCTTCCAACAAACTGAGTACTTTCAACTCTAGACTTAACCCTTTGAACCCTGTCACCCTGTGTGTTGAAACAGATAACCCTGGATCTCTGAGCCTAAATGTATGCTCATCCTGCTATTGCGGGGAAATCGGGGGAATCGGGATTACGAGTTTCCCGTTATCCGAGTTTCCCGTTATCCGGCTATAGCAGTATCATGAGTTCAAAGGGATAAAACACAACTCTTTCAGTTGGCTTTTTCTCCATAGTCTGCCTCACTGTAACCCACTATGACTGATCTTTGGAATAACCAAGTCTTCTGCAAAGGGATTTGAAGTACCTGTGATTGATACCATTAGAGTAATTGAGATGGCACAATTGGATGCATAATAATTATTATTACTGCTTATCAATGCAAATTAGATGCATTTCCTGTAGATCACTAAACGATTTGAATGTAAATGGTGCATAATATTTTATGTAACCAATTGCAAAGCATATGATACCGAGTACTGATGCACAGACTGCATTGTTTTGAGATTGCTGTTCAAGCAAACGTGACTGCTTCACCAACAAAAACCAAATCTAACAGAACAGTGTAGCATATTAGAATTCCGATTACAATATGACAGGAGCCACAATAAAAGAGGATTTCTTCCCGCATTTTACAGGTGATGTCAACTCTAACAATCAATGACAGGATCAAATGGCCAACAATCACAGCTGCTAGATTTTCCCACAAGGGACGTAAACATTTCATTGCTTTACCGCGCAGACAGATGCGCCGGTTTAATAAGTTTATTTAGAGACGCTTCCACACATCAAGACGAATGGTTCCAGTCCTCGGAGAACCTGTTTATACCGCTCGTGCGATTCCTTGCACATTCTGGTCACGTGTATAAACTGGTTGACAACGTCCTGGACTTTTAATGCCGTCTGCATGGCAATACAGTCCGGTTTATGTGGTCCAAGAGCATCACACAGTCCGCCCACAAATCAAGCCGATTGGCACACGCGCACACACACACGCGCGCGCGTGCACACCCAACCACGAGACCCGAATACCGCAGGACATACACGCAACATTATGTGGCAGCTAAATCTGCAGCATTAACATCTCACTATCGGGCTTCTCCCCGTGTCACAGAAGCCTCTGAGGCATTTAATCGAAGACATCCGCTTAAGTCCTAATGCCACCCACTAAAATGCAACCAAGATCTTCTCAGCATTATACATGGATATAATCAATCTTTCCTAAAGCCTAACTTTTGGACAAATACAAATAACACCAAAGTTGTTTGAGTAAATCAGACTAATAAGTATGCTGGGAACAAGTCCCCAAAAACATTCAAATACATTTAGGAGTACCAGGGCTTCAAGTACAAGTATAAGAACAGATACCTCAGCTGCAAAGCAATATCAAAGTCAAGTTATATAATGAACAAACACTTACTGGGAAAACTAGTTTATTTAAATTAATGTAGAGTTATTGCAATGGTTTTCATACAGGTTGACTACTAAACCACTTTAAATCACATTATTATTACTATCATTAATGCTCTCTTAGGTACTATATGAAGAAGCAGAACTTAATATTCGGTTTGCTTTTAAAATTTGAAGATGCTCGAGTTAAATATGCCTGACTTTATTTAGACCTAACATTAATTATTCAACTGTGTACTGTTGATCAAATTGGTAAAATTTAGAAGAAAAAAAACAGCATAGGACAAGCTTCTCTCAAGCAAACATTTGTAACCCCAAAGAAAAGTCTGACAAGTAAATAACACACCATTTTACCCCACTCTGGGGTCGTTCTAAACCATTGGACTTCACTCCCACCACCACCACCCACCCTCCACCCCCAACAAGATAAACATTGCACCTGAGAAAATTAAAGAGTATTACATATTAAGATAGCTACTCATTTGTAAATAAGAGATATTTGTAGAATCGGAGGTCTTGAGCCTAAATCTGCCCTCATCCTTCTTGCCAATGCTCTTGTCACCAGCCGACTTGTCCATTGCAATTCCTTGTGCAATGGTAATGGTATGGCCAAATCGAATGTGCAAAAGCTTCAGAGGATTCAGAATGCCATGGCTAGAGCCATGACTGAAATTCCCAAGCACAACCATGTCAAACTTGTTCTTGAAATTTTACATTGATCATCTGTCGAACAGAGAATTTGAT
>CM030850.1:8466093-8546093 GCA_018105865.1 Metaphire vulgaris
ACTTGGTGAATTCTCTAAACGTAAAATGCTTGCCCAGTTGTCATGATGAATGATTTCGCCTTTTAACAGTGGTCATAACTCTTCTTTTGTGGGTGGGATAGTTTGACATAATGAATATTCAAGAGAATAATAATGACCTTGATAAGGTTAAAGGAAGGCAAGAGTACTGTCATAAACCTTACTACCCAGAAAGCAATGCAAAATCATGAGGCATGTGATATACTATAAAGCAATTACCTACCCTCTGCAGCCCTGGTATGCATGAAAGAACATGGCAGTATGTCAGCACAAACTGACCATTAACTAAACAGAGTGCAGTGATCATGCTACAACAGCCACAGATGCAGGACAGTTGTGTGAGGCTAAGCTACTATGACACCAAAGTGTTGTAAATAACAACAGCAGATTTGTTATTCTGTCCCAACGGATTAAAAATTTTATTTGCTCAATGTATGTACTTCTTTAAACAAAGCATCTTCAATGAAATGACCTTTTTTGGTTGTAATAACAAATAACTTGATAACTTGTGGTTGAAATACAAATTGATAGCACTTCTTCTGATGATCTCACAAACTGAAAGGCTGATATGATGAGATTTCTTGACTGTTTAATTTTATTGGTGAATATATGTAATCGCATATCAATTAATTATTATTAATTACATTCACTTTGCTTCTAGTCGCCATGGAAAAGGTTTATGTGCCAATGATGTTGACTAACAACTTACAGTAAGTTCAATCTGCATCAATGACACGTGTTTACTAGCTGCTAATTAATGTCTCTGTAAATTCATTCATTGAACATTTTGCTTATCTTCATCTATTCAATGACCAAAGATTTGTGAAAACTAGAAGCAGTTCATTATGGTAATCATCTGCTGCATTTCCTCCATAGTCTGTCTTGCTGTTTCCCACTGAATGATCTCTGGAATGATCTGGTCTTCTGTGGATGGATTTGAAGAACCATCGATTGGTACCCTTGGGTATTAGAAATGGTGCTACAGAAGTGCATAATTATTACGGTGGTCTTTCACTCATTAGATGTTGTGCTTTACTTGGAACTCTTACATGTAAGAATTGCCAGAAGGAAGCAAAAAAACACTAGAATCTTAAAGGTTCGTGAATCATCATCGATGCGTAAGACTGCAGGTCAGTGAATCAATAAAACCGCAGCCATTTCTGAAAATTCACTGCTTCAGGTCATAGTGCTAATAAGTCATCTGATGTAGTGTCAACTAATAGGCAGCACAGGATGCAAAGCAATAGGATATCTCATTAATTTCTTCAGGGCTCAGGAAGGAGAACGGAAGAAGCTAATTCTCAGTGCTCTGCTAAAATAAAAACTGGTGGTCGATCTTCTAGTGCATGACGGTCAGTGGTTGGTGATCAACGATAGGCATTGTAGTAAAGTGACAGGATTATGAAAGGGCGGATTATCTGAAGAGGAAATGGCTTCAGACCATATAGGAAGCCCTATTATAGGAATATGCATCCTTATTTTTGCAAAAAAAGATGCCATGAAAATGAAAAGATCGTACAAAATGCAGCAATTAAGAGAATCAATGAGTTGCTTGTCTTCCAATTGCCTATATCTGATACTTTCTCACAGATGCATACCAAATGACCTGTGTCTATGAAATCATTAAAGGCTGGCTGCACAATTGTGATAATGAGCTTTGCAGTATCTCTAAAAAGTCCTCTAAAGATGGGCTGAGCAACACTATTGTATAATCTGCAGTGGCAAAATCAGTGTTAGTTCAACCTCAATATTTTCACTGAACATTTCTTTCTTGCAAGTATGAATAGTTTTGACATTGAGGTGACAATCTGTGTTCCTGCAAGTGTGCTAATGCACACCTGACAATCAGTCTCTTTCACAAACTGTTTCACAAAGCAAAACCACAATGTCTCTGAACCATTTAACTGACATACTCCACAGTAAATATCTCAATATTAGTTTTGAACTCACCGCTACAGCTAGGATAGTTGATGCTCAGCGTGCTTTCTCGAAATTCCAGAAGTGACTTGTTCACTGCCAGAAAACTTCCACGTGGCGTCACCATAACAGACTTGTTGCGCACGTGAAGGTGATAGGAGGATCCATACTTCCGAGAGTTAGCCATTGAATGTTCATGAGAACCCCATGTGGGAGAAGATGGCATGGTTGAGGTTCCACCATAAGTTATTGCCGGTGCAGGCAGGCTAAGCTGTGCTGGGGGACCAGAGGAATAGTTACAATCAGAATTCTGTGAAATCAGTCGAGCGTCGTGAGCGTCCAGCAAGCTGTGACGATGACCGGAAGAATGTCCAACAGATTCATTTCGAAGCGAAAACATTTCAGAATGGCTGCGCTTCATTCCTACATCTTCTCTGTTGAGCACCATGAGTTCCAGTTTTTTCGCAGCCGGGTTGCAGAGTGTTACCGACAGTCCGAGCTGCTGCTGCTGCTGCTCGCCACTGCAAGGCAGCTTTGGTTTTTGACTAGACAGATTTGCAGAGTAACTTCGCTTTATGAAGGAAATGTCTGAAGCAAGCACGACCGAACGGCGACTCTGATGCAAAGGACTCAACTGATTAGGACTTTCTTGAAAAGTACTGGCAGATCTTGGACGATTCCTCAGGCTGGTAAGTAAGCTACAAGAACTGTCTTTACGCTTCTGCAAACTTCTTGAGTACGATGGAGGTGTTAAGACGCTTGGACTCAAAAAAGTATTGTACATTTTGGCGCTAGACTGTCTCTGGTGTTCACTGGCTGAATGAGAGCGTTCCCTGTAATTATTTGAAATTGATGGCAGACATGGCAGTAGTCCAGACTTTTCTGAATTCAAAGCAGACTGAGAATTAGGCTGCTGTGTCAAATCCATTAGTGGCAGTGACTTCTGGCTGCAGACAAATTCTGTGGGCATCGTTTTCACATTTTCCATCATGTGAAGAAGGAAGCAAAAAAGGAATCTACAAAATTCAAAACAAACTCCACAATAGCTGCCTAACAATGAAAACAACACTAAACTAGCAGTTTCTAGAAAGACGTAACTTTTTAAAGGGAGAATATAGCCTGGCAAGGAAGATGACGTAAAACCAAGTAGGAAAATTGGTAGTGAATTGCAAATGAAAATTCTACAGGAAGATTAGGAACGACTGTCTCAATGGCTGGAGGACTGGCAAAGCAGCTTAACATTGACAGAATGCTTAGTAATGCACATTCCAAGGCGGAAAGAGGGATCAAGGGTGGGATTACACAGGAAGGAATTAAAAGTTACAGCACAAGAGAGATTTATCTGTCATCATGAATAGTAGTTCAAAATCATCTATGCAATGTGCTTGGGCAGACAAAATGCACAACTGAATTTTACAGATAATGATCAACAGAATCATAGAATGCAAAGATATAAAAGAGATGTAATTGTAATGTAATGTAATGTAATGTAATGTAATGTAATGTAATTGTGAGACTACAAGACATTCATTATCGTCGTTGTCATCGTCATCATCGCTGTCGTCATCATCACCACTGTCACTGCCATCCCTGTCATTCTCCACCTCCTTCTCCTCTACCTCCTCCTCATCCTCCTCCTCCTCCTCCTCCTCCTCCTCATCATCATCATCATCATCATCAATGTTGTCATCAAATCATTTTGGCAGCATTTCATTATAAATATTTCTCACAATCAAACAAACTTAAAAGTTAATGTATTTGTGTACATTTAGGCTATAGCACCAGTAGCCAAAATACATAGGTATCAAATGAAAATGCTACAAATCCATATGAAAACATCAAGGCATTGTCACAAAAGTCAGAGTGTAGAACAGCAAGACAGAAAGATTTACATAATAATAATAATAATAATAATAATAATAATAATAATAATAATAATAATAATAATAATAAATTGCTTATTGCCAAACACATCATATGACAGAGTTTCAGAAACCTATAAAATGTCTCTAAATTTCAAGTCTTTCTGGTTCACTGAATTTCCTGTTCACTATTTCACAGCTATTTAATCTGCACTTTTGACAACCATGAATGGCTTCAACTCAGACAACAATGAAACTGTTTCCCTCATCATCTGTGCTAACTCACTTACCAAAGGTGACAACAGAGATTTTAATACCTGTCTACCTAAGTACCTTTGAGACTCCAAAGTACATTTGAGACTTGCATCTATCATATTAAAATCGTTATTCTGTATGTCTGTTACCTTCAAGCGTTCTGATTGGTTGACTATTGGTAGACGGTTTAGTCCTTACGTCGCGATGCATTGGTGGGCGATGTTCGAAGACGACGTTGCTATTGGTAACAATTGTTCGTAGTTTAGCACGGTTTAGTCGAGTCATTGCAGCGTCCGAGGGGTGGGCGTGCGACGACGTTGCTATTGGTAACAATTGTTCGTAGTTTAGCACGGTTTAGTCGAGTCATTGCAGCGTCAGAGGGGTGGGCGTGCGACGACGTTGCTATTGGTAACAATTGTTCGTAGCTTGAGGATAACGTACATTTTAACATACACAAAAATACGTGTACAGCGTCACAAATGGTCACAGTTGCGTGATTTTAACGTACATAGTGTAACGAAATTGTAGATATGATTATATTAGTTTAAAAGCCTAAGGGTAAGTAGTATGTTTAAGTAATCGCTAGGAGGCGCTTATGGTAGCTTAAGTAAAGGAATAAAGAGTATGTCGATAATAATAATATTAAGGACCTTTTAGTAATAATAATCGTATGATAAATAAGTAAAGAGCCTAGAGAGATTGTGTGTAGAGTTATAAGTAGAAGGGTTTAGTTAGTGGGAAGTTATAGCTGATGGACGATTTGAGGCTTAGCACACCACTGTATTTAGTGTAGAGAATATCATAAGTATTGACTTTTACAGTAAGCGTGGCCGATGAGCCGGTGTCCCATGGGCCGATGAGCCAGACGGACAGAAGGCCGATGAGCCAGACGGACAGAGGCAGATAGAGTCAGACAGACATAGTCTGAGAGATACATGATAGGTAGGCTACAGGAGTTGAGATTAGCCAATCAGAGTTGAGTAAGCGAAGGAGGGTAGGAGCCGGTGAGGTCGGTTCAGAGTATATAAGCCAGAGCTGAGATCTGGACGGGACAGAGTAGTTGAGCTGTCGAAGGAGAAGGTTGTCTCATGTGGATAGGTTGGTAGAGTACATGAGTACATTTGGATAGGTTGGTAGAGTACAGGAGTACATGAAGAGAATACATGTACATGAGGTTGGCATTTGAGTATAGTTTGGGAGATAAGTACATTTGGAAGCAGTACATGTAGGAAGAGAGTACATATTTGAGTTTGGATCAAGTCTTAGCCACAAAGCTAAGAGACCATATACGTGCCTAGAGTTAGCACCGTGTAGAGAGATTGGATTTAGGCATCCTGGGTACTAGAGTAAGAAGTTCAATCTCTACTACATGAGTGTAGCACACGCAGGGGTGAAGGCCACCTGTTGAGTCGCCACATAATTGCGATTCATGGTAAGGCGTGTCGTTACAATAGGCCTAATTATTACGTGGCGCAGAGCTTGGCTAGGTGGCGTATGTACATCATTGAAACGTTGTTCAGCATGAATTCATTGATTGGGTTTTAGTATTATCCTGCACCGCGAGCGAAGCGAGCATCTTTCTAGTAAACATTGAAAGCTATTTAAGCTAAATACAAAACATTTTTAAAACAACCAGTTATCATGCCTACAGTTTGGATTTCCAAATATTACAAATAATATGGCCAGCTATTCTAGAAAGGGAAAAGTAACAACTCAGTTACACTAAAGTTACACTATGCTTATAAAATAAATACCATGACACATTCCAATAGGCTTAAGAAGGAACATTAATATTGAACCAGAGAGAAGATAACAAAGTGACTGCATTAAAGATATAGCATAGTGCAACATCAGAATACCTCTCAACTACCCTAGTCTATACCTCTCAACCAGTACTATTCACATGACCTGCTTGACCGTAAAGAAGGAATGCAGGGCTCTTAAACTTCCAAGATAAAGATATCTTTACCAACATCATATACCATCAATCACTGAACTTTAATGTAAAAAATTAATAACTGCATATATATATATCCAGTATAATATATGTATGTATACATGTATATCCAATCATTAATTAATTCAAGTTAGTCATTTATTAAAATCAAAGTCGAGCGATCTTATTATATAATTCTCGATGTCCGTCCGTCCGTCCGTCCGACGGCAACACGGAGGGTATTGCAAGACGCTGTTGTCATTGACAACCAAATATTGTTTAATCAAACCGGAGCATTTAACGAAGCGTCTTAATTGCAGCTTAAACCCCGTCCCCCTTCCTCACCCCATCCTCTCACAATCGCCCAGGCCCCAACCCATTCCTGCCCCGGCCCCAAACCCCTTTTCCCTTCCCTTCCCCATCTCCTTCCCCTCTCCCCATCCCCCCTCCCAATCGGCCCCCAAACCCCGTTCCCCCTTCCGTCTCCTCAACCCTTTTCCCCTCTTCCCATCCTCTCCCAATCGCCCCCAACCCCTGTTCTCCTTCCGTCTCCCCAACCCTTTTCCCTCCTCTCCCCATCCCTCTCCCAATCGCCCCTGCCCCAACCCTTTTCGGCCCAGGCCCCCAAACCCCGTTCCCCTTCCCTCTCCCCATCTCTTTTCCCTCTCCTCATCCCTCTCCCAATCCCCCTGGCCAACACATTCCGGCCCCGGCCCCAAACCCCGTTCCCTTTCCCCTCTCCCCATCCTTTTTCCCTCTCCCCATCCCTCTCCCAATCGCCCCGGCCCAACCATTCCAGCCCCAACCCATTCCCGCCCCGGCCCTAAACCCCCGTTCCCCTTCCCTCTCCTATCCCCTTCCAACTACCCATCCCCTCTCTCAATCCACCCCAAGGCCCCAACCCATCAGCGCCCCGCCCCAAACCCCGCCCCAAACCCCGTTTCCAAACCTACACAACGCTGCTCCGAAAACCCATACAGCCCACCTTCCTCCTCCCAAACCTCCCTTCCCTCTCCCAATGCCCTGCCCCCCATTATTATATATATATTTATTTATTCCTTCCTAGCCTCAATACCTATTTTTATATTTAACCCCTCAAGTGGGGATTAAATTTTCAGACGTCGTCACCGTAGGCCTACTGGGGATTTAATTTTTGGAAAAGCGTTCTTCAGAAATGATTGCTGTAACGTTTTAAATTTGCTATATCTCAGGCTATATAGGAGCTAATAAGATGGGGTTTGCACCGTTGTTTAGATTGTTTATTCCTCTTTCTAACCGTCCGTGCAAAACAAAATAATTTGGGGGTAGAGTCCACTTTACGGCCTAAAATATCACCCTCTCCCCCCGAAAAATGTTTAAAGCCCCCTAGCAAAATATTTTCAGCGGTAACCCCACTTTGGTCAGCGGAAAAGTTCTAAAGGGACTTTTCCGCTGACCAAAGTGGGGTTATCAATTCTAACCCGATGACCCAATGTTTGAACATAAGTATTATCGGTGAATTTCGCGAAAGTTTTGAATTCTGAGAAAGTTTCCAATTTTTTTTGAATTTGCTATATCTCAGGCTATATAAGAGCTAAGAAGATGAGGTTTGCACCATTGTTTGGCTATTTTATTCCTCTTTCTAACCCTCTGTGCAAAACAAAAAAAGTCCAGCATTCATGAGCTTTCCGACAATCAAGTGAGAATGAGTAGCAGGCTGTTGCTCGGCGTGAAAAATCAGCACAGCAAACAAGAGAATCAAGCACTGCATGTCGTTCGACACTGCCAAATCATTACACTAACGTTAACTATCAAGTTTCAGAAAATTTCTGCGAATGGGCGTTAACTCGGTTGAAGGAAAAGGCGGCGAGTTAAGGGCAATTAATTGCTCAAAATGCTATTGCATTTGCGCAAAATCGGGTGGTAAAACAGCCAATCTCCCCGTCATAAGATGCTATTGCATTTGCGCAAAATCGGGTGGTAAAACAGCCAATCTCCCCGTCATAAGATGCTATTGCATTTGCACAAAATCGGGTGGTAAAACAGCCAATGTCCCCCGTCATTTTTGACGGGTAAACACCTAGTAATACAATAATTTACATTATGCATCGACTCATATTACTGAAGGTAAGGACTCCAATTAACTCCTACAACTAAACTGAACTGTCTAGGAATAATCACTAGAAATTAAGAAATAAAAATAAATAAATAAATAACTGGGTATTGAGTGGGTCAGTCGGATCAAGTCTGCATCAGTGACACTGAAGATTTAAAATCAACTAAAAATACCTAAAAACATTTACATTCCTCAAGCAAACATCTTTTCATCGCAGCATTGAAAATATGCATTTTCCCATACAAATGCCAACACTTCTTGTCATTAGCATCCTTGATTTAACGCCTGTGAAGTATGAAGATCGAATGCAATAAACTGAATTATTATTATATTTCTAGAAATGAATGCTTAATGCAATTATCTGTTAATTATACTGAATTTCTTCTCCTCATAACATCCTTCAATTAAGGTAATTACATCAATCTGAAAATTGGATATTCAACAAGGTTTTTAACATCATGTGCATGTTACAAGATTTTGAATTATTGAGAAAACTGCCTTTTAAATGCATCACACATAGATTGCACATGTAAATCTTTCAGCTGCCAACATATAACATTTTGTATTTTTGCTTCAAAGAATGCTTTTCAACAAATGCATCATCAAAAACCAAAGCACAGAGGAAAGCAAATGAAGACAGGACTGCGTTTCAAAGATCTCTAGATAGCAATTTAGATGCAACACAATAGTCACAAGTTCATCACAGAATATACAGTGATTTCATATTCAGTTGAGTCACGTGACCTCTGATTGAAAATCTTGCATAAAACAGGCAACATACTGAATCCGTCTTTCATTTATTCCAATTCTCTGGCCAAAAGAATTTAACTCAAGACAAATATACATGACTCATGCTAGATCACATATCAAACAATAAATATAAATCATACATAGTAACTGCAATTAACCCACTAAGTTACCAAATAATGGTTATTAATGGTTGCCTATAATAAATCTTGGGCTATCACTTTCACTGGTGTACCGGTAAATCATAACTAGTCACAGTCTATGGTATTTCACATATTTGCTAACTATGAGCTATGGCCTTCCTTGAAGTCAATTGGTACAGAAAATCATAGCAATCTTTATATTTCCTTTGTTTTTGTCACACTTACAGTATCATTAATAATTAATGACACTGTGAAATTAGGAATGATAAAACAGATATAATAAAAACCAGAAATGAATCTGACAAAACGAACTAAAACAGAAACAAAAACAAAAAGTATTCATTTGATTGTTCAATTTCTATTTACCAGGTGCTAATAAATTCAAAATAACTTCTGTTTCCAAATCTCTCACTTCAATGGTCTACGGAATGTGCACTTTACAGCTTTAACAAGCTGCATATGTCAATTGTGAAAATGAATGTAAGGTCTGACCTCTGAATGGCAAATCAGCCAAACTATTTTGACGGAACCAGCCAATTCCTTGACAACAATCAATGGCAAGTTCTGGTCACAAGTTAACTGAAGCTGACGCAAACAGAAATATCCCAAAAAGTAAATTTCCAAAGAAATCATTGGTAAAAAAGGCAGCAAATATTCTGCTTTAGTAATAATATTAGCAATTTTCTCTTTGTAACAATTCTATCAACTTTCACTTCCTTCAGCTATTTAATTCTCTCACTCTGCACATGTCATCCTCTCTGGTTTCACACCAACCACCCCAAACAATCTTGCATAACCGTGGCAATGTTGCACTTTCGGGCTTTCTGTGAATTCTCTATGAGGTCATAGATTTGATGGACTTCTTTTCATCTTGGTCAGGTGCCAAACGACTGTAAGGTGACAGTCGATTTTCAGAAACACTGTGGGTGGGTTTGGACTACGTCCACCTCAAATTTAGACTTGCAGTGGGGGATGTCCTTGAACAGAGGAGGTACTAAACTCTCCAACTTCTCTTGCAAATAAAAGGTTTCTGTCAAGCAAACTCAGTTTGTTTGAATCCTGACCATCAGCACACGACCATTAAGCTTTTATATCTTTTTTCATGCAGTCAATCTTCCTTCTACTAAATTACTATGATAATAAATGGATTTTAGTGCTTTGGTAGGATCTCCTCTGTGTCTGTCACTCATATAGCATTATTTTCAATATCTGCTTGTCACAATCACAATTATTATTGTTTGTGTGTCCAAAAATTATACAGGCATTTTGTTATATATAATACCATAAAAGCACTCCTACTAAATTGAAGTACTCTTTAACTTAAAATATAATCACTGTGTATAAAACAGCCCTGTATCTATAAATGCTTAACCAAATATCATAATGGTAATCAACTGACTTTAATATCATTCATACTTCTAGTTGATAGTGTCGTATTGTCTGAATCATGCAACTGTTATACCGGTACTATCCTGGCAGTAAAGATGTATATATAGTCCATGTCTCTCTTTACAACATTTTGTCACATCTATGAGTACCAGTGTACTCACCTAGTGAAAAAAATTTACATGGCACTTACACTTTATTAGCTGGCATTTTTTAGGCCTTAATGCAGTGGCCCAAACGCAGACAAGTTCGCTGCTACTTTCAAACTGAAGTCAGAATTATTGTCTACAAGAATTTTGCTGTAAGATAATATCTAACTATAGTGTGATTTAAAGAGGCTTAGGAGTCATTACTGCCTGTGTGAAAGCCATGAGGCCGCTAACGGGGCTTGAACCCGCTCCATCAGCTTACTGCTCCAGCATGTAACCCACTCTGCCATCTTTCACCCCAATATTACAAAAACGCACAGCATTTTTTGTTTGAAATCAAAGGGATTTTCTAGGGGCCCACTACCAAAGTTCTGCACAAGGGCCCCAAAAAACCTTGCTATGCCACTGAATGGATGTCAAAGATTAAGTTAAAAGAAAAGCTAGATCATTGTGGATAGACCAATTTAGAGAAAATGAGAGCAAGGGCTGGTTCCATTAAGGCAGTGGTCCCCAAAACCTTTTTGGTCAGCGTACCCCTTAAGGCACTTTTTGAAAATCCGTGTACCTCCTAATCTTCGAAGTAAATTTAACCTTTTCGCTCACTGCATACTATATAAGTTATAGTAAGCTTACATCGTGAATAATTGCAACTAAAAGTGAGATGTGTCCCATTTCAAATGCTTTAGAGCAAAATCAGAAGTGATTATTTCTAGACAATTTTCTCCAGCGCAGTAAACAAGGCTAAGGCCTACGATAAAAGCACTTTGACATAATGATGACATGATGAAGATGGATACAAATGGAAATGTGGTTGTTGTCAGAGAATGCGCTGAAATTTTTGTATAGCTATACACCTACTGTTCAATGCTCCTTCCATTGACTTCTGTCACACATAGAATCAATTTTATAATTTGCTGCTGTTTATGAAACCTGTGATACAAGACACAGCTCATCCCTCGATCGACCTACAGCACCTGCAGTTTCACAAGATAGGCTTACTCATCATAGCTTTCATTAATTTTGTTGATGTCCTATTTGTTTCTCCGTGTCATCCCCAGGTCTAAAAGTCACATGCTAAGATATTTGCATATTTCGCAGTATCGCATCTTCTATTATATAATAGTTAATATTATTAAACATTCAGAGTCGTAACTAGGTGGGGGCAGATGGACAAGCTGCCCCGGACGCCGTCTTGGGGGGGGGGTGCCAGAATCCATGCCTTGGTTTTATTCAGGATTTGAGTTTTACAGTTGAGAAGCTAAAATGTCCGTTGAAGGCATTGCCAGTATGTATGACAAGCAAAAAAGAGGTCATCACTGCCAACACTTTATTTACTCCAAAAGGTGGTAAAAAGTCAGAAAAGCAAAAAAGGTCATCACCAGTTTTCAGTTTTAAAACTATATTGGGGAGGGGGGCGAAAAATTGAAACCTTGTCTCGGGTGCCAAATACTCTCACTATGGCTCTGTAAACATTAAACTGTAGTTAAACTGTAGTCATTTGATCTTGTATGCTGTTCATATTCATAACATATAATTCTACTTTTAAACATTGTCACTTTTAAAAATTACATTCTGAATATTTTAAAGTAAGAAGCTCTAACCGCTGTCGGAGGCCCCTGACCACTGGGGCCCCTGTGCACTGCACAGCCTGTACAATCCATTGCTATGCTACTGAACACATTGAGCAGCTTGGTTGCTCTGGTTCCTACAACATCAATGTCTCACTTCAAAATTGGATTCCATGCCTGAATGGACATTCAAAATTGTGGATATACCATTGTCCTGTATAGTCCAATGATTATCCTTTATCTCTATGGACCTCTTCATTATTCCTAGAATCTGGTTACCATGTATGGATGCTTCAGCAGATGGTTCTAAAATTCAGTGCATTATGACATCTAAATCTCTCTCTTTGGCTGTGTAGTATGATGTATTTCCACACAATTCATATCTACAATCATCTGCCACAAGCATTGTCAGTCCTCAGAGAAAGTCTTTTTAGACCATCCTGTAAAATCTTCTCATCTGATTCATTGTCTATTTCAAATATATAGTTTTGTGAAATTGTGAAATTTTTGTGTTTTGTGAAATTTTAGATTCTAGGTAGTATGACCTGTCTACCTTAGAACACTATTAACACCTCAGCCTTCTTGACCCACATGATCTTCTTCTCATCTCACTCTTTCACACCTGCTGAATCAGTCATCCCTAAAAATTTGCAACCTGCCTTTTCATAGGCTGCACCTGAACTTTGGAACTCAATCCCAGCTTCCCTCCTGCAGACTTGGACACTTTCAAACAATAAAATCTGAATCTCATTTCCTATCATTCCTGCATTATCACCTCATGTCTTCAGGTCTAAGCTTAAATCATTTCTTTTTCTTAAATCATTTCCTTCATAGCTGTAACAACCAAGCCTCACTGTCCTTCGGATATTGACTATTTCCTGGCCGATCTTTCACCTCTCCCATAGCTATTTTAAGAAAGGCTGAGCGCCTAAGAATAAGCAGCCACTGTTGTACTGCTTTTAAAAGCGCTACATAAAGCCACAATATTTTACTTACTTACCTATTTACTTCATCTACATCGTTATTTATATAATAATTATTTAAATATTGTATAATACATAATGAAAAAAGAGAGGTCCAAGCACTGAGCCCCGTGGGGCACCAATGATAACTTTAGCCCAGTCAAAATACCTGTATTCAACTTGTAATGCCTATGTTCTGTTCAACAACCAATTTTTTTATCCACCAAAGGAACTTTCTTTAAATTCCACACTGCTAAAATGGACTAAAGTACCTTATCAAATGCTTCAGCAAAGTCCAAGAATATCACATCCACTGTTTTCCTTCATTTGTCAAAAAATCTCTTCCAGAAAATCTAATGTGTTTGCTAAATATGACAGACCACTGATTAAATAAATCAATGCTGACTATCAAAATTCATTTTGCATATTTTCCAGAACATTAAACAGATTGCAACAGCTTTTTTCAATCTGTCATCCTCACCACCAAATATGCAATGTGTGATAAATTAAAATTTCTGTTATCAATAAATATTCTATCAGTATTTATTATACATACTAATACCGGTACATTTAATCAGCAGTACAACCTCAACAGATGTGATGACTGATGAGTCTTACATATGTAATCCTTGTGATGTAATGTCATGCCAGTTATACTTAGGCCTAAGCGATTTGAGTGATTTAGCATGAATTTCAAATGCTAAAGTTGGACAGCCCACAATGTCTTAAAGTCTTAAATGTGATTAATTGCCCAACAGGAGGTCAGTGTAAATTATGAAGAACAGGATTGCCGGTAATGTGATCATATCTGGAAATTTCAGTGATGGAGTTTTAAATCCTCTGAAGTGAACATCTTATAAAGAACCACTATAATCATGCCCAATAATGTCACAAATGTCAGAATACAAACTGCCAAGACAGGAATGAAGGAATTAAATTAAAATTTTTATTACTGTAACTTCTTGTTCAGCTAACTAGGTTCCATTATGTAAACAAAAAGACCTAAAAACAGTATCACTAATATTTTTCTAAAACTTCATTGATGACCATATTTCTGTCTGTTTTAGGGCCTACTCTAAAAAGGACATTACACAATATTATGATCTCTTTCAGCAGACATTAAGTGGGTTTAATTCTGTATTATAGGCAATGCAAAGTTATAAAGTTAGAAAAATTCTTGTCTAAGCAAAGTTCCACTAAAATGCTGGTTGAATATTGCTAGACACTCTTGCAATGTACCTAACATTAAGAAGAGACTACACATTACCATGACATTACAGAAAGTACTGTTTTCAACTACCGGTAAATGTCTGCTTTTGGATAGATCACCTACTGTATTCAGCATCATCTCATTCACTGCCAAACTGTACTATGAATTGACAAATTCGTCATCTCTAATCGATCAGACATCTAACATCAGGAAAGCAGTCTGAAATTTCCCAAAGGGAAAAATGACAGAGAGTGATGCTTGCTAAAGATCACCATGCAACAATCCAATTTGTAATCTCAAAAAAATCAGCCAAACTCCAACCTGATGCCTTAGCTTGTATACATTGTATACAAGAATTGAATGACATGAGCCGGTACAAAGTGGGGGTGTAGGGGGTGCAGTATGGGCGCAGGTTGCACCCCCCTGGAAAAATGTTAGAGCAGAAAACTACAAGGAACCAGTAGAAGACCTGCTGATGTATTGGAAACTTGGCTGTAATATGCCTCTAAAGATCCACTCCTTCATTCCCATCTGGATTTCTTTTCTGACAACTTTGGTATGGTTAGTGATTACCATGGCAAACGTATTCATTAAGAAATCGCAGAGAAAATGTTCCACTACCATGCTGGTTGAATACTGCTAGACACTCTCCCGAGATGCTCCTGAACAGCTGTACAAGAGACAGACAAAGAAATTTAAGACATAGTCTATGATTTGATTTTTACAGGTATTACCTAACCATAGACCTATCATTACTATTGCCATGCATTAGTGTAAAAAATAATAATTGCAGATTACAAAAAAAAACTAGAGCCAATTTTGCATTTTGATTGTCATATTCGTGTCCAGCACATGAAACATAATAAGAAATGACTAATTTCATTTCAGTAACATGACTTTTGTAAAAATTTGTTGTCCATTGTTCTAGGAAATAAAGACGATGTATTTCCGATAGTCGCATTTCAAACAGCACACAATGGACATTGATATGGTCTGTGTGGAGCATTTAGCATTATTATCAAATCACTATAAAAACTGTTTATTTACATTTATTTATACTTTTGACAGGGTTATTTTACAAGGAGGCGCAGCAGGGTGGGCCATGGCCCACCCAATATTTAGGCCCAATAGGCCACAATGTGTTTGGCCCACCCAATTTCAATTGGCAAATTACAATGTTTTGTGGAACTAATAACTGCAAATCCGCAATATATTGGCATAATATTGCAAAATATAATTGAAATGTCACAGATGTGGAAGACCACTTGATATTATTATATTTATATAACCATGTGACTGTGTTTTTTCAATGATCGATTGATCGCAATGGCGAGAATTTCTCGCTGCCCTGACTTGACTCTGAAATATTGGCCATGTTAGCCCACCCAATATTTGGCTTGTGGCGCGCTCCGTGTAATATTTTGGTAATTCAATAGGGTAGCAAAAGTAACCCTTGCAGTTGCTATGCAGTATTCCAAATGTAACAAACATAATTTTGAACAGCAATTTCAGATAGTAGAAGCTCAATAATAAATGTGTCAGGTTGCAGACTACTAATTTTATCAGAAGACGACACCACTATGCAACTGATGACAGCAATTCAAGTCTATGCCACTCAAACAATCCCACTTTAATTGCATAAGTAATTTCCAGTTAAAGAGAACAGTTGAAAATAGTAGATAAGAACAACTTCATCAAATGCCACTTTTAGCTGCAAATAAATCTTGCTATTATTCATAACAAATGTGTAAAGATCATTCTAAATTAAATGCTTAATTAATAGAGAAAACATAATATAAAAGACAGCATTAGTGAACAAAAAATCAAATAGTATTTAATTTGTGGTCTATAGTTGGGTACATGAGAGAATGAGGGGCTAAGAACTGCCTGCCAGTAACTGAAATTTCCTGCCCTAGTGTTCTCTCACAATTGGTCTCCAAATTAAACAGAAAAGTCACATTATTACCAGTGGCATCCTAGAGGGGTGCGAGGGGTGCGGACCACACCGGGTGACACCACCCAGAGGAGTGACACCAAACTGAGAAATTGGAAATGTTCAAATTGTATAAAACAGAGTCAACAGCTGAACAGACGGAGCTTGTTCTACTCGGGTTTCATAACCAGTGGCATAGCTACATTGGAGCAAAGAGGAGCAATTGTTCCGCCCATTGGTCACTTGTACAAAACCGATGAGAAAATTGCTGGGGTGGGGTGGGAAGTAGGCCAGGTGCAATAGTTGGTTCTGCAAGACTGCAACTGGTTGGTTATAACTTTACATGATTTTTGTGTGTCTAAAATGTGATAAAATTCACCTACAGGCATTTGTAATTTTTAAAATATTTCCGGGGTGACACCCCGGACCCCTGTTAAAAGGGAAGGGGAGGGAGAGAAGAGGGAAGATGTTAGGAAGGGAGGTGAGGGAGGAGAAGGCGAGTGTTTTGCTCTGGTCGCCGTTTTACCTAGCTACACCAAAGTTCATAGCCGATTATGTAGGGCCCAGTAAAGGAAGATTTGGAAGAGGTCCCTAGTGGAAGTCTGGAAGGGTGACACCACGATTTTACCACACTGAGTGACACCAACCATAGCGACGCCACTGATTATTACAATTTCACTTGGCTAATAAACTGAAACGTCACCACCAAAACCACTCCACCCCAACTCTCAATTCACCCAAGGCAAAAGGTCATTAAATTGAAATTGACAAAAAAAGAAATTGACAAAAGGCACACATCCTCTGTGTCTCTCAACGCAAACTGGTTATGCCCATGCTTAAACATTCATGTTTTTATTACTGAAACAGTATGCTATAAATTTAAATAATTATCATAATTTTATTGCCATTATTGTGTGAGATAACAAATTGAATAAAATTATGGTATAGTGCAACAATTAAATCACCCATTCAAACAGTGCTTTTAAGTATAAGTCAGCAAACTGGGTTGAGAAACCTTGTGCTTAAATTGTGGCACTTAATCCCAATTCCACAGATTTCAATTATGATGGGCTTGCAAAGTAAATTTCAGATGTCTCCTAATATTTATAGAACCAGTTTTATGGATGCTTGTAATAACCAAAACATTGTCTAGAAGCACCTTATTCTCAAGCACTTAAGTAAAGTCAAAATGCACGAGAAAAGTCTTAGAATTTAACTTTTCCTTTCTCAACACTGTTATTTATTTATTTATTTATTGAAAGTTAAGATATATGTGGTAAATCATCCTAGAAGGACTACTTGAACACATTACATAGTACATGGATAATAGCGGTCAGGATTTAACAGAATAGCTGATCTCAAACAGCCAAGTCTTCAGTCGCTTCTTAAATATGTCCAGAGAAGGTGATGATTGAACACAGATGGGAAGACGATTCCAGGCTTTTGCTATGGTAACCGGGAAGGCACGGTCTCCGGCAGTGGCAAGGCGTGTGTGCGGCACGAGGAGTGCTTGAGTGGAGGCGCCTTCTACTGTCTATGTCTGCCGATCTCTGGAGTTCGCACTGAAGATAGGAGGGACCGATGTCGTGCAGGCAACGATAGACAATGGTTGCCAGTTTATAAGTTATTCGCTCGGCGACTGAGAGCCAGTGTAGGTCGATCAACAGTGGCGTGATGTGATCATACTTCCTTGATCGATGGATCAGGCGTTATGCTAGTCCTGGTTTATTTGATCCAACAAATATCTTTCAGATTAGAATGAAAAGTCTCTGAAACTTGTTTTACAGAGTTTTTCAAACACAGTGCATTCCGAAAATTTCACCAACAAATGCTGAAGATTCTATTGTATATGAGAGCATCTTTGAGAATATCAAAGGAACAAAGAAACGAAAGAGAGAGTAGGACCTGGGCAACAAATTCACTCCCTTTTCACTCTATTGACTTTCTTGTCGCTGATAGTGATTGGAATTACAGTCAATGGTCCATTTATTGTCAATATTGACTATCGATGCAAACAAACCTTCGTGATTAATGATTGAATGCATGCCATTTGCATGATTGATTCAGCCATGTTTTCTGTTTCAGAATATTTCTGGGTAGCCATTTGGTGTCCTATCCTTCGATCTCTTTCGGAAGTTTAGGACCATAACATGCATCTGTTAACTCCCAAAACTGTGTACTCAGTGTGATAATATCTTGAGGCCAGTTTCCATTTCTTATAAACCATATTTTATATATATATCCACATTAAATATATAGGGATTAGAACGCTATAAGCTATAGTTGTGGCCTTCGTAACATGATGCGGAAATGCAAGGGACTGAAAAATAATAGTTGGATCAATACAGAGATTTGCATTCAGCAATGATCTGTTGTACTGGGGTTTACACGTACACTTTGCACCGCTAGCTGGACAGAATACATATGACTGTGGCAAGGTATTTGATGTCAGCATACAGCAACTTCTAAAACACTAATACACTAAACAATACAATATACTAAAACAATGCATAATTGTATGCCCAAAACAATTCACAAAATATCCTGGAAATTTACAACACAAGCATGAGCTTCTATAAACTAGCTAACTGAGAGCGGCTGAAAATATAACTAGGCCTGTGAAAGTAATTTGTTACCTGTTGCTAATAACTTTAACAATTTATAAGACAAATTCAACTGTGAAAGATTGAACATTACGTACTTATCAAGACTATTTCTAAATTCAAAGCATGGAATTATGCAGTGATTTATATTTTATAAGGTCTCTAGGATAGCATGCAAAAATGACACAATCACCTAATTGAATAAGGCTGCCATCCGTCTAATAAGCAATATGCGAATACATAAACCAGTCAAAGTTCCTACTTGAATAAATAGACTCCCAGCTCTTTAGGAGCCAGTCTTCAGCAGAAACAATATTTACATGGTGATAAAAAAAGCTCTTGCAAAAAAAAAGATACAGAAGGTTCTCCTTTCTGCACCAAGGCAATATTTCTGAAGATTCTATGCTAAACGGTCTCCTAACCCAACGTTTTCCACGGATATTGACCCTTTATCAGCCGACACATGGAAACTGGAGAGCTTTGTCATAGTTTTTTTTCCAAAGTCCCACAATATGTCTAGATCAAGATAAAATAGGATACTGGATTATCTGGATCTTATCTGCTGCAGTACATTTTTCACACAAAAACACCTGGCATCATAGTGATTTAAGACACGGAAGCAGCAGGATCAAAATGCATGCAGACAACGGTGCAGACCCATGCATTGATTGGCATGATACACCAGAATTAACATCATTGATATAAAGGCACTGCCACAAACAATGCAAAATTATCTATTTAGACCACGTTACCCAAAGTCCAGGATACCCCAGTCAATTACCTGTACACAAAATCGGTTTAACAAAGCATTGCTTAGTAATTGCGTTGAAAGCTACGCCATAAATTGCCCGTTGTGCAAATGTAACTGCAACAAAGAAAGCATACACTGCACAATCTCTTCAACGTACAACAAAATACCGGTATATGCTTTAGTGACTGTTGTTGTCTCAATGGCAGTCTCTGTTCAACAACCGCTGAATTTTATGGATTAAACCAAACCAAATAAAGCGAATAAAACTTGCATGTTGGGGGATTTTAACACGACAACTCCAAAGGCTTGGCCGAGAAGTGCAAAATGATCATTCAAGCTAATGCAGCATCACATCCACATTTCACAAGAAAGTGCAATTCATGCAGGAAGTGAATTTGTCTTCCCTATGTATGTATACATATACTTATACACAGTACATGCATTATATATATTTTTATATTTATTTAAATTTATGTATGGAGAGAAACAGATAAGACAGACAGAGACAGAGACAGACAGAAACACATAGACAGAGAGAGAGATGTGGTCTTTACTTAAGAAACAGGTTATTTGTAGCTTTTTCTCCCCATTTCCCAGTGACCACCTTATTCATAATGATCCCACTTGCATTTGCTTAGTGTTAATTCTTATCCCATCAGTAACATCAGTGGTCAGTCCACTTATCACCCTGCCAGATTCATCATCCACAACTGGACATGAGCACTTGAGCAGTTATTCATTCTTTTATTTTAACACTCCATTTCCTAATTCATTTTTCTTACTTCTGCAATTTTTGCAAGCCTCTTACCATATATGCACAGAACTGCATGTTGATTTTTGAAATGGAATTTACCTCAAATGGCCAATAAGAACACATTCTGAAATCAAATTGTCCCATAAGTAAGTAAGTAAGTAACGTTCAGATTATTGTGATGCCTCATCCAGAGGTGGACTACGTGAACACATTACAGAGTTAAAGTTCATAACTAGTGCAGAACAACCAAGTCTTTAGCTTCTTTTTGAACATTTCGAGCGAATGGGAAAGTTGAACGGATGGTGGTAGGCTGTTCCAGGCCCTAGCGGCAGCCACATGAAATGCCAACCACAAACCTTGCAGATTTGATTAGGAATGATCTCCAAGCATACCTTGAGCAATTTCAATGTAGATAGGGCACAATATTTAAGATCAAAACTTGTAGCACCTAAAGTACCTTCAGCAAGAAAAGCAATATCAGTACAATAGCTTGGTTATGCTAATTTTCATCTAGACTGATCAATGATCACAGCAATTGAAATTGATGACAAAATATATGATGTACAATTGTACATACGTTCATATGCATCCCCATCAGAGGAAAGAATATGTAGTCTGGGATGCCATCACAGGCTCATAGGCTTGTAAAAAATGAAATTGTTGACATCAACTTCTCTTGACCCTCCACCTGTCACCAACTGTCAAACTTTTTCAGACCCCTGTCCCTATTTTGTTGACGTAATTAATGGACAGCCCCTATTTGAGTATGTCATTTTGTGCATAAATTCTACTCTGAGTCATGACTACCGGTACTCTGGCTTAACTCAATCAATGTACTTTCAGTGTTCTGTCATAATGTGCTGTTTGTGCAATTTAAGGCAAAGGATAATTCATGCATTGTCCCTCTGATGGTTTAGCTGTTTACTTGGCATGCCATTTGAGAACAGTCTTTAAAAGATTTTTTAAAACTGATGTTGAGACCAGACACCTGCATCAAAGGCAAAACTGCTTAAAACCTGACAATAAATCAGCAGATTCTAAAATGGGGCACTGGTTGGCAAGATATCAATTTTTCAATGAGCTTAAAAGTGTGAAAGGCGTATCAGGGCTATTTGGTGACAGATGAGAGGATTTGAGAATCCAGTTCTCAGTTTCTTTAGAATTGAAATACCATTTGCTGATGATGATAGGAAACTCACGCGCTTGTGATCCCCGCTGCAAATAACAATGACTATGAGCAAAAGGAAACTCCATGTACCGGTAGTTGGAAACATATGCAGAATGAAAGAAGACAGAAAGACCAAAGTTCTAATATTTGGAATAATGGAGGGTGCCAATTTAAAAAGATCATATAAGGAATGGTGTGATGATATTGAAAATGGTGTGAAAGCAGTTTACAGGATTTGAGTCACAGAGCAATGAACAGGAAAGAATGGCAACAAACTGTAGAGTTTGTACATTGTACACCATCAGGTGAAGAGCCCAGAGCTGATGATGATGATGATGATGATGATGATGATGATGATGATGATGATGATGATGATGACGACGAGGATGATGATGATGATGATGGAGATGATCACTTAACACTCGGCCAGAATAACCAATACCATTTGACTAAGTTTGCAATATTCAAGTTCATTGCAGTGAGCAACTGGTCAGAAGAAATAAACATTTTGTTTAAGCGTTGGTACATGAAGACAAAGAGTGTTTCAGTGGTTTACAGATTTTATCAACCTTTGATATCATTGAGGTATTTGAGTAGTCCTGGCTTATCCACTATAGCCTGTCACCTGTTTGTCCAGCCGGATACCCTAGACTTGACCTGGATCTTTAAATGATTTTGATTTGGTGTGTCATTGGCTGATGCTACTGTGCATCATGAAGTGGCACAATAGAAGTTCAAGATTGGATTAGATTAGTCCTCAGCTGAAACAAACATGTTCTTTTAAGGACTGGTCCATGACTCTATGTCCGCTGACCCTTCATAATATGTTCCACTGAAGTCAAGGGCTTTTCAAATGCACAGACCCGAGCTTCCCTGTTTTGATGAAGACAATGTCTTTCAGAGCTTAGTAAGTAAGTAAGTAAGTAAAATCTCGTAAACCTATACAGCGCCCTGGAAAGTAGTACAGTAGTAGCTGCTTATTCTTATGCACTTAATCTTTTTTGAGATAGCTATAGCCATTCAGTGCATCTATATGATGACTCGCTAATGATCACATTAAACTTGCAGTTCCACAGAAATGGGTTTGAATATAATAAAAGAAGATGAATATGAGATTGAAATTAGTGTCAGAACAAATAAGTGCCGCACAGTCAACAAAATATTAAATTTGTGATTGTGATAAAAACATATTACTATCATCCAATCATGTCCATGCAATTAAGGCTCATATTTAAACCTTACTTACTATCTCTCTATCCCATTCATAGTGTGTAAAAACCAAAACATGCAGACAAAATATACAGTCAGTCAGTTTTATCTAAGAAAGCAAGCCAAAGGAAAGAAATTTGAACTGCTAGGTTACCAAGTAATGAACAAAAATGTAACACAATTAACACTAACAACACATAATGCTTGTTCCTGAAAATATTGCTGACCATGAACTTCAGAAGAGTTTTTTTTGTCAAACAGCAAACTGCAAAGCCAGTGACTCTATTTAATCAATTAGAAGTCTTATGGAAACTGAAATTTTTAAAATTTATAACTACTGGCAATATTGAGAAATGAATGTAAATAGAAAATATTTTGCATCTGCCTTGTTGCCAATGACTTGTGTTATTTTTACCAGACAAAACTGAGTCTTAACTGCTGCTATCATTTTGAACATTGAATTTCTTCTCAGGCTTTGCTTCTCTGAGTATTATTGTCCACTATACATAAAGTTCTGTAAATTATGCCATATAAACAAGCAGCCCAAATTTAGTCCAGTAAATTGCATTCAACATTTAAAAGTTTGTGATCACAAGGGTGGAATACCAGTTAGGCAAATAAAACTTACTTTGAAAGGCACAGTACCACTTCTTTTAGAAAATTTGCAGGTCAGTGCTAATGAACTGTCAAAATATTTGCCATAAAAATTTATGTTTCAATTGACAGTATTCAGCAAAGTCTCCATGACGAGTTTTTCAGTTTTTACTGGCATAGTTGTACATTGTACAATTTGGTTGGCATGGTTGTACAATTTGGTCTAATTTCATCAATATTAGACTAAATGATTGTCAGAATATACTCATTTTTAAAATTTAATCAAATCTCAACTGGATTTTGAAACATTTATATACCTATATTCTTCCTATTCATTCTCATAAATGAAACAGATACAACAAAGAGTCTGAATTTTGGCAAAATTTGGACAAAGTCATCAAACAACCCAATTCATCATTTTCTTCAAATACCCTAAGAAAATGCCTATCAAACAACCCAATTCATCATTTTCTTCAAATACCCTAAGAAAATGCCTATCAAACAACCCAATTCATCATTTTCTTCAAATACCCAAAGAAAATGCCTATCACTGAATATGTAGCCAAAATTTGTACCAAAAATTGAGAACTTATTGAATTTTTCATAACAGTAAAGTCTTTCATTTGGCATGTCCTATGAAACCTTTATTACAAAGCATAACCACATTTTCTAAACATTGTAACTTGAGAATAAAGTAGAATACAGTGCTGTAATTGTGCTATGAACAGTTTCCTTTGTTTGCATGACAGTCTGGTCCCTTCAAATTGCTAGCACAATGTATCTGGATACAAACCACATGCAAACTATGATTTCCAGACAGATTTTCAGAAATAAATCTCCTTTCTGCAGTCTTGGCTGTACATAGGGAGCACTTGGATTACACAACACTGAAAAATGAAGGTCCCCGAGTCTACATGGGACTAACAAGTTTAGCCCCGTTAAACGTTGAACATACTGCAGGCAATACTTAAACACAGCCTGGTCTCAATACTAGAACTTTCAGCTGATATCCTATACAACATGAAAATACAATCCAATCAAATGTCCCTTGCTGTGACATCAATCTCCATTGCAACAAAGTTGGATATTGCAAGGCTAAGCAGCATCCACCAAACTTCAATTGCATGATAATGTGGCAGACTTCTATGCTGTAGACAGAAATATAGCTCAGTACTGTCAAGTGCATTGCACCATGGCAGAAAGCCATAAATATGATTCTTAAGAAATTTTCTATAAAGTTGGATGGTGTCTCTATGGACATCAATACCTATCCTATCCTATTCACGCCTCTTAAATCTATCATAGTTAATGAATGTCCTTTTTGAACATAAGTGATGATCATACGCTTCTCACAACTGGAAAATACAAGTGAATCAAATAAAACATTCTCCATGAGGATGATTAAACAAGAAATGAACTACACATCATCGGAATCTATAAAGAGATTAAACCTGGGCAGCAAATGCACCTGCATCCATGACCCTGCTTTTAAGAGATCCAAGGTCAAACTAATTAGTGCATTGGTTGTCCTGTTGCATTCATTCTGGACATTGCAACCAACATAGCATAACTCTGAGATCCTGCACAAATTGATTCACAGTAGGGTGCCTTCCGCCACCCCCATCCCCACCTCCACCACAGCCCCCTCCCAAGAAGCAATTTTGTGCCATATGCAACGTGAATCTCTCTGGGCATTTTCCAACCAAGGTTACGATAATTTGCAGAATTCTTGCTATTCATGGAGAACAGACAGCATCCATAACTAAGCCGCCAATTCCCCTTTGGCGCTAAACGTGGACGCTCTCAGAATCCTTGTGCTAAGCCTTTTGGCACATCCAATTAGCACATCCAATTGATCACAGATAAAAAGGTCGGCAACTGTATCAACTTCAGTGTTTATGGACCTAATGCTGAAGACAGTGAAGCAAGTATTTTAGGTATTTTAGTCCACTAAAATATATCCGAGGATTGATGAGGTTCGAAGAAGAGACAACTGCATATCCTAATGCTGAAAATGTATGAAAGTGACAAGCCACTGCCAGTGATACACTATTGTGGGAATTCGTTTGACACTTTTTCTTCACCAACCTGCTGTTGCTGTCTATGGAAAGATCAAGAGTTCACTCTATGTGCCAATAAGATTCACCTGGAACGGTACTAAATTAGCCAGAGGGCTTAATCCTCCACTAGTCAAGGATGACCTTTGGTGAAGGTCAAATGTTTTGAAGCAAGAGTAGTCTGACCTTTGTCCAGTGATAAATTTTTTAACAAAATTTTATATATCCACTGATGGATTCTCTTGATCAACAGAGCATTAAATCCCTTAATGATCCAACAAATTGAACATTGCTTCAAGTGTCATGAAAGGTTCTACTTTAGTACCAAGAGAAAAAGATATCTTCCTATAGGACCTAATCATCACTCTTACTGACACCAGAAAATGAGAATCTGTAATGGTCTATAAAGACACAAACAATTTCCAAAGTGACTCTAGAAGTCAACAATTATTAATCAGTCCAGTTGGGTTAAATAATAATAATAATAATAATAATAATAATAATAATTATTATTATTATTATTATTATTATTATTATTATTAAACTGACAATTTCTTGTGTGCCATATTACCCAAATGTCAGGATCAAGGGTACATTACAGAGTCCCAAACAAATAAATAAAACAGTCATCACAATAAATGGATGGAAAACAATCTAAGGCAGAAGAGAATAAGATTTTCTAAACAAATAAGTCTTTAGATTTTTCTTAAAGGATGTCAGAGAACAGGATGATTTCCCAATTATCGGTAGATCCTTCCATGTCTTTGGCCCTGACACTGCAAATGACCTGGAAACGAGTGATGTTTTACAGTAAGGTATATTCATAAGTTTGAGCAGTAACCGCAGGGACAGTTAAATTCATATATTCAAAAGAACCAAAATTCAAGCAAAATAAATTTGTATCAATTGCTGCTTATTCTTAAAGTATACAATCAATTTCTGAGAATAATATTTGATTGGGTGGTTTGTCTAAATGTGCCTAGGGCTAAGGTCAGTGTATCCATTAGGCAAGTTGATTCAGGTTGATTGTTGAAAATGGGGAAATGACTTTTGGAATAGGAAGGTTTTAAGTCCATCAATAAAGGTTTGAGGAGACAGTGAAGGAATTAAAGGAAATGAGGATACTGTTGTCATTGCTTGATTGTTCAAGAGGTCTGGAGAACCCTAGGCTTCGGAATCAAGGCTGGAATTGAGCAATAAAAAGTTCTTCTGTACTTTCGGTGTATGCTCAGACAACGCGGTTGCAGATTTTGAGTGTGACTTTTTTAAAACACAGTTGTTGAACGTGAAAGTGTCCAGATGAGATGATAAATCTCAAACGGGGAGGTTGAGGCGTTAAGAGTTTTAAAAATAAACCGGTTCCAAGCGAATTGAAGTGAACTGTCAAATCGTTATTATCTTGTAAAATGTGAACGGATATTTTAAGCCAGTGACACAAGTGACTTCAGTATGGGTGAAATATGGCAGAACTTTGGTGATTTGGTTACTTTGGTTATTCATAAGACTTTGAGCATCAGACCGCAGGGACAGTTAAATTCATATATTCAAAAGAACCAAAATTCAATGCAAAATAAATTTGTATCAATTGTCTACATAGAGGAAATTGAAAGTATACAGTCACAATTTCTGATATATAATATTTGATTGACATTGGCAATATTGCTAAATGTGACTAGCTACTATAGCATTATGTAAAAATATCAGTTATACCAAGTTGATTACACTGATTGGTGAAAAAATTCATCTCAGTTTGCATACAGGCACAAACTGATTAATAAAGTCCATCAATGAAAGTTTTTATGGAAGTACTGATATAATACAGAAAACAGTATACTGTTGTCATTGCTTGATTTTCAAGAGGTCTGGAGAACCTCTAAGAATTCTAATCAACTGCTTGCAAGCCACTACTCTAGCAATAAAAATTATTAATTCTGGACTTTCAATCCCCTCTAGTGCTCAACAACTTTAATCCTGGTAGCCAGATCCATGGTCATTTTTTTAAAACACAGTTGTTGAACTACTCCTACCAAAAAACCTCCAACGTCAGTCAGAAAGCTAAAACTCAAACACCTTGATTAGCGATAGGCTTAAAAATCCCCAACCTCCAAGCAAATTGAACACTGGTCAAAGCACTACTACTTGTTGAAAAATGTGAACACTGATTATAGTAAATCTAACAACTTCAGTGACAAAAAGACTAGATCAAATATATAACGGGTTACTATTAATAACATGACATGACATGACATGACATGACATCTTATTTCTTTATCCATAATTTCTCCACAATTTCCATAAAAGATAAACAGAATAACATATATATAAGCCTATATACTTATCTTGTAATAACATAGTATCTACTCAGAGGAAGGTTGAGAAAGAAATGCTACGATAATAATAAATTAATTAATGTTATGCTAATTATAAAAATGCAAAATTTGCTTACCAGAAACGATGATCGGACAGCAGTTTCAGAGTTTCAACTGTCATTCCAATGACTTCACCATATAATGAGCAACATAAAATCACGCATTCTTAAAATGCAAGCCTTTAAATCTGATCTGTAACTGTGCATTTAAAAGGTCTGTGCTGAGATTCTAAGGATAGAGCCCTCAGTTTCAAATGCGTCGCCGCAACAGTTTCTAATTAAATCTCGTCGTCAGATCTGGTAACGTCAGTCCGGATCCTGGAGTCGAGACTGGCCCAGGACCATCCGATTGCACGGCGAAAGAAGAGGAGGGGCTGTCAAACGAGAAACGCCGAACGAGTGACCGCCGGACGCCGCCAGATCAGCCGCGGAGCGCGTGTCCCTATCGATGTCACCGAAGGCGGCGGCGGTCGCTGCAGCGCGCATTCATTTGCGAATCGATCAAGCAGCGCTGATACCCGTCTCCAACTCCGGTCAGAAATTCGACGCCGCATCGCCGGCTTAAACGGGATTCAGCCAGGTACGTCCGTAGCACGGACGCTGATCGGTGGGGGCGCATGCCCGACCCCAATCGCTCCCCTTTTGGCTTTGCCACAGGGGGGCCCCGAAGGGTCTCGGTCGTCTGCGATGGTCAGTTGGGATCAAATGACGGAGTACACGTTTTTTTCAGATTTTGTTGGTGATAGGCGCTTTCCGGACTGCGCTCAATTGCTTATTTATCGCTATCACAAAAACTTGAGTGCTTTGATAGATCACTCAGTCAACTGTGCCTTAGACGCTGACGCATGGGCGTCCGGAAGGGATGTAAGCTTGTAAGATTAATGGTTATATATGTAATAAATAATAATAATAATAATAATAATAATAATAATAATAATAAACATTTAGAATGTTTTTTGGAAAGAAATTCGCTATTTCAGCAAAATTTCGGAATAATTAAATAGGAAAAGGTTAAAAATTTAATATGAACAAGAACCCTACTTGTGACGAAAGAAACACAAAGTACTGCCAAGATCTATTGGACTAATTATAAATTATTTAGTGCTACAAGAAGTTAACCCGATTCTCATATAAATTCATATACTGTAGGTTACGTTTTTAGTAATTTTACTTTTTTTCTTTTCATGATTTCATATTTTTCCAGAGGGAACCCCTTACATTAGAAAAAAGGTAATCACCACCACATTTTGACACTCGATGTCTCTCTTTCTCTCTCTCTCTCTCTCTCTCTCTCTCTCTCTCTCTCTCTCTCAGGAAAAAGGGAAAAAATGATCATCACCACAAAATAATAACCTTGTTATTGGGACCTGTCATTGATCTTGGGGTCAAGAGTTGTTGATGTAATTATGGGGGGTTAAGTGAAAGTTGACAGTTGTTGACAAGGGGGAGGAGAGGGTCAAAAATTGCCCAAAGATTGTTGATATAATTAATGGACAGCCCCTAATATTATTTTATGCGGAAGAGGGGTCGACACAGTTTAGTTGTTCTCAAGAGGTCTTGGGAATTTCCTCTGCCGCTATATGGCATAGGTCACGGTGTAGACTTCTATTACTAGTCTCAAGCGTGCCCCACACACAATTTTTTAGAGGTTCCAATAGGGAGGGTATAAGGGCTACGGTCCGCCACTCTTTTATCCAAGTTCACGCCAGTGCTATATATGCAGGTCTGTTGGTAGAAAATCCGACAGAGCCGTAGCGAGAGTATTTGACGCCGGGGCAGGGTATCAAATCCCCCAAAAAAAATTGTTTAAAAACTGAAAAACTGGTGACAACCTTTTGCTTTCCTGATTTTTCACCGCCTTGAGGAGTAAATATAGTGTTTGTTTGTCATACATACTGGCAATGCTTTCAACGGGCGTTTTTAACTTCTTACCTGTAAAACTCCCACCGTGAATAAAAAATCTAGGCATGTATTCTGGCGCTACCCTCCCCCAGGACGGCGCCCGGGGCAGTTTGCCCCTTGCCCCCATCTAGTGACGGCTATGAAATCCGGGCCCCTGCATGACCAGAGCAGTCACAGGCCATAAAATTCCTAAATAATCTGACGACTTCGTTTGCTCCTCCGGGTTTTTCGGCCTAACGTCAACCCTGTTTTATTCACGTTTCCACGTAAAGACAAAATACAGGCGCAATGCTGTGCTGCCCATCCCGGGCGTTCATAGCCAACATTACGCCGCTGCTCATATTCGGTCGCAAGAACATTCACGTCATTAATTCAGTCATAAATACGAATCGCCGGGTCCCTGGGCATTAGCCCTCTCTCTCTCTCTCTCTCTCTCTCTCTCTCTCTCTCTCTCTCTCTCTCTCTCTCTCTCTCTCTCTCTCTCTCTCTCTCTCTCTCTCTCTCTCTCTCTCTCTCTCTCTCTCTCTCTCTCTCTCTCTCTCTCTCTCTCTCTCTCTCTCTCTCTCTCTCTCTCTCTCTCTCTCTCTCTCTCTCTCTCTCTCTCTCTCTCTCTCTCTCTCTCTCTCTCTCTCTCTCTCTCTCTCTCTCTCTCTCTCTCTCTCTCTCTCTCTCTCTCTCTCTCTCTCTCTCTCTCTCTCTCTCTCTCTCTCTCTCTCTCTCTCTCTCTCTCTCTCTCTCTCTCTCTCTCTCTCTCTCTCTCTCTCTCTCTCTCTCTCTCTCTCTCTCTCTCTCTCTCTCTCTCTCTCTCTCTCTCTCTCTCTCTCTCTCTCTCTCTCTCTCTCTCTCTCTCTCTCTCTCTCTCTCTCTCTCTCTCTCTCTCTCTCTCTCTCTCTCTCTCTCTCTCTCTCTCTCTCTCTCTCTCTCTCTCTCTCTCTCTCTCTCTCTCTCTCTCTCTCTCTATCTCTCTCTCTCTCTCTCTCTCTCTCTCTCTCTCTCTCTCTCTCTCTCTCTCTCTCTCTCTCTCTCTCTCTCTCTCTCTCTCTCTCTCTCTCTCTCTCTCTCTCTCTCTCTCTCTCTCTCTCTCTCTCTCTCTCTCTCTGAGCCTTGGCTATATGACCAATACGTTCCTGCGGGCCTTAGATGAGCCGTCAACCTGGGTTCGATTCCTGGACACCATTCACATGCCATTAATATTAGTCATTATTAGACCCTAATATGGTTTGCGTTGCGCGGTTTAGGCTACGTACGTTATACGATTCGCTGTATAAATTGAATCTTTGCAGTTGTTCAGTTTTTTTATAATTTGTTGTATTGTTAGCGGCGCCAGTTGTAGAGGCCTATCATCGCCCTATGTATTCTGGTATTTGCTAAGACGGTATAAACGATGACCTTCGGCACTCGTGGCTGTTCCAGTGGCGGCTCCACCGGGGCCAGGGTGCCCGTGCCCCCTATTGAGAGCCTGGCCCCCAGTGGCCCTCCAGTTGGGACCCTATACTTAATGCTACATACATTAAACAACAAATGGTTGGCCCCCATGATTAGAAGTTGCCCCCCCCAACGGCCCCCCACTTGCCAAATCCTAGAACCGCCACTGGGCTGTTCTAACATCGGTCCCCATAACATGATTCCAATGTCGCCTATAGAAAACTCTCGTCAAGGGTCATACGCGACATCCACATACACGTAGAAGGATCGGTCATCCAAAAGTGGACATGTAGACCTAGACCTACGTCACGTGTAGGCTAGAGTAATTAAGAGGCTCGCCAACGCTGAAGTGTAAATTAATAGCTCAAGTATTAGGGGCTGTCCATTAATTACTTCAACAAATTAGAAGGAGGGGTTTGAACAAGTTTGACAGTTGTTGACAGGGGGAGGGGGTCAAGAGAAGTTGGCGTCAACAATTGCATTTTGTACAAGTGATTAAAAAATATGAAATTTCATGTAGCCTAATACTATTTATTACAATGGAAAAAAGCCTGACAAACAAGAAAAAAGGTCATCGCCACCACATTATGACACCTGGTGAACAAAAGAAAGGGAAAAGGTCTCATCGCTGCAAAAATAATAACCTTTTAAACTTTTTAGGGGACCCGTCACTGGTCTTAGTGGGGGAGGCAAAAGTTTTTGGCATAATTATAGGGGGGTCACTGAATTTTGACAGTTGTTGACAAGGGGAGGAGGTCAAAAATTGACCAACAATTGTTGACATAATTAATGGACAGCCCCATATCTCATTTCTCCGGAGTGGAAAACATTAAGACAGGATTATACGACGCAGTAGCAGCCCAAACTTTCATGTGCTTAGCTTTGAATGAAGCTCGGCTTGGTTGCTTGACTGGAGGTCGCCCATAAAGTAGAACTTCGTCACGCTATTTTTGACAATTTTTGACAGCATTTGGTCCCTCCTCTGTCACAATTCACACATATAGACCCCCCTCAAAGTACATCACAAATCTCGGACCTCCTTAAATTGTCGTCCATATAAAAGTCTTCTATTTAATATAAGAGGCCTATTCGAGTTACTCGCTCAATTTTCAGCAGTAAACAGATTTTCAACTTCCGGCAATGGTAGCGAATAGGCCTAGGTCCTATAAGCCCTAAATAATTACTTGGGCGAATTTGACTGACTGATCGTGCAAAGACTGTAAACCATGGAGGTATTATCTCATGAGACGGCAATACGTCATTTCTAGCCAAAGCTGCGTGAAGCCAGTTAGCGCGTTGGCTAAAAATAGCGCGTAGGCTGTTAGCCATGGTTAGCGGCCATCTTGTGAGACTCATGGCTGCCGTCTGGGAATTTCCCAAATAGTCGGCTTCACCGACATGAAGCGACATGAAGTAATGCCGTCTCCAGGGATAATACCTCCATGGTGTAGTCAATAAGTCAATAACCGTTTATTATTTTCCAAAAAAGTGCAATAGTATTTGAACATCATAGTAGTACTTTCAGTAAGGCTGCTAAGTTCATGATACATAATAGAAAGTTTACAATGATTGAAAGAAAGTACAAAGATTATAGCCTTACTGATTTGTCAAAAATTACACAAAAACTAAATAAGAAAAGTCAGGAGCATGTCAATCAAGTTAATATCAAAAAGTTAAAGATAATGAAATCATTAATTAGTTAAATGGTATATATTGAGAGTAAAAGAAAACAGTAGCTCATGATTTCACAAAATTAAATCATAGGAAAATAAAAAGATACCAAAAGGGAAAAAAATTCCCGCCAGTAGGTATCTTAGGGAGGAGTATTGAAAATTAAATTTAAAGGTTGAAATGGTATCATAACAGACACAATGAAAATAAGATAATAAGGAAGTCAAAAGTTTGATTTAACATTCACCTGATAAGATAAATTTATTGATTTTTTTAAAAAATAGATTTAAATTTACTATCATTTTTAGTGCAGTGGGAAGGCTATTCCAAATTCGGGGTCCAGAACATTTAATAGTGAAGATTCTAGTATTTGTGTGCACATAAGGAATGATAAATTTAATATGATTTCTTATATTATGTGAGTGTAATTTGTTAGTAAATGTAAAGAATTCATCCTTATAAAAAGTTAAAGGCAATAGATTATTGGCATATTTAAACATGAAAATAGCTGTTTGTTGTTTGTATATATTAGCAATGTTGAGTATATTCAAATTCAAGAATAAATTTGAGGTACTGCAGTATTGGTGTGGATTGCTTATTAGTAAAGTTATTTGTAAACAAAGTTCAGTAAGTAAAGCAGTGACGGAGCTAGAGCGTCCGGCGCCCGAGGAAAAAACATACTGATGGCGCCCCTTCAACTTGAGTAAAACCATAAGAAGCCAAAAAATGTCGCCGCTCTGCCCATTTTGGCGCCCCTTCGTTCTTCATTCAACTTCGCGAACATCCTGACAAGCAAAAAAGGTTATCACCCGTAACGAGCTGAACTCCCTACTTTAAACCAATTTTGGCACACCACCTCGGCGCATCTGGTACCCCCATGCCCCCTAGATCCACCTCCGAATTAAAGTTTCTACTGTATTGTATATCTGCCTCCAAGAGGTCTAGATTTAAGGGGTAAATTAAGGATGGCGTGAGCGAAACCAGGCTATTGCCTAGGAATTTGCTTTCGGAAAGGAGACATAAATGCAGGGGGTGTCCAGAGTTTCATCTAGACTCCCTGGACTCATTGGGGAATAGAAATGGACGGGGTGGTGGCGACCCGGCGGGGTTCGATGCTTGGCCCCCAGAAAACAGAAAATACAAATCAGAAATATGATTTCCGTTGTCATCTCTTCCGTTTTCATACGGTCCATTCTAATTTTTGTGGATTCAGTTATAGTGCTCAAGTTTCAATTTCCAGAGGTGAATTTGCCCCTTTAGAATTATAAATGAATAGTTTTAGCATCAGTCTGTTTTGGTGATAGCCAGCACCACCCAGGGCCGCCGAGAGGTGGTAGGAGGGCCAAATGCACAGGGGGCCCGGCGGTCTGGATGGGGCCCGGACCGATGATGAATATAATATGTATAATTAACAATAATACCAATAACACAAAGAAAGTTTAGGATGTTTGTTGAGCAGAGGGGTCCGCGAGCAAACAAAAGAGGGCCCAGGACCTGAGGACACATTAAAAACCACTTCGAAGGAACAGCGTGAAATGAGCGACAAGCAAAAAGGTCATCACTCAGTTCTTGAGAGTTGCAACTGGGGAACTTAAACTTCAGTTAAATCAATGATGAGCAAAAAAGGTAAAAAGGTCGTCAGCACATTCTAATCCTTGTCAGGGCCCGCCTGCCATTCTGCACAGAGGCCCGAAATTTCTCTCGAAGGGCCTGGCACCACCCCTGGAAAGAGGTGTAGGGGCAGAGGTGTCATGTTAATAGCCTAATGCCGTATAAACAAACTGCCGTCGTCCAAGGTCAAATATTTAGGGCCTACAAAGCCCTACATAATAATCCAGTTAACTCGAAGCGCAAGGCACCGTGTTACTGTAGATTCGATATATCCGACGGGCATCTGATCGACAGGGACTGACAACCAGTTCGATATGAGCTGGATTTAGAATTTTAGAAATGAGCGAATTCGATGTATCAGTGTCTGTTTTGTATCTACTAACATTGTTTTGGACGGTTCCGACGTCCAAACTTCTATAATTGGGATTTCTATATAGGCCCAGGCTATAAGATTCTACTGAAACTGGTAAGAAAATATAGCCGACAAAGATTCAGACTAAGTCCATAAATCTGTTTTAAAACTAGTATAAAATCTAGTATCTAAGTATAGGAAAGCATCACCATGTTATTTCTGGCGACACATATAGCCTACGCATGTTTTTAAATGAAATTTAATTACAAAGCAGGCCTGTTGTTGTGGTTTGTAACCAGGGCCGGAGCGACCCACTCCGCAAGCTCCGCAAGGCAGAGGGCGCAAGCTTTTGTGGGGCGCCAAATTTCCTTATCGATTATTAAGATGACGCTGTTTATAATCTTTAGCACTAATTATATTAGCATTTGCTTCAACCTGCTATACAGGATACTGTTATTTGCATTATGCATAGCATTGAGCTATAATACATGTATTTTTATTATTTAAAAGATAGTACTAGACGCAGTGGCGGCTCCACCGGGGGGGCCAGGGGGGGCCCGTGCCCCCTATTGAGAGCCTGGCCCCCAGTGGCCCCAGTTGGGACCCTATACTTAATGCTACATACATTAAACAACAAATGGTTGGCCCCCATGATTAGAAGTTGCCCCCAACGGCCCCCACTTGCCAAATCCTAGAGCCGCCACTGACTAGACGAGCAGAAGGCTTATGAATATTTACGACCCGGCGCCTAGTTATTTGTCACACGTGACCTCACTGTTGTTATGAACATTAATTTCTACGCGCGGTAGCATAAGGGCCGTCCATAAATGACGTCACGCGATTTTGGCAGTCATTTTGACCAACCCCCTCTGCTCGTTACACGTCGTCACAAAAGTCAGAAACCTCAAATATGACGTAAAAACTCCTTAACCCCCGTCATCTTGTCGTCTTTCCAATGTCAAAAATAATGTTTCATTTGAAAATATTCATTATAATCATTATAGCCCAAACAATATTCAGAAACTTTTACACATTCTTTTTTAAAATGATGTATAATAAATGTAAAATACGTTCAATTTTGCAACAACATAGCATTGCGGTATTAATAAAAATGTTTAGTATTATGTGACGTCATGCAGTCACGTCGCATTTCTGGAACCCCCCCCGTCGTCACACATCGTCACAAATGTTTGAACTCCCTCCCCTAAGTGCGTGACGTCATTTATGGATGGCGCCTAAGTCTTTGTTAACGAAGTTAGAATATTGTGTTCGAATGTACGTAATCCCAGATTACTTGAAACATTAAATTGAGATGAACACAATCGCATTTGGGCTCCTTTTGTTTTGAAAGTTTTGTCATTCGGAAACCGCCGTCACAGAAACACCGTGCCCAGGACGTTTCGATTAACTTGAATAAAATAATTATTCATGGTTAGGGCTACTGCTGGGGGCGCTAAATACGAAGTTGCAGGGGGCGCCGGAATGGCTAGCTCCGGCCCTGTTTGTAACTTGTAAGTAGGCCTAATTATTTTTATAAATATATTATGAACACCAAAGTTATAGACTATAGACGATATGTTCGAAACGATAAAAGTACAGTGGGGCGCAATACAGGTAGTAAATATTTGCAACAGAACAATTTTGGTTACTTGAAAAAAACAGTTCACCAGTTCCATGTAAGCTGAAGAGGGTAATTGTGCAACATGGCGAAGAAAGCTGTCAAAAATAAAAGCGCGGCCTTTTTTTGCTCGTCAGCCATCAGATCAGAAAGAAGAGGGCGCCAAAAAATGTTGGTCCCGGTCGTCTACAAATCTTTGCACGCCACTGGCGGCAATAAAAGATAGGGGCCTGCGTAAAATAGAAATATTAAAATTATAAAAATGCAGCCCTTTAGGCTTTAGTAATAAATGGATTGAATCAGCAGTTCTCAGGACCGTCTGGTGCATAAGCAAAAAGAGTCATCACCATCACCAGGGGGAATGACGAGCAAGAAATAAGGTAATCAAAATAAGGTCATCCCCGCTTTTTCACGCCCGACCTGTCCTCTACATTTTTCTACATTTTTCGAAAACTTAAGAATTTTGGAGGAAAATTTTTAAAAACTGACGGGGGCGGGCGCAGTGCGACAGTTTCGGCAACTTCGCCTATAGGGCGGCAAATACTCTGGCGCCGGCACTTGGCGTTACCAGTATGGCGGGTGGAAACTGCAGATAGTGCCAGGACTAGGGATGTGAGCTGGGAAATTTCCAGAAATTTTCTCCGGAATTATTCCGGAAATTTCCGAAAAAATAGCGGTACTTTTCCGGAATAATTCCGGAAAGTTTGATTATTATTATATTTATTAGAATTTTTTAAAGAATATAGTACAATGCGCTTATTCAGCATATTCAGCAACATAGGATCAGCAACATACACATAAATACATAATAATGATGCAAGAAATAAACAGAAATATATAATGACGCAAGAAACTTAACTAACTTATACTAGCGAAGTCAAAAATAAAACTGGAATACAAATTAATTAAGTAACTAAAATAGTTAAGTTTATAATTTAGCATTTTATTTATTATTTATTACTATTACTGCTATTTATTATTATTTTTTATTATCATAATTACTATTTATTACTATTCATTTGTTGGGCATTTGTTAACAACTGTCAGGATTGTAGCGCTATATAATGTTTTATTGGACATGCACGCGGCGCTTCCGGTTGTATTTGTCAGGAAATTTCCGGAAACTTCCGGAATAATTCCGAGCATTCTATTTTTCCGGAAAAGTTACAACCCTAGTCAGGACGCAAGTCTTGAATCAACCAGGTTGACTGTGCGGATTCTAGGCTAGCCTTACATGCCACGAATGTGGCAAAGCCTGCACTGCAAAATTGGCTGTATAAGTCACAAATGTACTCACAGTCACAGACACTAGTCATCGTCTAAAGTCTAAACTAGGGATGTAACTTTTCCGGAAAAGTAGAATGGCCGGAAATATTCCGAAATTTCGGAAATTTCCGGAATACTTCCGGAAAAGTTATAAAAAGCCTTCAAAACTTCTCTCTTTTTTAGAGGTAAACAGACAGCAGTGGACAAAATTAATTACCGCAGGTCCCACAGCTAAGAAAACGAAGTTTTATTATATATTTTGGCACATAGGGGGAAAATTGGTTGAAAACGGGTTCTCCGATATTTTAACGAGATCCCGCCAATTTAAGTATTCTACTTGCTGCTCAGGGAACCAGCTTCACCTTATGAATATTCACGGTTTTGTCGCATCGAGTGCTGGCGAGAGTGTGAGACTATGGGTAAATACCGTAAAATAAACAAGTGTTTAGTTTTGTTTTGTGACAATTCGTTAATTTTTCGCCGAACATCGAGATTTATTATAGTTTTAACAAATCAGACAGCAAAACGGCGTCGCGTACTCTGGTAACTGGTTCTCTGCGACTTCCGACTCAGACATTATATAGCGCTACCATACTGACAGTTGTTAACTTGTTAACAAATGCCCAACAAATGAATAGTTATACATAGTAATAATGATAAAAAAATAATAATAGATATCAGTAATAGTAATCAATAGTAATAAATACTAATAATAAACAGTAATAATAATTATAATAAATAACATTAATAATCAACTTTTCCTTTCCGGAAAAGTACCTCAGAAATTTCCGGAAATTTCCGGAAATTTCCAGAGGAAATTTCCGGAATTTTCCTAACTCACATCCCTAGTCTAAACTAACCATAGTAAACTATCAACATTTCCTCCAAGAACATTTCTGAGCTTTTACGCGCGAATTTCCCTAACATAGAATTTAAATAGATATATTATATTCTATGGATAATAATAACAACAACAGAGGCAAAAGATGGCGGAATGTAACGAAGACGAGGAAAGCGAAAGAACAATATTTAGAGACAAAACGAAGAATAAAACCGGATACGGATCCTGTGCTCCAGCCGCCCCCGTCAGTGCAACAGGTTATCCGTCGCCGGATAAAGCGGAACATTACATAAAACACGAAGTCAAGGACGGAGAATCTCTTGCCTCCATCGCCCTGAGGTACGGTCTCAAGGTAAGTCACTTAACTCCAGTGTTGGGTAAGTTACTTTTTATTTGTATCTAGTTGCAGTTACAAGTTACTATGCAAAAAAGTAACTAGATACAGTTACAAGATACTTTTCAAAAAAGTAACTAGCTTAAGTTACAGTTACTTGCGAAGTAACTAGTTACAGTTACGTTACTTGTAGTTAAAAAGACACTAAAAAGTCCACAATATAGACCCTACCGGTAGTACCAATTGTACATTACACCATTACTCAAATCTCTCCACTGGCTCAAAATAACAGAACGCATTGAATATAAAATAATATCGATGACTTATAACTCACTCCATACATCAAAACCAGTCCACCTAAGAAATCTGATAATTCCACAACAACCTGGATATACTAGATCCTCTTCTCATGTAACTCTCCTTCGACCTCTGAATCAATCATCTCTCAAAATTTGCAATCGTGCTTTTTCATATGCGGCACGTGAGCTTTGGAACTCAATTCCAATATCCCTTCGTTGTCTACATCAAAGCCAAATAACAAACTCTGAGTCACAATTTTCTCCCCTTCTTGCAACATCTCCTCATGTTTTTCTTTCTAAACTAAAATCATTTCTCTTTATAAAATCATTTCCTCCATAGCTATAGCGTCCTGCCCACTCGCCCTTTTGATTAAATGACCCGGCATGAATGACCCACCTTTGGCTATAGCTACTTCATTTGAGATTGAGCGCATAGGAATAAGGAGCTACTTCGGTGCATCTTTTGGAAGCGCTTTAGAAATTTACGAGATTTTACTTACTTACTTACTTACTTACTGGTAGTACCAATTGTGGAATAACAGTTCTTACACGTACAGTTTCATTTCGTTTGTTTTGTTGTTCAACATTAGTAATGAAGCACTAGTAGTTGAATTAGTTGAATGAAATAAGCACTTGATACTAAGCAAATACAGAAACCATTACGAATATATGTAGGCCTACAAGACTTTAGTGCCATGAATATCAAGTTGCTAGCCAGCGAGAAAATCAGCAAGCTAATACAGTTTGATATTGTCAAAATTGCAATCAGAAGCCGCAAACACTGTGAAAGTCATAAGATGAAGCTAAAAACAGGTTACAGCTAACAAGTGACATAAGCAAGTTAAAAACTTTACTCAAAAAGTTATTGGATCTCAACAAAAGCTGCTGCTCAAAGTGTTCGTCTCCCATCCTGTTGCATCTAGGGGTCAGAATCTGACCTTCTAAACTAAATAAATGCTCTACCCGGTGCACTAGGTGGTAAAGGTGTATTCTATTGTATTAATAGTTGCTTAATCAATGACATCTTATTCAGGCTTTTAAAATCTGTTGATGGATCACTCAGAATCAGATACAACTCTACTTGAGCTGTTGCATCTGTGTTTATCAACTTGGGCTCATCAAATTCAAATAAATTATCCTCAATTGAATTACTCTGCTCTGGAGTATTATGCCCTGTGCACACATCTGGTGTAGAGGCTGTTAAATGTAGCGAATAGCTATGTAAAGGAAGAACTGACCGTGAAATGATTATTATAAAGAAACAGATCTACGCTATCTGCGAACCTGAGGTTCCCAATGCACTTGGCCAGCGCTATAATGTACGCTGTAGGTTATTGATTTAGAATCTTTTGCTTTGCACGTTATCGTCGTGATGCGCTGCTGCTTGCTTTTATTAATAGAAATTCTACTAGAAATAAAAATAAAAGTAACTTACAAAGTAACTATCAAATTTCCGTTACAGTTCATCAAATAAGTATCTAGTTACAGTTACTAGTTACCTTTTAAAATGTATCTAGTTACAGTTACTGATTTGGTAACTAAGTTACAGTAACTTAGTTACAGTAACTCGTTACTCCCCAACACTGCTTAACTCTCATGTCTGCCGTCTTCTTTAACTTAGGTCCGCTTTGTCCTGTTTTTAATACAGGAGAGCAGGAGAGTTTCTACTGAACCATTTAAAGCCCAGTTATTATTTTAATGATACTGCTGCTGCCCATGCAGAAGCTTTAACTAGAGGTGCACTGATAATCGGTATCGGCCGATTAATACCCAACTATTCGTGATGTAATTGTTAATTGCAGTGGAAAATGGAAATTATTACTAAAACGGTGACAGAAGCAAGTAGAATCAAAAGCAGCACATTGATTACCTTCAACTCAAGGGTAATCTTCCACTTTAAATTGCATCCCTGGGCATCCTAGCTGGTGGAGGACACAATAAAAGGCTGTCCTAACATGCAGGACAACCGATATTTGACCTTTTAAAATCTTGTACTGTTTTCTGACAAGTGCTGTTTATGGATAGAATGACATGGTAGTATTTATCTGATTCATTTAACTATATGTTTTAACTGAGTAATGAACGAAGAAACTTAAAAATCAATAATCAGTAATAAACTGGAGGTTTAATCAGTGCACCTCTAAATTGAACCATAAACATGTAGTTTTAAGATATAAATTCATTGACTGATTGATATTGATGGCGATGAAGATGACGACAGCGATATTTGAATAATTATTAAATGGAATTGTGTTATGCCGTACATTTAGAGATCTACCGGTACATGAAAAGAAATAGTTTGCAAATTTAACATATACAAATGATGCATTTGTAAATGGCAATATATGTTATTAGAATTATTTAGATGTGGGGTTGAAAATTCACTGGATGTTAATTTCAGAGCTCTCACATACAGCGGATAAATCATCTGTGGAATGATTGTATTTTGTGGCATCCTGTTTTATTTATACCAATCTTAAGTCTCAATCTGATTCCTGAAGATTATGAAGGAGAAATTCTGAGTAAGACCATGCTTTCTATCAGCCGCTTGCACCATAACCAACATGAAAGTCGGAATGGCAAAGATGGAGAGACCCCCTGCATCAGATCTAGATTCTGCAGCTGAATATTTTGCAAAGTTTGATATATCTTTGGCACAAATAAAAGATAGCCTGGAAAAAATTGAGACAAAATCCAAGTAAGATTTTATTCATGAGGCATTTGTATTTGGTTTTCTTTCATAGCTACCCGTTATCTTTTTGAGGAACATATTAGTAAGACAGGTCCTTCTCACGCGGGAACCCATTGCTCTGGAACGCCTTGCCGACCGCAGTGACTGAGGCCAACTCAGCTGGGCTGTTCCTGAGAGAACTAAAGACGCACCTTTTTAGTTTAAGATATGGTTGACTGTGTGTGTGCAGCACCCTTGTCGTGGGCCTTAGCCTAGTGGCCTAGTGCACGGCACTATAGAAATTGTCTTGAAATAAATAAATAAATAAATAAATAAATAAATATCTTTTGGTCTTAGTCAGATCTCATTCTCCTCTTTTAGATCCGAAACTTGCTTGAATTATTTCTTCTATGCTGTCTATTACTGCTTCTGCCTCTTTTTATTTCTTCAGATTTTTATATATTATGTGCTATCTTAGATTTAGAGTATTTAAGGCATTTCATTGCAACAAAATTATACAAAAAATTTCTAACCTTTGTGGCTAGTGGTTTTTATGCATGCAGTTTTGTAGAGGGGGTGATCGGGGGGGGGTGGTAACATAACAATGGCAAGTCCATGGAGTACATCTAACAGTATTTATGAGCAAACAGTGCAAATAAGCATTTCCTATGATTGGATAAAGTTCGCTCCTCCCTTTGTCCCTTTCTCTCCCTCCCTTCATCTCTGTCTCTTTCTCTCCCTCAGTATAACAATCAGTACAACAATTGGTCAGTTGCACAGATGCTACCTCCCTCTCTATTGTGTGCCCCATTAAGAGGCCATACTACAACTCTCTATCCAGGTACATCTAAAGACTTGTACCAGGAACTAAGTCCAGTGTTTTCTGGAAGGCGGACAAGTGTAGGCCAATGCTTGTGAGTGCCACTTCTTTACATTGGTATTACTGTTGGCGGCCTTCACTTGTCTGCCCCTCATTTCTGTTTGGTGTCCACTTACTTATATATAGAAGTCCCTGCTCTATCCCTCCTGTCTCTTGCCCTTTAGTTTGACAATTGACTTTCTGCAAAACTGCTGACATCAAGCCACATCTGGTAAGGGGATGACATGGACAGATTTCCTCCATTTATTCTTACCTATTGGTGGGGTAGATTGCATGGGTGGAAACACATTTGTCTCATCTCAGGCTTGGTGAACAGGACAAGGGGGTGACATAAAGAGAGAAATAACATGGGAGGAAATCTGTTCTGGGCCTTTCATTGGCAAGAGGTGAGGCTGGCACACAATAGAGAGAAAGGGAGGTACCATCTGTGCAATTGATCAAGATTGTTGCGCTGATTGTTGTACTGAGGGGCGATTGACCAGTAGATTGTAGTTATTTGCTATTAGCAATGAATGTAAGACTGAATTCTTGAATCTTAATTGATTCGTTCCCAAATTGTGATCAGTAGTCATTATTTTTATTAATCAAATCACAATTGGCAGTTATAATAACATGGGTATTTAGGAGGAAAGACGGGTATATGCACAATATGGAAAGAAATATTCTTCAGTAAAATTTCAAAACTTCTCTTGAGATCCTTGGATGAATTGTATTTATTAGCAATTTAGTGCAGGCTATTGATGCTTGGAAGAATGATAAACACAACATTTGTTACAAACTTTGATCATTATGATGTTGTTTAGGTATATTTAGGGTTTTTTATTTGGTGCCTCATATGGTTGTCCTGTTTGATTGTGGTTTAATTGCAAATATTAAATATGACCATTGTTTGGACTAATGAATGTAAACCTGTACCTCTTTAAAACACGACTAAATATTATTGTTGGGATCTGATGTACTTGATGTTTAAATACTGCATGTATTTTGTTCTAGTGTGCTACATCACAATTCAAATAATTCATTACACCTACTTTCCAATAAGGAGACACACCCAAGCCACAGATCTTTCAGTTCAGAAATTGAATCGCTTGATCCATCAAGAGAACCTGAAATGAGGTTTCTTTCACAATCTCGTAGCTCCAAAGTTCGAGCATCTACTCTAGAACAATTAAAAGCAGCTCAGGATGAGCTTTTTCAATTATAGAAGATATTAATATTTGATTAAATGTAACTTTTGTGTTTAATTTCAGTCATTTTTATTTTGTATGTAGCATATTTTCTGGAGAAATTATTTATGGCAGTTATACTGTATTTGAGATTTAGTTTTATGATATGTGATGGTTACTGGTGTTTAAATTTTTCAATATTGCCCGTGTCGGATATTTGTCATGAAGACTAATGTGTCGTGATCTAATTAGAATAGTTGTTACATTTAAGTACTTTGTTCCATATTTATGCATGAGTATGCCTTGTAGTTTTTCTTTATAATGAATTATATAGCTAATAATGTGCAGAAATTCACTTGGATAGGGTCAAATTTCAAGAAGCTACTAAGAACAGTAAGACTGATCAGAGATGATTAAAGTTTATAGTACTTTAAAAAATTGACTTACTGGCTTAGTTTTTCAAGGTTATAGTAAATGCTTACAGGCTTCTGAAAAAAGACGTTAGGGTGCACTAATATTGTGTATATTTTATGATACTCACTGCAAAATAAGAGTTAAAATTTGCCCATAAATTTATTAAACAGATCAAATTTTTATTATTAAGGGCTTGTAATTCTCATATGACTGTTGTGTGATATAGGCCTATTAATTTGTGGGTAAAACTCATGGCTTTATGGACTTTCAGTATATGCTTAGGAGATTTTTGTGTTCATTCAATGAAGGAAATTGATTTTTTGTTAGATTTATGTTCTTGTCTAGCAAATTGAGTACCAGTATGTGGTGCATGCATGATTACTATGTATAAAATATTTTTTAACTTATGGTAAAAACTTTACAAAATTAGCTTATTGTATGTGTGTTTTTTCTGACAGTAATCAATGTATTGATTTAAGAAGTTTCTCTGATCATTCATTTAATTTTCTATTGACTAAATAGTGGGCCAAACATACTGGGGCACATTAAGTATAATATTCTTTGATTTCTTTGCACTGTTACAGGTATTTTATGATCTATTGAAATGAAAATGCTTAGTATTGTACTGTAATATTTGCCTAGTATTATTGTCCTTTTGTGAAAAGAACTGGTTTGAAATGTACCGGTATTAATGATCCCCAGTGGGCCAACAGAAATATTTGCCTAGATAGAGAAATGAGGTAGGTGATTAAAATACAAAATGACTCCATTATCTCTTATAAATTTATCATGTTTCAGCTTAATGCTGTTATTTAATTAATAGCCTGTGGTAATTGTGAACTACAAATGAGGTTAGCAGCTGTGATATAATGTATACATGTTAAACTGAAGTCTACTTAGTTTGAAAGCCAGCAGTTGACATAGGCCTATATGTATATTTGTACACTCAGTGGCACTGACATACATGATGTAAATTGAAGTGTGACAAATGTGTCTTATGCAATGTAGTTAATGTACAGTATTTATACTGTATTCACTGTATTACTATATGTAAATTTACATTACTGTATGCATGTAATATATGTGATACCTCTATCATACCTGTCCAGGTGTTGTTGAGTCATTTAACAAAGTACTGTCATCTGTATTGTTGCTAATTGATACATAATTACAACATATATTGAAGTGTGTCTTGAATTTTTATGAACAATGCAGTATTATGTAACATATATAATAATAAGTAACAATATCCATGTACGATTGTACATTGATAAAAGTATTTTTTGAAGATGTTAGTTGTGGATATGTTAAGTTGTCTTCATCATTCAGAAGCAGTCTAGGTCCAAAGTACAGTGTAATATAAATTGTGTTCATGGTGCTGCAATAAATATTTTTGCCAGAAGTTTTCATTTCAGTAATTGTCTTAAAGCAGGTATGAAAAAGATGAAAACACTAGTTTGTCTGGCTTGCAGAGTTTTTTCCTGGTTGTGAGTGAAAAATAAACTGTCAATGCATACACATGACATAGGATTTAATTAAATTTTGACAGACCATATGTGCTTTGATTAGTGTTAATTGTCACCGACTTTGACTTGCCATCATTTTGAACTGATGTTGTAGGCCTAGTTATTAGAGATCCGGGTCAATAACGGTGTCGTTAAATCATGCAATTAATCGAGTGCTTAAAATATTTAACATGGTACTTGATATTTGGTGGGGAGTGGTTTCAAGAAAGTATAAAACATTGTGTCACATTTGTTGCTCTCAGCAATTGAAATTATTTTTGTTTGTTCACTTAGACTGATTCATTCTAATAAAACATTTCCAAAACTAAATTATATCTACAATAGCAACAATGAAGGGATAATTTTAGGAAATAATTGTTGCTTGATTGTCTTTCATTTTGCTGTGTTCATGCTTTGTGTTAAATATTCCAATATTATCAATATATTGGGTTTAACAGTTTTTTTAAGCTATAAAATGTGGCAGGCTTAGCCAAAGTTGTATTGGTTTAGAAGTCTGTTAAATGTTTGATATTGGATAATTGGAGCAGGTCGCGGGTTCGATTCCCGCAGGAGCCCTAAGGTCGACTCAGCCTTCATTCGCTAGAGGGCGGTGGTAACTGAGTAGCAGCTGTGGCTGCGAAGATAAAACGTGGGTCTAGAGAAAGCAATGGCAAACTACTCTAGATTAATGGCTTTAGCCACCTGCATTGCTGCTTGCCTGACACCGGAGATCAGTGCCAGGCTCAACGCTCGAAATCGAGTATGGGTGAACCTTTACTTTTACTTTAGTGATGAATAAATTTTTTTAATGTGAAAAATTCTATAATTGCTAACAATTTTTCAGAAATTAAGAAGAGCTGACAGTTACATATATAAAAGTTGGTGTTTATATTTTTGTTACTTATTTATTGCGAGACACAATTACAATATACAGGGCAGTTGACAGAAACTCCGGGCCCTTGGGCAGAGTAGTCGCACGGCCCCTAGAATGGTTTAAAAATTGATCTTCTTTAGCTTCTCAGACTTTTCACGACTTTGGTTTGGAGGAATATAAATCAAGTAGCAAAAAGCAGTTATGACCTTTTTTACTTGTAGGAGCCCAGAATTTCTCTCGACAGACCTATCTGATACTAAACATACTACCAGTAGTTAAAGTGGGCCGGGGCCCGGCACCTCATTGATCGGCCCAGTGTTGGAGTTGTGAAATTTGAGCTGGGGTGGGAGGGGGGTTGAGGACTGAAATTCAATGAATGACAGAAACTGCATGTACCCGATATGCGATTTTTGAGAGGGTTGCAAAGTTAGCTGTGGGGGGGTCAAACCCAACCCCGCCCGGCAACTCCAACACTGGATCGGCCCAGACAAATATATCCCGGGACCAGGGTTTTCACAGCGTAGGGCCCCAGACCACTTTAACCACTGCATACTACCTTAATTTTACTGCCTGGACACGTTCCAGACAGTGGAGAACTTAAGACGCTTCCAATGCCCCTGGTCGGATCAGATTATGCTGGTTCTTTATCATTATCAATAATGTGCCGCCTATTTTTGCACAATGGCTACGTCGCTGATAGCTGGTCCCTACACGAACGTGAGAACCTTCTTTATTAATAGGCCTACTTCTTGTCACATGTCGTTGATCACTACCATTCAATCCAGGCCCGTCGGAACGAATTTTCAGCAGGGGGTGCAGATTTTCTCCAGATAAAAGTTGTCTCTGGAAAACCCGTGGCAAGCAAAAAAGGTCGTTGATACCCACCTCTGCACCCCCACTTCGTACGGGCCTGATTCAATCTGCAAATTTCCGGTTGTTTGGGGCTATTCTCGTCACGAGTCGGGTATAAAAATTTTTACCCGCCTGATTTCTGCATTGGAGGTATACAATTTTGGAGTCAGAACACCAGCTGCTTTTTGAAAAATCGAGCACTGCTTCCATAGTAGTCCTATATCATGGCACCCGCTGAACCCAATCAGCTGACATGACAATGGCACCGTTGGCACGACCACGCGCCTGAAACCGACCAGAATAGAATTATTTAGAATACTTTAAAATAACAAACCATTGCACCTATGTAGGCCCCTATATAATTCGTCCCATGGATGTCGACCTGAATTTCATTCAAGCCACGCGGCCTTGCAACAAAAAAGGTTCAAAAAGCGGGTCGTCTGAGACTCGTCTCGTCTGACCGTACGCAGCGGCCGGGCCGAATGCCGACGGGATCGACAGATACGGAGGGCAATGGCCGGGCGCAGGCGCCCGGTGAGGACGTTTGGCAGCCTCTGGCGGCCCCTCGGCAGGTGTTCCAGCCAGGGCAGCCGAGCGGATAGCGCGAACACGCCATGCCGCCAGAGGCGGACGAAAGTGCATGCGTTCTGATGATCTGCCGGCGGCTCCTGGGGGTAGAGACTAGAGAGGCAGAGGGCGACCGGTGGTTGGATCAAGGTCCTTGGCGGTCGACGTTCTGTTAAAGCCAAAGTAAGATGAAGGTGTAACTAGCCGGGCGCAGATTATTCGTGCCGTTTAATCGCTTTTTGTACCGAGGCTGACGATTATATTGGGTCTTTATCCTCCGGTCCAGTCAGTGTTCAGCGCTCTCGGAGCGGCGCAGATTCGTCGATTTTTAGGAGGTAAGTCGATCGTTGCCTTACCTTCGGTGGCGGTGGCGGTGCCGGGGATTTCTTAATATGGGTCGAAACCAAAAAGTGGACCTCCCTGTAATTTTCAGATGGGCACGTGTCAAAGCTTATGTGGCGCCTCAATCGTGATTCATTTTGAATGTTAAGCGCGTCGGTATAGTTATTATTATTATTATTATTTATTAATATTATTATTATTATTATTATTATTATTATTGGTAAAAGCCCTGATTATTATGCAGATGAGGATTTTTATGGCGCCATTTTTTGTAATGAAGTTGATCTTTTTATTCTAATGCAATATAACGATCATTTTTGTCGGTCTCGTCGTAGCGTTTATCGTCGATCGAACGCGGCTTTCGAGCGGTTGTTGGCTGCGGACGTTGTTTATTTTCACAACTGACGCTTGTATTGAAATGGGCGTCGAGGGATTTTGCAGAATTAATGTTTTAAAATCGTCCTTAAAGGTCGGAAACGCGCTCTGGGAAATGAAATGAAAGCCGCCGTTTGCAATGGACTGGGAATTATGTAGCCCAAATATTAGAGGAATGGTGTAATGTAGTGGGTACAATTTTCATAGAGCATTACTGGCTGGATATTGACTGTAGGCTGTAGCAGACATTGATTATAGTACAAATATGCTGACAGTCTCCCACCTGCTTTGATCAGCTCTGCCTACATTAGTTTTCCTTCACTTAAGTAAGTAAGTAAGTAAAATCTCATTAATTTCTAAAGCGCTTCCAAAAGATGCACCGAAGTAGCTCCTTATTCCTATGCGCTCAATCTCAAATGAAGTAGCTATAGCCAAAGGTGGGTCATTCATGCCGGGTCATTTAATCAAAAGGGCGAGTGGGCAGGACGCTATAGCTATGGAGGAAATGATTTTATAAAGAGAAATGATTTTAGTTTAGAAAGAAAAACATGAGGAGATGTTGCAAGAAGGGGAGAAAATTGTGACTCAGAGTTTGTTATTTGGCTTTGATGTAGACAACGAAGGGATATTGGAATTGAGTTCCAAAGCTCACGTGCCGCATATGAAAAAGCACGATTGCAAATTTTGAGAGATGATTGATTCAGAGGTCGAAGGAGAGTTACATGAGAAGAGGATCTAGTATATCCAGGTTGTTGTGGAATTATCAGATTTCTTAGGTGGACTGGTTTTGATGTATGGAGTGAGTTATAAGTCATCGATATTATTTTATATTCAATGCGTTCTGTTATCTTGAGCCAGTGGAGAGATTTGAGTAATGGTGTAATGTGGCAAAATTTACTTACTTCATATGTTCAAGATTGGAATATAACACTGGTCAGCAACAACAAAATTTTGGTGTGCTACTGACTGACTGGCATAGCACTCCTTTTGCCATTCAGCCACTGTGTCATCAGTCCTGTGTAACAGTACCACAGACCAGTGGTTAAAGTGGGCCGGGGCTGGGGCCGCCGGAGCCCGGCCCCGACACCTCTGTTATGGGCCCCGGCACCTCATTGATCGGCCCCGACAAATATATCCTGGGCCCAAGGTTTTCACAGCATAAGGCCCCGGCACCTTCAAAAAACCACTTTAACCACTGCCTCAGACATGGGACGCCCAACATTTATCCTGGCCGCCAATTTGACAATTAAAATAATACTTGTACACAATTGTCACTTACCTCATCAGATTCTTGTGCTGATCAGATGGATGGTATTTACCACAAATTGACAAAAGTTGTCCGCATTATTAGAACTAGAGCTGTACCGATTAATCGGCAACATTCACAATCGGACCGATTATTAGGACAATCGGAACAATCGGTAATCGGGTGCCAGTCCGGTGCCGATACCGATTAATCGGTAACACTTGTTTTCTGGCCGATTATTAGGATAATTGGAACAATCGGTTATAAATTACAATGTGAACATAGAAATTTAAAATTTGACATGATAAGTATAGATAGCAAAATCATTATTCATTAATGATCAAGCACACCTTATGCATTGAATCTCTTGGCAAACTTCGAATTGAACCTGCATACGGAGGGCATGTGCATTTACGCCAAATTTGATTGCATGATCATTAAAAACGTCCGATTTGGAGAATTCGACAGATAATCGGTATCGGCAAAACAATCGGTTGTCTAACAATCGGAACAATCGGTAATCGGAACAATCGGCAAAATGTGCAATCGGTACAGCTCTAATTAGAACAACTACGCCTACCAGGTATTCATCTTTAACACAGACAGGCTTACAATTAAACACAGCTGTTCTCACTGTATCATTTGCCTTACATAGGTTTAGTTATTGATGACATAAGCACAGCTTATCTGACATCAAGTGTGTCAAGCTACTGCAGCATGCATGTATCCAGGAATAAGATAATCCAAACAAGTGTCCAGCTAAGAACTTCTAAATGAATTCCTTGGTCAGCAAGCAATGCATATATATCAAAGGGGCTGTCCATTAATTATGTCAACAATTTAGGGGGAGGGGTTTGAAAAAGTTTGACAGTTGTTGACAGGGGGGAGGGGGGTCAAGAGAAGTTGACGTCAACAATTTCACTTTTCACACATAATCAAACTATAGGAAATTTCATGGGATACTACTTATTACAATGGAAAAAAGCATGGAAAAAAGGTCATCACCACCACATTTTGACACTCGATGAGCAAAACAGGGAAGAAATGGTCATCACCGCAAAAAATAATAACCTTGTTATGTCGTTATTTAGGGGGGCATATGGGCAATTTCAATGTTTAAAATCTTTAGAACAGGATTATTAAAATGACGAGTGTTAAAGAACTTATGGAATTTAGATTCACAAAAGAAGCTTTCATTACTAAATGAGTAATGTATATTACAGGTAATGCAATTCAGTTTTGTTTTGCTTGTTTTGTATCTGTCGTTGCTGTTTTTCATATCATTTTATGTTACTCCCATAATACAATTTCTGCAATTGCTTCTGTGCGTGTGTCACGGGGGACATAAGGATTTTAAAACGACTTTGGTGAGGCGTGACCTAAAAAAGGTTGGGAACCACTGGACTAAATAATACCAAATAAGTGATTATGTTTAGACTGTCCTGTAATGTTCTTGTTGCTACAGTCACCAGTGGCAGTTCCAGGATTTCTTGGTGGGGGTTGAAATGAATTCATAGGAAGTTGGTGGGGGAGATGAAAAGAGGGGAAAATCAATAAACTTTGCCAAAAAATGAAAAAGGCTGGCAAGCAAAAAAGGCAATTTTCCCAAATTTTACTAGACTTTTACAGAAAAATAGGTTGACAAGCAGAAAGGTCACCCACAGTTTTTTCCCCATCATTTTGCTTGACTTTTACCCAAAAATAGTTTGACAAGCAAAAAAAGTCCGGTGGGGGATGCATCCCCACTCATCCCCCATGTGGAACAGCCACTGGCAGTCACACACCATTACCAAAATTACAATGACCTGTTGGTCACAGGAACACAGGACAAAACTGCAAGGAATAGTGTAAGGAAAAACACTGGACCGGGTAAGTGCTGATTTACCGTAGATGTATTAAGTTTTCGTCAGTGTTAGAGAAATTGATGTTAATTTGCGTTACATCACTAAGACTGTTCTCAATTCTGAGTCTTGTAACTTACATATGTTTGCTCTGTCTTAAAGTCATTAATGAAAAGATTTATTCAGGTTTGGAAAATGTTTGTGTAAATGTGCAATTTTTTATTTCACAATTTTAATTTATTATGGACTGAAATTTTGGAAAGCTGAAAAAGATTTTGAAGGTGCTAAACATCTGACAACTGGTATTGGCTACTAGATTTCTTCCACACTCTAGGCACAAGAATCCTCACTGATCTTAAGAGATAAATTGATAAGAACACGCTTGTATTACCGACATGATTATATAAAACACTAGGCATCTGTTGATATTCTCTTAAAAGTAAAATTTTGGCAACTTTATCCATGCTGCTTTAAGTGTAATTCCAAAGAGCTGCTCCAACATTGTCATAAAGGGCAAACAAAAGCAAGCAAAAGGATTTTAAAGCACAATCTGAAACTTTTGAAACAATTGACCAATTTCACAATTGGGTCTTGAAAGTGAATTCCAAAATTCAGTCATTGCACTGAATGAAGTTTTGGGGATTTAATTAGTTTATTTAAATATTTAAAAATGCTTTCATGACTAGGTGATGAATGTTCATACATTTCTAAAGTGAAAGATGAGACAAAAGACATTTGCAGAGCTCGATGACATTAAAGAGATGGGGAACCAGGCATTTTTTCCAATACCGGTATTAGGAAATGTAAAATAAAAGCTAGACCCTTACACAGCAAAATTAAAAGAATTAGAGACAAGTTAGAAAGATTTTGGTAAGTGTACTCTGAGAAGTTTGCCAGGCAGTTGTTTCAGAATATCAATGCTTTGGGTTTTTTTAAAATCATAAAAGGGCCTATTCTATGCAAAACATTTGGATCTCATGCAGGGCAGGCAGGTGCAGTTCCATGTTGGGGATGACTGGGGTTGCATCCCCCACCCAGCTTTTGTTTTGCTTGTCAGAGTTTTCAGGGTTTACCTTGTTCGAGTCACTATTCCGGTGTGCATATGCAAGACAGAGCCGATAACCTTTTTTTGCTTGTCGGTACTTTTTCGGAAAGTTTCAGTTATATACTTACTGGCCAAAACACTAATGAGACCTTTTTTGATTGTCGACTTTTTTCAGGATTTCATTGCATCCCCATCAACATCCTATAAATTCGTTGCATCCCCCGCCAAGAATTCTTGGAGCCACCACTGGGGCAGACCCTCCTGAAACTACTTTAAACCTTGTTGTTGTTGTTGTTGTTGTTGTTGTTATTATTATTATTATTATTATTATTATTATTATTATTATAAGACATTCAATTGCCAGCCATATCTTTATCATTTGGCTTGTTTCTTTCCGTTGATGAACATGCACAATTGGCATTTTAAAAACTTGCTAGCTGTGACCTTTGTAAAATTGTTGAGAGTCAAGTTAAACAGTCTGCCAGTTGATCAAAGAATATTAGCTATTTGTGCACTCATGACATTTGAACAGTGTAACAGCTGAGGTTTTGTAGTTTTGTTTCTGGCATCATACATTTATTTTTAAAAAGTGATGTTTGGGAATAGGTATAATATGGACTGACGCCACCAAATGTCTCTCCGACTTTGGTGCTGCCACTGCAACTTTCAGTCTTAAGGCTTCCTGGAAGAAGACATGGTTACAGAACCTGGGATGCAACCCTCCACCTTCAACAATGTCCATCAGCAGTAAAACCATAGAGCCAACAGAGAGCTTACTATATTTCAGCAGTACCCAGTGTCTTACCATCTGAACACCTGTGTCAGCAAAAAATGTTGGTTTCCCCTATTGCATGTCTCCCTGTTTCCTACTCTGAATTATGCATTTGGCATTGACCTGATATTTTGCAGATAGATTTGGAATGCCATTGATTGATATCTTTATGTATTGGAAATAGGTTTGATAGAAGTCATCATCATCAGCTCAAGGTCCTCTCAGGAACCGTTGAGACCATCAGCTTATCTAATGATCCTTTTCCAATTTTCCCGGTCTTATACTGCATGAATTGCCTCCCCAAGATTTAATCCTGTCCACTCTCTGATTGCATCAAACCATCGTCTTCTGAGCCTTCCCTGCAGGCGTGTTCCCTCCATTGTTCCCTCCATCACAACATTCAGAATTCTCTTCTCCTCCTTGTTACTGATTTGACCAAACATCCACAGCTTTCCTTGTTTGATTGTGGTAATCAAGTCACTGCCAATCTCGATTTTGCTCTTTACTTCTTCATTAGTGATTTTCATTCCCCACCCTATGTTTATAAGCCGTCGGTAGCATTGCATTTCCAAAGCCATGAGTGAGTCACCTACAGTCATCTTTTTCAATGCCCAGGTCTCCCCTCCATAAAGGAGCACAGAGAAAACACAGACTTATAAAGCTGGAGCTTTGTTTTGAGGGAGATCATTCCAGAGCTCTGTAATTTGCCAAGCCGGCCCAGTGCTGAGCTGGCCAGACCAATCCTCCTCCTGATCTCCTGGCTACAATCCCCATCTGCTCTCACCATGCTTCGAAGATATACAAACTGTTCAACAGTTTCCAGCCGTGTGCTGTCTAAGATGATTACCACCGGCAACTCCACTCTACCTGCCATCATGACCTTTGTCTTTATACAGTTTGGTGGAAGTGCATAATAATATTTATAATAATCGGTACTGTTGTTGCTTTTGTTGTTGCCAGGTCTTTAAATCGAGTGTTCGTTTGGTTAGGTGCACCAAGAATGTGGTGTGATATCTCGCATTTTGCTCAACTGATAATATTATTATTAAACAACATAAATCTAAGAGCCAACAGCCATAAATTGAATGGCTATTGTTTTATTTGATGAGCTGTGGTTAGCTTTTAATGTTGATATCCTGAATGAAATTGTGTGATACCTCACAATTTACTCTGCTGGGTACATTATAATTACACACTAGAAATCTAATAGCAAGATCCATGAGTTGAATATCTGTTTTATTATTTAATACAATAATATTGCCATATCTATCTGTTTATGTGCCCAATGAAGTGTGTGACATCTGGCTAATAGTAGTTACCGGTAAATAAGTGCAAGTGTATTAAATTTTTCTTTGATGCTTCCAAATTATTGCTGGCTCACAGGCTTAGGTGTTTCGATGATAAGACACATGAGCGCGTGCACACTCGTATTTAATGCCCTTTATACTTAGTTCCCGAGGGACTTGTGACTAAAAACTGTACAGAGACATAGAAAAATTGCATTGCTAACTCTCGGTAAGGTTCATCAAAAGTGATATCATTGAATCATTGCAACATGGCTGATTATATATTACCACTGAAAGAATATCTTCCCTCCCTGATGGCTGTGTGTTTGTTAGTGTGTGTGTGTGTGTGTGTGTGTGTGCACGTGTGCATTTGAGTATTAGCAGGATGGGACATATTTATATACGGGTGTTTATTTGGACTGCATTTTGGGCTTGAAGATTGATCGTGTTAATGAATGTAATTAATAACTAAATGTTGTAGGGTTAAAATTTGTAGTACCAGTACCGGTAGTATAATTAAGATTTGTCAAAACTTCATGCTTTAGTACCGGTAGCTGTTTATCAAACACTCCTTATTAAAATTGAAGGCACATGCACTGTGCCAATACTGACCCTTTGAGTAATAATTTAATATTGATCTATTAGTGTGCAAGTAGGTAAAGTGACTCAATGTTGGGATGATATTAGTAACAGTATATGAACTACCGGTATCTGTATTTAGTGTCATGTTTAACAGCAAAGTGTGTTTTGAGGCTAAAAGGTATTGTTTAGATTTCTTTATGTCATAAATTTGAGCTGTCAAAACTTTTTAAGAAATGTATTTTTATATTTAGAATTTGTGATCAGAACCAAGCAGTTGTTGGATTCTTTACTGCTAAAAGTCAACAAAATGACTGCATATCTTCAAAGTTGGGTAAAAGCTTATGAAGATTTCGTATTCCAAGCAGGTATGTTAGTTTCATTGTTGATTTTTATTGATTTTTCTTTTTCTTTTTGTTAATTTATATGTTTGGTTTTGTTGTTGGTAAAGTAGAGATACAGATTGCTCTATGGATTCAAAGCCAGTATGAAAATTAAATGTTTAGTGGTTAAATATTTCATTGCAGAGGCTGAATGAGCATAGTTGCAACCTTTTCCTCGCCACCTTTTCCTCTTCCAAGCAAGCACTCAATATACTACTGATTGCTTAGAAAACAATGCACTAGTCATCATTCTAAAGCTCTGCACAGACCATATTAATATCCACTGGGCACTGGTGAAAATGTATCTTCAAACTGAACCCAGCTTGACAGCTGATCAGGGCTGACACTCCACCAAATGAGTCACTGAGGCACCCCAAAACCACTGAATTGACTGAGTGAGCAACTGTAGCAGAAAGAGCCCCGGGCGGACATTTCTGCCACCCCTGAAGTTTGAACCCTGAACCTATGTTGCTGGATTTGAATTTTGTTAGAACCTCATAAGAAGTTGAATCGCTGACAATCATTTTTTCATATTCTGTTTGTCTCAGCAACATGAGTGAGTATTTACTTTTGGAGTGGCATTGCATTTTTTTGTGTTTTCGCACAGCGGATCCAAGGACGAAAGATTGGCTGTTGCTGAACAATACGCCTGTATATGTATGGATCCTAACAGCTATATATTTGGGCTTTGTCTATGTCGGGCCAAAAGTTATGAAGAATCGAACAGCTTTCTCTCTTCAGGGTCTTATGTTCATTTACAACATGGCTCTAGTTGGCCTTTCAGTCTATATGTTTGTGGAGGTAATTGTAAACTAATTGAAAACTCTTCACATCCGGCATTTTGCCATAGTGTCTTTTTCAAACGAAAATTTTTAGAATTGTGTAAATTTATAGTTTTCCTTATCTGATACATATATTTGTTTGTGTGTGTTTGTGGAGAAAGAAATTCTTACCCACCTGTAAATGTCTACTTATAGGCCTACTGTACATTTTTCATATATATACCTTAGCTGAAGTTGAAAAGGTGATGCAGGCATTATCAGAGGGGGCAGGACCATTTGGCACAGGTCTCCAATTCTGGGGGGCTCTTTTTAAGTTAATGTATAGCTAATACATGTTAAATATCCTACTCATGTTAAAGTTCTAAAAATATTATACCTTTGTGTTATTTTATTCACTCTTAAATTTAAATGTTATAACTATGGATAGTATGGACTAATAGTCCATAGTTATAATACTCCAGTAGTCCGCAACTGTTGGAGTTCAGGGCCTCAAAATTTTGAATTGGCCTGGGCCTCCTTCAGCCTCTGAAGGCCCTGGGTGCTTGGTGGAAAAAGTCTAACAGTAGTCGATTCATTCAGGGATTTACCATGATTAAAAGGGGCTTGTGTTTGTTGTGCATATTTTCAGATAATTGTTAGTGTCGTTGATGCTGATTATGGCTTTCTGTGTGCCCGATATAATGAAGAGAGGAAGAAAGATATACGGGAACTGAGGGTTGGTTTCAACAATATCTTATTTTATTGCAAACTTATGGAATGGCCTGAGCTCTGAAATTTGTGGTATGTTTTATGATTTAATAACAGTACATGTATATAATCTGATACTTTGACTATTGTGTCATGTAGTGTACTATGATTACTGTTTGGCAAAGTTAAATTTTTGTGATATGTCTTCAACTATGTTGATTTTAGGTTGCTAAAGTTCTTTGGTGGTATTTCTTTTCGAAGGCCATTGAACTGTGCGACACGGTTCTTATGGTTCTCCGAAAGAAGATGAACCAAGTAACATTCCTTCATGTATTCCACCATGCCACCATGTTGAACATTTGGTGGTGGGTCATGATGTTCATTCCAGGAGGATTATGTAAGTGTGATCATGGAGCTGATCATTTTCAGTACAGTCCAGAATTTACCTTAGTTGCTATTTAAATGTTAGATTAGATTGCAATGACCTTACAGCAGGGGTCTCCAAAGTAAGGCCCGCGGACCGGATACGACCTGCCAAGGCCTCTAATCCGGCCTGCTGCATGAAATGAGGAACACACGCAAATCTATTATAGAGTCATTTTTTGCCATCTGTGTCATAGAAACGTAGACTTTAATTATAACTTGCTTCAACTTTCAGCTGTCTTACTCTTTACCATAGATGTATGCTATCTCATGGATGAGTTGTCGCCATTTTCATGATTTCCTGATGGAAATTGAATCTTGAGTTTCCAGACCTACCTTACCATACTTCTGTGAGATGGCTTAGCTGTGGGAAAGTCCAGACTTGATTTTTTGATCTTCGAAATGATATTGAAATATTTTGGAATGAGAGAAACCGTCCACTGTTGTTGCCCACAGAAAGTGAATGGCTTTTGAAATTAGAGCATTTTCAGTAGATCTATTCATGCTGCGATTTGTACTCCAAGGTTAAAACATTCTGTCAGTAATTGGCACTTTTTGAGAATCAGTTATCAAGAAGCTGCTTAGACCACTTTCAACATTGTGACAAATATAGCCAGAAGCTGTGACTCCCTTTCCATGCTTGTTTGCTCAAGATTTCATTTCAAGTTTGAGAAAACAGTTCCAGGAACGTTTCTCCAATCTGAATGCATGTTCATTGAAAGTAAGACTTCTTGAAAATCGTGTTGACTACAGTGTATGTCATTGAAGACCATCTTACCTCCTGATTTGCAAATGGGAATTATTGATTTGCAATCCTGTTGGAATCCAGTTGTCTTGAAGGACAAATTTATGGAAGGAAATTTTATAGAATTCTATCAATGCCTTCCAAGTGATCAGTTTTATTCTTTAAAAAAAAGTTTTTTCATTTTTCATGAATTCATTTCTGCTTTTGGAACTACATAGGTGTGTGAACAGGCAGTTTCTTAGATGAAGTAGGCCCCTATGTTAAATTCGACTGCAGATCAGCATTATCTTTTGAACATGTAAAACCCTTACTTATTATAGGAACTACACACTTTGAACCACAGTATGGTACATGATAGTTAGGGTTATAAATGGTTTTGGGAAACTCCTCGTAGTCATCATCGTCCGCCGTTTTCCTATGTTTAGTGTTGCCTATATTAATCATTGAGTCTTGACCTGAAAGCCAAAGGTAGACTCATTGCTGATTCACTTTAGTCAGTGTCTATCATGAACTTGTATGAGATGATTGGCTGTACTGATGCTTGCTAACATGTTATTGGTAATTGGATTATAATGAAGGCATCTGTTTCTGGGGCAGCAGATGACCTACCTTTCTGTGGCTGACTACTGAGCATTGAGACTCTTGTACCATCTAGAGAGGGCCTTACTGTGAACCGGAACAGTTTGAGAACTTCTTCTATGCTAAACTTAGCATTATAAATATATGATCCTCACGTAGTGGATGGGGCCCAATACCTGTTCACTGCAGCAGTTTTTATGTAATTATATAAGAAATGCAGTAGTTATAAACCATTTCAATTGCAACTGATGTTCTGCAGTCTGCATTATGTACACTGCATCATAATTCAACAATAAATAGTCTGTTATTGTCAGTTATTCATTCGCCATATAGTGTATTTTGTTACATTTAATTTCTTGTGCATGTGACCCGCGAAGCCGTCAGATGGCAGTGATGTAGCCCACGGCTGAAAAACTTTGGAGGCCCCTGCCTTACAGTGTATATAATTCTCGTAATTTGTTCTTGAAGTTAAAAACTTTTGTACAATGGTAATGGTTGTACCAGCCAAGTCTTTAGATTCATTAGATAGATTTTTAAGCACTGAAGCAGAGTATGTTTTTTAATGCACTTTAATAGCACTAGTGAATGTGTTTGTGGGCAGATCCCGGAATTCAGTTTGGAGGTGGAAGGAACTTCATGTTCCATTCCCAATCTGCCTTTCCCTAACCCTTTCTTGCTGATTGTTGCATGTTGCTAAAATTACCACAATTATTGAATGGAAATAATGACGCTTGCTTATTTATTTGTTCCTTCATAACTTTTCAGCTTTTCACCACTTAGAATATAATATAACAAGCAAAATTTATGGGAAAATTTTTTGGGGTGGGCTTATGAGGGCACATGACCCCTGTAGATCTGCCACTGGGTGATTTATTAGCTGGTAAAAACCTCTGCAAATATTGTTATGAAGTAGAATTGACTGTAATCCATTGAAACACTACATGAAATGCTGATCTCTTGGGTTATTCTGTTTGTTACTGTTGTAGCCTACTTTGGTAGTTGCTTGAACTGCCTGGTGCATGTAGTTATGTACTCATATTATGGGCTTTCCGTACTCCCTCAGTCAAAGGGCAAGCTGTGGTGGAAGCGATACATTACAAGACTTCAGCTGGTAAGCTTGGTAATTTTTTAGAATGTTATATTTGTTGGCTGCATTATAATGAAGTTTTAGATAGTAATTCCAGCATAATTAAGAATGTCTTTGGGTACTTGGGATATCAAATGAAAAAATGTCTGTCATGTTGTAATCTATTGAATCTAGTAATAGCATCATAGCCATGGATATGATTCATTTAAAATTAAATCATCAGTATTTAACTGTATTTTATATGTTGATGGTAAACAGTAAGAGGGGTGGGAAGATGGCTTATTGCTAACACACCGGAGCAGCACGTGGAAGGAATTGATTCAAGGCTCGTAGGAACCTCTAAGTTCCACTCGGCCTTTTCATGCCACATGGCGATGGCAACTGAGTTGAGGCTTTTACGCAAAGTAAAAAGTTACATTACAACACTGGCCCCATATCATGTAATCGGCGCCAGTCGCCTGGCTAAGGGCCTTGAAACGGAGAAGAGTGCTGCCCTAGGTGCCTTGAGTTTATTTAGCCTGTGGCCTCTATTGCTCGGGAAGGACTTTGCTTACTATACTAGTAAGATTTTGCTTTTAGTATTTAAATTCTTCTTTAGTATCCCATTTAACAGTCGTAAGTACTGAAGTATGGTAGATGAATAATTCTTGACAGCACATCGCGTTTTTATATTTTCCGCAGATTCAGTTCTGCATAACTCTTTCCCACACGCTCTACTCAATCTACATGGGCTGTGATTTTCCACGCTGGGGTCAGAACCTTCTTGCGGGCTACATGATCTTCATGCTCGTCCTGTTTACAAACTTCTACATTCACGCTTACATTCTAAGTCAACGAAAGCAGCGTTCGCTTAAGGACCAGATGGAAGTCCACGTAAACGGCTTCACAAATGGCTCTGCCACGACCAACGGCCACGCTCGTAATCGTAAGCTAAAGTGACGTAGGAAATTAATTTTCCAAATTTTGTAAATTAGTGGTGTACATTGTGTTTTCTTGTTTTTTTACGAGTTAGACAATCATACCTTATCAGCTGAATTTGCCATTGTTGCTACACCTTTTTCCGTCTGTAATCGATCACTTCTGCTTTGTGTGGTCTGTTGCACTAAATTTTGAGTAATTTTGACACGGACACAGCATTCTTTCGGTAAAGTTTTAATTCTTTATTATACCAGTGTGCAGAATTATTGTGGTTAAATTAAACTGTTTTTGGAGGTGTTACATTGTGCACCGAACCATGTGTGGCTTTATGCAATGTTCTTACCTCGGTGTCTGAAAAGGTATATTGCAATAGCTTGTTAAATGGTGAAGAAAGAACTAAAATTTACTTTAGAGATTTAGAAGCAAGATTTAAAAGCAAGAAATAGAAATTGGTTATAGTAATAGAAATTGTGCACCTTGGTATCATGTTCTTGCATCTTTGCTCAAGAGTATCACTGATATGAATTAGCTAGAGTTCTTTTATATAAAATTTTAATGTTACTATGACTGGACACAATTGCACTGAAAACACATGAATGATGCATGATAACATTTTCTAATGTGCTTTTGCTCTTGAAACGTGATGTAACCGTCATGTACTAATAAGCCAGTTCTGAAAATCTGAGAACTTAAAATTTCTCAACTTATAAGCCTTAATGAGTGTGTTAGTTGCAATGTTGGAGCGAGCTGAAATATATTACTCAGAGTCAGGTCAGCTGTTTAATGTTAGTTTTAATGTTGAACAAATTATTTGAGTATTGTTTTCACGTATTGACAAAATTTTCCCTAATTTTAGTCAGCTTGTGTTAACTTTGAATGGTAGACCTTAAAGTATCTTTGCTATTGTAACATTGTAAAGAGTCTAAAAGCACTTTTCCCCAAGTCACTTTTCAAACAACATTTGTTTGTGTATTGTTTTGCCCGAATAATCAATGTTTTAGGAAAAAGAAAATTCGCTAATCTAAACATGGAGTTAAAATATTTCTGTTTTGGTGATAACCAACACCACCCCTGGGAAGGGTATAGGGACTGGGGTGTCTGTCACAAACCAGGGGGTTTTTAACCTCCTGCCGGGCAGTGTAGGAAAATCCTTGCATACAGTGGCGGTTCCAGGAATTCTTGGTGGGGGGGATGAAAAAAGGAAGTTATATATGCTCGTCCATTGTTAGTAGCAATTCAGGCTGTTAAGCCAGCTAAGTGAACAATACAGTCTTAAAATTGTTTAATGGAAGTTAGAATATCAAAATAACAACAGAAGTCTTACAGCAAATTCTGGTACCAGTACATGTAATGCCTTTAGGGCAAATTGGTCTGAATAATATACATAATACCTAGGCCGTATTTGCTTCAGTGAGGTTTTTATTGACGTTTATTCGAACGTGTCCATCATTAACACGTCTTTACATTAGCAGGTAGACTACAGATTGTCTACGATACACGCCCAGGGCCGCCGAGAGGGAGTAGGGGGGAAATGCGCAGGGCCCGGCGGCCTGAGGGGCCCGGCCGATGATGAAGACATATTATCAACAATAATAACACAAAAAGTCAACATCATGGTATGTTGCACAGGGGTCCGGTGACGAAAAGGGGGAGCTGAGGACATCATAAACAGCGTGAAAAACAGCGATAAGCAAAAAAAGATCACCAGTTTTCAAGAGTTGCATCACCGTACTGCAACACCATTGTTCGTGAAATCAATGACAAGCAAAAAAGTTGTTCGTCAGCCATTTTTCCCGAGACTTGTGGCTTGTCAGGGGCCCGCTGGCCCTTCTGCACAGGAGCCCGGAATTTCTCTCGGCGGGTCTGTACACGCCTTAGTACAGTGTACCTTACATAACCAATGTGGATTGTCCAGTCCATGGTAAGTGTTATTCGTTGTAGGCTGAAGTCTATTTCATTTGTTGCCCTGTCCATTGGTCTGGCAATTAGCCTATTCCAGGATATATATATATATATATATATAATACAAGCCTCATTTGCTTTGGGTCCGAGCTATGGTTGCCAGATCTCCCGTATTTTACGGGAGCTCCCGTATTTCAGCTCCAGTCCCCCGCCTCCCGGACGTATGCCTCGCGGGAGACCAAATCTCCCGTATTTGGCTAGGTCAGTGTTGTTTCAGTTATTGATTATTTTTCAGTTACAGTCGAAGTTAGAGTTGAAATTATTTTTAAGTTATAGTTACAGTTAAAGTTATTGACATTTTTCACTTTTTTGGCTTGTCAAGATTTTTTCAGTTTTTCACAGTTGACCAAAACCAAAATCCCCCTTCCGTAAATCCTGGCTACGCCACTGCTCTATAGTACTGTAGAGTAGTATACATGTAGCTCTAGCCATAATAATTCACACTGAACTGGACCGTGGAGTGGGCGCATTGATCGCGGTTACAATCTCCCGTATTTTGGCTTTGGATATCTGGCAACCCTAGTCCGAGCACATAATTTTGTAATAACCGAGAACTGTGCGCCAACTAAATAATGGATTAGCCAAATGCGCAGCTCCTGGTTAAAAATGATGCTTAGTGCGAAACACCAATTTAAACCAATGGTTCTCAACCCGTGGTCCGCGGACTAAAAGTCCGCGAGGACGAGGATAACACGCAATAACCCTTTTGTTTTTTGCTTGCCATGATTTTTCACAGTTTTCAGCAGGGGCGTAGCGACGGTGGGTATATCGGTATATATACCCCCTCCAAAATCAGACTACCTTAAAATTTTCAATGTGCTTTTTAAGATTTTCACAGATTTTTAAGATTTATACCTTCCCAAATCACATTATTCCCCCGCAAATCAAATTCCTGGCTGCGCCCCTGGTTTTCAGGTGGTCCGCGAGAAATTTTCGATCTTCATAAACGGTCCGCGAGGCAAATGGGTCTGAGAACCACTGATTTAAACAACTTGCCTCTATGCCTAAGCGGCAGCTGGAGCTGCGACAAAACCTTCCTGTGCCTAGGCAAAATGATCCAAGATGGATATTACAGTTAGTCATTTCAGTCAATTATATTGGGCCAGACAGTCTTTCAAGTGGGTTAAACTAACTTCTCTAATAACGTGAAATACGGTGATCGATAATTCCAGATAAGCAATGGGGTGGGGGTCGAACTACTCGCAAACTAACTTTCTCGACCAACGGCGTTTCGGCCGTCGTGACGTCGTCAGCCAGTTGGGGTTTAAGAGACGATGGATTCTTCGTGTGAGACGACGCTCGCCCTAGGCTATGCGAATATATAGTTGTTGAAATTGTTTACATCACGTTACATCCGCAACAGTACTTCTGAGGATAATCGGGCGCATAGACGGTCATTTCTTTTCCGTACACCCAGTAGCGTCCTTGTTTATTGTTCCACGTAAAACCGCATTCGTAGACGGGAACCATTCGAAGTCGTTGTCTCTGCCAACCAGAAGTACACAGGCCAACAGTCAATCCGCAGCGCTAGTCGAATCGTGATAGAACAGGACAAATATGAAGAAGCGTAAACTTGGATGAAAAAGTAGGGAAGGGCCAACCCCTATGACTTTTCCCAGAGGCGTAGCGAGGGGGTACATATGTCCCCGGGTGTCGAGGTGGGGGGGGGGCAAAATCGGCTTTAGCATAAAGGAAAAGCTGTCAAGATAGTTGTCCTTTCAGCTTAGGATCAATAGTGACGACCTTTTTTGCCTGTCAGGATTTCTCTGAGATTGAGATTTTAAAGTTCAGGGGCGCCATCATATGTTTTGTCCCCGGGCGCCGGACACCCTAGATACGCCCCTGCTTTCTCTTCCCCAATTTAGCTCTCAAGGAGTGGAAAGTGGAAACCGAGCCCGGTGACGTAGCGAGGGGGCAGAGGGGCGAAGCGCCCCAGGCGGCACTTGCCCTAGGGGCGGCATTTTCGAGATTTTCTAATTTTTATAATTATTAGCCTTTATTAGGGTTTTTTTGCTTGTCAGACCTTTTGAGACTCGATAACGTTTTTTTGCTTGTCAGACTTTTTTAAAGACTTGATTGGTAAGGTTTTTCCAGGAAATTTTGAAAATTTTCCGCCGCGAAAAGGCGGCACTTTTTATTTTCGCCCCAGGCGGCACTTTACCTAGCTACGCCACTGACCGAGCCTAGCGGCCTAGTAGAAGTTTGCGGCACTTTTATTTTCGCCCCCAGGCGGCACTTTCACGCCTAGCTACGCCTAGTAGAAGTTTGCGCCTATGCAAATATACTCTATATAGGACAAATAGGGCAAAATTCTGTCCAGGACTATGCTCTATGAGACACTATCATTTGTGTATTTGCAAATTTTTAAAGGTAGCCTACAGTTTCGACATCTGTTTCCGGTGTTCCGTCGTAGACCCTTCTCAGATGACCTGTGTATAATCGTGTTGCTTAAGGAGGGCATTTGGGTGTTCGTCCAAAAGAGGCAGAAGATGGCCGAGTGGGGGTGGGTTAGGCGCTGGAGCGGTAGGCTGACGGAACGGGTTCAAACCCCGTTAGCGCCCCAAGTGGCTTTCACACAGACACTAATGCCTCCTAAACACTTTGAATCACGCTAAAGCGTTGGACGACTTCTGTACATTTAAGATTTTTTGCTGCAGATATATAGGGCCTAAGCGAAACGTCTGTGAGGTCCGACCGTTTGCTGTGAAAATTAAAGCTCTCACCTGCATGATGATCCGAGCATAGTGGAATTCTCTCAGGTGCTCGTTGAGTAGCGCCTGCGACGCCTTGCACAACTCTTGCTCAGGGTGATTCACTATCGGCCACACCTGTACACGTCATCAACAGTCGTCCAATTCAATCTCATCGAACATCTTTACCCGGTTACGTCACAGCTGCGTCATTTGGATTTCAGCCTACCTGGGTTTCATATAGGCCCTACCGCACACTTTCGATACGGTGGCACAGTGTTCCGTGGCTGGCGAGATCAGAGGCGAATCTACAGGGGGCACGCGCCCCACCAGGGCCCTCCCCACCCCCAACATTTTGTTCTATAAATTCTCATCGTGGCAAAAAGCCAAAAATTATTAAGGCACGAATATATAAGCATGTGCCTTATTTTCTTTCCTTTCAGTAAGTTTAGCGGCATGTCTACATGTAACGATGTAAATCCACGTGGATGTGAAGGAGGAAGGCAAGGCAGAATTGGAAATGGAACACGCAAGAAGTACCTCTCTTTTCTGTACTGGATTTCTGGAGCTGCACATGAGCCAGCTGGTCTTCCAATCATTAGGTATGTGATAAGAATCCTGGAGACTGCTCTGGTAAATTCAGAATATTGTTATCGGATAAAAGAGCTTCCATGCAGCAGAGAAGTGTAGGAATGAATTTCGTCCGCAATTAAGCCAGCGCGTATGCCTACCGTTGTAAATGTATTTCATAAAATCAAAGTGTAGGCTACCCGCGGTTGTGTTTGCTCGAAAATATTTTCTCCTGTGACCGTCTTTATTAGATGACTTGGCATATCGGTGTGCTCTACGACATGCTCGCAAAAGTTGTTTCTGCTGCAAAACACAAATATACATAATAACAAATAATAATAATAATTTATTTTTAATATTTCTTATTAGCGTCATCATTATCATGATCGTCGTTAAAAACTTCAGGAATTTTTTTTAGAAGTTATGGGCCTATAATAGACTTCGAATGACTAGGTAAAGGTAGGTAAGGTACAACCCATAGGCCATCGCGGACCCGTCGAATGACTGATTGGAAAAAAAACTGATATAAAACCGAAAACATCAACGCACTGTAATGTACATGTTCGGACCGAAGCATCACGGGCTGATCGTAAAAGTAGGCCTATTGATAATTTCGCTTCTCAAAACACTTAACTAACGAGGTTCGTAATACAGTGTAATGAATAAAGATTTCACTCGCTATCATTCAACTATGTGACGTATATGCACACACATAAATAAAGACATATAGTTAGTTAGTTAGTTAGTTAGTTAGTTAGTTAGTTAGTTAGTTAGTTAGTTAGTTAGTTAGTTAGTTAGTTAGTCAATTTATATAGCGCGGAGGGAATGGAAGAAGGGAGAGCGCTGGGAAGTGGGCCTAATATGGGAAATGGAAGTCAAGATCGCTTTACACTTTATATGAGATCTCATAAAAGTACATTTTAAGTTTCCTTGCGAACGAATCGCGATTCGACTCTCTTGTCACGTGGCCTATATGTATTGTGATGCATATAGGGGACTTAAGACTTCTGTGTTCTTTGTCTTTGGGCAAATACTTGACTCCTGCAATTTCTCTGATCGATATCTAGAGCCAGAGGCATCCTACAGCCATAGACACAAAGTCTGGAGTCTCGAGAGAGCCTTGTTCAGTCGAAATGCATCGATATGTAATAAATCATTTTAATGGCGCCTTCGCGGATAGCCGCGCTTCGCTCTTCCGACGGCTAATGGGATTTGGTGCCGATAGAAGCAGAGTACGCGTCGATTTCAACACAGCGCCACGATCGTGTTTAATATCTATTAAGTGCTTTTAAGACCGGCGTCGGAGCGGACATCGACGGTCGACGTGCAAATATAGAGCTGACCGAATTTTCTCATTTTACGGACAGACCACGTAGAAAAATTCTCTGACCCTTTCATGCAAAATGAAACCCTTAAAAGGCTTCGACTTTGAAACGCCACGCACACACACGCATAGATAATTATCATCGTCTTTGATACGGATGCGTCTTTAACACAAACACAGCACACGCACAGCGATAAATCGATAAATACTGTATCTTATAAGAAGTGGAAACATTGTGGATATCATTTATGGTCCTCCCAAAAAGAAATATTCGAGCTCTTCATTGAACTAGGCCTACTATAGATCGTTGTGGGACTGACTGAGTTGTCATTGTCCACAGCCGGTGTCAAAGATGTACGTTCACCGGTAAAGATTTCCGTTAAACAATTATAGGCGCATACTAATTGTAGCATCTGAAGCGGTCCAGTGTCGCACAGGATAATCTACAGTAGTTGTGATACTTTAAGACAGGGGCGGGCAACATACGGCCCGCGGGCCAGATGTGCCTGATGGGCCAGATGTGGCCCGCGAAAGGCTTTAGAGTGACCCGCCGAGGAATTTGACTAAAAATAAGTAAGTAAGTCTTCTTCTTTAGATACCGTGTAGGCCCTATATCACTACGTTGGCGACCATGGACCTCCATGCCTCCCTGTCGTTTGTAGATTGTATTAGATCCACTGCTGATGTTATATCTTTCATGCCACATGGCAAGCTTTTGATAAAAGTCATTATTTGCTTCCCTCTTGCTCTTTTCCCTCCACCTTTCCAGTTGTAACGAGGTTTTCCCATACTTTTTCCTCGTTATGTGTCCGAAAAATTCGACTTGCCTTTTCCTTCTAGTTTGCGTCAGTTTTCGTCGCGTATTTGATATTATCAGAATTTCTTGCTTAGTTTTGTCTCTGTCCAGGTAAATAAGTAAGTAAAATCTCGTGAATTTATACAGCGATTTAGAAGCGGGTACCGTATTAGCTGCTTATTCATACAGGCGCTTAATCTGCAGTTGAAATAGCCATAGCCGAAGTTTAGTGGTCAGCGGGGCAAAGTAAATTCAAAATATCAGTCAGAGAGAGAGACAGACAGACAGACAGACAGACAGAGAGAGAGAGAGAGAGAGAGAGAGATCGAGATCGTGGTGTTGCTAATGTAGTGATAAACATAATAGGACGGAGGATTATCTAAATTTGCTGCAGCATTCTGTTACTAGTGATTGCAGTCGAAGCGTGATGTTCTCGTTAGGCCTATATAAAATGGATGCTATACAAGTAGGCCTACATTCGAGCGCAAGATGCTCTTTTTGAAACAGTAACTGATAGCACATTTGCCAGAAAATTCTGATAGTTTTTTGTTAAGAGCCAAAAAGGCAGAAAAAGCAACTGAGGTATTGAAAGTGCATATTCGGCGTCATCGGTACGAACGGCGAAGGCATCGATCATAAAAAACTCAAAGCTGCTCCGATGATTAAGGACATTGGTGAAGCCATGGACACAAACCTGGTCAGAAAAGCGGTCGTGTCCTGTTTTTTTCTCAGATGATGGCCTTTTTGCTTTTTTGACTTTTTTGACTTAAAATTGTTTAAGAGTGGTGATGACCTTTCTTTGCCTTTCTGACTTTTGACAATAAATTCATGACATGGTTTTTGTTATTTCATACCCAAAAAACACCCGTGTCCACGCCCATAGGGACACGACCTTCCAAAAAAAACCACCCGTGTCAGGACACGAGGGACAAAGCCATGTTCGCGCCCCTGGATGAAGCTGTGAGTCCAGTGGTCCAAAAGTCCGCCTGGCTTTCACGTCGATATTTGTACCTATCTTTACCCAATGCCTGCTTTAGCAGGTGCAATCTGGATAGATTTTAGATATCCAATTCGGATATCAGTATACCTTTACCATAAGTCAAGGTGTGGAATGTAACAGAACTGCTTCAGATAGCCTACTCACACACCCTACACTGCCATAGTAATTAACAAGTCTGCTATAGAATCGCAGTTTCATTGGTCGATAGAAGAGATAACGTATAGAAACCTACTATTCGATTCGTAGTCTGATGAAGCACTTCAGATGCTTGTAACCCTGGCATGTTCGACAAACGACTCGACCGTCGCCACCGCAAGAGGGACATCTGCAATCATTATCCAAATCCATTTCGACTCTAGCTACTACCATGCAGTATCATTGTATCATTCGCAGTTGCAGTGGCGGCTCCAGGATTTGGTAAGTGGAAGGCGGTGGCGTTGGGGTGGCAACTTCTAAGCATGGGATGTCATATAGTTTTCATAAATCTGGAATAGTCTAGTTGCTTAGAATGGGTGCACTAAAAATAATATGGTGGCTACTGGGGGACCAAGCAGTCAATAGGGGCACGGTGGAACCGCCTCTGCACAGCAGATATCTCATTTCTGTCTTGAAAATAATTAATTATAATCATTTATTACTGTAGGCAGGGGCGGCGCTGGGTTTTATTGGCTGGGTGGGTCTAATGTAATCTACACAACCAGGCTCAGACTACCCCTCCCCATCATCCCCACTCCAAATCATAATTTCTCTGCAGATTTGCACGGGTGTCTCTGCCTGAGGCTGGGTGGGTCCGGACCCGCGGACCCACCCCCTAGCGCCGCCCCTGACTGTAGGCCTACACGACGTTTCAGTTAATTTGAACCCTTGGTATTTTTACTCTATATTTTTCAAATGTAGTCCGATTTTAATAAAATTGTATCACTGTGCTTCCTAGAAAATTTTCTGTTAGAGGATATGTTGTCAACTTCTGAGCATGGGGGGCCTAACCGTTTGTTGATAGATATGTAGTAGTACTGGGATGCCAGGCATATTCAATAGGGGCACAGCCTCTCGGACCCCCATATGGAGTCGTCACTGATGTGGAAGAACTAGACCCCGAAAACGTAAGTCCGATACCTTTTCCGTCCCGTTCCGTGACATCTCCAGCAGGAGTCGACGTGCCGATGTCCGTGTGGATCCGACTTCCAGAGACGACCCGATCCGTGGCAGGAAATGCAGCGCTTGAAGCCGCGACCGAGACAGTTGTAGCATCGCAACCAGCCGAGACAGCGACAACCGAGGCACGGCTTCAAATTTACGTTCACAGAAATGATAATGACGACGACGACGACTACGTGCCAGTGTCGTAACCACGGGGTGACTGGTAGTGAGATATGTGCAAAACCCTTGAGAATTTTTGAGGGAGGCGGGGTAGCATGGTCAAAGAGAATACGTGAATGTGCGAAGAATAATTAGGTGAAGGTATAGAGGTAAAGGTAATGGTAGGTCCGGTACTCGAGTTCGAGCGTTGGGTTCCGGCGCTTATCTCCGTTCTAGACAATCAGCGACGTAGGTGACATAAGACATTAATCTGGGGTAGGCTGCCATTACTTTCCCCAGACCCACGTTTTACCTTCGCAGCTTGAAGAACTACTTGACGTTTTTTGATCGTCGGAGACTTCTTTATTCACCCAAATATATCGAAGTGCCCCTTATTCCGGAACCCTGGCTACGCCACTTCAGCATGCACGCATGATTGCAACAGAAAATCATCAGTCAAGAAGATAGTAGAAGTGATCACTGACACTAAGAACACCAGTGCGAATCACTTCGTGTGAATAAATAAAGTGGTATTTCACTTGAGATGCGAAAATGATTGGCCGTGTGGACGAATTAGATGCCAGGTTAAACAGTTTTCTGTCAGTCATTAAATTTCAGTCCTCAAACACCCCACCCCCAGCTCAAATTTCACAACTCCAACACTGAGTAGCGGTAGTAGTGGTGGTAGTAGTAGTAGTAGTAGTAGTAGTAGTAGTAGTAGTAGTAGTAGTAGTAGGCCTAGTAGTAGTAATTGAGGTCGCATGAGTAGTGAGTCTAGTGACTATGCTTAGTTGCTTACCATGACAGTTGCTGTGTGTGGAACTTCGATTATGTGAGTCTCATCGTGAAACATCTGGTTCGGAAAGCAGTGAATGTCCCAAGGTAGTGGCGCTCTTCCGTTCAGGGGACTATCAATCTGCTGTGTGTGGAACACCGAAAATATACAGTCTCATGGTCGAAACATCTGATTCGGCGATTGATGTGGCTCTAATGCTATTCCGTTTTGGGACTATCGGCTGATGCCCTGGGCATTAAAATATAAGCGCTTGGTCGATGACGATTGATTGACTAACGATTACGTCATCGGTCTTAAAATAACAACGCTGCCGTGGAACAACAACGATGGTCCATGCTCAGAGCCATAGGCTTATAGCGAAACTCTTTAAATTCGTTTTATATAATTGGTTATTAACAGTGGCGGCTCAACATGGTGGGCCAGGGGGCCCGTGCCCCCAACTGAATGCCTGCCGCAGTGCCCTCTGTTGGGACCCTAAACTTACTACTACATACCTATCAACAAATGGTTGGCCCCATGCTTATAAGCTGCCACCTCAACGCCCCCCCCCCCACTTGCCAAATCATGGAGCCGCCACTGGTTATTAATATAAGGTCCGAACTTTTAAAGAATAAATAGGTTCTTGTAGGCAGGGCAGTAAATGTAAACATTTGCGCCCTGGGCAAAGGTAAACTTTCTCACAGTGGCGTAACTGGGGGCGGGGGCACTTTAGGTACAGCCCCCGGGCCCCGGGAGAGGGGGGGGGCCCGAATAGGTGGACGACGATCTTTTTTGTTTTGCTCGTCAACACTACTATGAACGTGTGGATGAAGACACCTTTTTGTGGGCGATGATCTTTTTTTTGCTCGTCAGCCGGGGCCCCGCTTCAAGGATGCCCCCGGGCCCTCAAAAGTCACGCTATGCCACTGCTTTCTCATCTCGTTTGAGTTTTGACACTTGCTGTCATAAAGCAACGATCACGTTTTCAAATTAATAGGGCCTAATGATTATTCATGTGACAGCAAGAGAACAATAGTTTAATGCCAAACCCGTATACAGGTCAAATAACAGCCGCAAGTTACCGTAAAGTGAAACTTTATGTCCTAAAATGTTAGTTGTTGGGTTGTTGTATAGAATTATCATCACCATCATCATCATCATCATCATCATCATCATCATCATCATCATCATCATCATACCTACCGTCCATATCATGTCATATATAGAATCACTGATCTAAATTAACTAATACGGTCACAAATTTCACATTTCAATTAGATTAAAATAATGTTGACCAATATTCAAACCTTAACGATCTAATTGTGGCTCATTACAGCAAATGTACAAGTGCACAGCTTAGAGGGAACATTGATTACAGCTGCAAAAGGTAAGTGCACGGTTTCTCATAAAGTATATTTGCCTTGAGAATAATATTGCGCTTATAAAAAGACCAGAAATCATTTCTGCTATTTGGCATACAATTTTGATCATTCAGTTTCTATAGCCTACAAGTTTAAATTGTGGTTAACGTTAGGGTAACAGTTAAAAATCCGTCACGGGAAAATCTCTGTAAAAATGGAACGAACATAATTTCATAGGCTATTCTAAGGAAAATATAAAGATGCACAAAAGTGGGCGCGCCAACCGAGGCGAGCGCGAAGCGCGATAATTGAGGCGCCAAAGGTAAACATCGCCGAGGGGGTTAGGGTTCACAGGGGTTCCCCTCCCCCCGACGAAATTCCGGGGGTTCGGGGGCGGTGAGCCCCCCGAAGAAATTTTTATGAACTAAGCTTTAAAGCTTAAAATATAACATCTAGCGTGATCAGTGGCGTAGCGTGACTTTTGGGGGCCCGGGGGGCATCTTTGTCATGGGGCCCCAAAGTTCCAAAGTTTCGGGCTGACGAGCAGTTTAAAAAAAAAAAAAAAAAGTCATCAGCCTCCTTTTTACCCTGACGAGTAAAAAAAAAAAAAAAAGGTCATCAGCCTCCTTTACCCTAACAAAAAAAAAAAAAAAAAAAAAAAAAAAGGTCGCCGGCACGTTCACTTCTATGGTTAGGTTAAGCCTAACCCTAACCCTAACCTAGGTTTACCCTAACCTAACCCTAGCTTAGACCCCTCCCTCATGGGGGCCCGGGGGCAGTCAACAAAGTGCCCCCTGCCCCCCACGTTACGCCACTGAGCGTGATTTAATTGTTTGAGTGTGCGATTCTATAGCCTATCATTGAATAAACAATTCTCCATGATAAGTGGCGAATGAATGCTACAGCAAATTACTGCCAAAAAAGTACTGCCATTCAACTCCAATGTCAACATTTTAAAATGATTACGGTTAGGCATACACATGATATCACAAAAACCGTGAGAAACGTTATTTAAATATCTCCTATTGTCAACAGAGTGCAGACTGAGACTATTCTGGCAGAATTAAACCAGTAGCATCATTCCAACGGAATCTAATGTCTCAAACATGTACCCGGTGACTGTCAATAACCAACTGAAATATAAAACCAACAGCAATCTAAAATTTGAATCCAATTTTTTCATTAAGACTCTTAGCTGTCTCATGCCCCGGGCAGTTGGCAGCCGCAAACACTGACTTGAACCATCTCTGTTCCTTGTATTTGCAAGCAAAATCCCACTTTAACTGTATCTTTAATATTAACTTGTAAATACTTTTTTGTCAAACACGTTGAAACACCATCGCTTTTGGCAAATTTAAAGCTGCACAAATCAAGATTTAATGTTCCATAAAAACATTTAATGATGCACATTTGTGTAATATGCACGCTTAAAATAGCCTATGGAACATATTCACAATCACCAAAGGACAAAGATATCAAAGATACGACGAGCAAACTCACAGCGTTATCAACGCTCATGAATATTCATGAGCAGAAATGCACCAGATGACCTATGACCTCTATGTCAGACAAACATGAAACCAGCGCACAACAATTGCTATTCTAGATGATTTAATATTGTCCGAATCTCGGTTCATGGAGATTTTGGACATCAAAAGCACAAAACTCTAAATCTATAGAGCAGTGGTTCTTAACCTTGTCTGATGTATCGAACCCCACCAGCTCCATATGCACATTCACCGAATCCTTCTTAATGGGAATATATATATATATATATATATATATATATATATATATATATATATATATATACAGCTGTGTGAAAAAGTCCTGCACGTTTATAGGATTTTGGGATTATGTTTTTTATGAATATCTGAATAACCATTAATGATTTAGGATATGCAAATCTCAATATATTTCAACGGGTATTGATGTTTTTGGTAAAGAATTTGCTAATTATTGTGTGATTGCCTTATGGATCCTCACAACAAAATTTTTTTGAGGAGCGTGAAACGTGAAACGTGCAGGACTTTTTCACACAGCTGTGTATATATATATATATATATATATATATATATATATATAAAAGTCGGATGCGTGTCTTAACCTCCCTCCGCCGAACCCCGGAGACTGACTCACCGAACCCCTAGGGTTCGGTTGTACCCAGGTTAAGAACCACTGCTATACAGAGGGCGGCGCTGAGGGGGTGGGTCCGCGGGTCTGGACCCACCCAGCCTCGGGCGGGGGGGCACCCGAGCAAATCGTGTAAATCCTCAGAGAAATTTCGTTTTTCTTGGGGAGAGGGGTAGTTTAGCCGGGTCCTGGTTGTGCAGATTGCATTAGACCCACCCAGCCAAAAAATCCAGCGCCGCCTCTGCTGCTATAGAGTCTGTATGGTGTTGAGTTCATATCCATGGTAACCGCCCCCACGCCCCTGCTTAGAGGAATAGAAATGTTACTAAACGACCAGCCAACAAGCATGCATTGCTAAAAGTAGGCTAACTCCGTGCATTGCGATGCAGAATTCACGGGATCTAAGACAGAATTCTGCCCTGCTGTTCTCTCAAAATACAAACATACAAAGCAGACAAACTGACGAGTTCATGTTAACACGGACGACTGTTGATACGTGCAACACACCATGGAATGAACGTCGTAAGTTAATTATTGGGTAATTGGTGTTTAGTGCGTTGCATGCAAACAGAACAACGTTTCATGCAAACGACATAATGGTTAAACTATGCCTAATGACTAATGGTTAAACTATGCCTAATGACAATGAAGGTGGTGGCGGTGGTGGTAGTGGTGGTGGTGATGATGATGATGGTTGTGGAGGTAGAAGTAGTTATTTTACTTATTGATGATGCTGCTGCTGCTGCTGATGATGATGATGATGACGACAATGCCGATGATGATGACAATGCCGATGATGATTATGACTATGATGATTATGATTATAATTATCATGTATATATATATATATATGTATATACCTGTGTACGGTTCCTGCTCCCACGCCGTGCTGCGCGTTTCGATGTACGTTTCCAGAGTGTACTGTGTTAAGGCCACAGAACAAAATGAACATGGGCTGTAGGTGGAACAAAATGATCAAAATATCAGCCGATCAATCCCCCATTCACTAATGATTCAGTCACGCAACACTTCGCACTTTTAATAATCTTAAATGAGTGCTCAATTTTATGGTTTTTATCTCATAGATTCTAAGAAACTCGTCCGTCAGGAAATCAAACGTACATTTGGTGTTGGCCGCTGTTGTAGATGAGCGAATCACTCGCAATATAATAATAATAATAATAATAATAATAATAATAATAATAATAATAATAATAATAATAATAAGGTTTAAAAGTGGTTCAGTAGGGTCTGTTCTGTGTGTCAGTACCATTGTTGTAGTCATCCAAATCTAGTATCCTACAGTAGGTCTACTGAGGTTTATTTTGACAGCCTAGCTTTTTATTCAGACCACCACAAAGCTAAGAAGGAATGCTCGAGATGAGATGTCTAACTGGGCAGACAGCGACAGACTTCTGTCTTCTTTAGTTAGTTGTGCTGTTTGTATTATTTACGCTAAGGGACGATCTGTCGGCATAATTGTGCTCCAAGACGGTTTACAATCTTTAAATGAAAACGTCCGAAGCAATGATAACATTTCATGCATTCTGACCGCAAGTTCACATCAACGGATTGAGTCTGGGGCGTAGAGCGCAGTGGCGGTTCCAGGATTTGGCAAGTGGGGGACCGTTGGGGTGGCAACTTCTAATCATGGGGGCCAACCATTTGTTGTTAGGTATTTAGTATTAAGTATAGGGTCCCAACAGGAGAACCACTTGGGGCCAGGCACTCAATAAGGGGCACGGGCCCCCCGGTGGAGCCGCCACTGGCATAGAGTATTTACTATTGGCGAGGTACTGTGCGTTGGATACACGTAGAGGCAAGCGACGACTCTAATTTGAAATTTGAGGCAGCCTAAATATTCTCAAGAGTTGGAAATTCGAGTTTCCCATGCCCGAACTTCTAGCGTTGGGGGCCAGCGCTGAGCTTCAATCTCCGTGGCATAGCCTACAGCAACACAGGTGGTATACACCATTAGCCTAAAGTCGGTTGCCAAGCCTTAAGACTAGGCCTGCGCTTCACCTCGCAGCTGATCGCTGACGAATCAAAAGAGTCCGTCAGGTGAACAGATATCAGATGTCGATGGGAAGCAGTGCTTTTTCAGTGGGAACGCACGGGAACGGAGTTCCCACACCTTTTTCCAGAATCGTTTGTATCGATGTGCAATAACGAGTGTTTTACTTACAATCGGTTCTTTTTTCCAGTGAGAATACACTGGAGCAGCGTAATATACAGTTTAAAAACAACGAGCTACAGTGCAAAAAATATACCGAGTACTGTTATTCTATTATTATTATTATTATTATTATTATTATTATTATTATTATTATTATTATTATTATTATTATTATTATTATCATTATCATTATTATCTACGACAATTTATATAGCGCAGTAGCCTAACATAACTGGAGCTAAAGTCAAGAGCGCTTTACAAAGGAGTCACTTATAAGATATGTTAAATAAAGTGTCTTTAGGAGCTTCTCAAAACAGCCAACGGAATTTGCATTAATCACATCGCTCGGCAGAGAGTTCCACAAAGTTCTACTAATATCTATGGTATGCTACTTACGATTATGGCAAAACAGACATGAAATGAGTTCACACTTCCCAAACCTGTTTTTTTTTTTAAAAAGCACTGATGGGACATGTATATTATACGTACGTGGAATGCACTGGACGGCGCGATGGTCGAGATGACCATGTCCTTGGCGGCCGACTTTCCGTAGCAGCACTGCTCCGAGACGAGACCCAGGAGGGCGCGTCGTGCCTGGTCTTCGCTGATGTGAGGAGAACTATACGAGAAAAGAAGAAGAAACGATTATGTAAACCCCCGAAAGACGTCACAAGAGCACACCTCTATATATAGGATGTATCGTTATTCTGTATTAGCATTTGACGCGCCGACTGCTGCCATTGTCCCTTCAGGACTCGTTTGACGATGCATGGCGACGGCAGTGTCACTTTTCATTCCTGGGGCCAGAGAAATTGCCTATCCTCGCCATTTTCCTCTCTCCCTGCGGCGCGAGACCGGTTTAACCATAAGCCTAGCATGATTTAAAGTGGCTTAGGAGGCATTACTGCCTGTGTGAAAGCCACTAGGGCATGCATTAACGGGGCTTGAACCCGCTCCGTCAGCCTGACGCTCCAGCACGTAACCCACTCTGCCATCTTCCGCCCCAAAAAAAACAAAGCCATGCCACGTGGTCAGCCGAACCATGCCACAAATGTTACAATTGAAACGGACCTACTCATAAAAACAGCAATTTAAGGGGCCTACTACTGTAGATTTCTACTATTGCCAGTACTGGACCCGCCACCTCATTGATACACTGATCTTTGCCCGGCCGACAACCCACCTTGCCTATAGCTATTTCAGGAAAGATTAAGCGCATAGGAACAAGCTGCTACTAATGTCAGTGGCGTAGCCACGGGGGGTTTTGGGGTTTAAAACCCCCCTTGGACGGCGAAAAAATTTTTTTAACCCCCCCTTGGCGGCTATTGACGAATTTTTTTCAAAACCCCCCTTCCGGAAGTCCTGGCTAGGCCACTGACCAATGTACTTCTTCCAAAGCGCTATATAAATTTACGAGATTTTATTTTACTTACTGGCAGAGTTTATAACCCGCTGACCACTGGCGGACTGGCCAATTTGTCAAGAGGCCCACTTTGCCATTGGGCAAAGTAGACCTCTTTAACATTTAGCACTATGAGCCCCCAGTCTGTGTGCGAGAAGTAATTTCAAAACATTGAATAAATCAGCGGTCGCCGATGTGGGTAGCTCAAGGTGATGGGCCTCCCCTATATCCTGGCAACAAATATTTTAGACCCAGTCCGCCACTGATGTTGACTCATATGGATCGTCATGATCCGATAGCTCTAAGTTCCAATAATCTTATTATCTTGTAATAGGAAGGCCTATAGTCAATAGAACAGCATGCACTATACAGCAATTTTAGTTGTGGCAAAAATTCATCATGAATGAATCTATTAGTTTTTATGTTGAGTTTCCGAACACAAATAAATTGGCTAAACTCTAGAGGCGGCAAATGGCGCCCGCCAATTAGACCTGCTTCTGTTTTTACACAGTCTACTTTGAGATTTGTGAAATTGTAACTATACAGGCAAATCAATATGAAATAACGTTACCCGTATACTAGACTAGTAGGCCTACAAGAGCTGTAAATTTGCTATGATATTGTTTTAATAATTAACAGTCGATACTGTCATATTTACTGCAAAACTGGTGTACTGTATATTCAAAAAATATTGTAGCCTATCATAAATTTTATCCGAACGTCTGTTCTGTTTGCTAAAAGCGCTATTTTAGCGATTGAGAATATTATATCCATATCATTCGTTCATATGTAGCCCTAAAAGATATTTTTGTGCAAAGACATTACCTTCGGAAGGCATGTTAATTTTTTTGTGAAACAGGCCTACAGAAATTGAATCCAGACCCGTCCCTGCGTACATTTGTCATTTTCGTCATTTTTCGAAGCTTAAGAACTAATAGTGAAAGGAGGACAACAAGGAAACATCATCGTCGTCATCATTGAACTTCTATAGCGCCATTTCAGTATAAATGTCCTTAATATCAGTCGATGACCGCTCCTAGATTTATCAAGTCTATAGGCTAAGACAAGTGGACGAGAGAAAATACGCGAAAACATGAATTGGAAATTGAAGACATGTGAACGGACAAGCGATTAGACCTACATGACAAACACTGAAAATGTTAAGACAATAGTCATTTATAAAGTATGTCATTAAAAATTTAAAATGCGACAGCGTCATCATCAGTGAACTTCTATAGTGACAGGCAGGAAGAGAGAGAGAGATAAATGAGAGGTAAGAAAGGTAATATTGCAAACTGAGGACGCATTTTTCAAGTTGCTTTAGTACAAGCGCCATCTCTAACTGCACCTTTGGAGACAATATGTGTCAATCTTCTTCACTCCTTCATTTTCCCTCCCTCCATCTCTCGTTCTCTTCATCCCTCCTTCCTCCCTGTCTATCTGACACGTTTCACTTATTTTTCGAAATGAGAGGCTACGGGAGAATTTT